>CM044892.1:37876735-39076735 GCA_024500025.1 Syzygium aromaticum
ATGTATTAGTATGTCTCGGACCACCATAACATATATTGCAGACAACAGAATAAAACATGAGTAGCTGTAATGCGTCTCCTGAAATTTTCAGTGGATTCTCTTTCCCTAATGTGGACAGACAGAAACCTCGATGTAGCTTGAATAGAAACCATATAGAGAGACAATGAGTGACTAGGGGGAATCAATCACCACGTACTGTTGGGAGTGTGCATCTTCACTTCACTCTCACAACACGTTCTCCGAAAACCTACAGATTATATGGGGGCCCACGTTTAGCATGCAACAAGTCCCTCCGGTAAGTGGGTGCTGTTTGCTAAAGATTTGCCTTGCAATAATACCAAGGAAAAGACAAAGTATTTGTGGGAGAGTGGCAAGTGGGTGGTAAAAGGATGCAAGAAAAGGCCACATAATGAGGCCCCAGAGTATTCTTAACGCCCACCACACAGGCCTATATCTCTTTTGGATGGCCTGTAATTGAGTGCATTTAGGCTGTAGATGCAGAGATTGGCTTGCTTGGACTTGATGGCAATTTGGTCAGTGGTGGTTCTGTAACCAGGCACATTGCATGAACTGGATGAGCTCCACATCAAGCTTGCCTCGCAGGAAGACACAATGGCCGACTCTCTAGCGCACTCGATCCCGTCCACTGTCGGTATCTCCAGCTTGTACACCCCATACCTATTTGTGGTTCTCTTGACTGAGAATGATATCTGCTCCGTCGTCTTTGGCGACACGGCCTCGAATTTGCAGTCTATTTTCACTTCTGCACCTGTTTCAGATCAACCAAATAAAATGGTCTTGTGTCAAGAACTTGCAATTTTAGTTAAACTTTTTGCAGTGACCTTTAAAGGTGTTTTGTAACTGCCTTTGTTACGGTACTTCCGATTTGGGTTTCACTTGTAATATTTAATAGAATGACTTGCAGTACTTGTGATGTGACTGGCCGATGAATTGAATCTGCATTAACACGCATAGCCGATAAAGACATTAAAATGTACAAGACTTGAACACTAGAATGCATGGTGATCCTGTCATTGGACTGGCAGAAACAAAGATGCAAAAGCAAGAAAGAACAGGATGTGAATGAAGTGAAGCTTGTTTTGTACCTGGTAGAAAGTAGCTGTGCCTAGAGAAGGTGTTGTTGGAGCAGATGTCACAGAAGACCATGCCCATAACTGTGATGTGGGCGCTGGGCTTGGCTTGTTCAACTTGTGAAGGGAGCGAGTGGATGAAGAGGAGAGACACAATGAAGAAAATGGCCGCATTCAAACTCATGGTTGGTTCTTGTTTTTCTTGGTGGATGGGTGTTCAGAGAGTGAGAGAGGATTAAAGAATGATGGTTTCACAGGAAAATGTTGTGTGGATAAATGGAGACTGAAGGAACTCCACTTGGTCTACTGATCTGATGCACAAGAAGTTAAAGAGGCCTTTCTTTTATCTTTTCTTGCAATCAGAGTGCACAGACACGTGAATGTCTTTTGGCTGATGTGAGGATTCTGTGTGCGTGAGAGAGAGAGAGAGAGAGATAGAAAGGCTTGTTTTCAGAGACTCATGAGCGGTGGTTGCTCTTGGAGGTCTGCTAAGCCTTATAGTTACAAAAGACTTTGAAGCTCAAGATGTATATATATACCGACTTGAAGAAATGACTTCCAGTTAACTTTTGGCTTATCAGTAACCTGAACCATTTAATGGACTTTGGTGAATTTTCTTGCTAAACTTGCTCCTGCCATTACACTAGCCCTTTTGCAACTGTTACATAAACAACATCGTACCAAGAGGTTAAAAAAAATTAATATAGATTCATTTTATGAATGACGTGATAAACGGTATCAATTACAGTGCCGAAATATATGAAAATTAGTTAGACACATCGTGGGTCCTCTTGATTTTTTTTGGGAAAAAGTCACCAAAAACCTCAAACTATGCCATTGCGACGTATTTATCCCAAACCTTTTTTCGTGACGCCAAAAATCCTAAATTATGCTCATTGTGACTCATTTACTCTCCGTTTGGGTTTGGTTAAAAATCACTGTTAAAATCTAACGTGGCTCCTACGTGTTGCTGATGTGGCACCATATGAGCGCCCAGTCAGAAAAAAATTAAAATTAAAAATAAACCCAATCGCTGTTACTGTTCATCGTCTTCAAGCGCTCGTCCATCGCTGCCCAGATCCTCATGGACATTCGGCTATGTATAATTCACCTTTTATTTTCTTTCCTTTTTTATTTTCTTTCTTTTGTTGTAATCTTCTTCCTCGTTCCTTCGGGGTTCATCTGTCTGGGTAAATACCTCCATTTTCCCTCCTAACTTCATTAGTCAAATACTGGCAAAATCAATCCATGGACTTCGCCGCTTTGATCACCGCTTCTCCAAACCTTGGAATGGAACTGGAAGATTGGCAAATAATAGCCAATGTTTGCACCGTCGTGATTCCAAGGCACATTCCATGACGATACGGCGAAATTCCGCGACTTCGAGAAAAGGAGGGAAAGGGTTCGACAGCTCCTGATGTTTCCCTGAAATGGGTTAAAGACATGGAGAGTAGCCCTAGTAGTGCAGAAGCTCGTGAGAAAGAGGAGGAATAGAGTGACATGGATAACTCGGCTACTCCATATCTCGGCGAGCTCGGTCCCAAGTAAAACACAAAACTGGGTTCATGAGCGAGATCTTGTTCTTGAACATGAGTAAGGCTCATAGTCACCGGACTGCGGCGGAGCGAGCCCCCACGTCCTCGATCCCAGGTCGGGAAGCATGGACAACCTCGGCCGAGGCCGTCGTCCACGGATGAGTACTTGAAGACGATGAACAGTAACAGCAATTGCAGTGCTTCGATATTTTTCTTTCTTTTAGGTTCGATTTTTGTTTTTTATTTTTTTCTGATTGGGCGCTCACGTGGTGCCACGTTAGCGACGCATCAGAGCCACGTCAGATTTTAACGGTGATTTTTAACGGAAGGTAAATGTGTTTGACAGTGATTTTTAACGGAAGATAAACATGTCACAGTAAGCATAATTTAAGATTTTTTATGTTACATAAAAAAAGTTTAGGATAAATGTATCACACTAGACGTAGTTTAAGATTTTTGGTATCACAAAAAAAAATAATGAGCATGGTTCAGAATTTTTTGGTGGCTTTTTCCCTTCTTCTCTTTCATTTCTGACATAACGAGTCTACAAAATGCTATATCAAACGACCGCATGATTAATTCCATAATTGGAGTAGTCACGCTACATTTCAACTCATAAACTCGAGATATCAAGCAAAACTACCAATGTGCAAACCATTTTCCTGCAAAACCTCTTCGGGTTTCTTGACGAGGCGGTGCTTTGAGCATGTTCGATGTTCAGTATACGGTAAAACCCTTTTCATCCTACGAAGACGCATGCTTTGAGTTGACCGGAAATTTACTCAGGTTCATTGTCCAGACCGGGGAATGAAAAAGAACAGGACGTGTGATTGGACGGACGAGGGGCACTTATGTCGTTCATGTGAACATCTATGCTGAACCGGTGAAGCGATAAGGGAGCGCAATTACTGTGTCGTCCGCCACAGCATCCGCCCTTCCCTCCCCCCCCCACTTTCTCGTGACTTCTCTCCTCCATCTTGCCATCCATGGCGGTGCGGGCGCAGTAACTCACGCGTCTTTGCTTGCTCTGGAGAGTGGGGGGCGGCCCTCGTTTGGAAGAAACGGCTGTGCTGGGGTTATGAGGGACGGAATGAAAGGGGGTGGGTGGGTTATATTCAAGTATAGTGTCGTGTGTGTGTTGGTGCAGATTTATTCGGGAAAATTATCTGTTGAGCCTATTGCACTTTTGTCAATTCGGTCCGAAACCTTTTTATTGTGCCAATTGAATTCTAAACCTTTCTTTTATGCTTTGTTAATTGAGTTTATTCGGCCGCGTAAGACAGCTAACGTCGGCCAAAATTGGTCGGATAGACTCAATTGACAAATTGTGAAAGGTTTAGGATTTAATTGGTACAATTAAAAAGTTTAATACTAAATTGAAAGAGTGCAATAGGTAGAACTTTTTGGACAATTTTCCTATTTATCCTTAAATTCCACCAATTAAAGTGTGGATAATGGCCATTGGTTGCTGACTAGACTAATTTAAAAATCCTTAGAAAAGTTTGAGAATTTGATAGATAAAAAATGGCCTAATACCCTAAAAAACCTCAAACTTTAGCTTTTGTCCTATTTCTATCTTTTGTCTCATAAAAAACCCCAAACTTTAGGTCATATCCCAATTCTACCATAAACTTTTTTTTGTTCCATAAAAAACCTTCAACTTTAGGTCTTGTCCCAATTTTATCCTAAGCTTTTTTTTCCTCAAGAAAAACCTCAAACTTTTGGTCTTGTCCCAATTTTACAGTTCGGTCTCAATTTTACTGTAAAACTTTTACAGTCTCATAAAAAATCACTAAATTTTACTTGAGTCACAAATTTGACTCCATTAGCTCTCTGTCCAAAATTTCTTGTTGACAATCAAGAGCTATAAATCTCTCAAGTAAGAGCTCTTTGAGTGTCCCAAGCACTCTTTGACCGTGAGAGATGGAACATTCTCAAGCATGAAAGATTAATAAGCGCAAAATCCTGAGGGCGATTTTGATGAAGGGTTAATGGAGATCTTTATGAAACAAAAAAACTAGAGTGAAATTAAAACTTGTCCTAAAGTTAGAATTTTTTCATGAGATAAAAAAAGTTTAGAGTAAAATTGATACTAAACCTAAAATTGAGGGTTTTTTATAAGACAAAAAAAAGTTTATGATAGAATTAGAACTGGACCTAAAGTTAAGGGTTTTTTATGAGACCAGAAAAAGTTTTGGGTAAAATTGGGATATGATCTGAAGTTTGAGGTTTTTTATGAGACAAAAGATAGAAATAGGACAAAAGCTAAAGTTTAAGGTTTTTTAGGTATTAGGCCGATAAAAAATTGAAAGACTTGAATGGAAAATTTGTTCGAGCTCAAGACCCAAAAATGCACTTTCACCTTTACGTCTCTATGGAGCTCTTGTTGTGATGGCCTATATAGAAAGAGATTTTCCTCATGTGGGGCCTAATTTGAGCTTTGGTTCCTTGCTTTGGGGGAAATTTCAAACTATGCTCGGAGATGGAAGGGTGACCCTTTGCTTTGTCCATCCTGTCTCGCACTTCATGACTTTATTTTCTGGTGGGTGTTCATGACAAACTTTAACCATGAGCTAGCAATACTACCAAGAGCCAATGTCACTGGACACTCCCGTTGAATCCCTATTCGAATCACCGCATTTTCGTGTTCTTTGAAGCCGCTCAAAAGAGCACCGACGCGTGTGCTACGATTATTGGTAGTGTGAGATTGCGAATTCTAATACCCTTAGAAATTTGTTGAGCATTCAAGAGTATTGGATCTCATATCGGCAAATATAAATATATTATACACGCGCATTAATGTCATTCAAGATGACAAGCTTTGTGCAAAGAGTTGCATTTTGGGCTCTTGCACCGAAGCTGTAAATGTGTTAGTTTCGAGAATAGTTCTTCTTTATTTACTTTTTCCGGAAAAAAAGTCACCGTTCTCTTTTTTTTTTTTAACCAACAGTTTTTCGACACTTACCAATACCTATCGAAAGTTAGCCAATGCCAATTTCATCCTAAATTTTTTTTTTATAATATTAATTCAGTTCTTCCAGCTAATTTTGACTGGATTTTGTTGACGTGGACAATTTTTAATAATATTTTTAATATTTAAATGAAATTTTACTTCTTTTTTTTTTCTCCTCTCCCTCTTTCCTCTAGCCGGTTGTTGGATCGGCGACCAGCCAAAGGCCAACTTTGCTAGCCACTGGCACTGGCAAGGCTTACCCTTGACAGTGACGGCAAAGGCGAGCCTCGCCATGGCTGAGTAAGGCTCGACCCTTGCCAGCCCAACGCAAGGCTGCCCTCACGGCCATCCAGCAAGAGCGAGCCTTGCTGGCCTCTAGCCAGTCGCCAGTCCGACGACCAACTGGAGGAAGGAGGGAGGGGAAGGAAAAAAAATAAAATTAAAAATTAAAAAAATTATAATATTATTAAAAATTGTTAATGTCAATGCCAGCAGCCAGCGTTTGCATTAGTAATATCTTGCCAAAATTAGTCAAAATGACTAAATTGACACTATATCCAAAAGTTTAGGACTCGATCGGCATCAAAAAAAGATTTATGATTAAATTAATATTAATACAAAAAGTTTATGACTTTTTTTACCATTTTTCCGAAGAACATGTATTTTTGGGCATAGAAGTTGGCGCAGAATGGAGCAATTAATTTTGTTCGGAAAGAATGATACCAGTGATTGAGTCTTGCCGTCTGAGGTTTCGGGTTCGAAAAGAGTGAACTTGGGCTTACACCTGATTTTGGGCTTTTCTACTTGGTTTTTGCGAAATGTGTATTCGGTTCGGATTTGAAATTCTTTGGGTGCAAATGGGATGTACGGATACATAGAGAATAGACATTTGAGCAGGCATGGGGGCTACTGATTCGAGTAGATTAATAGTCATAACTATCCATTTATATCTTGAAATCGAGCAAAGTTAACATTTAATCCTTGATAACTTGAGCACTATATAGACCGAGTGAGTTTGGGTAAGCCTCATGTGCGAGACGCAACGGATATATACAGATGTGAATAAATGAGATTATTGTGAACTCGTGACTCGATCTTATGATCTATTTTCTAGAATCGTATCACTCACGAGACCAACTCGTTTTGTCCCAAAAATTCTAAAATATCGAGAAATAGGTTCGAGTGAAATTTTAGATTATGAATATCATAATTGAAATATATATATATATATATATCTTTCTTGATTCAAGAACGGTCTCAAATATATGGGAAGAAGACACCTTTTTAGGTGCACTGGGAGTAAATGTTTAAAACCTGTAAGGATTGAACTCGATTATGGTAGTTCGAGTAATTAGAAATTGACAATGTGCAATACATACGTACATGTGAGAAGTAATAGTGCAATACGTACACTCGGAACGAACAAATTTAATGGCAGTTCAGTATCTCATCCTTGCTGAGCCCTCGACAATGCCATGAACCCAAGTCATGAAGTAGGATGTGCGTGTGGCTTTCAAAAACCTTCTACATATAGGACCGCAGATTGGGAAAATGACACAACAGTACGTAAACTTTGGCTCAATATGCAATGTGGTATCTCAATTTTTAATTTGTTCAATATAATCTCTGACAGTAGCTAAATTTACAATGTGATCCCTGAATTTTCAATATAGTCTCTGGACCGATCATAGATGATCAATTTAATTCCTCAACTATATGAAAATATTTAATGTTGTCATTCTATTAATTTAAGTTCATGGACAACATTGAAAATTTTCATATAGTTCAGGGACTAAGTTGAATATTATCAAAAATCTATAAATCATATTGAATAAATTGAAAGTTCATAAATCACATTGTATAATGAATTAAAGTTTCAGGATCATTTATGTCATTATCCTCCGTATATTTCTCAATAATATGGATCGACGGTCGATTAGATCAAACGGATTTTCGCAGTTGGTGGTGAAAAGACACAATACGGTCGTTTTCTCCACCTAATTTGCTCCATCATATCATAAGCTCGCCGAAAGAGACATTCATCCTCAGTCTAAGCGGTAAGTTCGTCTTCACAAAGCTCTCAATTCACGACAAGATATGATACTACAGTACACAGCAAAACAGGACACGCCAGACCATGGATTACCAAGGAAAGATCACAGGTGAAAAAGATGTTCGCATTTACGCGTCGGGGGACGCAAGCGAGCTATTTACTCCTGAGCACGAGAGAGAGAGAGAGCGAGAGAGAGAGAGAGAGAGAGAGAGGAAGAGACAAACGCTCGATGACTTGGGCAAATACAAGGCGTGGGGGGCGGCGTCGCCGACGCCACATCCGACGATGTTGCCAATGTCCTGTCATTCCCTTCTCTTGTCCTCTTCTTCTCCACATTAATCCCACTTGTCTTCCTTTTTTTATCGAGTTAAATGTGTGACCCCCCCTCGTGATCTTGTCGCGTACTTCCTTTTAGCTCATATGGTGTCGCATTCGTAACCAGAGGAGAAAAAACTTTAGACCCCTTTATAGAGACTTCAATCCACCACCCGATCTTTCGAGCTTTTAGAGCGAGCGGTTGTATGCTAAGTTAAACCAGGTATCCTCCGTGTTGCCCCGTCAATAGGATTCCCATATCGTTCTAACCTTCCCACGAAGGGGAGCATTCATGACATTATCCTTGTCAACCGTTCAAATCTTTTAGAAACGTTAATGAGGATCATAAGATTTGTGGCAAGCTTTTCGATAACTTAAACTTTCGAGGAGATTGATTTGTTTATCATCTTAACTTCAAATATAGCGGTATCAGAATCGCATATCATGGATCCCGATTCTCTCTAATTGTTATCCGGGTTCATTTTCCCGTGTGCGTCGGTCTCGTATTTCTACCTTTGGGGATGCGTCGAGTGGGGGCTATGTCGCCGGTCAAGCCTGGTTTTTTACGTGAGAAGCAGCGATACAAAATGTCCTGGATAACTTTCTAGCGGTAGTGTAGACTTCTGAAGAGAAGAGAATCATGATTTCATACACAAAACTGCTATCATTTCCGTCGTAGTCTCAGAGATTATCAGTTCAAGATCAACTGTCGCATGAAACCTTGTTGGACCCGGGAACAAAATGCACCGAAACATCTCGACACCTTTTGATGGTGCAAGACCCGCACGGCCTCCAACCAAAGTATTGCCCCGAAACACACAAAAAATGTACGAATCTCGTACCCATTGTAGGCCTGGGATTCCACGACCATTTTCCTCCTCCCCTTTTTTTTTTATCATCATTACTATCATTGTTATTATTTCAGAATTTTGCCTTCTTTGAGGATGAGGGATATTTTCTTCTATCTTCCCGACCATCATTGATGGCGACATTCTGTCCCTTTTCCCAAGCGGAACGTTTTGTCCCTTGTCATTTCTGAATCTCCATGGTTCTCACACCTTTGAACTCATCTACTTAATCAAACAATCGCAACTGACCAATAGTACCATTTCCTCTCCATTTTTTTAATTATTTTGTTTATTAATGTTGCAACAAGGAAAAGGGTCGATTAACTATGTTATTCACCTTGTTCTCCAGATCGGGCCGGCCCAAGGAAATACCAACAGATGGGTTTTTGTCCTCTACTTTGGCGGCAGAATTTCCAAAGCATCACTGGAGGAAACGACGAGGACTGAACCCTAGATAACAGCTTAGCCTTGGGTGTTGAAACGTAGGCTGGGATTTGGCACGTCCTTCCAATCACATGGAACTTCTACATATCTCCACTTTTTGTCTCATTTTCCTCACTCTCCTCTGTCGTCTTTTGCCTCCTACCCATGCAGACAAGAAAGGAGAAGGGGGAAATGCCTCCGCATAAGAGTAAGACATCGGCGCATTCCGAGTCTTTCTTTCTGTAAGAAGAGCTCTTCAGCTCTAAAGATAACACCAACGACCCATTAAAGCTCGTCCTTCTTTTCCTTCTTCAAAGTTTTGGTGAACGAGACCTTGAACCCCACCTCCTTCTTTCCAAATTTTGAGAGAGAGAGAGAGAGAGGACATGATCAATTCTCTGTGTGGAAGCATGGGTTCACTCAAGAGTGAGAACTCATGCACCAACATGACCCGCCCACCAACCTCACCATCTGACTCATCGTCTATCTCAATGTCAGAGTCCAAGAAGACACCTCCTCCATCTGAAATGGATCATAGCAGCTTCACCCCGCCGAGCCTCAGCTTCCCGTCGCTCAAGGCCCACAAGGAAGAAGAAGCCGAAGTCCAGTCGCCCACCACCGCCCTCCTCGAGTCCTTCTTCTCCGACCAGCTGGATGGCGACTTCATGATCTCTTCCCCAGCGAGGACCAACCTCACTGCCCACAATGGTACTAACACTAACCTCCCATCACCCCACAGTCCGAATTTCAGCTACATCAACAGCTTGACCTATGCTTCCAACATCCAAGGGCAGTCCCTCTCCTGGTACTCCCCACCGCGGCTCTTCTCTTCGCCGCTTGGTCCGCTCCGAGGGAAGGGTATGAGCCCTCTCCACAAGGTCTCGAACAATAACAACAACAATAGCAGTAACAATAACAATAGTAATAACAACGACAGCAGCAACAGCAATAGTAAAAACAATCATAATCCGTATATGCAAGTTGGGAGTAATCTTGGTCTGCCTGCCATCGAGGATTACTTGGAGGACTACCAGAAGGACGAGTTCGGGACATATCCTTCGCAGTTTGACGTCAGCCCGATGCTCGAGTGCATGTCAGTAGGACCGAGGTATGGCCGGCCGATGAGCGAGACGGTGGGCAGCGGATCTCAGCTCACTCAGGAGAGTGATGTGTATTATCCCGGGTCTTGCGAGTTGAGTTCGCAGATGCCTCTGTCTCAGCAGCTGCAACGAGAGCACCTCCAAGAGAAGCGGCAACAGCAACATGATCAGTCGATTCAGCAGCATCAAAACCTGGCTGACACTTTGATGATGCCCATCGCTATTGGCTCCGAACAGGTATCTCTCTCCATCGCTTCACGAAAACTATTTGGTGGGGGGTCACGGTAGACTGGGTCAATCATAGTAATAACTGTCTAACGTTGTAACATCATGTACATCATTCGTCCGATCACAAGTTCATGTAATTCATCCCCATAATCGGATCTTCTTAGGCAATATCTTGTAAGGCCCGGTGCACACATGTGGGCAGTGATTGTAGAGATAAATCTCAAAACCGATATGTAAAGTTCAAAGACATATGGTTGATATATTTAATTGTCTCGTGACTTGACGAGTCTAATCTCTTGGGAGTAAACGAGTCCACATGTAAGGGGCAATGTACCTCGCTAGACATTAGATTTCTACTGCGCATCTCAATAGATCATGAACAGAGTTTGATTTTGGGAGCGCTTGTTTCGCGAAAAAGAATAATTTGGAAAATATTTTCCTATAAATGATCATTTGAAATAATAAGAGAAATTTTTTTTCGTATTATTGATAACAATTCATGTTTAAATATTATCTTGGACAATAAAAATATTTTGCGATCGTTTTATTTTTATAAATGGTACAAGCGATTATTTTAAAAAAATATTTTATAAATAATTCATTCTCTACAAAACAAATGGAAGATAATATTCTATCGTATTTATTCCGGGAAGCATATGCTAAATTCCTATTTTTTTTATGGAAAATCTTTTACCATTTCAGACGTTGTGTCACATCATCAGCACCTATTCCATTTCTTTTTCTAAATACTATCATGCTTATTTAATATCATTCAATAAGCATCCGGAAAGCAGAAATCCGATCATATATCTACATATAATAAATGTCTTTCTATCTCTCAGGAACAAGACAGTGGGCTTCAACTGGTGCACCTCCTCCTTGCGTGTGCTGAAGCAATGGCCAAAGAGGACTACATGCTGGCCCAGAAGTACCTCCGCCACCTCAACCGCATCGTCTCGCCCATCGGCGACTCCATGCAACGTGTCGCCGGCTACTTCACTGAAGCCCTGAATGCCCGCCTCGCCGCCACCCTCGCCACTCGCCCCACCTCCTCCTCGAAGCCCTTCTCCCCGTTCCCCCCAAACTCCATCGAAATCCTCAAGTACTACCAAATCCTCTACCAGGCCTGCCCCTACATAAAATTCGCCCACTTCACCGCGAACCAGGCCATCTTCGAGGCTATCGAGTTCGAGGAGCGTGTCCACGTGATCGACCTAGACATCCACCAGGGCTACCAGTGGCCAGCCTTCATGCAGGCCCTCGCCGCCCGGCCAGGTGGGGCCCCCTTCCTCCGAATAACCGGAGTAGGCCCCGACATCGAGGCTGTGTGCGAGACTGGCCGGTGCCTCACGGAGCTCGCCCACTCCCTCCACATCCCCTTCGAGTTCCACCCAGTGGGGGAGCAGCTGGAGGACATCAAGCCCCACATGCTGAACAGGCGGGTCGGGGAGGCACTGGCCGTGAACTCCGTAAACTGCCTCCACCGCGTCCCCGGAAATTGCCTTGGGGGCCTGCTCTCCATGATCCGCGACCAGGCCCCGAACATCGTGACCCTCGTCGAGCAGGAGGCGAGCCACAACGGGCCCTACTTCCTGGGCCGGTTCCTGGAGGCCCTGCACTACTACTCGGCCATCTTCGACTCGCTGGATGCCACGTTCCCGCCGGCGTCGGCGCAGAGGGCGCAGGTGGAGCAGTTCATCTTCGCACCAGAGATACAGAACGTCGTGGCGCGCGAGGGGGCGGAGCGGACGGTGCGGCACGAGCGGCTCGAGAAGTGGAGGAAGGTGATGGAGGGGAAGGGGTTCAGGGGGGTCCCGCTCAGCGGGAACGCCGTGACCCAGTCGAAGATCTTGCTTGGTCTGTACTCGAGCGACGGGTACCGGTTGACGGAGGACAAGGGCTGCTTGCTCTTGGGGTGGCAAGATAGGGCCATCATCGCGGCCTCTGCATGGCGATGTTAAAAATTAAGAGCTTTTCCTTCTTTCCCTCTCCCTTAGTGCAGTTTGTCTCTTTTACCCCTGTTGATCGATGCTTTTCACACAATGGACCCGGTTTCGTCGAACTTTAGATTAACGGACAGAATTGGAAAGAGGGATAGGAGAGAGAAGGAAATGTGTGGTGGGGGGGGGAACGGGGGGATTAATCATACGTTTTACTTTGTAGAGAAGAGAAAAAATGGGCTTAGGATGTGTTCGATTGCTAATTAATATTTGTTGTGTTTCGTGGCGAATAATATAGGGGGGAGTACAAATAAAGTAATATTGTTATTAGTACCGTGGATTTTCCCGACCATTTTATGTCGTGAGTGTCGGATTTTAGGCCCTCTGAAATTTAGGTTACATAGGATAAGGAAGAAGTCGAGATTTTGCTTCCCGAAAACCCAAAACGAGAAATGGAATGAAAACTAGAATGGGATCCACAAAGAGAGACAAGACATTCGTGCTAATTGTTTGTAACCCCTAAAAGAATGCGAAAAAAAGGCCAGCAATTGAATTACTTTTATGAAGATTTTAATTTTTGTAACTAGGCTGTGCGTATGTGTCATTCATTCAGTGTCGATGAAAGAAAATCGCTAACATAGGCCTAATTTAATTTCAATTTTAGTGTCACGTGCATTATGATTCGTGTAAAACGGGATTTGTTCCCCATTAATGTTCACTATTGGTCGGAAAAGGCAGAGCGTATGCAAATTTACTAGGATTTGCATTGGGCGTTCATCCGGCTCATGAATTACCTTGCTAATCGGTAGAGTAAGACACGAGTCAAGCTCCTAGCTGGCAGCCTAACCATATGCTTCTTTGCCCCTTAATAGCTTTGGATATCGATGGCATTGCGGTGTCCATATATCGGCAAAGTAAGAGAGAAGACGGAATGAACGCATTGAGAATAGTTGTTACACTTGTTGCAGCTTTAGTTATATGGTCTTGCAGCTATTTTATGGCAATGTAAATAGCTATTGCAGATTGGCAACAGTAGGGTTACAGTATTACAGTGAGCAAACATTATAGTACGTAGTAGACCAATAAAACAGTTGGAATTAATAGACTAGTTTTTGCAGCCGAATATGGTATTAGACATAGGATTGAGTGGGTCTCACTTAAGGCCCACATATGGAAGGGCTTGAAATGTAAATGACACAGTGAAAAATGTTGTCTGAACTTGTCATGCTTGAACCTGTCTGAACTTAACCCTCGGTTGCGTGGGTTGTAGGAAATGCGGAATGTATAAAAGATTAGAGAAGACAGATGGCTTAAAAGGGGACTCATAGGTGCACCGGCTAACGGAAGGGTACCATGCATGGTTGCTAATCTAATTGTAAAAGGTGGAGCAGAGATGGAATCAACAATCACTCCGAACTTTATTTGATGAAGAGCTGCAAAGCGAAATACTGGCAATCCCGCTAGGATCTCAAACCACAGAAGATAGCACTACAGAAAATCACCGGATTAGCGACGAAATTTGCGACGGAAAATTTGGAAAAATCTGCTGCAAATCGCATTTGCGACGGAAAATTTAAAACTTCGCAACACATTCGTCGCAAAATTCGTCACAAATTAGCCACGAATACAATCCGTCACAAATTCCGTCGCAAATTTGCGACGAATTGTGTCCGTCGCAAAATTCGTAATTTTTGTTATTCACGCAACAATTAATACGAAAATGCAAAAATAGACAAAATTACTATGTAAAGAACACTTACCCAAATATTTGACTGAAATATTGGTAGGACAAAGTGGTTAATTTGATGAGAATTGCAGTGTGCACTTGGATTGCGAGACCTTCAATTAGACACATACCCAAAAAAAAATTATCAATCACGAATTATTTTTTAATAATTTTTAATGTGCGATGGAAACGGAGTTTAACCGTCGTAAATTTGCGACGGAACCTACTTTCCGTCGCAAATTTGAGATGGAATAATGATCCGTCGTAGTGACGGAATAGTGATCCGTCGCAAATTTCGCGACGGACCCCCCTTTCTGTCGCAAATTTGCGACGGAATTTTCATATATTCATCGCAAAACAATGTGGCCGTTCAGACTCATACAAAGGCCGGCGAGGTGTCGCCGGTCGTTAAACAGGTGATGCAAATACGAAAAAAAAACAAACATAAATATATATAAAAAAAAAGAAAATACAATCCAACGACTAATAGTCACGAAGCTAGTTATGATACTTACCGATACAAAAACTTCACCGAGATTAATATGTGCGTGCGCGGATTTAGCTGATGTCAGAACTATGAAGGAGGGCGAAAAGCGAGAGAGAGTGCGAAAGATATATAGGGTTGGAATATTATGGGCTAATAAACTACAAATTTGCGACGGACGTTCAATTTCGTCGCAAATTTGCGACGGATTTACTTTCCGTCGTTCAAATTGGTTGCAAATTTGCGACGAAATTTTTTCCATCACAAATTTTCGACGGATTTTGCGACAGTTATTTATTTCCGTCCCAAATTTGCGACGTAAAATAATTCCGTCGCAAATTTGTGACGAAATCGAACGTCCGTCGCAAATTTGCGACGGAAATATATAACCGTCGCAAATTCCGTCGCAAATTTTGTGACGGAAATAAATAACCGTCGCAAATTTGCGACGGAATTTGCGACGTAAAATAATTCCATCGCAAATTTGCGACGGATTTACTTTCCGTCGCAAATTTGGGACAAACTTTTTTCCGTTGCAAATTTCCGACGGATTTTGCGACGGTTATTTATTTCCGTCGCAAAATTTGCGACATAAAATAATTCCGTCGCAAATTTGCGACGGACGACCGATTCGTCGCAAAATTAGCGACGGTTTTTTTCCGTCGCTGATGTGCGACGGAATTAAAAATCCGTCGCAAATTTGCGACGGAAAAGGTTCGTCGCAAATTACATGTTTTTTTGTAGCGTAGACTTGTCTGCACTAATTCCTGAACAGGGATCTTCACAGTGAAAAGTGTTTATAATAAGAACAGAGAGGAGAGTCAGGTTCAAGATGTGATCAGGGCATCCTCATCGAATACCATGAGCCCTCTAGTAAAAAATTTGGCAGACATCTACCCTACTCAAAATCAAACATTTTCTCTGTGGTGTTTGTCAAAATGCCTTATCTACCAAGGATTAAATTATTCGGGAGAAAAGTTGTACCTGAACCAGTTTGTGATCTATGCCATCTGCAACTAGAGACTGCTGAACATGTCCTCTTGCTCTGCCCCTAGATGTCAAAGGTATGGTCTGACCCGACTTTGAATATTAACACATCAAACTCCATCAAGAATAGAGAAATGGTTGCCCAAGTTTATGTAAGATTTCGTGGAACCACTGCTAACTATTTTAAAAGCTTAAAATATTAGATGAAGTTGTAGATTAATATGTAATTATTTTATCATTCCCCTTCACGCTTAATCTGGTCATTTTTACTAATACTAACCGTGGACATATTTAATTAGAAAGGTAAATGGGGCCTGGTAAGATTTGAACTCAGCACCTCCTACTCTGATATTATATAAAATTTTGTGAAATTACTGCCAACTGTTCTAAAAGTTTAATCTATTTGATAAAAGAGTAGTTTAATATTTAATTATTTTATCAGTTTCGCCATACCTCGGTGTCTTTCGCACTCCTCTCGGTAGTCATCTGGCAAATCTAGAAAGAGAGGAACAACGGCATATTCAGAGCAAAAGTCTCAGACCCCGGAAAGCTGTAGGAATCAGCAGTGGCCATGCATGCAAGTGTCGCTCACTGCGCAACAAGGCCTAAACGAAGACCAGACCTTCAATCAAACCCAGATCGTACCTGGGTGCAACCGAAACAGGGGTTTTGTGGATAAATGTTGACGGTTCTTACCCTGATGGGGAAAACGACGGCGCCATGGCGTGCGCATGTCATGAAAGCTCGGGTCTTCTCGTTGATGGTTTCCGGCGCCCACTCAAGGTGTCCTCTGCTGTGCAAACTGAAGTGCATGCTTTGTTGGAAACCCTAGAATACTTTCAATCAAGATAAGAAACTACGTTGGAACTACACCCAGATCAATCTAATCTGATAAGGTGTCTAAGTAGCACAGATAGGGCCGTTTGGGAGGTAAGTGTACTTGTCAAGTAAACCAAAGTCTTGTTGAGTCTCTTTTTAGATTTAAGAGTAGCCTATTGCAAAAGACAAATAAGGTGGCAGACAAGATTGCAAAAGCCTATCGCAAAAAATACCTTCCTTCTTGTCAATAGTTTCACATGCACAGTCAAGGCGTCCTCTACTGTGAAAATTGAAGTGCCTACCCTAGAATGCTTTCAATCAAGATCAGACAATCGAACTATACTTAATTCAATCTAATCTGATAAGGTATCTAAGCAGTATAGATCGGCTCTTTTGGGAGGTGAGTCTACTTATCAAGAAAGCTCATACCCACTTAAGTCTCTTTTCAGATTTAAAAGTAGCGCATTGTAATAGAGAAGTAAATAAGATGACGGACTAGGTTGCTAAAGCCCATTATAAAAAGAGCCTTCCTTCTAATTGGATTTTATATCCCCTAAAGTCCCTCGGTCAATTTTCTTTTTTCTATAAATGTACATACGTACCTTTTAATGAATAACTATTATCTTGAATATTTGAGGCACGACTCTTGCTCGTGCTTTTTTCTGATATAGCTAATCACATATCGAGAGATCAATTCATTCTATGCTCAATCCGACGGCAAAAACATACGAGAATCAATTCTATCTGATCCAACATCACTCACAATCGAACGAGTCCTTGTCGAGATCTTTCTCGGGGCTCTGGAAATCTTCCCGTTAGGCCAGATTAGGAAGTATAATCATCGTGGGCCAGAGAAAAGAACAAATGCTTCTTGCTTCTGGACCTGGTTGCAGTATTCGAAGAGTGAATATAAGAACAGATTCTCTCAACTTGAGCAAGCAAGGTACAAAATACAAATCATTCCGCCCACTGGATGATGCTGCACGCAAGAACTGCAGCTTAATGTCAACGGAACATACCTCAGACGATGCATGTCAGCGCAAGAACTAAGAATCTTTTTTTTTTTAATTATTATTCTCTTTTTTAAGGAATAAGCTTTAATTATTAATTATTACATAACGTGGATATAGATAGGAAGGAACCGTGTTTTTCCATGGGAGTGGAGAAGATACTATCTGCCTGAGGAATCTTATCCATCTCGCGCGCTACTCTTTTTTAGCTTTGAAAGATCTTGTCGGGTGTTTATGTAATTTGAATAATCACAGTTTGGAGATCTGTTTTGCTGCGACTCGCACGCGTGCCTTTACATACATTTCTCATCTCTTGAAATGCATATATATTACACCAACGTTTTATCATAATGGATGAAGTAAACGTTCGGCCAAGGACGTACCCTACTAATATTTTCAAGGGTTAACACCATTGAATGCAATCAATCCGGTATACAAATGTCACATTTATCATCAAACTAATTTTTACATCCCAAAAGCTATCAAATCGGTGCACCAGTACAGCATTTACCCTAGACTAAATTTTTATATTACAAAAAATTTTGAACTGGTATATTTATGCCATTTTTATCCCAAAATTGATATACCCGTGTCATATTTTTCTCAAATTGTGGTAAATTTCGGATGTTAGTTTAAATATGACACAAGTGCATTGGTTTGTGGTAAATGTGACATCGGTAAAATAGTTTGGAGTAAATATGAAAGAGTATACTAATTCAGGAGTTTTTGTGATCCAAAATAATTTAAAATAAATATGATATGAACATATTATTGTGGGTAGCTTTTTTTTTTAATGTGAACCCTACTTTCAAAGGACGGAGTCAATCAAGTTATTAACTCGTCATCCATCATTGTTGTGTGGTTTCCCAACATGAACGTGGAGAGGACGTAAACAGACAAGTTTAGTAATTAATGTAATTGCTAGTGCCTACGACCCGAACAAAACCTATCGAGTAGCGTTGCTCTTAGCAATTACGGTGTTTGCTCCCACCATAAAAACATTTCTAGATCCATATCGAACAAGTTCCCCGCCGTACCCATCACATTTTACGGCTGTTTCCACGATGCAACACGACTTAAAAAAGGTAAAAATCACGACGAGATTGCCGGGCCCTTCAAGAGCCATCGGATGATCGATGATGAATCATCGATAGTTTCATTAAGGGATAATGACATAAATAATTTTCGAACTTTGCCTCAACATGGAATTTGATCCATAAACTTTTAATTTATTTAATATAGTCCATGAACTTTAACTTAATGTTTAATGTGGTCCTTGAACTTTTAATTTGTTCAATGTGATTCATAAACTTTTAGTACATATTCAATTTAGTTTCAGAACTACATAAAAATGTTCAATGTAGCCCTTAAACTTGAATTAATGTAATGACTAAATTGAGTATTTTAATATAATTTAGGGATTGAATTGAGCATGTATCAAAAATTCAGTAACCAAATTATATATTAGGCCAAAGTTTGATGACTATTTATGTCATCTTTCCTTTCACTAACGAACACCGTCGATCGTCGATTGTCGGTCAGTCAAACGGGCTAGACAACCAGTTTAGTAGCATTGCCACAACAACCTGACTCTTCTGCCCAAAAAGAGGATTAATTTTTTTTTTTTGAAAAAAAAATAGAAAAGGGAAAGGAAAAAACAGGAAGCGACAAGAGTCGTTGTGTCGCTCTGTTACTTAGATTTTGTGTTGATGCAGGGGGTGACGACGTGAAAGTTTGGGCCCGACTAGTATCTGGATGGGCCCACATTAGCCGCAATTATGGGAGTCCGGACCACCAACTACTCCTCCGTGGGGGCCCACTTCCACGGTCTTGTTGGAATGCCAGCTTGCCAAGTAGGCAAGGCAACAGGGTGGTACCCCCCACGCCCCAAGCTGGTCTCTCCCTTTTTTTTTTTTTTTCCTCTTTTTTTTTTTATTTTATTCATAAGGGAAAACAAATTAACTAGACTCTACCCATAGGCTCGGGCCACGAAAAAAAATTTAAAAGAATTAAATAAATTAAGGGTCGAATTTTCTCTCTTCCATGTATACTACAAAGAGGGGCGTCGTTGGCGTCTTTTTTTAGGTAAGTCTGCACGTGATGGCATCTGATTCAGTAATCCACCGATCAAAGGCCCGTCGTCACGGGGAAATGAGGAAAGCATGACTTCGAAAGGGACCGAAGAGCCCACCTAAACCGGCCTAGATATATAGCGCACGAGCGGACCCCTTCCGCGCGCGGGCTAGCTTAGGTCGACCCGACTTGGTCGAACCGAGAGCCGCACGGCTTTGCTTGCCTAGACTTCCGGTTGAAGCAAGGAGATCGTGCGGTTCTAAGCTCACGTCGGCAAAATATATATATTTATATTTATGCAATACCTACTATTCTTCCACGCATGTGCTTTTGCATTGGGTTTAAGACTTGTTACATCACACATAAGCGACGGCATAAACTCTCGGCTTTGTAATAATTTGTGGGAACCAATGCAATCATTTAGGAATTGTTACGCATCAAATGACCCTCAAAAAGAGAAACCCAACCTAAAATCTGCGATCGCAATTTTGACGCGAAGGGTAGGAGGAAATGGATCGTGGCCGTGGCTACGACTCTATGGCGACGTGGTTCGTGCGATTATTGCTTGCGGGCGAGGAAAACGGCCGGTCTTTGTAGCCTAGAGGTGACGCGGTCCACGTACTGCATGCAACCCCAACCCCAACCCCCAATCCCCACCTTCCCCTCTTTAGGCCCCTATGCCGTATCATCGTCATGTCGCGTTGGCAAAAAATCGAGCTATCCGCCCTCTTAATAGATGTTGTCCTAAGACCGATTTTGGTGCGGCATTTCCCTATTGTGAAGGACAAATGGTGACTGTTTTCATACTAAGGAGTGCACGAGGTGCTTATAGGATTTACGAGATGGGTATCTAATGTGCCGAAATACTGTGACATGGGTTACACTCAATTATGATCAATCAATAATATGCACAATCATGGGAAATGTGGGGGAATCTCCTAATTATCTCTACCGGGTTGATTGATGTAAGGGTAATATTCGTAATTTGTAAATCGCCATTAAAAGGCGTGGGCAACTTTCTTCAATCATAAATGGAGGAAAATAATGCCCCTACATACTTTGGTCATTGCACTATCGCCCAGCAACCAACTAAGGAAAAGTGAATTATTCCTCATTATGTATGCTTAACCAATTTCCGGTGCAGTCGTTAACAATGTCCTTGGCTCTACAATTTCCTTGCCTCCATATCCAAACGACCATGTTAGCGAACAAGAAACGGTCTTAAAAATTGCATATCGTGCTCGAATGATAAGCGTGTTCGTCTTTCTCGCTTGATGCTCAGACTTTGAAATTCTCTCGCAGCCAACCGAAGAGTACAGATCCCCCCCTGTATCACCGATTAGTTGGGTAAAATCCCCCGAACACCCCGTTACGAGGAAAAAGAACCCGCCTTCGTGAGCTCAAGAGATTATTATCGCATCCCCCCTCTCTCTCTCCATACATATGTATATCTGCTATAGCAAGCTGAGTGTGAAGAACACTAACGAGATTCGAGCATTACAGTGCTTCTTGATAGAGGACAAAGTAGCAAAAAGCATATCCGAAGGAAAAGTCTTTCCTTTTTGGGGAACTCCTTCGCTTTCTATACAGAGGAGGGAGCAAATTACAGCCACCAATTCAAACACCACATAAACGAAAAAAAGACCCATCCATAAACTGACTTCGTACTGCACACACGACCTTTGACCAACACAAAAAGAAAAACAAAAGAACAAATACATCTGATGCTCTGCTAAAACAAACATAAGACGCCATGAAACAAGGGGAAAAAAACCCATAAAAAAGTAACGAAAGAAAGAGAGAAAGACTAGGAGAGAACGCCGGTCACTGTTACTGTACCCCTCAATCCTAAACCGGAGCAGAACGAGGGACAACCTACGACCAAACCCCAGCCCACGAGAACTCCTCTTCCTCTGCATTTTCCTCCGTTTCCATCAGTATACGTCGCGTCAACGCCATACTCTTTTCTCCTTTTCCTCCTGGTTAGAATAGAGCCCACTGTTAAAAAAGGGGGGGTAGGTGGTTAACGGCGGCGGAGTTGGCTGCGGGAAGCGGCTGGCTAGAGCCAGAGCGCGCCGGCCTCCTTGAGGAGGGGGACGAGGGTGCCGTTGATGTGGCTGGCCATGACGCTGTCCATGGCGCCGACGAGCTTCCCGCCGATGAAGACGACGGGGACGGCGGCGGAGGGCGGGGCGCCGGAGAGCCTGGCGAGGGCCTTCTCGAGCTCCTTCCCCCGCGGGTCGTGGTCCAGCTCGTGGACGGTGGGGTTGACGCCCATGCCGCAGAGGAGGCTCTTGACGGCGTGGCACATGCAGCACGTGCTCACGCTGAAGATCACCACCGCGCTCTCCGCCGCCATCCGCTCTATGCGCTCCACCGGGTCGCCGGCGAGGACGCGGACGGGCCTCGCCGCCGGGAGGTACGAGCCCCACGACTCCGTCTGGTAGTGCATTGTCTCCGGCGACGGCGAAGGGGGCGTTGGAGCGGGCGTCGAGTTAGCCAAGTGGCGAGTGAGCGAGCGAGGTTTTCGCGAGAGCTAGAGAGAGAAAGTGTTAGAGAGAGAGAGAGAGAAAAAGAGAAGAAGAAGAAGAAGGTTGAGCGAGAGATGGATGGAGATGGAGGTTGGCACTTATAGACGGCAACGAAGAGAGAGTGTGTGTGTGTGGAAGGGGGAAACACTTGCCTGGACCTTGGTGCACGTGGATAGGATCCATCGCGACCGTCGATTGTGTAGGCCCCCCGTGACTCAGCAAGATCGGGCGGGTCAGCTCCGTTTGGGTCCGTGCACCCGTGTTCAGGCGGAACTTTCTCGAGTCGGAGAGGATTGGGAGTTATTTATTGCCATTACAATGGAATTTTGTGGGAAGTGGATTTTCGGAAGGACGACGAAAAAAAATGAAAAAAAGAAAAGGAAAAGAAAAGAAAAGAAATATAAAAAGTGGGGTCCTTCGGGTCGTCGTTGGTCAGCGCACGACAGTGACGAATTAGGAAAAAAAATAATTTGCATATATGCTAGATAGATATATTAATATCTGGCTATTAAATCATGCTGCTAGACACCAAAAAAAAAAATCATGCTACTAGACCAAAATAAATAAATCATGCTACGAAATTTGATAATTTGTGAATGAGCTTAAAAAAAAAAATTAAAGAGCGAGTAGGTTTCGAGTTTCTCGCCTATCCTTACCATTGCACCACTCGCTAAGTGGTTATGGCGCGATTTAAAATCACACGAATTAATATAATCTCGATCAATAATCGCGTGAATCTGAATATGGAGCCCACATGATCAACGGCGGAGATGAATACTTAGGTCTTCTAAGATTTTCCAAGCACTTGCAATAGATGGAAAAAAAATTACTTTTATGGCTCGCAATGTTCCTTTCATCGACTGTTGGAATGTACCGGACATCGGTAACGAAAAAAGAGATGTGAGGTGATATAGAGACACATCAAGCCACCGGTACAAAAAATTAGGACCTTCGGAGAAAGGAAGAGCCGAAGTACAGAGGAATAAAGGAGAACTTAAAACTACGAACAGTAAAAGAGAGATAGATAAAACAGAGAATAGAAACAAAGATTTTAAATTAATGCTTTGTATTGATTTCTCCCGTTAATGATTTACAAAGAGATGATGGGTTTATATACACTTGTAGAGAATCTGTATAACAAAATTCCATTGAAATTTAAATAAAATTGAATGAGTTATAGACAAAAATTTAGAGATATAGAGAGGAGTTGGAAGTTTCTTGCTAAACCAATTCTGGCGGAGATGACTTTGACTTGTTCATCATGCCCTCGCAAGCTGACAGCGTGGGACGAATTGTCGGCTTGGATCATAGAAGTCGAAAACATGCAGAGGAGAGTCCTTTGGTGAAAATGTCAGCAGGCTAATCTATGGATGAAATGAAGTGAAGATATAGCTGTCCACGAACTAGTCGTTCAAGAATTAAATGATAGCTAATCTCCATGTGCTTTGTGCGAGCATGAAAAACAGGGTTTGCAATCAAGTACAAAAACAGGGTTTGCAATCGGGTACAATGCTAATAAACTATTGCACCAAATGGTAGGTGGATGTGGTGGAAGAGCATTTCGATCTTTCGGGAGATATTTAATTCATATAGGTTCTGTAGTCCTATCACCCACGCAAGCACACTCGAGCCTACTTCTTCCACTCTTTTTCGATTATCAAATGTTTTAGTTGTATCATCTATCACTAAAAACTTATCCGGTCTCTCAATTTACCATTGAAAATAATTGTGTTTTCTTGTTTTATAGCTTCTTCTGGCTGACACAAAATGTAGGCACATGGACGATGGTTCCATATCTCTATATAGGCTTCAAATAATAATAATAATAATAATAAAATCATCATGATGGTCTCGGTCCCGAAATTGGGATGTGACGGGTCGAAACTTTAGGGCTTTTGAATTCAGTCTCAAAGGCAAAAAAAAAAAAAAATTGAGAAAAAGAAAAACTTAGATCGAGCTTGAAATTTCTGGGTTTTTTAGGCCATCTGGCTATTACGAGCGTTCCAATAATGATGCCCATGTTTTCGTAGTTTTGGAAAGCTGGCTACTCCCATTGAATGCGCCCCGCCGTGAAAATGATGGTACGTTTTGCTTTTCCTCTTCCTATTAATGATTTTCGAGCAAAAGCCACCCAAAAAAACAATCCCAAACCGTGTTGCATCTATGGTAAACAGTTACCCCGACGTAACAAATTTACGCTATGTTAAAATTCCGTCAATAAGGGGTCATTGAAAATCCGTCTACATTGATACCGAAAAGCAAAAGTTGTTCACGTGACTATGACGTTATTTCGAATGAAATTATTCGACGGAACCCTAATGGAAGGTAAATATGCCATACAAATATAAATTTGAACTTTTTTTTATATCACAACAAAAATTTTAAGGTAAATATGTTGTAATAGATATAGTTTGAGATTTTCGATGTAAAAAAAAAGGTTCGGAGTAAATGTGTCTCAATAGATATAATTTGAGGTTTTTGATATCACAAAAAAAAAAGACAGAATAAATGTGTGGTATTGGACATGGTTTAGGATTTTCCGTAGTCTTTTCCATTGATTTTTCTCTCCTATTAAAGGAGGAAAAAAAGGGTGGGGGGATCGAAAGCGATTAAAATTAAATTAAAAAAAAAAGGAGAAAATTGACGCAAAAAATGGAGGTGGAGGTGGAGAGACAGGAAGAGCAGGCTTTCTCATGAGGACTTGTGGGTTAAATTTTGTGCATTAGACGGCTGTCTCCGTCCTTGTTGTCGGCACCACTCCTGTCCGTCCGCTACGTGGCCCTCCCTCTCCCGCCACGAGCATTTCCTTCTTTCGATCTTCGTCTCTTTTTTTTTTTTCTTTTTTTTTTTTCTCGGCTTCCCCCTTTTTTTAGCCTCCTAAAACCACACTTCACCCTCTCGCCCCTTCGCCTATGGAAAGGCATTATTGACCCTAAAAAAAAACCAAAGAAAAAAAAAAAACAGGCTCGATTCATTTTTGCCAAAATAGCAGGTGGCGCTAGGGATGTCCTCTTCTCTTCTTTTGCTGGCAATTTCTTCACCACATGTAGTGGTGGATTCGCGTGGAAAGTTGTAGCCAAAGGGACCTCCGTGTTACCATATGATTCATATGCAAGTTTGACATGCCATTTTTACTTTTGGCAAATTCTGTATATGGCTTAGTAAGTGAATTGTTCGCATTCGTGTCCGTATGAAGTGCTTGTCTTTTTGGCGGGGGTCAAATGCGGGTCCCGCATCATCTATATACGGGAACTAAATTTTGGGTAACGACACCAAATAGTTTATATACTCTAGCACAATGTGTAATGCGGTTCATGAACTTTTAATTTATTCGAAATTGTCCACGGTCTTTTAGTACCTATTCAATTTAGTTAGTAGATTACATGAAAATGTTCAGTGTTGTCCTTCTATTAATTTAAATACATGGACAATATTGAACAGTTTTATACATTTTAGAGACTAAATTGAACATATACAAAAAATTCAGAGACTACATTGAATAAATCAAAAATTTAGAGACGATATTGCACATCTTGAACAAATTTAAAATTCACATATCATATTATACATTGAGCCAAAGTTCATGGACCATTTATGCCATTATCCTCTAATTTTTTTTAACAGGTATCTTCCTTGTTGCCTGAGTTCCTTAGCGAACTGCTATTACCGTGAATTGAATTTTTGCGGTGTCTCTCTCTCTCTCTCTTCATTTCCTTGAAAAGGTGATACGTTCTTATTAAACGATAAGAATAATCCTCTTGTGCACCTACTAGTCTTTACGTACTGTAGCAGTAGCAGAAGCATCGATTTGTTTTTCAAACAAAAAAAAAAGTTATCTGATCAGCATCAAACCACGTGGTCCGTACCCGCTAAGATCTTGAAATATGCTTCATTTTTTCTTGAATGAAATCTGATTACAGATGTAAAATGATTGGTTGTTTCGACGCTTCCACCATTAAGCCGAGACGATAAACATGCCGAGAATCCAAGATTTGGCGAAACTGAGATCCACACTGCCCGTTTCGATGGACAAGCGCGATCAAGAAAGAAACGGGACATGTCCGGAGCATCGCGCTTCTTGGCGGGGGCTATCTCGACGGGTTATTCATTCGATAAATTTGTCATCGGACGGTAGCTAGCATTCTAAAATCCTTAAATCGCACGCGCGTGCATGGTCGGACCCCGAGACACAATCGTACGGATCTCGTTTGTTCACTTAAACGTTGACCCTCGACGATAATCGAAATACACACCGCCCGGCCATTTTCTTTCTTTCCTCGTCTTTGCGGAATCAATGCAGAAGAGCGACGCAGAAGAAGGAGAGGACAGCAAACAGAGGGGGGGGGGGCCCGTCCGTACACAAGGTGTTCCCACCCCGAGAGGGAAAAAGGGAGGTCGGATTTTCCCGGCATTTCGACTTGGGGCTTGGCCCCGGAGGCAGTTGGGTCCTTTTTTTTTTCTCGGAAAACTTTTTAAACTTCCCAGAAAATTAAAGAGAGAGAGAGAGAAACAGAAAAAGGAGAGGCGAGGAAAAAGAAAAGGATGCGGGTGGGATCGTGCTTGTCGGCCCCTCTTACATACACAGTCGGGACGGCCGTATTGCACGACATTCTGACGTTAGACGCCCGTCCTAGATAGAGATACAGATATATAGAGAGAGAGAGAGAGAGAGAGAGAAGGGGGGATAGTATATTAAAGTGACTTTAGTTTTTTAATATTTATTTATCCTGTTTTATTGGAAATTTCGAATATCTGAATTTTTGCCTCTTCTTTCTTTCTTCTCTTTTAATGAGTCGATGAGTATGCAGGGATTTTCCGGGAAAGAAAATGGCTTCTGTGAAGTGGGTCGCAGTTTTGGTCGGTGGCTCGACCTGTTCTGATTTCCCGAAATGGTTTTTGTGCTTTTGGATTCGCTTTTGAGTTAATATTATGAAAAATTTTAAACTGATATATTTGTGATAATTTTATCCTAAACTAATTTTTTTACCATTAAAATCTCTAAATTAGTATATTTGTGATAAATTTACCCCAAATTAATTTTTTGACAACCAAAAACTCCGAACCGATACATTTGTGATAAATTTACCCTATGTTAATTTTCTATTAAGTTGAATTTATACCACAAAAAATCATAAACTGCTATGCCTGTTACAAAAGGAGGGTAAAACATAAAATTGGTATATCTATCAATTGTCGCGTGCCATTTAACAAATCAATTTGGCAATAAAATTTAACGAAAATAAACTGAGGGTAAATTTATCACAGACGTACCAATTTGGGGTTTTTTGTGAGTAAAAAAATTAGTTTTGAGTAAAATTGTCACAAGCGTACTAGTTTTGGATTTTTCGTGGTATTGATCTTTCTTTTTTGCATCTGAAAGGCATAGCAATATTTGAATATATACATATATATTTATATGTGTCCGTAACTTCGGCAAAAAATTATGAAGAAAAGGGAATAATGAATTCTTCACTCTGATCAACTCCGTGGACTCGTGGTTGGGTTCCTAATAGTAACGACCATCGTGTTCGCAGCGAGTCGTTTAGACTCTATACAGCGTAAAAATATAATAAGCATACATGAATTCAAGGATATGTCCAGGATGAGTTGGAAAATTTGAGAAGGTCCGCTTAAGAATTCTTGGATTAGAACCTGGTAAGTTAATTTTATTATTTCAGTGAGATAAGTGCACTGAAAGTCATAAAACTTATCACGAAAGTACAATCGAGTCATAAAAGTTTCAAAAAGAGCAGTCGAATCCTAAAACTTCTCACGAAAATATAATCGATCCCTAAGGACTAGGCTAGATTAAACTAATTTGATGAGTTTTAGGACTCGACTAGATTGCACTTTCTGATAGTTTTACGACTCCATTGCACTTTCTGATAGTTTTACGATTTAATTGTACTTTCGCGATAAGTTTTCGAACTCCCAGCGCACTTATCCTTTTTTTTAATTCACACGAGAGTTCGCTTTAACTGATCAATTAAACTTTTAAATTAAAAATTTCACTGCTCCAAGATTTTTCAAGAAGTTAGATTATAGAAAAAAAATATGATGTAAGCACGTGGCAAGACAGGCGACATGTTGGAAACTAGGATTTATATTTGGGGGAGTGTAATTATGATGTTGGGGGAGGCCAAGGCAGCAAAAGGACATGTCTCCACTCCATGCCCGTTGAAGTGCTCACTTGGTGGCCTTTCAAATTTATTGGCCGACTGATTTGCATGTCGGCTTATTGCATTGCTTATTAAATCCCATAATGCGTGATTTATTTATTTATATTTATCGAAGATTGACGAGGGACACAAAAGAGAAAATTAGGACATTAGAGCAGCATAGAAACCACTTCATTTTGCATAGAATGCATGTAAGAACAATAAATCATGTACAAAGTAGAGCCCTAGCCTACCCATTTGGGGATTTGTAGATGTTATAAGCTCCCAAACTTAAAAGCGTCGAGGTCAGAATTGGTATCGGCTCGAATTGTCGGAATTGCATGATGCTTAACTTTCGTGTAATTCGTACTAAAAATTCAGCGGAAGAGGTAGTATAGGATACCATCTTGAGCACATGGATTTAATTTTCGATAAAGAAAAAAAAAAGTATTTCGATGATAACTCTTGGATATAATTAAGTGTCGAGTTATGAAATAAAATCTCTTTCATTCTATGTAATATTTGGAATGCTACACGTAAAAATAGAAGACGCGTTAATAGAATAGTCGGGGAAACCCGCGAAGTAGTTGCTACTAATTAGATAAATACTGTACTTTCGACAACTCTAGGCATTCTTGCAATGGGAAACTCAATGGCTATGGTATAATATTGGACAGAGAGAGAGAATGTGTGTCACCATTACGTTGTTCCATCTCTTGTCTTCCTTCCACATGATGTGGAAAGCATGCCTCATGCTTTGTATTTATGCGTCAGTCACAAAATCAACAATATCTCTCTCTGGCGCGCGCAAAGCGCACCTCTTGCGTAGTTCAGTGCTATTCACAGTCCATCCTCTACCCCTCTCCCAACCAAACGTTCCCAATCAAAAACACAACTTGATTTTCATATTACAATAGGGTTCCCGTCACAAACAAAATTCAATGTGTTGTAAATCACAAATTTTTAGGATAATATCGCGAAAAAACCCAAACTGATACACTCCATGACAAATTTACCATTCGATAATTTCGTTTAAATTTTACCGTTAAATTGCTGGGTTGGATGATACGCGATTTTTGACAGGCATACCGATTTAGGGTTTTACACTCCGTTTCTCACTGATGTACCATTAATCCAATTTAAAGGGAATTGACAGGAGTAAATTTGTCACGAATATACTGGTTCTGAGTTTTTTGCAGTAAAAAATTTAGTCTTGAGTAAATTTGTCACATCCATAATGCTTTGAAATTTTTCGTGGTATTGGCCCCAAATTTTTTTTCCGTTGATTTTTAAAGCGCCTTGACATCATTTTCAACCGAAATTTACACACACAAATAAATTCCGATTCCAAAATACTTTTGCAAAAAGCAAAAAAATAAAAGAGAGAGTTCTCGAGCAAAATGATGGTGGCCCTCATAAACTTTTTATATTTTTCCTTGCATCCGTACGATTTTTTAATTTTCCCGTAAATTAGGCCGGCACTCAGAAACTGTTCCCGCACATTTGCAAAGCCTGACGCCCCTTCCCCCTCCTTTCCCGAAACGACGACAAGTCCCGCTTTATCGACTGCGGCCCAGGAGCCGTTAAAAGCAAAAACGACGCGTCGGCTTTTCCTCAGCCTTTTTGTTCCTCCTCCCCCCGCCCCGCCCTTCGCTAAACGGCTGACGTTCATCCCTCGGAGCGTTGACCGCTTTTTAACCCCACCTTTCTTTTTTTAAAAAATAAAAAAAAATCCATCTTGACTTGATTATTGTTTATTTTCTTTTTCTTAAAAAAACCCCCCTTTTTTGAATTATAAATAAAATAGTAAATTAAAACTAAAGGGAGCACCCCCCACGGCTTGTCGTTTTCGACTTTCCACGCACTCCATGCGATGGCCGTCCTCAGCATGCCATAAAGGATGGGGGTAGGTGGCTTCACTTCCGAGGAATTTCATTTATTTTTGTTGGAAATTCTTTTTTTGGGACTTTGAGCTTAACTGGGTTTTTTATTTTTATAATGATTTTCCATTAGTTAAATCATTAATTACTGTCGGGGATTGATAAAAGGAGGAACAGGGTATTGGTGTTGGGATCGGACGGTGTGTTTTTGTCCCGCCTTGTGTTCCTACGTTGTCGCATGTTGGGAATGTCTGCCTCATGTTTCCATTCTCGTTTTGATAATTGCTGTTACTCCGCTTTTGGTTGGTGGGTTATTTCGTGAGAAAGATGTGCTGTGAATTTACAGTAAGAAAAATCCACCCAAAGGAACGGAACTGGTGGCGTCGTGAAGTCTCTTGGACATTTGCAGAGCAAAATTTGCATCGGAAACGCCGACAATTTTTGCCCAAACTTGAATGCACATGAATCGGGTCAATCGCAATCGCCCATCATATGAATTTCACACGAATCCCGCAAATTTCAATTGTTGTGATTGCATAATATATGGCCGGTGGAGCGTCATCTGTACAATGATAAAAATTTACATGATTTTTTCATTACAGTGGATTTTATGAGTGACGAGTTTTGAATACAGAGCAAGCTAAAAAAAAGAGCGGATTGAAACTTACCGCTAGCATTTTCAATGCTAAGGCGGCTCGGTGACAATTACACTCCTTCCAACTTCAGAAGGGAAGTGGGTTAATTAAATTAAGGTTGTCCTAATCACATCTTTTCCCACTTGTAAGCATCTGTGCAGATTTGACCCGCTTGTGATGTGAGAGGTTAGATTCTCTCCGGACCTTTTGACCCAACTTGCTGTCTCGTCCTCCCTCCTCTAGCTCTCTCCGGACAGTTACATGGGTTCATATGGCTATCTCATGGCTTTTGCTGGTGTCCTCGCCTTGTTGGAGCGAGGATCATGAACTTGACCAGCAACACTAGAGAGCACTTTCCCATGTTGCCTTTCTTTTGCTGTTCTTCTCCTCTTTTTCTAGACTCTCTAACCCCTTTTGATTTGAACCGGCATATCGACAGAAGAGAAAGCGATTCTTTTTCTAAGACCCACTTGACGACACATCATGCGCACGTGATGGTTTCCATCACCACCACCGACCTTTGTCTAGTCCATGGCACCGAGACCTCTCCGTGTGAAACCGTCCCTCGTCCTGTTGCTGATAATCAACGCTTTTTTTTTTGTCTCGGTTGCTTGCATTTTCCACGTCCGCCGTCCTCAGTTCATTTCAGTTTCTGATAAAATATTGTGTTTTGGGGGTTGCTAGAGCATGGGAAGACAATGGGGAGCTTTCCACAATGAACATGTTTGGAGATCTCAGAAGGTATAACGAAAAAGAGAAGTCGAAGTGACATGGACTAAAAGGCGTGTTCCTAAAGTTTTAAACGCGAAGCGAAAGCTATTTGCACGTTTTCTTCAATCAAGAAAGTGAAATACGTCTGTTCAGACGCACGATGGCTTTGTTGCTGCCGTAGCAAACAGTAATGGTGCTGACCACCTTCAGCGGCAGCCTTGCAAAAAGATAACAGTGACATTACAAAGAGAGGAAAGTGGCTCGTACGTCAAAAGATCCTCAAGCATTGCCGCTTAAGCTGTCGCTGCTGAGTCCAGTACCATTTCATGTATTTATCTGCAGTCTGGTTTATTTATCTGAGGTGCAGTTGTTTATAGAATAATGTGCCCGTAACTCCATCAATTTATATTTCTGTAAGAAATCTCTATATCAAACCCATTAAAAAAATACCGATTTCTCGAAAAAATAAATGATTTGAAAGATATTTTCTAAAAATTAATCGCTTCTAACAAAAAATAAATGATTTAAAAAACATTTTCTAAAAATATAATCGCTTCCGACAAAAATAAATGCATGAGTACTGTTCACTGTCATGGCAATATGCTGCCACGCTTTTCCAATTCCTAAGAAGCCCCAGATAGCATAACTATGAACACATTCATCTGGACACACGAAAGAAAATAGATGCACGCTTATTCACAAACCACACTACATGATCCACAACCAACTAAATAAATGTCAGCTGATTTTGTCATAACAATCAATGTACACTGACTCTAAAAGGGTAATGCCTCTGTCAGTTCAAGTTAACTTCACATTTTCGCACTCGCATAAAGTAAGAATCGCATAAATGCTGACTACAGACACTTTACGCTATGTTATATGTGCAGATGAAAGTATGTCTAACTGCAGATGCACCAAGGCAAGGGAACTCCTAACTAGTGGCTCACACCTTAGATGTCAAGAGAGGACTCTCGTAAATACTCTGGCAGTCTACAATGAAATCGAACACTTCCTCCTCAGAATCAAAAAACTCGGCTTGTGATCTCTATTGCCGAGACATTGGTGCTGTTGGCAGGGACGTTGGCTGGTTGTAGAAACCACCTTCTGCAGCAGGGAAACCCTGATAGGAGCTTGCTGGAGGTGTAGGGAATGGCGGTAATCCACCAGACACTGAAGTTCCAACTACTGGATAACCCGGCAGTGATTGCGGCTGTTGGCTCATGCTGTAGTTGAATGGCATGCCATTATTCATTGGTCCGGCAGCTTGCATGAACTGAGGCGGTGCTGGGTATGAAGTCATGGGTGGGAGTGGTGGCGGAAGAGGTGCAGAGGATGAAGGAGGAAGCAGAGGCTGTTGCACACCAGTTGTGCCATTGTGTTGGAGGGACTCTGGATGGGGAAAAGGAGGAATAGTTGGCTGCTCGGGATTTTGAGACGGTATGTAAGGTGTTTGGTTGCTCTCGAGCCTAGGACGCTTTTCGGAAGCATAATCACCAGAAGAGTCCTTCACTGGATTACCAATGGCACCGCCAGATGCCAGCGACGAAAGGACCATAGACAGCATTTCGGCTGACGATGTCGATGCTGTCAGCTTCGCAGCCACAGCAGCAGCAGCAGACTTCCGAGGGTCTTCCTCAGTGTGGCCGGACTGCTCAGGATAAGATGGTGCCCGCTGCGAGTACATTACTGGGACAGATTGTTCCCTGTCTGCTGGTATGTAGGTCTGGGGTGCTATGGATGTCTGGACGTCTTTCAAGCTCTGGTTGGCCAGTAATTGACTAGTATTGCTATTGAGTAACTGTTGGCAGATAGTTTTTGCCTGCTCTGACTTTGATCGAGCAGCCTGAAGCATCAATATAACTAATAAACAACCCATACTTAACAATAAGCACAGAAAGACCTGTCAAGTTGTAAACTCAACAAAGTATGCAGTCTAATACATGCATATGGTATCTCATCCCTAGCAAGCACGCAAAGCTTAAATAGGTGAGTTTTCCTTCTTCTTCATAGGGCAATGAGTGGGCTGGTGGCATGGCCATAGAGATTCAGTATACAAAGAATTCCCTACAATCTGTAACTTAGTAGCAGATGTTTTTGGCTTTTGATGAACCACAAGGCTTGCACATTATGCCTCTTTTAAGTTTTAGCTTTACTAACTATTTCAAGACACCAGTAAATAGTATTACAGGCATGGCCCATTTAATGACATGTGCCAAACAGGTGGAATTTGAGCGGAGCTCAACTAAGGGACACAATGCTTAGGAGGAAATCAGATTATTACAGAAAGAAACAGGGCCAAACACTTCAACCCAACCAAGCAGCAGGATGTTAGATATTCAAGTGCATCCCTGGCTTAGGGCTTCCACTCTATATTTCACTTTTTTCAAGGGACGCGTTAACCTTTACAAATTTCTAGGCATGCTAGGATGATCGACCTAAACACCTTCTACTCAAAGACACTTTCATCAGATGTTGCCAAAACACAAAAAGTAGGGACTGACCTGAAGTTCATTCCGGACTCGGTCCAACTTGAATTCCTGATATTAAACTAATGTCAGTATGAACACAACCAAATCCAGTTAACTTAAAACTACATACTAGTCAAACCAAAAATGAAACCTGCTCCTGAAGAGCCTCCCTAAGATGAGACACGAGCCTTGCTCTTGAGGATTCAACTGTGGTTAATTGATCAATGCAGTTCCTCAGTACAGTATACTGACCCTGCACCTCCCCTACGAATGCAGAATCACGGGATCCCCCTGTTCAAAAGAAAATTAGTTTAACACACACAAAGTTAAAAAAAAGTAGTGGAAATTATCCTGTACTTCAAAAGGAGAAAGTCAGATCAGTTAATTGAGAATTCTATAAATTTTTTGACTCTCCAACACAAGCCTTCCCTCCTTCCTAGTCACCGACTTATTTTTTGACCTTATTGATGAACCAATGTCCCAATAACATAATCCAGTCCTTTTAAAATGATTTTACTCTACTAAAGAGATAAGGCATCGAAACCATGAGTTGAAATGCTGTTGATGTGAAATTATTACAGCAGACAACTCAAACTTCTCATGAAATTTATTTTGAACGACAGATGCCTTAACATTTTGATTGGTTGCATTGATTACATTAATCAAAAGCCGAAAAGGTGATTTCATCTTATAGATCAGCCAGCATCTATCCATTAAAGTCCAGAATCCGATGAGACTACATTTGGGAATTCGTCCACTTCAGTTGGGTAGAACAAAAAGGACATGACTCATAAGAACAATAGCCCTTGCCCAAATCAGGTTGATCCCGCATTGTTTTACCAGAAATATGCAGGGATCATGAATTCGCAATAATTTCTACAAACAGGAAAGAAATTTGAAGAATAAATCCGTCAATTGTAGTTTCCTGGCTAGCATATAAACCATAAGAAACAAACAAACATAGTCAACAGTTTTTTCCTCATCTTTCATGTTTGTGTGCATTAAGGTGGGCAACCCTGGTCCCTAGCTGCTGACTTCAGGTATATGTTTTGCTTTTCCAAACAAAACTTGCAAAAACTGGATGATTAAGAATGAGGTTATTAAATTTTATATTGCAACATGGATTTCAGTGACCAGGGATACCAGAAATGGCTACTTAGCCTACAATCTAAGCTCCTCCATATCGCAGATTGCTGGTGATCTGGATCGCCAAACATGGCATTCCAATAGAACTTCGACAACCTACCACTCGCGAGAGAGGAGGGACAACAGTCGCAGACAGGGAAGAAGCTTGGGGAAAGGAAACCCCAAACCAAGCAACTCAGATCACGTGAAACCTTAAAAACTCACAAGTCTGATCTTCTACCAATATTGCAGGCTGAATCATAAGGCAATAAAAGCCTTTTTTTTTAATAAAATAAACTCGGGCCTTCTTTCAAGAAACATGGGCTTTTCTTTCACTTTGACTACAAATTGTTTCTCACTCACGGGAAGAAAACTAAGCCTTTAATTTACTTATAACAGAAAACTTATTCATCTAGCTAAATTTTAATTTTATAATTTCCATATTCAATCTTAGCATCACTCCACGTTCTAGATAAATGAATTTCATTAGAATAAAAAAATTCAGAAGAAGACTACCCCCAACTAACCATGTTGTACGACATATGTTTGGTGTTCACATTTTTGTACCACCATTGGAACATTCCATGTTCTGGGTAACTCTGGTATGGACAGTACACAACCAGAATACTTGATTCACGATTGGTTACTCACAGGTATCCTACTGAAAAAAGAGCTACATGTGTTTGTTTACACTTCAACAGAAAGCAAATTGCTTTCCCTATTATTCAACTTCCAAAATTATGGAAAGATTATATATGAATCGACGTGTCACCATTTGAGTTTTATGAAAGTTAGAGGAGCCTCTGATTTCAAAAAAGTCAAAATATGTTAGCTTTAAGATTTAGATCAAATAAAAAGCAAGAAGTAAAAAGAAATTCCAAATAGACCCTAAGGTGATATAGATTCAGAGAAGAAACTGCATATCGAGTACCTGAACCGCTGTCGCTGCCAATTTCTTTTTCTACTTTCTCAAAACAGCTGACAGCATTCCTACATTTGCTCAATATAACCTCTTCATCCACTTGGCCACTATAAAAATGTTGATAACCTGATACTATTTTGTCCAGGATATTTCCAACAGGTTGTTTCTGTTTAAACAAAAGAAAAACTTTTAGGGAAAAAAGTACAATAATACTCATCTACATTCTAGGAAGAAGAAAGCAAGCAATAAGGAAAGAGAGAAAAAAGGAGTATTGGAAATAACATGAGCAGACAGAATTTGAGCTACCACCTTATGTCCTAAATCCTTCCCATTCCTGTCACTGTTCTCCAGGTGTCTGCCACCAAATTCTTCCTTCAGAATCTGGCCCCTTGAACCAAAGACTTTCCTCTCTTCCCATATGTTAATCTGCAGGTGAAGCAGCACGAATGCAACATTGCAAATCAAACATGTTAACTATTGCAAGCTTTAGCTTAAATAACTCATTATCCTCTTCCCCCCCCCCCCCCCCCACCAAAAAAAAAAAAAAAAAAAAAAAGACCTGGCAAAGAATAGTGCTTGCTGGAGAAGAACATTGTAGAGCTTTTACAGTAAGAGAAACGTGGTCTGCATTTTCTACCAAATAACAGAAGTATAAAGCATAGCTTCTCAAAACACTTCATCATAAAAGTTACACGAGCTTCCAGAAATCATCCCAGGTATGATTTGGTACCACAATAAGAATTGCCCTGACTTATGGAGCTGTACATTTTTGGAGGGAAAAATAAGCCATTAAAATCTTAGAAGATCATAGGATCATTACCAGATACACGAAAAGGAATTTCCTCAATCTTTAAGTCACTAAGGCTGCGCTTAAGAATTCTTATAAAGCTTCAGATATGATTTTAAAGTATGTCTCGAGATCCTTCTCCAGCACCTCATGTTTGGAAAATCATGGGACGTAATATCCGAAACACGTAACTGTACTATCCTATTAGATGTTTGGCTCATTGAGATGACTCGACCATAATAAGAAGACTTTGGAAAGATACAGTCAAGAAACAGAACATAAACGTCCTAGACAAGGGCAAGAACCAGCAAGACCTCATTGCCGGCTGGCAAGCAGCTACACAGATGTTGCCAGTCAGCAATGGGTAAGTCCAATTCAGAAGAGGGAGAGAGAGATGAGATGAGGTTAATGAAGGTGCTTAACTCTCAAGGTGCTTAACTCTCTTATTATTTCCCTAAAGAAAGAAACAGAATTGAAGACAGAAGATGAAAAAAGTTCCTTTGAAGTGGTGCACACCCCTTTAAGGCCAAAGGAATACCAGCATACCAAACAACTGAATTAGATTGAGGTCATCAAAACTGAAATTCTAGCAGTTGAACTCCCAAGTCTCAAAACCTCATAACATATAGGCTGTTGAGAACTGAAAACTCCGGCCACATCAAATACATTGCACAATTATCAAGTAGATATTCATATACAGTAATCAACTAAAATAAAGTTGCAGCTGCACAGGGAGTTGTTCACATGCACGGAACATTTCCATCATAAGCAGCATCTGTATAGTCTTAACGCATGTCATAAAGTCGGTTGATTAGGATAAAATTTGTATCCCTTAAGAGCCGATGAACAAATAGAGTAGTTAATATCTAACCAAAAGAAAATATTAAATGATTAAATAACTGATACTTCCACATACACCGATTTCTAAAAGGCCAGCTTTCATCCATAACCAAACAACCCTGGTCCCTGATAATGTTACCACAAATAACAATATGGTTACTAATGGCCGAAATATTGCACTCCAAAAGGCATTCCTTAAACAAGCACAAATTTTGCACGAGTTCCACCTTTGCCTATTAAATAATTCTTTAGTTTGATTGCCAGAGATCACATTACAGAGCAGAAGACATGACCATATAAGGTCAAGTTTGCTGATTTGACTTTGCCCTTACATATTTGTATATTGCCTAAAAGAACATAAACCAGAAAAAAATGGTGTAGCAGAAAGTATATTACAAAAATGAATCATCTGGAGGACAAGGAGGGGCAATGAGGAGAAGCCATAGCACATAATGCCCCCACACAAGGGAACTGAGAACAAATTTTGCAAGGCCTTTCTTTGTTGTAGTCAATATTTAGCAACTGGCACGTAACTTCTTTCCGAGTTCTCATCCGTTTAAAGACATAGTTACAAAATGTACAATATTCAGATGCATAGTTTTCTTTCACATTAAAGGCATGCCAAGCATTTATGAAAAGGTCATATAAATGTATGGTATAAATGCTTAACAAACAAAGTTCCAAGTTACAAGCACAAGAGACATCTTTAGATAGGAAAACAAAAATTCAATTGATCAAATCTTTTAGGGTATTTAGGCTCGGGGAAGAGGTAAAAGATAAATTGCTAACGAAAAGACAAAGGAGCGAACCAGTAAATCAGATGAAAGCAAGTGGAGTAAGAAAAACATACCAATCGCAGGGCAGCAGTTTTTCCAAAATCATCCCCATTTTCAATCACATCACGAAGGGCCTCAGGAAGAACCTTCCAGAACTCACCGACAAAGTCAGAACCCTTTCGCCTACTGTTTTGCAAAATATCATTTGCAAGATATAGAAAAGCCACACGTTGTTCCCTAGGTGAGCAGTGAAACTGCCTATCCCATGTCTCAACAACTTGTTTTGCCTTGTTCATATGGAAAATACACCAATGTGACAAAGCTTAACAGCATTAAGGACAGCAACTCAGAAACATACACCACTTTCCAAAAATTAGATGGAACAGAGAGATTGAACTTTAAAGAACAAGCATTTAAAGATTAAAAAAAAAATTGACATACTTGATGGAAACAGTTAGCTGGTTCTGAAAGCCAGTAATAAATAAAAAAAGAAACAAACCATGAAAAACAAGACCCAACAGAGTGCAGTAGCACCAACAACGTAATTGACCTCCACACAAGCTAACAAAGCAGTTGACCGGATCACGAAAGATGTGAGTTAACTTAACATTGGTCTTCACTTCCCTCTCAAAGAACCCCCAGCATGTCAGTGAAGAATGTGTATATATCAGCAAACAACATATTAAACCAAAAGAGGAAAAAAGAACAAACCTAATTTAAAGGTCTTAAACAACAGAAGCTTGACCCATCTACAGAAGTGCAGGCACATTAACAAAGTTTCTTGTTGGCAATCATCATAACTTACTAAAAAGCACATTTTTGTAGGTATAGCAGGTGCCAAACAGTCAACAAGAAGTTAAAAGGATACTTTCTATGCTTGTCTGTGAACTGTTAAGCTTTGATAACTTTTCAACTAAAATCTGTGGATTGAAGGTACTGCCCATTGATGCAATCAGATTAGACTGGGCAGATTAGCCCTAGTCTACCTTAAAATTTGGTGAACCTCTGCTGGAAGCAAAAACCTGTGGAGGGGGAGGAAGAGAGAAAAAAAACAATCAAAATCTGGAATGGAAATAGACAGCTGAACTCAAAAATATCAGTGAAGCGCATGAGAGCTGTGAGATTATAGTTTTAATTGTTCATAGAAGATTTTCTACCAATTCCTATACTGGTCCAACTTGAGTTAGCCGCAGAAAACCTGACACCATCTGCATAGGATAACTACTTTACTTCCAGGACAAAGTCATGCGTTAAATAACATTGTGTTGGTAAGAAAGATTCAAAATGTTATCCTCTCAACGGGTGTATAAAAAGCAATGAATTAGAAAGAACAAAGCGGGAAAAAACAATCTATGAGGGGTTTCAGAAAAGATCTCACATCTAACTTCATGAATTTGACAGAATCTTATGGAGTATTGTTAAAGAATACAAATAAGAAAAAAAAAAAAAAAAGAGTTCAACAGACACAGACAACCTAATAGCATCACAGATTCCATACAAGCTTCATATCAAAAATCAAAAAACAAATTTTGGCAACTGACAAATTCTAAATTATATTATGAGATCATAAAAAGGAAATAGGATACCAAACAAAATGAGTGCACAAAACAACTGAACTCCATAGAAAAGATCCACATTTCACCAGTTAATGAATGACCCTATGGTTTATGAAAAAGGTATACGCTATTTGGACTCCAATCAAAATGGGTAAGCGTAACAAAACCAAACTTCAGACCAAATATTTAAATTTTGACCAGATAATGCTAGCCATATAATTTATGGAAGAGGTACATGCTATCAAAGTACATGCTGTAACAATCAAGCATTGACATACCCATTACCTTCAACGTATGCTGGACACAAATTTCATGCAGAATTTTATGTGATCCTATTTGCATGTTCATCACGGAATAGTATACTATGCTAGAATTATGAACTTGTGGTAGGAAGAAGCTACTCAGTAACCAGTATCTTAATCATTGACTAAACAACAAATGCATTCTTCATATCAAACAGAGGGAACACTAAGAAATGTATACTACTAGTAGCTCACAGAAACACATTTTGAACTGCATTTAAAATGCAGGGCAGGAAAACCACCAAGTTTATAAGCCTCTTTTCCCTGAGAAGATCTCAGAAAACTGTAGAAGCACAGAAATCTTGAACGGAGAATAGAATAAAATAAATTTCTATCACTATTTTCCTGTGCAGGGTCAAACCGTAATAGACTCGATCTCAGAGAGTTTCGTAGTGTATTTTTGTATTTTTACGTTGACGGATACGCTCATGTCTAAAGTTTTGGTCGTGTATTATGGATTCAGAAACAAATAAATAATTCCATCCGTTGGTTCAAAAGATCTGGAGTTTTTGGGCAATTGGTTTTGGTAGACCATATATGGACATTGATTAAATAAATCAACAATGTGGTGTATTGTCAAATTGTGGAAGAGATTATCTTAAACTCTCATATGAAGAAATAAGGATGCTAAAAAGAAAAGTAAAAACTCTATTTGCAAAGCCAATGAATGGCCTTTTCCAGCAAACAATGAACACAATCGCTAGCAACATCATTAACTGTGAAAAAAAAATTATGTTGCTCACTCTGTGAGGATCAAAGCAGTTAGAACTAGCATACAGAACCCATGCTCCATACTGCGTGGCCATTTGATGTTAAAATCTATTTCAGGTTTTTCTGTGCCAATTATTATTAATTGATAGCTTTCTGTCTGATGAATCTCCTTTTGTAGGCATCCCCCTGTTTCCCTATTTCTTATATGCAGAAACTAAATATCGTAGCAAACAAAAGAAAAGAGCAAAGGACTGTTTTCTGCATTATCTTAAAGAAATTGTGAATCAAAGACGAAAATTCTCTCGTGAATATACCACAGCCTTATCAGCTTTAATCAAAAGGGAACAGAAAATTGTCTTAACCTTAAAACGCAGAACAATATATGATTTTCCTGAAAATTCTAAAACCAAAAGGCACAGCAGCCTTCATAAAACTCTCAATGAACGGTACATCCCGACAGATTCTGCAGAATCAAAGGTTTCTCACCATCCCAATCAGGTGCGGCATCATCAGAGCATGATCGGCACAGATACTAGTTCAGGCACCATAAGCACTTTCAATGCCAACGATTGAGAACACAAAAGAAACCTCCACTAATTAATCAGCAACACCGAACACAGAAGAAATTCTCCCAGGCGCGCAAAAAATTGCGTCTTTCCAGCACACCCTCTAAACCATAACGCACGCGAAGTCTCCCCACGCAAACTGCTACCAAATAAAAGCTCCGCCGAATACTCAAAGCTGCAAATCAACTACTCCCACCATTATTACTCCAAACAGGCATAAAAAGCAACTACATACACAAACTAAGCTCCAACTCCGGCACACACCCTCGAAGAGAAGAACCGAAACACGCACACCCATCTCAACCGCGCTAAGCCCAACAGCACAAGATCTTATCTTTTCCCCCTCTCCCTATCGACGCGATTGAAATCAAGAGCCTGGCAATTTAAAACAAAGAAAAGGGGTGGCGAGAAGAGACCTGCTTTGCCCGAATGCGAAGCGAATGGCGCGGCGGCGGCGGCGAGAATCAAATCGCAGCGGAGACGGAGCAGCCGATTCCGTCGCCCATTGCGGTGAAGCGCAGGCACAGAGAGAGAGAGAGAGACAGAGAGAGAGACAGAGAGAGAGGGAGGGAGGTGAAATTGGGGTGGAAGAGCACGAATTTGGAATGAAATAAGAGAGAAGTAAGAGCAGAAGAAGAAGAAGAAGAAGAAGAAGAAGCTGGGTGTTCAGGGAAAACGTGGCTTTAGAGCGAGAGAGGCGTGGTTTGGAGAGAGAAAGCTCGGGGTTTTCTGCACGAGGAGCGGTGTTTGCGTGCGAAGTGACGAAATTGAAACGGGCAGCGAGCGACGGAGGAACGAGGAAGACGACGCCGAAGTTACGAGAACGGCCCTTGCTGCGCAGTGTCTAAGGGAAATCTTTGCGAAACGACCCTTCGTTTTTGGCTCCTTCGCGCACTCCCCTCCCGTTTGCCCCGCCTCTATGTATTGAGGGCGGGTAGGAAATTTCCACGTCATCTCACCGCCACGTCGCCGGCTGCTGACGTGGCGCGCATTTACGTGATCGGATCTGGTTACGAATCGACAAGTGGCAAGCTACTCGAAATGGAGCTCAAGAAGATCCGACGGACTGTCGGCGTTGCGAACCATAAATTACTGACGGCGGCAGCTTTGATGAACGTTTTGAAATCGAAATGGTCTGTCCAAACTCAACTGTCCGGCATTCTCCGCTCCGGGAGGCTTCTTTTGTCCATTCATTCTACTTTGCCCCAATCATAAGGATCGCCATGAAAACACCATCCCTATTGGTGTTCATTGTTCGTCCTTTTACGAAAATGTTTCTTCTTCGTTATCATCTTACTGACGGGTGCACTTTCATCATCCTTGACTGGAAGCTTATTAGACAACTGTTTCCCTAAAGCCTCTTGATTGACATGTACATTCTCCAACTTAGTAAGAGTTGGGTTTCCCGACCATCCACGAAAGATTGTAACAGTGGCATCGTACTCCGACCGTAACAAAAGACTAAATGAACTATCAATGGATGAAGAAGAAACTTTCAATCAATTAAGTAACATTGTGGCTGCAACTGATGATGACCCTTCTTCAGAAAATCTTCTTGAAGAAGAAGGTCTTCAAAATTAACGAAATTGAAACCACTTTAGAATTAGAAGCTAAAGGTCTCTCTCCCAATGAGCCAACACCTGAAATAAATGTGTTAACAAAAGAACAAGAATTTCTGTTGGATACTGTAGATTAAATGTCTGATCCTGAAGCTAAGAAAAATTATCTAGATAGACTCCAGTTTTCCATACAAATCACTCCTTAGGCTAATACAACTTATTATCTCAAAGATATCCTTAAAAGAAATAAGAAAATTCAATTGAAGCTAATCCACATTAACAATCTCAGTAACGAGATCGATCATAAAAAATTAGAAATTCAGCCTCTTAAAGCTACCCAAACTCAAATGCAGAAGGAAATTTTAGATATTAAATCTAGGATGGATATAGGAAAAGAAGAAGAAGAAACAATTGAACCTAATACTTCTGATCCGAATTTCTTAATGATTTTATCAAAAGTAACTTCGAAGAAATTAAATGAATAATAGAGATAACAATAAAAATCAATGATGAGTTTGTCACAACACTCTTCGATACCGATGTTGATCTCAATTGTATAAGGTCTAATGCCAACAAAATATTTTGAAACAACAACAGAATCAGTAGAATCAACCTCAGGTATTAAACTGCGTATTAAATGCAAGTTACTAAAAGGCTTCAGCGGTAAAAAATCAAATGTCTTCTTTTCTCTTAGTCAAAGATACGAGACAAAAAAAAATTCTAGGAACGCCATTTATACAACTAATCCAATTATTTACTATTACAAATGAAGGCATTGAAACCCAAGCTTTACACAAAAAAATCATTTCCAATTTTATCACTAAACCTCAAAGGCTCAAACAAGAGCGGAGTAGCTCTAAGGTAACTGACTTTTTTTAGATAAGTTTTTGATTTAATAAATCCCGATTTTTTTTTTTTGGCAAAATTTCAATACTTCTTGATTTATTTGAGCAGCTCTGGCTTTAGTATGGATTTGTTTCTCAGAAAATCAGATTCAGAGGGTAAACTAACAATATAATTCTTTCTTTCCCAAAATGCATTGGGCAAGGTGGAACATATCCTTTGTTCTATGTGTTTTTGAAGAAATGCAATTTTATCGTTGATTTTGGGTTCAATAAGGTTTTGTTCTGTTCACTTGAACTTTAAATCTTATTGTAAACATTGGAGTTGATTTTCTTTATTTCTAATGAGACATTAAATGTTCTAGTAAGATGTTAAGATTTTGTTATATTGTTAGCATTTTTGAATGCAACATTGGAAAGGACAAGTTGACCTGATTTATGTATAGTAAAGATTGGGGATGGGCGGAGTCGATAAGATAACTGTTGCCAAGCTCATTCACGAGCAAATTTCTTCTCGATTCGACCATTGTAGTTTCCTTGCAAATATTGGAGTAGCTATGAAACAACATGGAGGTGTCGTTTGGTTTTTGTAAAGCAAGTTGGTATGCGATATCCTAAAGTGAGAATACGAGGTTGATCATATCGTGAAAGGATTCGACTTTTTTTAAGGAGATATTACAGAATACGAAAGTCCTAATGGTTCTTGATGATGCGGAGGTGTGGTCGCATCTCCACAAAATTGTTGGAGAAAAGCTCCGTTGGTTTGGTCATGGAATTAGGATAGTTGCAGCACTGGTATCGAATCTATTCTTAGTCCATATCTCAAGATTTGGCTCATGTTTACAGCATGCATCAACATGATGAAACGATCAATCCCTCGAGCTTTTTCAAGAGGGGTGCACTGTGGAGAAATCTTCCAATTCTTGGTTTTGATGAAGCTGCTCGAGGACTGGCTTGTCTCGAGGAGCGACAAGATTGATTGCACTGCGTCGGGGATTCCGGTTACTCGTTGTGCATTCTGTTTCTTCCCGCGAGTTTCGACAGTATTTTCACAAATGGCCATCCGCCTGATCTCCTCCTCCCGTGGGTCCTTCCAATTCAGCATAAATAGAAATTTGGACACTTATAAATTATTGACGTCAAAATTCATAACCGCACTTTAAGTTATGTGATTTTATGATCATGTAAACGTTTGATAAGAAAAAAGAATTATATAACATAGCTTGAAAAGTATAGTAGAAGAAATTCCATTATAAAAAAGTGACAGAGAGGAGGAAAAGAAAGTTAAAGTTGATGAATTTAGTAAAATGAAGGTTAGAAAAGAAGGAAAATATAAAAAAGGAGGAGGGAGGAAGTAACATGTGTCATATGTCCTTCTAATAATTTCCTTTAGTATGTAGAACAAATAAATAGATGTATTAATAATCTTTCTTTTTCACCAAAAGAAACATTAGTTGAGGAAAAGGCAAAACGGGAAGTAGGTTAAGAAAAACCAAAGCCCACTTGCATCAATTCTACACTCGACCTGTACGAGAGAGAAGCTGCTCAATAGAAGTCTATATGGTATATCTAGTAGCATCTCCTCTTTTTGGGTCAATATAATTAGGAGTGGGCATTGAGTCTAGTTCTACCCAAAAATAGGATCGAAACAGCTAGTTCTATCTAGTTTTAGGGAGAACTAGTCCGATTCCTGATTTCAATAACTTAGAACCAGTCGGTTCCCAATTCTAAGGTCAGAACCTACCTGGGGACTGGTGTCCCAGTGTTCAATAATTTAAAATGCGTCACATGTAGTGAAATGTGTGTATAACACGTGGTAAAGATGATGAAAAAGTATAATCATGTAATGAATATGTGTCGGATTACACTAAAAAATTCATGTTTGTGGTAAAAACGTCCCAAATATGATAAAATGATTTTTTTTGCGGTAACAATGTATAGACATGTTATGCAAAAAGAACACTTTTGCACATATGGAGAATCAAACCATGATTTTCAACATGAAGAAACAACAATATAACCACTTGACGAATATATGTTTTTATGATAAAATGGTGCAACCATAATATTTCATTTAAAAAAATTGATTTTTTTTTTGTTGACGAAACAATAATTGGACAAGTTCCCAGTTTCAATTTTTTGGAATCGGCAGTTTCAGGGTTGCTTCCCCGTTTTAGGTCGGCAATTGCTTCAAAGTCTCAGCAGGGACAGTTCGAATTACCACTCCTGTTCCGATAGCGGCCACAACCTTTGCACTAGTAAAGTGGTAATACTAGAATCTGACATCGGCAAAAGACCTCGCTAGTGGTACAACCTAGCCGACGAGATACACTATACAAGCTCTTCTAAAGCATTCGTAACTTTGTCTCCTTTGTTATAGTTAACCAAGACGACAGCAAGCCTGACCCTGCCGTAGTCGTGAACTATCAGGATAGTGATAGAAACGGTCTACAGCAGCAAAACCAAGAGGCCTATCTTGGAAATTGCCTTACTGATCATATGTCTTTCGAATGAGAAGATACGGCTCCCAACTTGAACTGGTTACGCCAATAGGATTGCTACCCGATTCATTGGAAAAAAGAACTTGCTCGGGATTGGAGATTTCTATCCATGACACATAATGCGACACGTGCACAGCCAAATAACCCATGAAAAGCCACCACACTACAATGATAAGGCAAAAAAAGAAGAAGAAGAAAATGCACATTTCTTCTTACAGCTTATCGACATTCGTGGTACAACAACTCAAAGAATCAAAGGTGAGATTGCTCAAAAGAAGAGGAGTTACGCTTCCCTCGACAGGCTCTTATCGAAACAGGAAAATCTCGATGAGCAGCACCGCGGGAGCGAACACGTTCGTCAGGCAGATTTTACCTAGTACAAAGCACAATGGAAGTCAATTGGCATGTTCATCATATTATGCACACACACCATAATGACGAGCACCCAAAATAGGGAATTTAAATGAACACACGTATGTGTATAACAAAAGAAGGCTATTAGCACGGGCAATGCTAGTGAGCAACAGAGATTAGAGAATTAAAACCCACCTCGGCATCAGGACTAACTTTCAGATTAGACACGATCATCATCAGAGTGTGTGTGCTCTGAAATCTACCCCCACCGACACCGTAGACCAGAGAATAAGGAATTGCAGGAACGAGGAAAAAACGAAAAAAAAAGTGAAAAGGAACTTGTAATCTTTAATTGGGTTTTGCATTTTCTGCAGATCTAGCACAAGTTAGCCTGGATTTGTATCAAAACACCCTGATCAAATAATTCTGAAGAGAAGCACTCAGAAAATAAAAAAAATGAAATAAATGAACATAGGATGAACAAAAGGAAAGGAAAAAGAGTTACGTGGGAGCCAGAGAAGCACGACCTCGCTCGACGGATCTGGCGAGGGCGGCCTCGCTCGACACCGGCGAGAGCCACCCTCGCCGGAAAGGAAAAGAGAAGAAAAAATAAAAAAGATAAAAATGCCCATGAACAAAGTACATATGAGTAAATGTGTCACAAATAGTAAAGTTTGGAGTTTTTGGTGTCATAAAAAAAATTCATGATAAATGTGCCATAGGTGATAAAGTTTGGGATTTTTAGTGGTTTTTTCCCTCTTTTGATTTTCCAGAGCAGGCTCAAGATCAAGAGGAGGAGGAGGAGAGATGGCGCCGACGATGGATCCAGAAACCATAGATTGGATTAGAGCGGAGGCCAAGCTGCTCATGGAGGACTACTACAGGACATTCGACGCGAACCGGTGATGAACTTCGAGGCCCGGGAGATGATCACGGGCAAGGAGGCTATCGTCGCCAGGCTCACCTCCGCTCAGTGCCAGTACCATATCAGCAAGTTGGTCTGCCTTCCCCACATCCCCAGCCGCAGCGCAGTTGCCCAGGTCACCGGCTTCATGTGGCTAGACGGCAAGCAGGAGGCCGTCCATTTCTGCCAGGTCTCTCTCTCTCTCTCTCTCTCTCTCGGTTGAAGGAGGATCCATTCATATTTCTATCTAATTCTGTTTGAGCGTCGAAGGAGGACGGTGGTTTGGATGAGATGGGCATTTTTGTTGATTGAATATCACCACCTCGGGCGATCCCTTCGTTCATGTCATCGTAGTTAGCATGAGTATCCCTTCGTTCATAACAAGATTTATTCATAGCGAAGCGAATGGTTTGTCTAAAGAAATCGGACTCCTCGTCCTCAATCGATCAGGCAATCTGTCAATCTCCCTCCAATGTCATTTTCATAGGAGAAATTCTATGTTACCTGTCCCTTGGAAGTTGCCAGATGCCCCTCCTTGTAAAAGCTTGCACAGTCTAGCAAGATGTTTCTGATGCAGAAGGGTTCGTGTTATCTTATTAGGAAGTATTTGGATTGAGATTAAGATATGACCTTCCGGGCTACTGCGCCACGTTCTTCACGTTGTTGCTTCTTGATGCCTCAGCTATATATGTTTGTTTGTTTGTCTGTGTGTGTGTGTGTGTGTGTGGTGAATTGCATTTCGATGATACGACCCTTGTGTACCCGTGCACTTCTCAAGTTTGTCTGGTTATTTCTTCTACTTCTTCTTCGCCCCACCCGCTCTTCGTTTGCCTAACGCCCTGCTGTGATTCTGCCTTGCAGTCGTTCCATCTGCACCCAACACCACAAGGAAGCTTTTGGATATCACTCCAAAATTGGTCGACCAACGATTGGAGACAGAAGAGGGATTTTCTCTGCAATGGCTCCTATGCCTAGACCGGGAGTTTCGGTCTGCCTGTTTTTTTTTTTTTTTCAATAAAACTTGTTGGGGTACCGTTTGAAACAGCTTTCTATATGGTTTGGTAAGTTCAAACCGGGCTTTGTCTAGGTGGTGTTCATGTTCGAATTCGAACTTAGTTTTAGTGGTGTTCATGTTCGAATTCGTGTCTGCCTTATGTCAGATTGCTTGCTATTTCTACATTTAAGTTTCATATTCTCTCTTGTGGTCTGTACCCATTCTCTCTTTTGATTTTCCAGAACACAGGCTCAAGATCAAGCGAGAGCCAGGAGGAGGAGGAGGAGAGATGGCGCTGACGATGGATCGAGAAACCGCGGATTGGATAAGAGCGGAGGCCAAGCGGTTCATGGAGGACTACTACTGGACGTTCGACGCGAACCGGGGGACCTGGTGAACCTGTACCGGGAAGAGTCGGTGATGAACTTTGAGAACCGGGAGATGATCAAGGGCAAGGGGGCCATCATTGCCAAGCTCACCTCCCTCCAGCAGTTCCGGTGCCAAATCAGCCACATCGACTGCATTCCCTTCGTCCCCACCCGTGGCGCGATTGCCCAGGTAATGGGCGACATGTGGGTAGACGGCAAGCCGGACGCCCTCTTTCTCGGCCAGGTCTCTCTCTCTTTCTCTCGGTTGTTGAAGGAGGAGGATCCATTTGTTATTTATTTTCTATCGATTTCTTCTCTTTGGCCGGCGTCGGAGGAGGATGGTGGGTTTGGATGAGATGGGCGCATTTTTGTTTGATTGAATATCATCACCACCTCGGGCGATCCCTCCCTTCCTTCGTACCATCGTTAGTTAGAATGAGTATCCGTTCGTTCATAAGAAGATTTTATTCGTATCGAACCGAACCGAACCGAATGGTTGTTGCACGGTCTAGCAAAACGATGTTTCTGATGCAGAAGCGTTCGTGATATCTCATTAGAAAGTACTTGGAATGAGATTTAGGATATTATTATGACCTTTCGGCTACCTCGCCGCGTTCTTCACATTTGTTGCTGCTTCATGCCTCAGCGTGTGTGTGGTGCATTGCATTTTGATGATACGTATGAACCCGACTGTACCGGCCCTTGCCAAGGTCGCGTAACCTTAGGCGAGTTTCCACCGGCACCAAATCTTGGCTCGCCGGAAGCCTGAGCCCTTGGCTGTGTTATGGGGTTATGGGACCCTGCAATATTCACATTGAAGGGGATATGGGACTCGCGGTAACGAGGCCAGATGCTTATCCATCTCGGTTGCTTTATCCTGAAGCACTACTAGCCCAAGTGCGTGCAGTAAGGGCCAAAATGGTGAGGGAGATCATCAAGAAGGTAATCCAAACATATATCTGTCTTCATAAGCATTAGTAAAAAAAAAAAAAAATGGCTTAGTTGTCTCTCCTACTGAAATATCACTTTTTCAAACAAAATTTAGATTTCTTGGGCATTACATTTCCCAAGGATCCATTATTCCTATACAAAGATCGGAAAAATTTCCCGATAAAATCAAAGACAAAACTCAATTACAAATATTCGTAGGGAGTCTCAATTATATCTTAGATTTCTTCCTGAACATTGACATACTTTGTAAGCCTTTACATCAAATGTTACAAAAAAATCGTCCACCCTGGACATCAACCCAGACTAATATTATTGAATAAATTAAAACTCATGATATAGAAATACCCTGTCTACATTTCGCTAATCCGTCTCCATTCAAAATAGTAAAAACAAATGCCTCAGCAATTGGCTATGGAGGAATACTCAAACAAGTCAAGAATAATAAAGAGCAAATCATACAATTTGTTTCCAGACATTGAAATCAAACTCAACAAAATTATTCCACTATTAAAAACGAAATACTAGCCATTGTTTTATCAATATCTAAATTTATATTGACGGCAGAGTAAGTGAATATATATACTCTGCCATCGCATCAACCACAATAGACAAAGCTCCCACATATTTATAGGCTTAATATCTTACCAGACCAGCCAAGCATGTAAGATAACAAAGTGAAATAGTCGACTTCAAGATGGAAACATATCTTTCATGTAATCCTAATTGAATTCGGTTGATTCAAGTCAACCAAGTCCAGCTTTCCCTTTCTATTTCACTTGGCTGACTTCAACATGAAAATTAACTTGTGTGCCCCATTTTTTTTAGTTTCCACAACCAAGAAGTCCATGTTCTTCACTTCATTTGGGCCGCCTATGATTTGACGGGCTCAAACTCGATCTATATTTTCAACATGTAATTTGAGTCCATAATCAAATCATCGACTATAGTGATGTCTTTGTCGCAATTAATAATCTTTTAGCTTGTGAATCTAGATCAACAAGACACGTGATCGTTTGCGGTTGATAAGATTATCCATGGCAAAATAGTTTTAAGGGACAAGTTTCACTTGTTCTTTTGATGAATGGTTTATTTTAGAAGCATTGCTAGTTCTAAACTTTTTCACCTGTCATAGGCTGTCTTGGAATTAGAGGTGACAAAATGGGTCTAGAATCCATATTTTAACCCATTTTTAATAATGTGGGTCATAAATGGATTGCTTAAGTTTTGAAAAACAAGCTTAACTGGGTCATAAATGGGTCAGTTAACAACTTAATGGGTGTTAAATGGGTTTCAAACAAGTCATAAATGGGTTAGTTAAGTGAGTAATAGATGAATAAGTCATTTTTTTAATTCTTTTAATTTTCTGATTTTTCATAGTTTTTAATTTTTTCTTTCTTTTCCTTTTTTTTTTTCTAGGAAATTCGGCAAGGGTCACTGTTGCCACTATTCGCCGCCGGTCGGCAGTCGCCGACCTCCGGTCATCGAACGCTGTTGGTCGTTGGTTGTCACCGGTCACCACTGATCGTCGATCATCGTCGGTCGCAAGTCACTAATTGTCGATCATCGCCGATCATCGGCCGACAGACGTAGAAGAAAAAAAAAAGAAATTTTTTTTTTAAAATCAGAATTTTTCTAAAATTATAAAAATTATCTGCAATATTTTAGCAATATATAATAATATATAAGAAATAATTTTTTTTGAATTGGATCTAATATTAAATCTTTTAGTAATATGGATTGAATAAGATATGTGTTGGTCAGGTATGGGTCACTAGAATTGTATTGCATGGAAATGGATCAAATCAGGTTAATTGTAGGGGTGAGCGGTTCCAGATTCCTTACGGGTTCTACTTAGAACCTAAAATCTACCGGTGGATACAGGTTTCTCATTTTTTGGAATCTGAAACTAGCTTTGTCACAGGTTCAACGGTCGGTTCTAGTATCTAACAGGTTCTTTTTTTTTTTCATTTGTAGTTAAGCAAAACGAAAATGAACGCAACAATAAAAATGAAAGCTTCTCATTGATTCAGTCAACCAAAAAAAAAAAAATCAAGGGCTATTGTACCAATTCATTTTCAAAATTACGATTATATATGTATACGGGCTAAATGCAGCATTTAAACAATTCAAACCCACTTATGATTATATATGTAGACATTCCATGCTTTTCAGGTAAGTATCATCTTTCTTTTCCCTTCTGAAGATGAATTTCTAATCATACTCTTTGTCGATGAAACCGAACAAGTAAAGTGTAAGCTATTAATCCCACAAATTCCAACTAAACTATGCTCGGATTCACACTCTAGTACTCAACGTGGATTAAGCTTGGAAATTAATCATCAAGTACGTTCTTGCAGAATTAAGCTCATTCAATTGGGCTCCTAAGAAGAGAGAAATCATTATAACGGATAGAGCATACGATATTTACCTAATGGCATACTATGCCGCAACAAAATAAAAGGTAACGGAGGAAGAAAATTAGGTATTTAGGTTTCGGTCTGGTTCTTGGTTCAATTCCTAAAAAAGTGAAACCGAGAACCGGCGGTTCTTAAAAAAGTAGAACCAAGAACCGGAACCTCCATCCGTAGAACTTGGATCTGGACCCATTCCCACCAGTCCGGTTTACTAGTTCCCGGTTCAATCCTGGAACCATACTCACCTCTAGTTAAATGGGTCAATATGGATTGTATCATTTTTCAACCGATCCAAATCTGACCCGACTCACTCATGTGACAGGTCTACTTAGGATCAAATGCAATGTGAATATGATAGTTGTAGATGGGCTGCAAAGTTGAGCTCGACCAGTTAATTTCTCCATAACAAAATCAATATTATTCATAAAGCTTAATTTACTTTTGAAGCCACAAAAAAGTGACAATCGGCTGAAAATCTGATGCCGGACCTATCAATTGCGTATTATTTATCTATTGCATGCCAATATCGGATCAGACGTTGATATGCTAAAGTTGTACGCTTATTGAAATTGAACATCGTCATGGATTGCACGCTGATATTCAAATTGAATAATGTTTTGATGGGATTGGATTCGTCCTCGTCGGTTACTTGCACGTTATTTTCCTTCGCGAGGGGAATTCTTTAATTTGATAGTGGATTCATGCCCGTTTGATTGAATATTGCTACTGCTCTTGCATATAACCTCTGTAACTACAAAAGAACAAATGTTACATTGTTCTTAAGCATATGATACAAACATCAAATGACATGAAAGCACAAACCAAGACAAAAAGATATATAGACAAAACGGGGCCATTTTATCAGCCCTAAGCAACTCAAAATCTTGTCACAGTGACAAAGAAAACCAAGTGCTTATAGATGACCGGCCACAAGCTATTTTCGCCAGTTCTCAAGCCATCAACTCAAATGGAGTATGAAAGAAGTCACGGTCATCGCACATTTCATGGCGTCAAATGAGGTTCTGCTCTTAATCCTTGTAACTTTTTAGATGGGATTCTGGACTACCAACAATTTACTATCTATTGCTTTCTCTTCCCCGTAGTTGCCGGGGTCCCGTCGAAGAGCTCGTCGATGTACGTCTCCAGGTCCTCTGGTTGATACTTTACGTACTTCTCCGATTGCCTTCCTGCTGTGAAATGCTGCGAATGCCGGCCCAGGAATGACCGGTACGCCGGGATTACCACTGCCGAAATTGAAACCCTAAGCTCCGACTGCAACTGCTCGTCCTTCACGATCCACGCACTCTGCGTCTTGTGAATTTCTTCGAACATCGCGTTGAAGGTCTTGAACCTCTCCTTCAACTCCGGTTTCGAGACCTTCCCATGCACATTCAACCTTTCGTCTCGGAAGCAACCCAAGACTTTACCCCAAGTTTCTCTCTGATAATTCTTGTGATACTGCCTTAGCTCGGATGATTTCTTGCGTCGCCAATTGTCGCCCATCAACTCATTGATCTCCGCCGAGGCTTTCACTTTTTGCAAGATGTACCGTCCATTGTTCATCATAAATATGAAGCTCAGCGACGCGTCCTTGTAGAGCTTGGATTTTGCTTCAAGATTCGAATCTAACAAATCCATGACTCGTGTTAATTGGATTGAGAATGGTGATGATTCCTTCTCTGAGTTGTTCTGATTGTTCTCGCCTTGAAATTCTGTTCTGTTGTTGGAATCAGCTCGTTCGATCTTCAAGTGCTCTTTGAAAACTTGCTCTAGGGTTTCTTTGTATTCACACGCATACTTTAGATAGTTTATTGTGTAACTTGTTAAGGGGTGAACTGCACCTCCAGGCACAGGGTTTTTGCCTGCAATAAGTGGACACGATAAAAAAACAATTTAACTATTATCTAATTGCTTCAATCTTTTGAATTTATCGAAGAATGCCAATTGGGGATTGAATGTCTGACTTTTGTACCTGTATCTGATTTGATCGAGTTTTCTAAGTCACTGAACATGCTCACAATAGCCTCCCCGATCCGAGATCGTGCGGTATAAATCTCTGACCTTAATTGATTTGCACTGTCTTCGTCTTTGAAATATCGATCCATGGTAGATGTCGTATCTTGTAGAGTCTCGAACATGTCCATGAACTTGAACAACTTTTCGGCTGACCGCTTCGATGACATTGCTACTGCTTCAGAGAAATTTAAGATTTGAATCAACATGCTTCGAGTGAGATTATAGAATAGATGAGTTGCAATTGATGGATATCCCGCGAACACTGCCTCTGCAAGCCTCAACTCTCGATAGAAATGCACCAGTGCACATTGTTTGAAGGTTTTGATCCACTTGACAATCTCTCTCTCTAGAGCTTCCCATTGCATCTTTTGCACGTCGTCGATGCTAATATTCTCAAACCCGAACTTGTTAAATAATTCTTCGAACGAATTCCTCCTCGTGACTATATAAACCTGACAGCACTCGCTTTCATAGCCACATGAGACCATTTCCTTCGCTATCTTGTTCAAACAAGACACGATATCATCGTCGTATACAAATGAATCGCCCTCCTCAATGGATTGATCTGATTCTTCAATGGATTCTTGTTCCAATTTGACATTTTCTTCTTTCTCTAAATCAATAGGCCGACATTCATCTAATAACAACCTGGAATATGGAAAAGATTACGCAGTAGATTCATTAGCGTGCATTCACGCCACACCATTCAATCTTAATGAATTATGACATGTCTTAATTATGCTAAAAATTGACGAAAACTAAAGCTAGGAGGCTAACGTAGTCAAAAGCTTCTTTACCTGAATTCATCTTCCAAAAACGACAGAGCTCGTTGTTGGATGCTCCCGACCCGATTAATCAAGGAAGCAAACTTTTCTCTGCATTTAGAGGGTTCGAGTACGGTTGCCAGCTTTGAGACGCGATCGACAATTTCCAAAAAAGAATTGACCTCTGTGTCTTGAGACCATTTTGCCTTCCCTTCACCCAAATCGGTGCAGCATTTTGCTACTTTGGCCTCGACAAAATCCATGAGCTTGCCGATGTTTTCGGGGACTTCCGAAGAATCATTTTCATTGTTGGTGGAGGAGAGAATTGTGGCGGCAAGCTTGTCAATGTCTTCCAAGGCCTTCTCAAGGCTATAACGAACTTCGTGATCAACATCATCAACCTCCTCTTCAGCAATCTCGTTCGCATCGATCTTCTCTTGATCTTTCTTCCCCTCATCCTCATCATTCCTCTCTACATGACTGGTGACCCAACCTTCTTGTCGATCAGCCTCAGGAGACCTCAACACCGGTGAAGAATTGCCATTCTCTTTCAGATCATGCTCCCTGGGGGTGATCGGGTTGGATTTGTCGGAAGGGTCGCTCTCCATTGTTCGTTGCGTTATGATGTTGCCGAACGATTAATCAGATTTTCTCTCTTTTTCTTCCTTGGAAGGTCAAGAGGAAAAGAAGGCGAAGATGGAAGATTAACTGGAAGAGAGATCTCAAAGAGATTGATCTAATGTTAGTTCGTGACTTTTGAGGGTTGAAATGGTCGTTGCATGCATGGAGGGGGAGAGAGACAGAGTGTGTATGCGTGTTTGGGAATGTACGGACAGAAAAGTTACCTGCGAGAGAGAGAGAGAGAGAGAGAGAGAGAGAGAGATTGTCGTGTCGTGTTTTCTTTGTTTGGAAACGTGGAAAGTTTGACTGATGTGGGAAGCCAATGCTTTAGGATAAACCGTTAACATGTGTGCGAATGCCTATAAAAGAGGCTATGTTGATGTAGTATTGCTTGATTTGAAAGTGTATTTTTCAGTGCATTCCATGGTGCTAAAAAAAAGACTCAAGTTGGTGCTAAAAAATGGAGTGTTTCACATAATAATGCTTGGGTAAGTTTAATCAACATCAATGAATGGGCTGAAGATTTTTATTGTGCTGTCAATAGGATGCAAATTATTACATCCTAATTTTGTCGGTTCAAAGTCATCTAAAGTTCTTATCCAATTTCAACAAAGTGAAAATCGATAGCCTAAATACAATCATTCAATGAGGAACAAAATAAAAAAGGGTTGGACTTATGTTGCGTTTGTCATGGTGGAACGGAATGGAATCGGAGGATGAGATATAATAAAGCCGAAAGAGAATTGAATGGAAGGATGATTTTGATATTTCGTTTGGCAAGCTATGGGAATAGATAAGAGCATTCATGTATTTGGTTGTGAGAAAAAGAAAATGCTGTGGGAACGAGAATTTTCAATACATTTGATTTTTTTAATGTACTTGCATTGATATGAGAAAAAATTCCAAATAAGGGCATAAAGTGTGATCATTTTCTCAAATAAGTACTTTTATTTTTTCAAATAATGATCTAAAGTGGATCTTATTTCATATAAGGGCCTAAAGTGGCTATGTCAGTTTCAAAGAAGGGCCTAATTTTCCGGATTGTCAAGGGCATTTTCATCCTTTTACATTTCCTTGATTTTTTTTACTTTTTTTTTTTTCTATTTTCCTATTTTTTTTCTTTTTTCTTTCTTCTTTGTCGATGGCTGACCACCAAAAGTCGACGAGAGCAACGCGAAGTGACTGACAAGGGCTTGCTAGCCCTCGTCAGAAAGAAAAAAAAACAAATGAGAAAATAGAAAAGAAAACAAGGAAAAACAAGAAAATAATTTAAAATTAAAATTTCCTTTGGACGAAAATGCCCTTGATCGGCCGGAATATTTAGCCGACTAGTAAGGAAGGCTCTTATTTGAAATTGCCATGGCAGACCCTTTTTTGATATTAATATGATCATTTCAAACCCTTATTTAAAAAAATAATGGCACTTCAAATTCTTATTTAGAACTTTCCCTTAATATGATAGTATAATAATGGGGATTTTGGAAAAATAATTTGGAATATGAATATCTCAATATTAATCATATTATTTGGCAATTATAATTATTCGCTAATTTTTTACATATTATCTATAATTGAAAAGTATGATAATTGAAATTTTCCGAACATAATTTATATATGTTTGTTATTTATTATTAGTCATATATTCATGAGTTATAAGTTGTTAAATACGATTCATAATTAATTAGAATTTGAATCTTGGCCCAAACTTTTAAATGCCACACAAAACAACACCAACTTTTACTCGAAGAACAATTTTGAGTACCATTAAAATTTCCGTCACAATTGTCTTTTGGGTAAACGTTGGTACCTTTTCATGCGACAGTTAAGAGTTATGATTGAAATTATCTTCGGAACGAAAGGTGGTGCGTTTTTACGTGATACTTGCAATCCCTCTTGTGAAAGTTGACATTTTTGTTTTTGCCGAGTGAAGAACCCTTCCAACATGCCATCATTATATTGCAAACCCAAATAAGTCAGACCAATCAGATCATATAAATCAAGCAAAGCTACAAAGAATCTGCACAACATTATGTGGACTTCATATGCCATGAATTCGCGATTGGCTCAATGAAGATCGTGGGTGGGATTGAGGCGGGGGGGGGGGGGGGGGGGGGGGGGGAAGAGACATTATCATAAGAGGTCAGGCCAATGCTTAGGCATAATAGCATCAAAAGAACGAGAGAAAGGGTCGGCACAAACAAAGGAATAAAGAAGAGAGATGAGCCAAGAAAAAGATAAGATGGGGAGGAGGCATTTAATGGCGAAGACAAGAACATTAAATACTTCTGAGACCGAGAGAGTAATATTAATTGCTTGCCTTAATCGCTGCAATTGTCTGTTCGTCCTCTTCATACCCTTCTTATCTCTTTGAACCCACTCCCTCCCACCCCATTTAATGCCCCCATCTCTCTCTCTCCCTCTCTAGGTGCAGGTGCAATAATTCGAGCTATGTAAACACCCGGTTGAAGTTAGAGGCCCCTCATTAATGTTTTCTTTGAGCAATTTCGATCGAACAGTAAATTTCTTTCATCCTTCTGGTATATAGCTCATTTCAGGCAGTTAATTCCAAGTATGTCAGCTTGCTTGGCCTGAAGTGTTTTCGAATACTGTACTTTGATCTGATACTTGATATTTCGAATTCATCAGGATTTACATGCATGCAAAAAGGGTGCTTCGTGGATCTTGTTTGGAGACCTTGCTTATGGAAAAATCATGGCCGAGCTCAAATCGCCTCGCATGGCATTGAACTTTTTTTTTAACTCACATTTGATCTTATCCGTGAATTCAGCAGCCTGATCGATTCTAGTTCGAAAATGACGTATCTAAGGAGCGTTTGAAATAGTCTATAGACATGATAGCATCTCGCCTTTGCGCAGGCAAAGTAAAAAAGATACTCGTAGATTAAAGAAAGAAGGTTGATCCACCCTCCATTTTCTTGAAAATATGACCATAGGGTAATATAGCCAATGACCGCAGGATCACGCTCGGAGTCAAAAACGATCCCTTCAGAACAACAAAAGAAAAATGAATACAGGGGACAATTGACATCCATAAAGTTACCTACCATGGTCCAAACTAGATATCATATAGATTTTCTTTCCAACTGTTACTTCTTGTTCAGCTCCGAACCGAGTTGAGCCGAGTCCGGCTCAAGCACAAGCTTGTCCAACTTCGGGTTCGAGCTGGTTGGTGGAATCTCTGGCCCTGTTTGTGGACACAAGGGATCATCTGCCAAACTTGGTAGTTGTGTCCTCATCAATGGTGCTGGTGGCGCTGCACACACCGTAATGACCGATCGGATCTGGACCGCCGGGGCAATCCGGTGTGGGCGGAATCCGCCTGTGTGAATGGATCGTGGGCATAATCCGGACCCATTTCTGGTGTGGGCACGATGCCCATCTCTGCTAGTCCCTTCAAGGAATGACAATGAGGAGTTGGGTCTTGCAAGCTTCGGATGATCATTTCGCTTATTGACAATATTTGGACTTGGGTAAATACATGACCCTATGGGTCTCTTCCCGCAGTCTTGTTCCTTATCCCATCGATTATCTCTTGGTGGTGGTAGAATCTTTGAAGCTGATCTTGGTGGGGGTGGCGGAAGCAGAGACAGGAAGCAACTCTGCTTATGTGAAGATGACGACGACGATGAGAAAGAAGAAGGACCACCTTGTGCTTGTGGGATGTAATTCATTAGCAACTCCTCCAAGAGCCTGTGCAATTGAAGGCTTGTGGACGGGGAAGCAGAGTGGTTCACTGCATTAGCCCTGATCAATCCTCTTCTTGGTTGGTTCTGATCCCTCCTCCTGATCCCTTGCTTAGCCTCATCTCTGGGCCTCAAAGAACTCAGGTCTGGCACTGCAAAAGGAAGAGCCATTAATCAATCTGGTCTTTGATGGACTCAAATATGGCAAATGAGCGAAGAAAAGAGGGTAACTTTGCACCTAGTGCTTTACCTGTTTTGAGTGCAGACCAGGCTGCGATCGCTGCATTCTTCTCAGCTTGTTTCTTTGTTTTGGCTGATTCACCAGTGAAGCTCATCCCAGCAATCCCCACAGTGCAAGTGAAGGTGGGAACATGACCGGGGCCTGATCTCACGGTCGTGTACACAGGCAGGTTCAGGCCTGCCCTGTGAGCCGTTTCTTGGAGCAGATTCTTGTAGATCCCCGTCTCGTCCTTCACAGTGATCAATGACCAAGATGATTCAGAAGCTAAAACGTAAAACCCCGTGCAGGGAGCAAACATGGGCTTGCTCTGTTTTGCTTAAAAACCACATAAATATTCTCAAAATGGAAGCTTTAGCTAAAAAAGCTCAAAACAATATGCTGAAAAGCATTCCCTTCGAAGATGGAAAAAATTCAAACATCAATTTGAGGAAACTTACAAGGACTCTTGCAGTGAGAGATCTTGAAGGACCCCTTGTGGAGAGGACATTGAGGGCTACTTCTGCAGCCGCATGCTCCGCCTGCCTCAGCGTATTGCAGTAGCTCGGGCTTTCGAAGATTTCGCCATTGAAGTTCACACAAGCTTTGAATCTCGGAGCATGATCTGGCCCTTCTCTGATGCAGGCATAAGAAGGGAGGCTGAAGCAGCTTCTCTGCGCAAGTTCTTGCAGTTGGTTCTTATACATGATCTGCCCACAAAGCAAACTAACCACAGTGAAGGAAACCACTTGGTTTTGCTAAAAAAGAAAACTAATGGCAGTGGGGAGGCAAAATCATCAGAGACATGGAAGAATCTGAAAGAGAGAAGAGTGCTAAGAACATGGCACTTTCACCTGATTGCTCGCTCTTTACATTGGCTTGTGGGTTTTTTGCTCTCAGGAACAATAAGCAGTTAACTAGAACGCGAAGGACAATGAGGCTTTGCCCTTCTCTGAAGAGAAAACGAAGATGAACCGGGAAGTGGAATGACTTCTGAGCTTCGCTTCTGTCTGTCTGGGACTCTCTCAGAGCTAAATTTACTTGCACGCCAAATTTTTTTTTTTTTTACTTTTTTTGACAGTATTCTATTTAGTCAAGGAAATTAGGTTTAACATGACACAGTACATATTTCACCTTTCCTGATGCGCCAAGGTTTCAAATTAGTATTGATGAAAATGAGAATTGGTTTAATATGATGCTTGAAAATTAACCTGATAAAGATAACAGTAAAGGAAAAAAAAAACAGAAAATTCGAGAATCCCAAAACAATCTCTTCGATATCTACTCCATCGAATTATTATTTTCGAATCATAATTACCGTGACATTATATGACGATGGACTCCCCTGTTCAAATTCCTATACTAGGAAATTACATGTGCACATGTAAGTGGTGATGGAATTTGACAAATACCTCAATAATCTAAATTATTCTATTTTTTTTTATTTGTGATGATATGCAGCATTTGGCTCATCAGTACTGGGGTCGAATCACTCAATGCTCGCTAACCTCAGCCAACAAAACTTGAAATTTACCAAAACCCATCTGTCTGCTGCTTCCCTGACTCCAGCCAAGGATTTTTTTTTTTTTTTTTCTGTTTTTTCCTTTTTTTCAAATTTGAGAATTGACTGGACAGACACTCCCATGTGTTTGACTTTCAGATATTACAAACATATATTGTCTGTAGTACGGAGTAGAGCTGCGGTGAAGGTTCATGTGAGATCGAGTTAATGTTTTGTGAAAACTACAGATTCGCTTGAGACAGTGGGTGGGTGGGTGGGTGGTGTGCTCTCTTCCATGAAAGACTTGACATAGCAGACCGAGACATAGATCATTCTAAATCTTTACAATGTCTCGCTTTTTTTTTTTGTCCCAGGGATCGATCTTTATGTTTCCCAATTAGGCATCCTGAATACACACTCCTAAACGAATGCATCTCGAGAGAGGTTTCTTCGATGTCCCGAGAGTCATTTCTCGCTAAAAAGGACGTTAAGATAGCGAGTGTCCGCATGTTTTGAAGAAGAAATGTTTGTGTACGGGACGACGCGGTGATGGATTAGCCCGATGAGACCTCCAGTTTCCGAACGCTATACGAGCGGTGATGTCCTTTGAAGCGATGCATTTAATTTGGAGCTGAAACAGAGGGAGAGAGTAGGGATAGCGTGGGCCAAGCCTGCAGAGCACCAGAGTCATGTCACCATAAAAACTCTCTTTTGAAATGGGGTTTTGGCTGGGGGAAATCAAATTGGTATGGTCATCAATCAATGCTCCCGCCTCCCCCCCACCCCCACCCATCGTTTGTGCAAATTGCTTTGATGAAACAAATGTCACAGACCAGAAAGCAGGCTGATGCCTTTCTCCACATGCGGTGTGTTAGATTTAGGTAGGTGAGAACATCTGTGTATAGATTCTCCACCACTTGTTGTCTTTCCGGTACCGAGCGCCAGCCAGGATCGGCTCGCGGCGTGGTGGTGTTTGAGACCTAAGTCTTCTTGTACCGGCTCGCGGCGTGGTGGTGTTTGAGACCTAAATCTTCTTATACAAGAAGACGTCATGATAAATCGATGTGTGTGGAAGGGAGAGAGAAATGGGCATTGGTTTTACTTTGGGTATTTAGCTTTTGTCGTGTTGAATGTCTTTGGATATTTGTCGTATTCTTAATACTAAATGTTAGAAGTTTTCGAGTCTGGAACGACTATAAACACGAGGAGATTTGAAATAAAAAAACGAATCTTTTCCATTCGACAAGGAGGAGGTTCGAATAATTTCTTCTTGGTCAAACGAGAGACAAATCAAATGGGCTCCAATTTTTTTCTCGTCTTAAGAAACTAAGGCGTTGTTTGTTTCACAAAAAATTAATAATTTAAAAAATATTTTTTAAAAATAATTGCTTATATTACTTACAGAAATGACTGAACGTAAGATATGTTCATTGTCCATGCAAATATTTAGACATATATTATTATCGATGATGAAAAAATTTATCATTGACTAATTATTTCGACATATATAAGCGATCATATTTACGGATCATTCCTTTTTCGAGAAATAGATGAAGCCCAAATATCGAGCAATTAGACGTCAGTAATCCTTGCAACATTCCTTGATTTATCCTCAGTAATTGTTTAGGGAAAATGACACAAACAGTTCATGAACTTTGGCGTAATGCACAATATGGTCTATGAACTTTTAATTTGTTCAATATTATTTTGAACTTTTGATACATGTTCAATTTAGTCCTTGAGCACGTAGTCCTTCAATTAATTCTGATGCAAGGGCTACATTAAAATATTTTCATATAGTTCGAGGAATACATTAAACATAAGCCAAAAGTCATGGAACCACATTGAATAAATTAAAAGTTTAAAGACTACATTACACATTAAGTTAAAATTCAGGGACTATTTATGTTATTATCCTTATCGTTTATGCTGACAATCCTTGGTTTGCTATTTATTCAGAAATATTAATATATGTTAAATATAAAAGAACGGAACATACCGAAAGTTGGTTCTATGGTGTAGTGGTTAGCACTCTGGACTTTGAATCCAGCGACCTGGGTTCGACTCCCGGTAGGACCTTTTCCTTTACAATTTTTCAGATTTTTTTGTTTTTTGTTTATTTTTTTAACATAATTATATTTTCGAGTATTTCGAGAAAAGATAAATAGAATAAATTTCGACTCCTGGTGCCTGGTGGGACCTTTTAAAACTTTTTTTTCACTTTTTTTGTCGTTTTTATTAACGTAATTATATTTTCGAGTATTTCGAGAAAAGATAAATAGAAAAAAAAAAAAAAAGCCTTCCGTTGCCGGGAATCGAACCCGGGTCTCCTGGGTGAAAGCCAGATATCCTAACCGCTGGACGACAACGGAAGTGTTGTTTAAGGTGTTGAAGAACATTAATTTTAAATCAAAAGATGAAGCTGAGAAGATATGATTAAACTGAAGAGAATCTGAAACCAAACGAGATCTTGTTCTTGTATTCCAGATCCATAATCTGGATGTGATGGCTTGTGAGCGTTTTTCATGGGGGTGACTGGTTCTCAATTTAATTCGATTCCCAATTTCTAAGACCGGGAATCGGTCAATGTAGAAATAGAAATTTCCCAACTGTACGATAAAATAGCAAATGCCATACATAATTAGGAACATGGTGAGATTCCCCAATCATATATGATATCGGCATATGCTCAAAAGGAATGCAGAAGTATCAATCCCCTGGCAACTGGGAGAAATAAAAATGCCAAGGACGTCGAGGTAGTCAAACCGAAGATGTATGCTGACATTTGCAAGATCCGAACCTCGAAGGAAAGCAACTAAAGTTACTACAGTAGTCAACTGTTGATGGTAGACATGAACAGAGCACAAACGTTATCTTAAAGGCACACAATATTACAACACGTCACATATGGATAGCGAAGACAGCAAAAACACACACGCATCACATAGATGAGCGGTTTAGGGTTTTCTAAGAAATTTTTTAAAAAATTATATATATATATACCCTGGAACAAGAAATCAAACTGACACTTCCGGAAACCGGAACCAACCGGCCAGTTAGGTTTGGTCTAGGCAGTTTCTGATTCGAGCTGTCCGTTTTGCACACTCCTAGTTTTTCATACAACAAAAGTGTGTTGAACTTACTACCAACAAATTTAACATAAAAAGAAAGAAAAAGGGCGCTAAACTAATAGCACAGAACATGGAGAAATTAACTTTAAATCGATTCCAGATTTTACACCAAAACTCCTATTTGCAGCATTATGAAAAGCAGCAGCAAAAGAACCAGGTCCTGAGACAATGGACTCGGAAATTTTGAGATGAAGTTCAGCTAAAAGGCTTAAGGCCACCAAGTTCGTGAGTGCAGATCTGTCTCTGTTCTCGGTCAGCATGTTTCAAACCCGAGAAAGGTCGAATGTACATGGCCATACGGCGAGGAGGAATAAAGGTCGCTCCTGACTTCCTAACATTGAATGAAATCGTCACTCAGGACGTGAAGAGTTCGCTGATGATGCTGCAATGTCTCGCTACCAATGGCCTAACCATCTGGGCCTATAAATCAGAAACCGATACTTCCGAAAGTCTCTGTGCTCAATGTTAAGAGGGACCAACATAGAGCGACTCGTTCCGGCCATCACCTACTCAAGCCATCGGTCTTGCTCAGAGAGGTCTGCTGCCCCTTATCTCTCCAGCTCTCCCCCCAGATCTTGGCCTCTGCGATGGCTTGTTCACGCTCCAGCTCCTTGTCTAGCATTGTTGTCGTCTCGTTCGGAGATTTGTCCTTGTGAGATTTCTTTGTGCCGACCTTGGTGGGTGCATGGGGATGGTACTTTTGGGACGCCAAGTAATCGAGAGCGAGCACGACTTCATCGATGGGAGGACGCTTGTTTGGCTCTTCTCTAATGCACATTGCCGCCATGTCGAGGGCCTTCCTTAAAATGGAATCTGGAAACTGGCCTCTGAGCGTCGGATCTGCCAATTGTGTGCAGTTCTTGCGGTCTTTGATAATTGGACGCGTCTGCAGGCATAAAAAATCAGGATTTCATCAGATACAAAACTCGATCAAGAAACAAGCAATAGGACTACTTTGTATGAGCAGATGATAATCAGGCATTGCACCAAACATGAAGGATTATGAAAATCTTTTTACCCATTCAACAATGTAAATAGCATGACCATCGATGTATTCCAGAGCTCTATGCCCCGTAATAATCTCCAGCAAGACAACCCCGAAGCTGTAGATGTCGGACTTCTTCGTCAATTTCCCACTCAGTCCATACTCAGGGGCACAATAGCCCTGGGTTCCCAAGACCCTGGTCGAGACATGTGTTTTATCTCCAGTCGGACCAAACTTGGCGAGACCGAAATCAGAAAGCTTTGGATGGTATTTTTCATCTAACAATATGTTGGACGATTTCATGTCCCTATGGATAACGGGCGGATCCGCTTCATTGTGCAGATAGTTCAATCCCCTCGCCACACCGGCAGCTATCATCATCCTCGTGTTCCAATCAAGGGGCTCCCTATCAGGAGGAAGATCTGCATGACACTGATCATTACACATCATAATAGTATAATTTTGTAGAGACCAAAGAAATTTTAGATAGTCGAATCATCATCTGTGGCATTATTGTTGATGAGATCCGTTTGAAATGTACGAGAAGGTTGGTTTCCGCTGTCCAAGAAAGTGAGACTCTGCTCGTCATTAATGAAAGTCAAGGATTTTCAAGTCCAGCATCGAGTAATCAAGCACAAGACGTTTAGAATTGCAGCAAAGGAGAAATATCTTTTGCAGCGCTTGGACAGTTTTGATGATCCTCGTTTACCAGTCAGAAACAACAAATCACAATATATCAGAGTAACCATCCAGTCCTTATCGTTGAGCCTCCAAAGAACCAGAATAAGGTCAATTTTTTAAAACAGGAATCTAGTCTTATCTTCTTTCATGTATCCGATTATTCAAAGGATGCTGCTAGTTGGTGTATCCTCTCTTATTTTCTTTTCCTCGGGTACACCGAGTGCAATACAGTTGCTATGAAATACGAGAGGATTACTCATTACTCCATAATCTTGTTAATTGGAAAAACACTAGATTGGATATATTACCGTGCAAGAGATCATCCAAGGATTTCAAGGGCAAGTATTCATAGACAAGCAGACGCTGCTCGCCCTCGGCGCAGTAGCCGATCATACTGACTAGGTTAGGATGACGCAGAAGAGAGAGCATCAAAACTTCCACCAGAAACTCATGGTCACCTTGGCGACCAGCTTTGTTCAGCTGTTTAACGGCTACTACCTGCTCGAATACTGAGCCAAGTCATCATCGAAACAAAAACAGCAATCCAATGTAAACACGACACATATGACAAATGAAAGATGGCAATGCTTAAACAGAACCCAACTCAGGCGAAAAAAATGTAGGTACGACTAGGGATAAGCGGCCTCTCCTTCTTATGTCACTCATAGAAGAAGAGGGTCCAGCTTCTGAGCCAGTCAACATTACCTGACCTGTCTTTTTTAATTGCCCTTTGTAAACAAAACCAAATCCACCTTGCCCTATCAAGGATCCATCCCTAAAATCTTTTGTCGCTGTTGCAAGCTCCCGGTAGCTGAATATTTGAGCCTCGTTGGTGGCCTCACACTCTTCTTCCGAAACTGATGATTCCAGTCTCGATTCTATGCATTTGTCACCAGTATTGAGCAGTCAGCAATGCTTCGTCTAATATATGATATTATATTGCACCAATAATAATCAATATTTTTGTCAGGAGCACATATCTCTGGATGGAAGTGGAACATATGCTCTTACACGGTGATCCAATCTAATAAATAACGACACAAATGCATTCTTGGAATTTCAGGAGATCACTAATTCTGAACAACTATGACTGTGCTTCACTATCTTTAGTTTCCAGCATGGAACTAGGGAGTTAGGATTGCCCGTTTGAGTTACGTGATCTAGGGATGGGCGCTGGGAAAATTCACCTTCCGGGCATGCAAGGCTCTAACTATATGATCAAATTAAGGGGAAGCTGTTGCCAGTCTAAACATCTCCGGAATCACTAGCTTAAGTTAATCGAAATTTATGCAGATGCACATAGAATTATTAAACTGAAATGTCATTTTCACAGGCCACTGTTTCCTCAAAAGCCATAAACTACATGAGCTAAGGTGATCATGATCAACCAACCATGAAAGGGAAAGGCGGATCGATCATCTCATCACACACTTAAAACATGGCACACATAGATGGGCAGAAAGGAACGAAACTTTTTTTTCCTAGTGGGCATCACTTCCTGGCGTACTAAACTGTCAACGAAAACCTGAATAATCAACAAAACTAAAACACGAATCGTCACTTGTCAAAAACATTAACACGGTCTTCAACACGAAGCAATTTACGAGCGAAAGCGAAATAGAACCTTGAAACGTATTGGCAGGAGCATTTCCTGAAGGCTTGGACTCCTTGCTGAAATCTCTGTCCTCCTGGCGTTTCGGCTTCTTCCCTTTCTTGGAGCCGAAACAAGGACAAAGATCCATGTTTAGCCCCATCAAGCAAGATAAATCCAGAAACGAGAGAGGAGAGGTCTTGAAATGACGGACTCCAAATCCATCAAAACCCCATGGATTTGCCACGAGAGTCCTGGTGGGCACCCAGAAAGATTGGAACTCTACGGCCGCTTCAGATGGATCGAATGGATAAATCTCGATACCAACCACCCTTTCACGTAGAATTTATTCCAAATGCAGAAAAAAGCTGTAATGGGTCATGCGCGCATCGCGAGGACAATCGCCAAAGCTCGTGCCTTTCATGATGACGCATTGATGGATGACGATCCCGTCAATCGTCACGGAGTTAACGTGATCCTGATGAAAGATTTGGCTGACCAGATACGAGGGAAAGCGGGCATGATTCTCGCGGGGGAAGACTGAGGGGGGCGACAGTAATGGCGGAATGTGGTCAGGAATTCGGAGACGATGATGCTGTTTCGGATTTTAGCTGGTTTCCTGCTGATTCGGCTCGATTTCTTTCCTTTCCCACGGACTATACTCTCGTGACCTCAAAGCTTCATATCGTGTTTCCTTAGTTGCAATCATATCTCGTACGTTACTCCCGGCCAAAAGGGGGCCAAAAAGAGTAATTACAGATAGGGGTGTCAACAAAACCCGGGCTAACCCGGCCCGGACCGCCTCGGCCCGACTCGACCCTAAAATTTGGGGTATTTTGGGGTCGGGTCTCAATTTGACCCTAAAACTTGTGGTATCATTAAGGTTGGGGTATAATCGGGCCCACCCATTGACACTCTGGGCCGGCCCATTAACTCTCCCTTTCTTAGTCTCTCTCCCCATTCTCTCTCCCCTCTCCACGCGCATAGCACTGCAGGACGAAAAAACCCTAGGTCTAACATCGTCGTCGTTGTCCTCTTCGTCGCCCTCGCTCTCCGAATCGTGCTCGTCCTAGAACACCCAGCGGGACTTCGTCGAGTGCATGGACCCCATGCCAACCATTGCCTCTCCCCTCTCCAATTCGCCGTCCTCCGCCATACACTGATCAGGTGGGAGAAGAAGTTTGAAGCTAAGTACCCTATCGTCGGTCGCGTCATCTCTATTTCCCTCTGCGTGTGTGGATATTGATGGCTTCGATTGGATTGCTAGGGCTTGTAGCGCGAGCTTTGCTTGTTTGTTGGGTCTTCGGTAATTTGTTTTGTGCACAAGGGTTTGTTTTCAAATCTAGTGATTTGAGTCGGTGCATCGATGGGGGATTTTGATGGGATATTGGTTTTTTTTTGGTTTGTCGTAACAAGAGGAGCTGCAGAGAACGAATCTGGAGCTGGAGTCGTATAAGGAGAAGATATAGGAGAATCAAGAGAAGATTAAGCTCAACAAGCAACTCCCTTACCTGGTCGGCAACATTGTGGAGGTAACTTTTCGGAATTGGTTCGACTGTAAAACGGGTCTAATTGAAGGGCTCTTGTTGTGCTCGTGATTTGGGGATTGTCCCTGACAAATCTCTGTTGAAAATTCGGGGTGTGGCAAGTTACGTCTCGCATGATGTCTTTGTAATTTGGGCTGACTGAGGTCTTTTCTCCGAGATTTTATGGCTGTAGTGTGTTTTCTTGGCTGATGAGTGATGATAATGTGTTCCTTGTATAATATGCTAGCTGTCTCCCTTCTTGCTTTGAGTTATTATCTAATTGGAATTTTTTGTGCTTAAAGATTCTTGGCTGATGGTGCCAATATTGATCTGGACTCGCAAAGGAAGGGCAAGTGTGTCGTCCTGAAGACATTGACACGGCAGGTATGGCTTTTGGGAAGAACACAAAGCCTTGTTGGGTTCACTTGCAGCACTAGTTATTTTAATGGGGTCGATGATGCTACGTGCAATTTTCCTTAGCAATTTTCTGGAGTCTGACCCTGCCTTTGGAACCACTCACCCGGGGCTGGAAACATACGTGCCTGGACCTTGCTGCTACCGCTATATTCGACATCCTTCACCTGAAGGCCTTGCTGAGGTTTGTTTTGGATGCGCCCACTCTTGATCATGCTATGTCTCTTCCAAGTACTTTTACAACCAATTGACATATCGTTATGGGTAAGAAACTAAAGTGATTGGTTTTAGGTGATGTATTTGCAATATGATTGCTCTCATTCTCATATGGGAATTTCTACTTTGGAGTAGTTCTTATTTCTTTTGTATGGTGCATTATGTTTGACCATTTGATGTGACATTCTGGTTTCTACATTCTTTCAAAGTTAGTCTTCCACGTTGTAACAATGTTGAGGACTACATTTCTGATTATAGTAATACTTTCCAGGTTCTAAGTGTCATAGATAGAAGGATTGCTAAATGTCTGAGATAAGTGCTTCTAGTGTCACACAAAGAAGGACGAGATCTTCGGTATGGGAACACTTTAAACATATTCCTGATGAAGAAAAGGCTGAATGTATATACTGTAGGGCCTGTATTGGTTGTGCTAGTGGTCAAGGGACCAGTTCGATGCATCGTCATTTAGCTAGATGTAAGGAATTCCCATATGCAAACGTCGAGAAAAGGCAAAAAAGTGACTCGGGTCCTTGGAAATTTGACCAAAATGATAGTGGAAAAGAATTAGCGATCATGTTTATTCTTGATGAATTGCCTTTCAAGTTGGTAGAGCATGAGGGATTTCGGTGATTTGTGAATAAAATCCAGCCAAATTTCTTAATCCCGTCGCGCAACACTTTGAGGCGCAAATGTTATGATTTATACACGGATGAAAGAAGTAAGCTGAAGAAATATTTCTTGGAGACATCTCCAAGAGTGTGTCTAACAACAGACACATGGACTTCTTGTCAAAATTTGAGCTATATGTGTCTCACTGCTCATTTTGTTGATGCCGATTGGAAGTTGCATAAGAAAATATTAAATTTTTGTCAAATCCCGGGTCATTCTGCCGAGATAATAGGAAAAGCGGTTGAGAAATGCTTGATTGATTGGGGGATTCAAAGCATTTTTTCTATCACTGTGGATAATGCTAGCTCAAATGACTTGGGAATTCAATATTTAAAGAAGAGACTTAACTCTCGGAATTCTTTGGTATTGAGAGGTGAGTTGCTCCACATGAGGTGTTGTGCTCATATATTGAGTTTGATTGTGAGAGAGGGGTTGAAAGACATAAATGATTCGATTGTTAGAATACGTTCGGCCGTGCGTTATGTGAGGTCTTCTCCTGCAAGGTTGAGACGGTTTAAAAGTTGTATTGAGCTAGAGAAAATTGAGTCCAAGAGTCTTGTATGTTTGGATGTCGAGACTCGTTGGAACTCAACATATATAATGTTGGAAGCAGCTTTGAAGTTCCAAACAGCTTTTAGCTCATTGGAATTTCAAGATAGCAAATTTGTTGAAGAGCTTTCCAAAATGAAAGGATTGCTCACTAGTGATGATTGGGAGTATGCCCGTCACTTTCTTCCTTTTCTGAAGTTATTCTTTGATACGACTTTAAAAGTTTCGGGTTCTTCTTATGTCACTAGTAATGATATGGCAAAGGATGTGTATGGGATTTATATCATGATTGACAGGTGTTGTGAAAATGAGGACTCGACTTTACAGGAAATGGCTAAGAGAATGAAGATCAAATTCAACAAGTATTTTGGCAATGTGAACAACATCAATCTTACTCTGTTCATTGCTTGCATACTTGATCCGCGGCATAAGTGGGAATATGTGAAGTGGATGATTAATCATGTTTATGAAAGCAAGCAAGCGGAAATTTTACAAGGTAAAGTAATAACATCTCTGACGTCTTTACTCGAGCAATACCGCACTGGTGTATGCCCCCAAAGCAACTTGAGGCTAAAAAGCACAAGGATGATTAACGTGTCAAAGTCTCCGGTGGTTGGTGCTGATATTATGACTGCAATGTATCTTAGTGAAACCGGACAACAATATTTGGAAGAAAAATCTGAATTGGACAAGTATTTGGAGGAAGGATGTGAACGTTATAGCATTGAATTTGATATCTTAAGTTGGTGGAAAATAAATTCTTCAAGATATCCTGTCCTTTCTTCCATTGCTCGAGATATTTTGGCCGTGCCCGTCTCAACTGTAGCATCAGAGGCTGCATTTAGCACAGGAGGTCGTGTGCTTGATGTGTTTCGTAGCTCTTTAACCCCAAACATGGTGGAAGCTCTTATATGTGCTCAAGATTGGTTACGATCTGCGCCACTTTCACGTTCGATTGAAGAGGACTTAGAAGAACTCGAAATCTTTGAGTCAGGTGAAAAAATATGGTTGTAGAATATTAATATCCTTCTATGTTTCAATGGATACGTTAATTCTTTTTTTCATTGTGAATTTAATGCAGAGTTGCCAACTACAACCATGGAGCCAAACTCAATATCAATTTCTCTAGATGATTGATGAAGTTGGAGATTTCTATTTTAGGTAACTTGTTAGTTTTTACTCGAGACTCTAAATAACTTGGGGCCTATTTTTTTTTTATTCCTTGGCCACATTTCTGTGTTTGATAGTTGAGAAATGCATTTAGACACCATACAGATTTTTGGGCTTCTCGGAGTTCAGCAACCGCATAACTTTTAAGCACAGTAAATACAGCGTATCATTTGTCTTGCTCTCATGATCTATTTAAAGCCAAAATTTCAGGTTCTTGTGCTCTGAGTCACGATTTCAATTCTCTCCTATTAAGTGACATGACTGCCATTCGTTATGGTTGTTCTGACTTTGTATGTTTGTGCCTTCTGTGCTTGTAGAGGTTCTACTGACCAAAATCACGCCATTGAAGGAGAAAGTGGAAATCATTGGAGGAGATGCGATGGAAGAGTAATCATCACTAGCGGTTGGAGAGGGTTGAGCTTTTCATTGGCTCTATTGCAGCTCCAATGCTTCATAAACGGGCGTGAGATGGATGCATATAAATTCGAGTAGATGCTAGCCTTCAATTCAGAAACTGGAGCGACTGATTTGCTTGTTCATCCTTTGCACACTTATGTTTTGTGTAGCTCCACCTTAGTGTATATACTTGAGAGGAAGTTACTCTTGAATTTCCTTGTTATGCTATGAGCGTATATACTCGACAGGAGCTAAAAAGTCTTGGTGAGCCGTTCACCAAATTGATCAACCATTTATGCAAATTTTGTAATGTAAGTTGCCTTCATTGTGCTTATCGTTCACGTTGCAGGTCTCAAGCAAAGCGATTTTTGGGGAAACAACCAATCTAATTGTGCCGCGCCCAAAAAAAAAAAAAAAAAAAAAACCCGAAACCCGACCCGACCCGGCCCGGCCCGGCCCAGGCCTTAGGGTCTACGGTGAACAGGGTCTTGGATGGGTTTGGGCGGGTCAAGCATGACCCTGGAGGTTTCGGGTCGGGTCGGATATCAAGAAAGCCCGACCCGATCCGGCCCATTGACACTCCTAATTACAGATTTCCAACGAAAAATGGACAGAATGCATGAATACTATGATAATGGCTCGTGTTTATCCGAGTTTTTTTTTTCTTTTTTTGGGTGAAGAGTTTAATCGAGTTTATCCTGTTAGGTTTTGTATGAGTCTTGAGTAAAAACGTTATACGGATGGGTCAGGTCGGATCGAAAATGATTTGACCAAGATTGATCCATTTAATTTGTTTTGATTCATTTCCATGTAATACAAATCTGGTGATCTATATCCGATCCGACCCGACTCATATTACTAAAATAATTCCGTATTCAATCCTATCTAGGACAATTCATATCCCAACAAAGGTGACAATGCAAAATGAGTAAGTGCCAAAGAGAGTCATATATGTTGATTGAATTTAAGTAAGTTGATAATTCATTTTTGACTCATTTAACACCTATGTTATTTTTAAATCCATTTATAATCAATTTACTTAATATAACTAACCTATTTAGTAACTCACTCATCATATATGGGTAAGAAATGGGTTTATGACCCACTTTGATAGGTCTAGTTTTGAGATTCATGTGCGAGACGGGTTTAAGATTTAATGTAATATTATGTTACTAAGGTCTGGGATGGGCTTGAGATTTTGAGATTTATCTATTAGTTCATCCGAAAATCCAACTCGGAGAGTAATTTTATAAATCATCCTAGCTCGTTTAAAATACACGACGTTATTTATTTAACTATGCAAATCCTGAAACACACTACCGATAACTTGAAAAGTTTTCTACAACAACGACTACAAACTTGAGTTTATCGTTTTGATTTTTGGATGATTAGGTCTTCAATCTTTGCGATCATTTGATCTTATATCTTGCAAGGCTATATTTTGCGGCTGCATGTTTTAGGAGGAAAAAAAATTTGTACTTGTCACGCCCCGTACCTTATCGAAACGCAACATCCCGTCGACGGTCGATTATGGTGCAACACCCCCAAGAAGCATTGCCGACCCAACGCCCAATCAAAGATCAAACACATGCGGAAGCAACATATATAATTAAATATATACACCCGTACAATAAAACGTATGAGACCAAGGTAGAACAACCAAATAGCAGTCAAGCACCTCAGGAAATATATATACTGGTATTACCAACGAAAACCTTTTTACAATGTTTGTCTATACAATAGCAGTCATCACCCAAAGTAGCAGCCTCCAGGTCTAGACAGTCAGTGGCTAAGGTACTAGACTGGGTTGAGGCGAGTTTCCGTCAAAAAGTTGCAGCCCGCAGTATCTAGAACTAAGGCCAACCTATGGAGCCTAGATTTCATCTGACGAATCTGAAGACTCATCCGACAGCTCCTCAGAAGCGTCTCCACCGGATCCTGATCCCTCCGAATCGTCATCTTGTGCGTTGGCCCACTCATCTTCTGTATCCGGTTCCACAAGGATATATACTCGATGACTGCTGGGTGAACTGTGGTATACTAAAAAGAGGTGCTGTCCTCGGCAACCTAGGCTGGGGGTTTGAAAATGTGGGTTGATACAACCGTGAGACGAATCTCAGCGAGTATAACCCCCTAAACCTAGGCTAGGTTAACATGCAATTCTCTTGACTGATAACACATAATCACATTGCAAGTTTATTCATAAATAATCTCTGACCTAGGCCCTCTAGCCCAGATCTCTTACCTGGCTGACCCTGCAGGTTATTGACAATAATGATTTAAATCAAGTCACATACATGAGCACTCGGTTCACGCGTACATCAAACGTATGCTCATACTTAATAACGGTAATAACGCGTGTCAATCACCGAGTCCCGTACACCCGCAAACCCGCCCATGCATTCTTATGTATGCAATGCTATCGTCATACCACACTCATGCCTCGGCTCACTAGCCCACACTGGCACCTTGGCACTTGCTCAATTTATCATTTATTACGACCCACGTAAAACGCATCAGGTCTCTTAATTTAATCATAATACTTCGTGGCCTGCGTTAAAACGCATCAACTGGCCTAGTGTCTTTAGCCCACGTCAAAACGCATCAGGCGCAACACCGATTTCCTTACGAATCAGAGTTCGCGTAAAATGTATCATGTTGGTCGTCCTCCGAATGTACCAGGCATCGTCTCACGTAAAACTCATCAGGACGGCACACCCCGTGTAACACGCATTAGGGCGAAATTATGATCACATATACACACAATCAATTATTATCTGAACCCCGCGTAAAATGCATCAGGGCATTTTAGGTGATCACATGTTCATGGTAGGCACGCAATCTCGCACAATTTCATCACAAGCCTCATTCTCGACATGCACAATGCGTGCCATGAAATACAACATGAACATCAAACGCAACTCAAGTATCCAGTGAACATCATGCCGCAACCATTGCTCATTGGCCAATTAATACTGTGCGGCCTAATCTCACAAGGTGGAATTCAATAATCCATTCAAGCCCTCAAATGGCCAATCACACTCCGCACAAGTCGGCCACGCAGTCACGCGACATGATATTATTCAATTTCCCAACAATTGGGTACAGAAATCAACCAGTCAATCAGCCTGGGCAGACCCGGCAATCCAATCACATAATCCTCGACTAATTTGAACTAGCCCAATAATTATCTCTAATAATCTCACTAAATTTCTTGGACTTAATTTCCAACAATTGGTCCTCAATCTAGTCCGAAATACACACCAACACTACCTAGGCCAGTCCAGAATATACCGATAATACCTAATCCAGTCCAGAAAAACGCATTATCAGTCATAATCCGGGTTTAGGAAATATACTCACTTAATTTCTGGACCACGGCGACGGGGAACGGCGGCTGATTACTGATGAACAGTGAAACCGGCGGCAAAGTTCCCGGCGACGGTACTGTTCACGGCGTACTGTTCATGTGGTACGGACTTGTATGAACGGGTAGGAACGGTGGCCGGCAAGACGGCGGTGACGGCTGCGGCGGCTGTACGGACTGCTACAGTACCGTCCATAAGGACACTGTACGGATAGGTATGGTCGGCGTCGTACAGCGTGGCCGGACGTCTGGGTGGTGACGGTTCGGCGATCAAAGCTCCGGCGAAGCTCCGGCGAGGCTCCGACGCGGCGATGGTGAGAAAACGGGGGAGAAAAAGAGAGAGAAAAAGAGGGAAAGAGAGAGAGGAAGGGGTCGGGCTGAGGTGAGGCTGTGACTGGGGGCTGTGGTGGTCAATGGCGGGGCATGGCGGCGGTGCTCTGGTGGCCGGCGGTGAGCTCCGGCGAGCCAAACAAGAGAGGAAAAGAGAGAAAATATGGGGGAGAAAACTGAAGGGGTTGCTGTTCTGGGGCTGATCTGAACGTGAGGGGGAGTGAGGAGAGAGAGAGAGGTCAGATTGGGTCAAAAAGGGCAGCCTAGGGGTGACACGTGTCGCAAATCCGGCGGTTCGGACCAAAATACCCATAATCCGACGGTTTAAATTCAATTTTATCCAAAAAGGGAGGGGTAAAATGGTCAATGGCCCCCAATAATGCAGCTGATAATTATCCATAATTATCCCAAATTTTTCCCAAAAATTCGGACCAAAAATTAGCCCAGGGGCAAAACCGTCATTTTTCCGGTCTCGGGGCGAAATTCCAATTTTCATACATACGCATTCCGTATGTGCGTGGCCAACATAATATGGCGTTGGAATTGCGAAATTCACTTTTTAAGCCCTCGAAAATTGACTGCAAAGTTTCGGGAATAAAATAATATTATTTTTTCAATTTTTGTCAAAATTTAAATTTTTGTCCATAACGACTCCCGGTATGCATGGCCACCCAAAAATGGCGTCGGTCTAAAAAAATAACCTCAAACAGCCTCAAAATCCAACACCGGCGCCCATAGGGGTAAAATCGTAATTTTTCACCTCCGGATCGAAATTTCAATTTTTACTCGTACTAACTCCAAACGTGTGTGGCCAGCGTGATATGACGTCAGATTCCAAAAAATAGTCTCTTAAGCCTTCGAAAATTGACATTGAAATCCGGGCCCAATTCCCTAAACAAAACTTGCTAAACTTTCAATTTCAGGGTCTCTAATTAACGAGCGGCTGTTTAGAGATTACGCGTATCGACCTAGGGCTATCCATTTCGTAATGGTCCTGATCATTGAGAGAATGAGAAATTATCACTAATTCCAGAGGTCACGATCGTTCGGTTCAAGTTCAGGATTGGTTGGCCACGTGTACTTTCGGTCTTGCAGAATCACCTGCGTCCCTATTGTACATCGTAAGCCTTGGCCAAACCCAATCCATTACCCTTTCCTACGATCGGCCCACGTTGGCCCAAAATATTCCCTCAGCATCTCTTGTGACTGGTGTCCGTTTCACGATAGGGTTCCCGGTCCACGTACTGGTTTCTAGTTAGCCATATCCCATTGGTTAGTATCCCGAGAGTGATCAGCTCTGAGCGAGACTTACTAAAATGAAATGCGAAATAATATCAGTTTTATTAATCCCGGAATTACATCGAAATTCGGGCTGTTACAGTACTTGCAAGTTTGATATACTTTTATGAGTATTTAGTTTATGACCATCTGCTGATTAGCTAATCGACTTCAACATTCCTAAAATTAATAAAATCAGGGACAGTTAACCGACTTCAACATTCCTAAAGAAAAAAAGAAAAAATTGGTGTTGAACATTGCCTCTGCCTTGCGCCTCCCGTCGTCCGCTGTACGTGTGATAAGGTACTTGAAATCATTACATGATAACTCTGTTAACTAGTTTTTTTTTTCCTAATGATGGAGATTTGTCCTGCTTATAGCCGGTTGTTCATCTCTTGGCCGTGGAATTATTTTGATATTTATTCCCTTGGCTTATTTAGTTTAGGGTTAATACCACGAAAAACCCTAAACTGGTACACTTGTGACACATTTACCCCAAACTACTTTTTTGACCATAAAAAACCCCAAACTAGTACACCCGTGACAATTTTACCTTGAAAATACCACAAAAGATCCTAAACTGGTACACATGTGACAATTTTACCCCGAACTAATTTTTAATATTATTTTTTTGAATTTTTATTTATTTTTATTCTTTTTTTTTTTTACAATTTTACCTTGAACTCATCAAGGATTGCTTCGAGAAAAAATGGGAGTGCCTGAAGAGCATGAATGACATCCTTGAAGGAGTAAAGGATCGATATATTTGCTTACATTCAGAAGCAACAGAAAAGCAAACCGTCCATGGGGTATTGTAGAATATCTGCTTCTTTACTGCTGATTACCGTTTATGCAAAGGTTTCTTATGTAGCTTTTCTCTTTCTATGTCTGAGAAAGATCCCATCACCACAAAACAGGTCCCTGTTGAACTTAGCAATAGCCTGGGTGTTGAGATAGAAGCTGGTCTGATGAGCGGTGGCTGAAGACGTCTCTTCATTGTTTAGAAGGACCATAGAAGTTTTCAGTTAAAAAACAAAATTCTTGTGGACAAATTTGAATGCTTTTCCACATTTATACATGAATTTCTGGCAGCTCTTTTGAAAAAGTTAGAGGAAAGATGTGATGATGTAAAAGCTATGTCTCAGGACATGAGATCGTTGAAGCAAGATATGAAAGATATGGAAACGTACAAGCCAGAGCATGGAAATACAGTGGCCATGTTGGAAGATGACATTTTGACTTTATTATCTGCCTGTACTGATGCCACCACAAATTTATTGCTACAAGTCGAACGCAATTCTCTTGGGCAGTCGTCTAGTGCTGAGCTGGAAACCTCAGGTAGATCTTATGCAGAAGAAAGAGAAAGTAGTATAATTAATGCAGAATGGTATCACATGAAGGCTTGTGGCAGCAAACATGCCAAGCCTATTCGAGATTTGTTATTTTCTGTTCAAAATGTTCATGCTTTGATTAAGCAGTTCCAGAGCACAAGTGAGGTGGCAAATTGGCCGATGCACAACATCAGCCAATCCGCCTCCGACTTTGGTATGTGCTCAATGTGAGTAGACATTCTGTTTATCTGATCCCCGAACTCAGTAACTGCAGATTCCAGCTGCTGTATCTCAAGCTTCGGTTTTCAATTTCTGAGTTCTTCTCATCCAGAAGATGTTTCAAGTTTTCTCTATCTTGAACCAGTCCCTTTCCTTTCTTGACTGCCATAGATAATTTTTCTATCAAAAGAGCAGATTTCTCTTCTGATCGTTCGAGATCTTTTTTCAAACGATCCTCTTCCTTTTTGAGTGTTTCAAGTTCTTAAGACAACAATTGCAACTGATATGAAAGATTATCAACCTTCTGAGATTTTTCCAGCATCTCTTCTTCAAGTACTTTCTCATATAGCATTAACTCCTGAACCCGCAAATCTAACAGATTTTTAATTCTTTCAAATGATTCCAAATCAGCATCAGAAGGACCCAACTCAGAAGTTCTCTGCTCCTTAACCTTTTCAAAGCATCTTTCAATGAGAAGGTTGCAGTCAGAAAAGGATTGCCGTCGATAGACCCCAAGGTCCTGTCAACCGAGATTCCAGAAGCTTTCACCAAAAGCATGACCATTTGCTCCTTCTCCAATGACACTTGTTGCTCCTTTTTGACAATGTCATTGTATTCAAATGTTCGAACTGGTTATGCCGGGACTGCAGCCTTTGTAATCATATGCCCCGCCGGCTGTCAAAAAGAATGCATATGCCCATATAATCATCATGCTGAATGGAACCTCCAGTTACTTAGAGATGTCATGCAACTGAGCTCAATCCTGTATTGTGCTAAAAATGCTTCAAAATTGACTTGGCAATTACAAGAAACGCTTGAGCAAGCTATATTAATCAGACTTGCACGTAATTGGTAAACCAAATTAAGGGTCCTTTTCAGGGGAAGCACGGGCTGTACAATTCTAAGCACCTCAAAACAAAAGGGTTGGAATCCGCAACACTTGAACGTATGATTCGATGTCTTCAAAAATTTAAAGTTCACGAGGGAAAAAGATTCAAAGCCTGGAACAACGGTTTGGAAGATGAATCTCAAACAACTATTCAAGACCGTACATACCGCATATATTCGGAACAATCTATGCCCAAAGATGGAGATCCCTCCAAGATACTGGAAAAGCAAAATCGATGTCACTCTACACGTGAGATAAATTAGTATGTTGGCCCGAATAGAATGAAAACAGAAAATGACTTCAAAAGAGAATCGGTTTAAAGGACTTGTTGATAGAGATTTAAGAGTGCGAGCAGGAGAAGAAGCCTCTTACCAAGGAGAAAATAAGAACCAATAGGTATCATCGGAGAACGCTGATCTCCACACGGCTACCAGCCTGAGGAAAACCATAGCTGAAAAATGCTAAACCAGCTGCAGCAACAGTTGGCGCAACCACCACAGGGTTTATCTGTGGGCGGCAAGGAATGCGTTAGGATCCACGGAGCAGAGGGAGAACGGTTTCTCTATGGGCGTAGCAAGGAAGACGGAGAGAAAAACCCTATTGGGGATTATAGTCTTTCTACCCGACGGACCGGTTTCGGGTCGGTACCAAAGTAAGAGTTCATTATTCCCGTGAATTCATTATTACTGAAGCTGGCGCCAAAACATACGAAAGAGCTCCCTTGAACTAACGGAAGACGGGTACCAAAGTAAGAGTTCGGCAACGTAGTAATGCCAGACACCAATAGCATTGTGGAGATTGCGGTATCCTTCTGGGGTAAAAGATGTTGAAGACGTGTCGACAAAATATCAAAGCAACACATTGAGAAAACATCAAATTTCTCTCTCCAGAACTAGGCTTGCATCGAATCCTCCCATGGTTGGGACCACGATCAAGGGGATGAATATAAGTGAACCAGCCGGCGACACATAGTGCTGCCAACTGTAGTAAATAATTGGTTACTGCAACCGATGGATATGCAGAGGAGTTGGAATAGTACTAACTACTTTGACACTCACTAAGAACTCCATGTCCAATAACTTCATTGGTGCGAACCAATTAGCCAAGCATGAAGCCCGAGATGATTCTACCTTCTTCCAACAAATATGCGGTGATCGGACAGTATGCATGTGTTACTGAAGTTTTACGGTATCCTCCTTTCCCTAGTTGGCCTTAATATGGTCCGGTGGATGGAAAGATAAAACGAAGGAGAAATATTACAAGCACGAACACCATCATAAAGAGTAATTGTTGCAACTGAGCATGTGGGTATTTCGCCCGAGTCGTGCAAGCATCCGTGCAAAGCAGAAGCATCGAGATCACGTTTGGAGAAATGTAAGCATCACGCGGTTAGAAACTAATGCCCCTTCTAATTAAAACAAGATAAATTGTCATCGTATCAGTACGAGTTGCGAAAATGCAGCCTAAGTTCTCGCTAGGCACTAGTGTTGAGTAGGCACCGCAATACGAGTGCCTAGACGGAACTTGACCGAAATGAGATTATACAACAAAGAACCATATCAAAGAATTTTGTCAAAATAAGATGTATTTACCTCCGTGAGAAGTGATTTTGGAGCCTCCACGGTTCCTCCTCCTTCGCACGATGATGTTGGCACGTATGCCGCTGGGGGACGAACAAAGACATGTGAATCAGCTGAACATGAGAAATAGGGCGGATCTCTCCTCCGAGATTGCTTGAAGAAACTTTGGTTTAGTCGGCGGCGGCGGAGTTAGTCGGCTCGGAACGGTCGAAGGGGCTACGTTTTTGGTTTTCTGGAACTGGAAAAAGAGAAAAAGTGCAAAAAAAAGAAAAAAGAAAAGAGGGCATTGTAGTCTTTCTACGCGACGGACCGGTTACGGGTCGGTCGGGTTTTTTCTTTAGGGGAAGCGTGGACGGACGCGACGATTCCAAATAAAGAAGAGAAGTCTCTCGAAGCCAACCCGCCTAGGGCTTTCTCTCTCTCTCTGTCGTGGGTACCGTCTGCAATTGCATCGCGCACGGAACCAGAAGGGGTAGAGATGGCGCCGTCGATGGATCCAGAAACCATAGATCGGATTAGAGCGGAGGCCAAGCTGTTCATGGAGGACTACTACCGGACATTCGACGCGAACCGGGCGGACTTGGTGAACCTGTACGGGGAAGAGTCGGTGATGAACTTCGAGGGCCGGGAGATGATCACGGGCAAGGAGGCTATCGTCGCCAAGCTCACCTCCGTTCAGTGCCAGTACCATATCAGCAAAATCGTCTGCGTTCCCCACATACCCAGACGCGGCGCGGTCGCCCAGGTCACCGGCTTCATGTGGCTAGACGGCAAGCAGGAGGCCGTCCATTTCTGCCAGGTCTCTCTCTCTCTCTCTCTCGGTTGAAGGAGGATCCATTCATATTTCTATCTAATTCTGTTTGAGCGTCGAAGGAGGACGGTGTCTTGGACTGTAGCTCTTGATTATCATGTGACAACAAACTTATTTGTTCTTGCGCTCTAGTAAAACTGTCTACAATATAGAATAGCTTTTTCACATGAGGAGAAATCTGGGGCTCTGTGTCTCCTCCTAACTCTTCTGAGGAGATTCTAACCCCATCGACCTCGTCCAAAAGTGCTGTCCGTTGGGATGGGGACAGGAATGAACTTTCTGCTTCTAGAGAAACGAAAAAACAAATATATTATTAAGCGAGAACTGGCAAAGATTCATAGAAACAAGAGAAAAGCTTGACAATGAGATCATGACACAAAACTGCTCACCTTGTTGCTTCATCAACGAGTTACTGTGCATCTCTAAGAGTTCAACCTCTCTTTCCTTCAACTTGTCATAATCAGCTTGACAGTCCTTGAGTCTAAGCCTCAGCTCACCACATGAATTTTGCAAAGTATCTACCTCAGTCTCCAGCTCAGGACCCCCTATTTTGCTTCATATCTCTGTCTTCTATGGCTTCCAGAGAAACCGCTTTTGCTTCTTTAAGTTCATTTTCCAAATTTTGTATCTTTGAAGTTGCCACCTCACTTGTGCTCTGGAACTGCTTAATCAAAGCATGAACATTTTGAACAGAAAATAACAAATCTCGAATAGGCTTGGCATTTTTGCTGCCACAAACCTTCTTGTGATGCCATTCCGCATTAATTATACTACTTTCTCTTTCTTCTGCATAAGATCTACCTGAGGTTTCCAGCTCAGCACTAGACGACTGCCTAAGAGAATTGCGTTCAACTTCTAGCAGTAATTTTGTGGTGGCATCAGTACACGCAGATAATAAAGTCAAAATGTCATCTTCCAACGTGGCCACTGTATTTCCATGCTCTAGCTTGTACGTTTCGATGTCTTTCATGTCTTGCTTCAACGATCTCATGTCCTGAGACATGGCTTTTACATCATCACATCTTTCCTCTAACTTTTTCAAAAGAGCTGCCAGAAATTCATGTGTAAATGTGGAAAAGCATTCAAATTTGTCGACAGGAATTTTGTTTTTTAACTGAAAACTTCTATGGTCCTTCTAAACAATGAAGAGACGTCTTCAGCCACCATTCATCAGACCAGCTTCTGTCTCAACACCCAGGCTATTGCTAAGTTCAACAGGGACCTGTTTTGTGGTGATGGGATCTTTCTCAGACATAGAAAGAGAAAAGCTACATAAGAAACCTTTGCATAAACGGTAATCAGCAGTAAAGAAGCAGATATTCTACAATACCCCATGGACGGTTTGCTTTTCTGTTGCTTCTGAATGTAAGCAAATATATCGATCCTTTACTCCTTCAAGGATGTCATTCATGCTCTTCAGGCACTCCCATTTTTTCTCGAAGCAATCCTTGATGAGGGAAACGACGTTTCGTTTTTCACAAGGGCATGCAACTCATTTAGGTAACTGACAAGTTCTAGAGACCTGCTCTCCAAACTGCCGTTGTTGCCAGCCATTTCTTCTAGACATGCATTCAACTTTGAATTGAGTGCCGATACTTCCTGTTTATATCTCTTGTTTTGATTCTCAAGCTCCAACATTATTCTCAGCCTTTAACGCTGCATCTTCCCATGATTTAATGGTTACAGAAACAGCTGCCAGCTTGATTACCTTGGTTGCAGATTCATCTTGCAGCTTCTTCAGATCAGTCTACATATGGCTTCCCCCACCTTCTAAATTATGGTTCTGCTGAGTTAATAAACCAACTTTCTTCTCCAGCCCCAATGATGCATCTTCTAGCGACTTTATAGCTTGTTGTGCATCTGCCAATTTGCCAGTCTGAATAGAAATATCGTCCTTTAGTTTATCTAGCTCCCTTTCTGCCGCAGCTCTAAAGACTTGAGCTGCTTCCTTCTCGTTGGTGAGTACATCAACATCATTCTCTGCCTGCGACAATGCCTCTTCAAAGGACTTCTTGAGAGCACAAGCCTCAGTGAAGTTACTAGCTTGGGAAGAAGCTACTTCAATGGCTTTCAGCAGCTCCTTCTCAACATTTTCCTTACTGGTTTCTATTTCCCTCTTTTCTTCCGCAAGCCTGAGGACATCATCCTGTGCTGCTGACAACAAATCTTCCAGAGCTTTGATAGATGCTTTGGCTTCAAATAACTTGCTTTCTTAGTCGGTGGCTTCTTCTTTCAACTGTTCAAACCCCTGCCTTTCCTCTTGCAACAATTTCAGCTCAGCATGGGCTTCAGCTAACCTGCCAAATAAATCGCTAGATTCCTCTCGAACTTTGGCCAACTCTTCGTCAGCAAGTTCCTTAGCGAATGGTTTATTTAAAGAAATCGGACTCGTCGTCCTCAATCGATCAGTCAATCTGTCAATCCCCCTCCAATGTCATTTTCATCGGAGAAATTCTATGTTACCCGTCCCTCGGAAGTTGCCAGATGCCCCTCCTTGTAAAAGCTTGCACAGTCTAGCAAGATGTTTATGATGCAGAAGGGTTCGTGATATCTTATTAGGAAGTATTGGGATTGAGATTAAGATATGACCTTTTGGGCTACTTCCCCACGTTCTTCACGTTGTTGCTTCTTGATGCCTCAGCTATATATGTTTGTTTGTTTGTCTGTCTGTCTGTGTGTGTGGTGAATTGCATTTCGATGATACCACCCTTGTGTACCCGTGCACTTTTCAAGTTTGTCTAGTTATTTCTTCTACTTCTCGTTCGCCCCGGCTCTTCGTTTGCCTAAGCTCTGCTGTGATTCTGCCCTGCAGTCGTTCCATATGCACCCAACACCACAAGGAAGCTTTTGGATATCACTCCAAAATTGGTCGACCCACGATTTCAGACAGAAGGGGGATCTTCTCTGCAATCTCTCCACCGTCTAGACCGGGAGTTTCGGTCTGTCTGTTTTTTCTTTTTTTCAATAAAATTTGCTGGGGTACCGTTTGAAACAGCTTTCTATATGGTTTGGTAAGTTCGAACCGGGCTTTGTCTAAGTGGTGTTCATGTTTGAATTCGAACTTAGTCTAAGTGGTGTTCATGTTCGAATTCGTGTTCATGTTCGAATTCGTGTCTGCCTTATGTCAGATTGCTTGCTATTTCTACGTTTAAGTTTCATATTGCTCTTCTCGTTGGTGCTTGATACGACCCGGCCTTACATTTATCCTTGCTATTCGGATTCACCTTAATTGGACTGCGTGAAGTAAGGGCCAAAATGGCGAGGGATGCTGTTGTTGTGGAAGGTGGTGAGGCCTGAAGATTTGAACTTCGGAGATCCTATCTACGGATGTGGATTGTATGGCTTCTGCAGCCATCAGGGTGAACTCTCATTCACCTTGCTGTTGCATTAGTGTTTGTAAGCAAAATTAGACCAATTTTTCTAAAAAGAGTGTACCCAAAACATCTATTAAGTTTGAGCCACACACATTTAAGAATGCAACATTCGAAGGGACAACAGTTACCCTGATCTATGCATAGTAAAGATTGCGGATGGGCGGAGTTGGTAAGACTACTGTTGCCAAGCTCATTTACGAGCAAATTTCCTCTTGATTCCACTTTTGTAGTTTCCTTGCAAATATTGGAGTAGTTGCGAAACAACATGGAAGTGTTTGGTTTTTGCAAAGCAAGTTGATGTGCAATATCTTAAAGTCCGAATATGAGGTTGATCATGTTGCGAAAGGATTTAGTTTTTCTTTTTTTTAAGAGATTTTATCGAATACGAAAGTCCTAATTGTTCTTGATGATGCGGAGGCATGGTCGCATGTCCAAAAAATTGTTGGAGAAAAGCTTGATTGGTTTGGTTATCCTAATTATGGAATTAGGATAATTGCAAAACTAGTATCAAATCTATTCTTCCAAAGTCCATATCTCGTGATTTGGCTCATGTTTACAGCATCAACACGATGAAATGATGAAGCCCTTGAGCTTTTTCAGAAGGGATACAATGCAAAGAAATCTTTCAATTTTTTTGATGAATCTGCAAAAGATATAATTGACTGTGAGAATGTGATCCATCACTTATCGAAGTAATGGTTCGCTCTTGTACAGTCAAGTGGTAGAAAAATTGATTGGAAGTGGGGAGCTAATTTTGCAATTTACCGGAACATCGTATTATGTTATTTCTAGCCTCCTGAATTCAACTCGAGCAAACCTTGGTTCTTGACTTTGGAAACATTTACACGCAACAATAGCAACTCAAGCCAATTAACTCACCTGACAAGGTACATAAGTCGTTAATGGAATACTGATGAATAATGTTCAGTGCTGCGGGCTCAACAGAAAGTCTTGAATGGAAAATAAGGTTTAAGGTTGTTGTAGGAGTGACTGAAGGACTGAAATATCTCTCCACTACAGTTGCCAAAGGAGGATCATCCACAGAGACATCAAAGCCTCAAATATATTTATTGCTCACCGAAGACTCTGAGCCTCGGGTACATTTTCGCCTTTTCACTTAAGTACAAAGAGTTACAGCAATAGTAAGTAAGAATGAAGAATAAAAGGAAACCAAATAATAATCACTTGTTTTCAATGCCTTTCTCTGCTATAATTTATATTTCTTTAAAGAAAATGACACAAATCATCTCTAAACTTTGGCCCAATGTTCAATGTAGTCTTTGAATTTTTAATTTGTCCGATGTAGTAGGGGTGAGCGGTTCCCGGTCCGGTCCTGTCCCACCCAAGATCCGGGAACCGGACCAGGAGGACCGGTTCCCATTTTCTAGGACTGAGGACTGGGCCAGCTAGTCCTAGGATCGTGGACCGGTTCCAATGGAACCAATCATGTATTTTTAAATTAGGCTTTTTATTTTAAATAAATAAATGTATTTATTTTTCTATTTTCGAATGGAACCAATCACGTTCCAATGGAACCAATGGTACCAATCCTTAAAAAATTTTGTAAAGGCAAGAGGGAATAGATTAGGCTTTTCTTATTTTTGAAAAAAAATTAAAAAGCAAATAAATATATATTTATCGGTCCGGTCCAGTTCCCACCCTAGAGCCGGGAGCCAGATTACCTGAAAACCGGTTCCACTTTTAGGAACTGGGAATCGGACCGATACTCTCGAGAACCGGACCAAATCGGCCGATTCGGTCTGGTCCCGATTTGGGCGGTCCATCATGCTCACCCCTCCAATGTAGTCCTTGAATTTTAACCCAAAGTACAATATAATCCCTAAACTTTTAATTTATTCAATGTGATACCTAAACTTTTGGTACATGTTCAATTTAATCCCTGAATTATATGAAAATGTAGTTCTTCTATTAATTCAAGTTCAGGGACTACATTGAACATATACAAAAAATCCAGCATCACATTGAACAAATTAAAAGTTCAGGGACTATATTGAACATTAAGCTAAAGTTCAGGGACTATATTGAACAAATTAAAAGTTCATGGATCACATTGCACATTAAGTCAAAGTTGAGGGATTAGTTGTGTCATTATCCCTATTTTTTATAGTTATTTAGCCCCGGAATATTTCATGCACAGAATTGTGGATGAAAAGATCGACATTTTTGCGTTTGGAGTTCTGCTACTCGAGCTCATAACAGGTCGCCGCGCTGTTGATTCAAACCGCCAGAGCCTATTTATGTGGGTAGGTCACTTTCCTCGAATCTTCTTCCGAAATAGTCGTCAATTTGATTACTCAAAGGAACGGTCATTTGTAAAATTTTAATGAAGGTTTTTCAACCTACTTCTCCTGGGTGTTTTTGTAACTGCCAATGTTCTGGAAGTTCTCTTTGGAATGTCGTCACTGTTGTGCAGGCAAAGCCGCTCCTCGACGTAATTAACATCAGAGAATTGGCAGATCCTCGGCTGAAAGACACTTATGATATTGCAGAAGTGAAAAGAGCCACGCCGATGGCTTCAATGTGCGTTCACTGCATATCCTCCATGCGTCCAGATATGAAGAAGGTAAAATAAATAAGCACAGCTTTTTGGTACCAAATGCCGTTGCTAGTCACCCTCGCAGCACAAGCGAAAAGCATCGTTACCGATGAATTTGCACTCATTGGTATCATGGCGTTTAGTCGACAAACGGCACGCTGTCTTGAAGTTAAAGAGTCTGATACTGATGTCACGCTGGTTTTTCCGGGCTTCAGGTTGTGCATATGCTGAAGGATGAGGATGGTGCTCAAGAGTGGAAGTAGAAATCAGTATCAGGAGGAGCATTTCTCTTGGATACCTGTGACCTGGAAGAGTATTCTTGCACTTCGTATCTCAAGGATCTTAACCGGCACAGGCAGCTTCTTATGGAGTAAATGCTCAGTGCATCGGCATTCCTCGCAATTATTTGTCATTGCCAAGAAGAATTCTTTGAATGCGTCATATGGAGGGTGAGAATTAGCAAGTTGGCCAATTGCTCATTTCCTTTAAAAATGTAAACATGAACGCATCACCCCTCCCTTTTTTTTTCCTAGGGAGTGAAAATATCGAAAAAGCATGTAAAATGGGTGCTGGAATACAATCAATATGTAATCTCTTCCTCGTTGTCGTTACTTACGATAAATACTAAAGATTTGAGCGATTATACTGATGGAAGTATGTCCTACTTGCCAGGTCTGTCAAATCAGAGAAGAGATACTTGGGCAATTATTATCAAAGTCTAGGGCTAATAAAGCAATACAAGAAGTCATCCAATACGCGTGTTTACTTAATGGTTAGGTTCACGTACAAATAGGTATATTCTTAGAGTTACATGATGAGGTGGTATTTGAGGCTAACTAGAGGCTTCCGGCCAGCCATCTGGATAAATGTAGCATTTTCCAAAAGACCAGATTCAATGGAACAGTCTACAAAATATACCCAATACAAAAGAATTTTCTTTCCCTAGTTCCAAGATCATACAATTGACTTCTAAGGTAAAGCATCACAACTCTATCTATGGTATAACCAAGTTTTTAGTTTGCAATCAAGAGCTTACCATCATAGGGTTTCATCACAATCAGCTGTATTGTCTCAGAGAATAAGAGCGCTCTATTTTTCAAGGCTCCTTAACAACAAGTACTATCCAAGAAATCTTGCAGCACATAAGCCATCATCTGCCAAATTTTTAGGCATTCAAACACCTTGAGCAACAGAAGATCCCGGCAACTTTTCTAGGAAGGAAGTAATCAGCAAGCAAAGATGGATCTGCTGCTATGTCATCCCGTTGTGACCATATATACACTCCATGCTCTTGCTAAACACAATGCACAGTATTAAAGAAAAGAGTCTAACTAATCTGCTTGCTAAACCAAAACCGGTCCATCCTCTCAAGCTACCTGATTGGAACCCATGCTACTGCCGTTGCCTTCTTCATGTGGTGGTCCTTCTTCCTGTGGGGGTGGCGCCGGCAGTGCAGGTGGCGCCAGCGGTGCAGGTGGTGCCAGCGGTGCAGGTGGCGGTAGCGCATCCAGGAACGTGAAGACGGAGAGCCAAATGACAATACCACCGCGCAGCCGCAGAGTGAAACTCTACACAGAAATTTGGACTCAATTACAAATTAGAATATAATAACGAAGGATTGTTTAGAAAGATACCTCAGAAAACGGTCTCGCTCCCCCCTGCACAGTATGGTGGTAGCCGTAGAACTCCACCTGAATCTCTAGGTTCACCGGATCTGCAGAGCTAATGACGAAAGATTGCAGCATGTGGATGCATGGATCAACGCCATTATAAAGATCACGTATCTGCTCCACACCAACAGCAAGAAAATCACCGAACATGGCGACAGAACCTTCATTATAATACTGAATAACTTGGCCCCTCGCATGATCGAAGATGCATAGTAGCGGCCGCCGAAATATGCAACATATGTGCGAAGATCCATGGAGAGGAAGAAGGATCTATGTCATAACCAACCTGATTTAGATCATTTTTCATGAAGACAACTCCTATTGAATCTCAACACACAAGGCAGTACAAAAAATCACCAAACCGAAAACTCAGATTCGGAGTAATCAGTGCAACAAGCCATTCCAGACTCTAGGCCAATTCACAGAGGATCTCACTGATCTAGACTTATCAGAAAAATCTAGAAAAAACATATGTTATAATCGAGATGATTCTCAGCAACTTTCATGAAGACCACAACATCTAGATCCGAACATAAAAATCAACAAAAAATTAACAAAATCGTTCCAATCATGTAAAAACCTGAAGAAACAGAACAAGAGAATTTCTGATTCTGATGCAAACTTTAAAATAGGTTTTCAGGTAGCAAACGATACCAGATCGAGCACCGTAAGATATCAAATCGAAGCTCTCGATGTGTACTACGAAAGTCCAGAAGGTGTCGAAGTCCAAAAACGAAGTTCAACAGGTCATATTAGCCCTAACAGAAAATCGCACACAGAGATCCGAAATTGCAGAACTTCTACTACTTCAAGAACATCATCATCAAATCATCAAATATGTAATCAGCAGCCATAAATCATCAATATGGAGTCCATAGAAGACCTAGAGCGAATCCTAGCCCCGGCTACCTATCATAGCCTCGCTTCATCGGATTCGGGACCGAGAGATTACCTTTTGAACGATTTCGGTTAAATCGAGCTTCGATTCGCGCTTATCTCAACAAAGCAGCAGCAAAACTCCTTCGAGGCTCGTCGAGGATGCTCTGAGGATTCCGAAGGACGAGAGTGAGGATCGGATCAGCGCAGCAGCATGTGATCATAGTCTTACCTGAAGCACTTACCATTGACCATTTGGATTGTCAGCTCATGCATGTGTTTGTCTCTTCTCCCTCTTATATGGTGGAATGAATGAAGAAAAGAAAAAGAAAGGGTTTTGTAGGAAAGCTATGGTTTAAGATAACCAATCAAACGGAATTATTCACATTTTGGTAATGGGCACTGATTTCCTTAAGAGGAAATTTTAACAAAATAGTCTTTAAATAATCATATAAAGAGGTTAGATAAAAAATGCCAAATTGAAAATAACCTAATCAAAAAAGTCTTTCACACTGGCTCTTATAAAAGGCTTTGATTCTCATCCATTGATGTGGGAAAGATATTCAATTCTCACTGGCGATGTCTCACGAACCTATGTCAAAGGTTTTCAGAAACATTCACATTGAATACAAATTGATTGATCAGAAAAGGTATCGTAATATAGGCTTGGTCATGGGCTTATACAAAGGATATTTGCTTTGAGGCCAAGAAAAGAAATATACTATCAACATCTTCAATGGGTTTACAGTCAAGAACCTTAAAGTTAAGACAAGATATGATTACTTCCACTCCTTCTAGCGGTAGCTTCTTTGTGAAATCTTTACGTTAATTCAAACCATCTCAATTGGAAGAGATTTCGAAGAAGGTTGTAATGTCAGTTCGGGTTAGGCTCAAAAGGCTTGAGATTTTGTAGAAGGGGTTTGAAAGAGAAATGATGATTATCTTGACATCATTACCAAATCATCCAAATTTGACATCATTTGACTCTTGAAAGCCAAATTGTCTCGAGAGTTCATTTTTCTTGCAATATAAGAGTTTTGCTCTTTCTAAGCATCTTTTGCAATGGGAATTTCGTTTTCATCATTAACATGTTGTTTTTTGCTTTTGATACATCTTCTTTTTCATGAGCATCGACCTTGCTTTTACTAGACACATTGCTTTTTCATGCACCTGTAGTAAGCAGATCAGGAGACCCCGACCAAGCAAATCGAAACCCTACCTTGCGTTGAAGCGCGATCGCTGTTGATATTGATGCCGCCGCCGTCCTCGCCGTCGTTTCGGGTGCCGGAGCTCAGGTTCGCGGCCAGTGGGGACTTCGTTCGGTGATGCAACACCCGCAGCTCCTGGTGCAGCTTGCCAAAGTTGGAGGACGCAGACATCCCGTCGTTGCCAGGCCACGAGGCGGAGGCGGTGGCAGCGGATGGCCGAGATTGGAGCAGCATGGTAGGGGGCGCTTGGTGCGCCGCGATTGATAGCGCCGTCATGGCTTCTCTGAGCTTCGAAGGGCTTAGATTTAGGTTTCGTTGTGTAGAGACAGAGAGGAGAGAGAAGGGGAGAAAGAGAAAGAGGTTTGTGGGTGGTACTGAGGTGTTAATGGATCGGACCGACCCTATCCCAACTCTAATAATATCCATAACTAAAAAGCCCTACCCAAAAAAGACAAGTCTCAACTCCAAAATAACCCAAATTTTAGGGTCGGGTCGGGCCGACGCAGGTCGGGTCAGGTCAGCGTCGGCTTTTTGGACACCCCTACTTTTTAGAGTGCTTTTGGGCTTTTCCTTTTACATTTCAGAGTATTGTCCTATATCAATATTGCAACGTGGATTTGGAAGACCGAAAAGAAATTAATTACAAAAGTTATAAGTTAGCTGACCACACATGTATCCTTGAGTTATGATTGGTGCTATGAAGTGTATTAGAAGTCTTGAAAGGGTAGTTCATTAAAATAAAAGTTGAAGAAGATGCGATGATTTTTTTGAAGGAGAGAATAAATGTGATTTGGCATCACTTGAACAAATTTCCTTGAAGAGACACTAAATCGAGATAAAACCGGGTCATGTCACCTTCAAATCCAAGAGTTCACAACATGACAACTTGCCGGACAAACTTTTTATTTCTATCCTCCCTATAGACTAAAAGGATAACATTGCCACCTCCATTATTCTAGGATTTTGGCATTCCTCCGCTTGATACAATCATTGACTATTAGGAAAATCAGCTGTTACATGCAAGGAAAACAAGAGCGCCCGAACTATGAACGATTCCTGACGAGGACTGTAATCGGCTTTAACGGGAAAGGTGTCGAAAAAGTGTTGGAGAGGTCCCGAACCTATTGTATTAGTGTCAATTTAATTTTGTCCCAAATCTGGCATGGCTAAGCGTCGCTTGGGCGAGGGGCGGCCTCGCCGGCTCTCGCCCTTGCCTCTGTGAGGCCGACGCTCGCCTGTGCCGATGAGGGCCACCCTTCCTCGGGCAAGGCCAACCCTCGCCGGCCACCGGAAAGAGAAGGAAAAAAATAGAAAAAAAAAGAGAAAGGAAAAAAATTAAAGAAAAAAGAAAAATAGTTAAAATATTGTTAAAAATTATCCACGTCAACGCCAGTGATGCCACGTAAACCAGCCGACTTCCACATCAGTAGAATCCGGCCAAAATTAGCTAGAAGGACTGAATTAGCACTATGACAAAATGTTTAAGACTAAATTGACACAAATGTAATAGATTTATGACTTTTTTGATCCTTTTCTTCGGGTTTAACATCAAAGAGTGCTGTAACTAAACATTGGCACGTCTAACTAAAGAGGTAACCCGCTTTTCTAAAGTCACGAGGTCAATGGGGTTTGGTGCAGCTGGTGCACCGGCACCAAACTTACAACGTGTTCAGTCCCATCCCCTTCGAAACCAAGGGAGTGCATTGAGGTGGATTAAGTGATCTTCCAATGTTGAGCGGCTGGTACGGGGTTAGGATAAGACGGAAACCCGACAGTTATCTCGGATGATTATAGAAGGAAAGAAGCAAAGTCTCACACGAGCCAACGACGACAAAAATGAAGAACCCTAGCAACACAGGACCGACGCGATAGCCCTTTCCCTTTCTTAGCGGTGGTTTCAGGCACTGCTCCTCCGCTAGTAATATTCTTTTCCAACCTGTCCACCTTCTCATCTGTGAGACGCCTTGATGTAGTCTGAGAGGGAAAAATCGTTCAGCACCTAAGTATTGCACACCAACTTATCTTCTAACACGCTTGGTCTGTATTCTTCTAAAATGAAATTGGGTGATGACAATCAGCGTCATTATCCATGCCTAGCAAATTTACTCACTGTAGCCGTACCAGCACGAAACAAAAACTACCATACAACAAAGACCATGTGTCGTCACAACATTCTTCCAATAAACCAACTCTTAAGTTATCAAAATTAGCAACATATGATGGATTTCCACATTCCCCTAACTTCAGCGAATTTCAGGCACATTTGTCGAAGTTTGAAATTTTGTGTCAAATTCTGTGATTGACTCGGGGACTAGTCGAGAGTCATTGGGACGAGCTTGGAATGAGACCAGCCGCTGCAAACTCGTAGAATTTAATATTGTTTCACGCGATTATTAAGTGGGTTCTAAATTTCAAGTTGATCTATGAAACAAAATTAAGTCGAAATGTTCAGATCAAACTTTGGTCGATCTAGGTTTATATATGATTATATCCTAGAGCCGTCCTTGCATAAGAGTATTCATTTCACATTCTTCGAGTTTTGTCATGAATGCTCCCAATGAGGAAAATATGGAGATAAATTGTCCAAAAAATCTTAAACCTATTGTATGATGATTAATTCAATTCTAAACTTTTCAATTTGATCAATTTAGTCATAAATCTTCTGACAATTTACCAATGTAGTTCTTTCGGCCAATTTTCATCCATAAATTGTTGAAGTAGGCGCCAGCTGTCTTATGTGACACATACGACGTTGACGTGAACGATTTTTGTAGATTTCTTTATTTTTCTATTTTTTATTTCATTTTCCTTGAATTATCAATTGGCAAACTTTTCTGCCAATGAAGCCAGGTTGGAAAACAAAATTGCTATGCTTGAGGAAGAGTTGAGGGAAGCTGCTGCTATTGAGGCTAGCCTTTATTCGGTTGTTGCTGAGCATGGAAGCTCCTCAATCAAGGTCCATTCTCCATCTTGGCGACTTTCTAGATTCTACTTCCACGCTTGCAAATTAAATTCTCCATCTTAGAGAGGGACTGCAGCCAGAGCTGTTGTTTCTGGACTAGTTTTGGTCTCTAAAGCATGTGTAAATGATGTGCCGAGGTACTTTTGAAGCTCAAATAGTAAAAGTAATGCGGAAACAATTTGACTTCGCAGATTTCGGCAGATAGTCTTGCCATGCGATTGCGAATTCAACAATTGTTAGTTAAAAGGAATAGTAAACGGACCATGGGAGCTTGGATTCTTAGTATCAATAGTTGATAAGTTGTGTGATATTCATGTCAAGTGGATAGTTCAGCAGGAGAATTTCTTCCACCATTATTTTGCACAAGCTGCAAAGAAGACTCGGTTAGGAGGATCAAATCGAATCGAATGGAAAAGCAAAAATGAATCCCGAAATATACAATTGAAAAGCAGAAAGCCTTTGCGGCAGATATAAAATTTTCCGAGGCAGGACCAGTAGAAAGGTGTACGCGAAAGGAAGGTGCATTGTGAAACGCTGAACTAGGTTTTCTCAATGGTTGGCTAATTTTCAACCTTTGGCTCGCAAAGTGAATGAGCTTTTTCGGTTAGCATCGGTTATATCGGTGAAAAGGGTGAGGTTGTGATGGCTTTGTCCAAGCGAATTACGATGCTGTCGAGAGGTTGGCATCCCTTGAACAGTGGGCTAATGTTACAGAATCCATTTGGGCTAAGAGCACCTTGCACTCGTTTATAATGTCGCGCACGGCCGACGGATTCTCCGCTCGGCCCATGATGATCTCGACAAGTGATCAGCTATCACGCTCACACTCCCAACACAGATCACAGTCTTCTGCCCCTCCCACATGCATTTCACCTTTCTGTTTCCAAGTACTTTAGCCCGTGCTACAGAGCTGGGGCTTCTGCTTGCAATGGAGAAGAGGCAATGATCTCCTTTGCAAAGCCATCGATGAACAGTCCGCTTGAGTTGCCCAAAATTCCAGCCATAGAGCTTGGCGTCTCACCTTCCTACCACGAGCAGCCCACATTTAGCCTCAAGGAGCTGCCCTCCGGCGGGCTCCACCCAACAGATGAGCTCGAAATTTTTTCCTCCCCTTTTCCGGATTCCATTGTCTAAAGTTTTTAACTTGTGCTTGAGCTGCGTCGACTATGGAATTGGGGTCTGCAGGCCGGGCATTAATGAAAGAACTACATTCAATATTTTTATATAGTTCATGAATTAAATTAAACATGTACCAAAAGTTCAGGGAACACACTGAACAAATTAAAAACTCAGGGGCCACACTGAACATTGGGCCAAAGTTCATGGACTATTTGTGTCATTTTCTCTAAAAAATATAAATTATAGCAGAAAAGGCATTGAAAACAAGTGACTATTATTTGGTTTCCTTCTATTCTTCATTCTTACTTACCATTGCTGTAACTCTTTGTACTTAAGTGAAAAAGGGGAAAATGTACCCGAGGCTCATAGTCTTCAGTGAGCAATATATTTGAGGCTTTGATGTCTCTGTGGATGATCCTCCTTTGGCAACTGTAGTGGAGATATTTCAGTCCTTCGGCCACTCCTGCAGCAACCTTAAACCTTATTTTCCATTCAAGACTCTCTGTTGAACCTATAGCACTGAACATTATTCATCAGTATCCCATTAACGATTTATGTACCTTGTTAGGTGAGTTAATTAGCTTGAGTTACTATTGTAGAGTGTAAATATTTCCAAAGTCAAGAACCAAGGTTTGCTCGAGTTGAATTCAGGAGGCTAGGAATAACTTAATACAATGTTCGGGTAAATTACAAAATTGGCTCCTCACTGCCAATCAATTTTTCTATTACTTTACTGTACAAGAGTGAATCATCACTTCGATAAGTAATGGGATCCCATTCTCACATCGATTATAGCTTTTGCAGGTTCATCAAAACCAAGAATTGGAAGATTTCTTCGCATTGCATCCTTCTAAAAGAGCTGAAGGGCTCGATCATTTCATCATGTTGATGCCATAAACATGAGCCAAATCACGAGATATGGACTTTGGAAGGATAGATTTGATAGTAGTGTTGCGATTATCCTAATTCCATAATTAGGATAACCAAATTAATCAAGCTTTTCTCCAATGATTTTGTGGACATGCGACCATGCCTTCGCATCATCAAGAACAATTAGGACTTTCGTATTCAATAATATCTTTTAAAAGAAAAAACTAAATCCTTTCACAATATGCTCAACCTTGTATTCTCACTTTAGGATATCGCACATCAACTTGTTTCGCAAAAACCAAACACTTCTATGTTGTTTCGCAACTACTCCAATATCTGCAAGGAAACTACAAAAGTCGAATCAAGAGGAAATTTGCTCATAAATGAGCTTGGCAAGAGTTGTCTTACCGACTCCACCCATCCACAATCTTTACTATGCATAGATCAGGGCAAATGTCATCCCTTGGAATGTTGAATTCTGAAATGTGTGCGGCTCGAACTTAATAAATGTTCTGGGTATACTCTTTCTAGAAAAAAAAATTCGTGTAATTTTGTTTACAAACACTAATGCAACAAAGGGGTGAATGAGAGTTCACCCTGATGGCTGCAGAAGCCACACAATCCATATCTGTAGATAGGATCTGCGAACTTCAAATCTTCAGGCCTCACCACCTTCCACATCAACGGCATCCATATTGTCATTACCTTCTTGATGATCTCCCACACCATTTTGGCCCTTACTTCACGCAGTCCAATCCAGGTGAATCCGAATAGCAAGGATAGATGTGAGGCCGCATCATACCAAGCACCAACGAGAAGAGGAGTATGAAACTCAAACGTAGAAATAGCAAGCAATCTGACATAAGGCAGACACGAATTCGAACAGGAACACCACTTAGACTAAGTTCGAATTCAAACATGAACACACATGAAGTTGCGCGCACAGACACACTAGATATCAATCTCGAAGCCATAATCGACACCTAAACCACCAAATACATGCAGAGCATGAACATCCAATGGGAGCATCGATTAGGAACTGCCACTTCGATTTCAAAGTTGGTGCCCTTCAAGGTCTTGATGAAGATCTTGATGGGCCAAATCAGTCGATGATACCATGAACACTCGCGCACATGATCAACAATAATGGTCTAAGGACACTCCTGCAGTGCAGTCCAATCCAAGTGAATCCGAATAGCAAGGATAAATGTAAGGCCGCATCGTATCAAGCACCAACGAGACGAGGAATATGAAACTTAAATGTAGAAATAGCAAGCAATCTGACATAAGGCAGACACGAATTCGAACATGAACACTGCTTAAACTAAGTTCGGATTCGAACATGAACACCACTTAGACAAAGCCCGGTTTGAACTTACCAAACCATATAGAAAGCTGTTTCAAACAGTACCCCAGCAAGTTTTATTGAAAAAAAACAGACAGACCGAAACTCCCGGTCTAGCCATAGGAGCCATTGCAGAGAAAATCCCTCTTCTGTCTCCAATCGTTGGTCGACCAATTTTGGAGTGATATCCAAAAGCTTCCTTGTGGTGTTGGGTGCAGATGGAACGACTGCAAGGCAGAATCATAGCAAGGCGTTAGGCAAACGAAGAGCGGGTGCGGCGAAGAAGAACAAAATTGAGAAGTGCACGGGTACAAAGGGTCGTATCATCGAAATGCAATTCACCACACACACACACACACACACACACAGACAAACAAACAAACATATATAGCTGAGGCATCAAGAAGCAACAACGTGAAGAACGTGGCGCAGTAGCCCGGAAGGTCATATCTTAATCTCAATCCAAATACTTCCTAATAAGATAACACGAACCCTTCTGCATCAGAAACATCTTGCTAGACTGTGCAAGCTTTTACAAGGAGGGGCATCTGGCAACTTCCAAGGGACAGGTAACATAGAATTTCTCCTATGAAAATGACATTGGAGGGAGATTGACAGATTGCCTGATCGATTGAGGACGAGGAGTCCGATTTCTTTAGACAAACCATTCGCTTCGCTATGAATAAATCTTGTTATGAACGAAGGGATACTCATGCTAACTACGATGACATGAACGAAGGGATCGCCCGAGGTGGTGATATTCAATCAACAAAAATGCCCATCTCATCCAAACCACCGTCCTCCTTCGACGCTCAAACAGAATTAGATAGAAATATGAATGGATCCTCCTTCAACCGAGAGAGAGAGAGAGAGAGAGAGAGACCTGGCAGAAATGGACGGCCTCCTGCTTGCCGTCTAGCCACATGAAGCCGGTGACCTGGGCAACTGCGCTGCGGCTGGGGATGTGGGGAAGGCAGACCAACTTGCTGATATGGTACTGGCACTGAGCGGAGGTGAGCCTGGCGACGATAGCCTCCTTGCCCGTGATCATCTCCCGGGCCTCGAAGTTCATCACCGGTTCGCGTCGAATGTCCTGTAGTAGTCCTCCATGAGCAGCTTGGCCTCCGCTCTAATCCAATCTATGGTTTCTGGATCCATCGTCGGCGCCATCTCTCCTCCTCCTCCTCTTGATCTTGAGCCTGCTCTGGAAAATCAAAAGAGGGGAAAAAACCACTAAAAATCCCAAACTTTATCACCTATGGCACATTTATCATGAATTTTTTTTATGACACCAAAAACTCCAAACTTTACTATTTGTGACACATTTACTCATATGTACTTTGTTCATGGGCATTTTTATCTTTTTTATTTTTTCTTCTCTTTTCCTTTCCGGCGAGGGTGGCTCTCGCCGGTGTCGAGCGAGGCCGCCCTCGCCAGATCCGTCGAGCGAGGTCGTGCTTCTCTGGCTCCCACGTAACTCTTTTTCCTTTCCTTTTGTTCATCCTATGTTCATTTATTTCATTTTTTTTATTTTCTGAGTGCTTCTCTTCAGAATTATTTGATCAGGGTGTTTTGATACAAATCCAGGCTAACTTGTGCTAGATCTGCAGAAAATGCAAAACCCAATTAAAGATTACAAGTTCCTTTTCACTTTTTTTTTCGTTTTTTCCTCGTTCCTGCAATTCCTTATTCTCTGGTCTACGGTGTCGGTGGGGGTAGATTTCAGAGCACACACACTCTGATGATGATCGTGTCTAATCTGAAAGTTAGTCCTGATGCCGAGGTGGGTTTTAATTCTCTAATCTCTGTTGCTCACTAGCATTGCCCGTGCTCATTTAAATTCCCTATTTTGGGTTCTCGTCATTGTCGTGTGTGTGCATAATATGATGAACATGCCAATTGACTTTCATGGTGCTTTGTACTAGGTAAAATCTGCCTGACGAACGTGTTCGCTCCCCGCTGCTACTCATCGAGATTTTCCTTTTTCTATAAGAGCCTGTCAAGGGAAGCGTAACTCCTCTTCTTTTAAGCAATCTAACCTTTGATTCATTGAGTTGGTTGTACCACCAATGTTGATAAGCTGTAAGAAGAAATGTGCATTTTTTTTTTTTGCCTTATCATTGTAGTGTGGTGGCTTCTCATGGGTTATTTGGCTGTGCACGTGTCGCATTATATGTCATGGATAGAAATCTCCAATCCCGAGCAAGTTCTTTTTTCCAATGAATCAGGTAGCAATCCTATTGGTGTAACCGGTTCAAGTTGGGAGCTGTATCTTCTTATTTGAAAGACGTGTGATCAGCAAGGCAATTTCCAAGATAGGCCTCTTGGTTTTGCTGCTGTATACCGTTTCTGTCATTATCCTGATAGTTCACGATTGCGGCGGGGTCAGGCTTGCTGTTGTCTTGGTTAACTATAACAAAGGAGACGAAGTTACAAGTGCTTTAGAAGAGCTTGTAAAGTGTATCTCATCGGTTAGGTTGTACCACTAGCGAGGTCTTTTGTCGATGTCAAGATTCTAGTATTGCCACTTTACCAGCACAAGGGTTGTGGCCGCTACCGGAATAGAAGCGGTGATTCGAACTGTCCCTGCTGAGACTCTGAAGCAGTTTTATCAGAAATGGTACCGGTTATGTCATATGGCAGTAATAGCTGTTGGAGACTTTCGTAATACTCAGGTTTGGTACCATTGTATGTCAACTTCCCATCCCAAAGCACCATGTTCAGTTTCCAAATTTCCAGGATTTCTAAAGCTCTCCTTCTCCATGATAGAGCGTCGTTGATATGATAAAAGCTCATTTTAGGCAGAAAGGCGCGGTCCTTGACAACCAACGAATTCCTAACAATTGAGTTCCATCTCATGACGAACATTGGTTTTCATTTTTTGTTGAATGTAAAGCTGCTGCGGTGAGTGCATGGTTAATTTTCTCTTTTTTACATGGTACTAGCCTTTGTTTGTTATCCGGAAAGTGTTTCTTCATGACTCTTTAAGGTCGATGTGTATTGGTGCAGAGTGTGGTAATGATCAGCCACAAAATGCCAGCTGATGATTTAAAAACCATGAAGGACTACAAGGACTTGCTCACAGAATCTGTGTTTCTTCATGCCCTAAACCAAAGTTTCTTCAAACTATCTCGGAGGAGAGATCCACCCTATTTCTCACGTTCAGTTGATTCAGATGTCTTAGTTCGTCCACTAAGGGCATACGTGACAACAGCATTGTGCAAAGAAGGAGGAACCATGGAGGCTCCAGAATCAATTCTCATGGAGGTAAATATGTCTTATTTTGATAAATTTCTTTGATAAAGTTCTTTGTTGTATATCTTATTTTGGTAAAGTTCTGTGTAGGCACTTGTATTGCGGTGCCTACACAATACAAGTGCCTAGTGAGCACTTAGGCTGCATTTCGCAACCCGTATGCGAGGGCGGATACGATAATAGTTATCCTGTTCTAATTCGAAGGAACATTAGTTGCTCACTGCATGATGCTTACACTTCTCAAAAGGTGATCTCGATGCTTTTGCTTTTCATGGATGTTTGCATGACTCAGGCGAAATACGCACATGCTTAGTTGCAATAGCTACTCTTTATGATAATGTTCGTGCTTGTAATATGTTTCTTTCTTTTTATCTTTCCAACCATTGGACCATATTAAGGCCAACTAGGGAAAGGAGAATACTGTAAAACTTGAGTAACACACGCATCCAATTACCACATATTTGTTGGAAGAAGGTTGAATCATCTTACGCGTCATGCTTGACTAATCGGTTTGAACCAATGAAGTTGATGGACATGGAGTTCTCAGTGAGTGTCAAAGTTTGCATATCTTGACTCCTCTTTATATCTGTCGGTTGCAGTACCAATTGTCGCGACCCTAAAAAAAAATCGAGTTTTTGATCTTAGGCTAATGGATTACTAGATCAATTAAATTAACTAATCTAGCTCGAGTTCTCCCAAACTCTACCAATTCGCAACTTAGGTCCAATTATGAGTATGCAAATATTTTCAATGGGAGTCGCCACTAATCATTTAAGGTAGGTTGATTAGAAACCTAAATAAAATAGCGGGAGTACTATTTTATTTCTACGAACCAGAAATTATGAATTCGGGGACTTGGTTACGCTAGATTCCCTAACGCCCTTTTGGTACCAATTTCAAGAAAAATACCCAATTTGGCAATTTTGATAAATCCTAACTTAGAGTTTAAAGGTGCATAAATTTTTATTTTCACTTATTTAAATAAAAGCTAACCTATATGTAATGACGTGCAAAAATTGACATGCGATTAATGCAATCTAACATGTAAATTATATGTCATGCAACGACGTGAACAATTTCTAATGACGGGCATATTTTTATTTTTTTTAATGAAATTCGGAATTAAAAACGCAAATTATCTAAACACGCAATTTTAAACTAAAGGAATTAACCTATTCTAGAGTAATCTTTTGGTATTTTTTTTATCAAAATTCGAAATTAAAATCAAGTAAAAAAATAATCGCTAAATCTTTCGAATTAAGTTTCGATCTGAAGCCTAACAGATCGATTCTAAAATTCAAAATACCCGCTATGGAAATAATTCTATCTAAAGCCTGATAGATAGATTTATTTCCACGTGTGCGGTTGCGGATTAGGAAATTTTCCTAATCGATCACGTCTTGAAAAATTCTTGATATCTTAAATATCTTGGATATATTCAAAAGATTTTGAAAATTCTAAATTTTATCCAAGTTTGAAAAGTAATAGATATCCAAGATTTAAAAAAAAGAAATAAAATCCTAATTGGAATAATGCCTATTATCTAAATATGCAAGATGAGATATCAATAAGCACAAAATAGGCAACCAAATATTTAAATCGAATCAAGATAAGATATTTACCTGATTTGCAGATTTCTTTCTAAATTTGAATTTGCAGCGGATCGGGATTGCGGATCGACGATGGCGGGTGGACCGACGGCAATAGCGATGGGTCCTTGGTGGGTAGCACGGGTGGTGCTCTACGTATCCCTCGGCGGATGATGGTTTGGATGCTCAGCTGCTTACGGTGGCTGGTCGTGATGTTCTGCCAAGGGACAACAGCTCGTGGGGCTCCAATCAACGTCGTTGGGCTTGACTAGGCTAGAGCAAATCGCCACAAGGTCAGCAAGATACGAAGCCAAGGGTCTGGACTCTTTGAGAACTCGCTAGAATCACTCCTGGATGCTTGAAGGCTCTTGGTCTCACGACCTTCAATCATAAATTTGGATAAGTCTTGACTTGAACACAGCAATGGATCTCGTCGGTGTCGCTAGAATTTGGGCTGGACCGTCGAGAGTGCTAGAGAGTGAGGCTGAGTCGTTGCAATTCGCAGCGTGAAAGTCCGGCACAAAAGGACTCAAACGGCGGCCGCGAAGGGACTTCCGCCTTTTGAGCTTTCTTTTCTCTCAATGCTCTTCTCAATTGCTTGGCCGATTCTCTCCGTGTGTATGAATTGGGTGCGCCCCTCTCTTCACGATTTTCTTTTTCTCTCAATGGTGGCCGCGCATGTCAATTTTTGTGGCCTCTTCACTCTATGCTCTCACTCACCATCTGTGTATCTTGTGTTTTTTTTTTTTTTTTTTTTTCAGATCCCCCCATAAGCATGTATTTATAATGAAAACCTAGGTCAATTAGCCGGGCTTTTAGTCCTAACGGGTTTAGGTTTAGGCTTTAATTTAATTTAATTTAATTCTACGCGGACTGAATTAATTCGGGCTTTTCTTTGATTAAGCTTGATGGGCTAATTTAAGCTCAAATTAAAACAACCAAGCCCTTTTGCGTGTGATTTTCGGCCCATGCTTTTCGAGTGAACCGAGTCTCGTTCGATGCCCGAGCTCGATTCACGTAATGAATTTTAAGCTCGCTTGTCACCGCCGATCCGATGCGGAATGCAATTAATCTAAATGAACCTAAACTATATGTTATGCAATTTTAATATTTTTGTTTAGGGGTTAAAATTTAATCCCTAATTTTCTATGCAATTAACCACTAAATGATGTGCTAAAATTTAGGTGTCAACAGCTGCCCCTCTTTGAGTGGAAGCTCGTAGAGGTTTCGCTCAAAGACTGAAACCTAAATTTAGACCATGCAAAATGATGAATGATTTTTTTTTTTTTCTTTTTAAATGCAATGATGCGTGATATGCAAACAATAAGGAACGTATGCTAAGGCTTCTCACTTCGTGTATAGCGGTGAAAGAGTCTTACATACGGATCGCACAAAAAGCATCCAAGTGAGGAAAGCTTTATAATGCTGTGCATTCCCTTGATCTCCAAACTTCTAGTCCACTGGAAGTAAGGTTCTCGAGATACAGAATTGCCTATTTGTTACCTGTAGTTTCCTACAGATGCGAAGTAGCGCATGATATGAAGAAAGAATGAGGACGTGTTGCCTATACCACTGGGCAATCACGAAAAGGATTATGTCACCTCTTCCAATGGGTGAGCATGAGGTTAGTTGTGCCACCTATTCCACTGGGTGAACACGATATGAGAAACTATGCTGCCTGTTCTATTGGGCAAACATCAAATGAGAAATTATGCTGCCGCGTAATCCACTTGGCGAACATGAAATGGGGTGTTATGCTACCGCGTACTCCACTTGGCAACATAAAATGGGGTGTGCCGTGTACTCCACTTGGCAACACCAAGAGATGGGGTGTGCTTCGTACTCCACTTAGCAACACCAAGAGATATGTCACCTATTCCACTTGGTAAACATATAAAAGAGATAATTTCTCCTATTCCGGAGAGAGAAACAATGAAGAATAATTAGTAAACGTACCTGATTTCTTCTTGTGTTATAAAAATGGCAATGCCAATTGCATTGCACCTGTTTTTACCTGAGAAAAGGTTAAAACAACACATGCGCAAGGGTAGAGAAAATATATTTCATGAATCTGCCTGCATTACCAAACTTCACTGGGGAATTTATCAATAAGAACAACCATTTCGTCCTTTTGACAATTTGATCACATTAAATGAGAGACCTTTAATCAGAAAGAACTTTTCACTCGCTCTCAATGAAAGGCTTTTGACCCGACCTTTGATGTGGGTATAAGAATCACTCGAACTCTCTTCATCGTGCTTGACAAGGGTTCGAATATTCTCAAAATCAGTATAACTTGGCCAATCTGAGAGGTCTTTTATAAGGATTGAAACGCAGGCTTGGTCAAAGGTTTCACAATGGGGACTCATGAGAGTCATGGCTTTGAAAGAAATGATATCATCAACTGCTCTGGGTTTACAAGTCAGGAATGCTGCAAAAAATGAAATAGAAAAATCTTGCTCGCACTTCTCCGAGCAATATTTACAAGCATTTGAAACTCTACGTTAACTCAAGTGCCCTATTCTGAAGAGACTTCGGTAAGGGTTGTAACGTAGATTCGGGTAGGCTTGAAATGAATGGCCCATTTCCATCAAAGGGGGTATTATGAACATTGAAATTGGTGATCATCCAATCATGCTACTGGTACCATTGATCTATCTCTAGCAATTGCTCCACAAATGAACTTTCAAATGGTCTCTTCCTTGAAGAATGATCTTGCATATTGACTTAGTTTTCACCAAAGCCTTTCTTTCTCTCATCATTTTTACTGGCATTGGCCTTGCTTTTACCAGGCACACTGCTTTTTCATGCCCCCTAGTTTTTTTTTTTTTTTTTTTTTTTTTTTTTTTTTGACTTTTGACATATACTGTCTATAATGCATACATTGGCTAGCCACACTTTGGCTTGTTTTGACTGAATGACTAACATTTGGATTCTCGGGGTCTTCATTTTCCATTGGCGCTCCGAATATGCTGTGCAGATAGCAATGGTTTTTACCTTGCCCCAGTGTGAGGGATGATCACCAATTGGGTTCTTATGAAATGAAATTGTAGGCTCAAATGGGCCAAGCAACGGATAAAGTGTGTAGGATAGCGAAAGAAATGCTCTTCGTCATATCTAAGGCACTCAAGCTAACACAGAATTTGCATGCAATAAATATACTTGAAGATTGATGCAAGTGAAAGCAAGAAAATTCTAACCATTTTGAACTTTTTAAGAAATTGCCCTAGTATGGGATTGTTCCTGACAGGGGTAACAAATGAAACTCCGTTCAAAAGGTTAAGCAAATGATAACCTGTAGTGTTTAGATAGAGGAAATGAATGCCTCTCATCATTTTGGTCGTCATACTTTTCGTGAGATAATCGTTTACCTTGTCAGCACGGAATTTTCACTCAACTCGCACTGGGGATTATTATTCAGGACGTGTATAGAAATGGCTTGCCTTTCGTCATCTTGAAGTCTCTCATATAATATGATCGCCTCATTAGGACAGAAATAGATTGCCAAATCGAAAGCCTTCCTCAAACGAAGCTTAGTAACATAACAAGAAAATCAATTGATTCACGAAATTCGATCTGAGACAAAGTCAGAATGAGTACAAATCAAGTGTAATACTTCTTCACAGAATCAGAATTAACTGGACTGGAAAAAACACGACCATCCATCTCGGCCAAAATCAAAGCACCTCCTGGAAGGACTTTCTTCACAATGTACGGGCCGACATAATTTGGAGCAAATTTTCCTTCTGCAAGAGGAACTATCGGCAATAATTTCCGCAGGACAAGGTCGCCTACCTGAAAATGTCGAGGCTTGACTTTCTTGTTGAAAGATTTAGCAACTCGTTGTTGGTAGCACTGGCCATGACATATAGCTCTAAGCCTTGTCTCATCAATCAGGTTCAACTGGTCTAATCTCTGCTGGATCCAATCTGCTTCTGACAATTGTACCTGTGAAAGAATACGTAACGAAGGAATTTCAACCTCAACAGGTAAGACTGCTTCCATACCATACACAAGAGAATATGGAGTTGCCCCTGTAGATGTCCGGATAGAAGTCCGATATGCCATAAGTGCAAATGGTAATCTCTCATGCCAATCACGATAGTTCTCAGCTGTTTTAGCCAAAATTTTCTTGATATTCTTGTTGGCTGCTTCGACTGCTCCGTTCATCTGCGGACGATATGGAGAGGAATTCAGATGCTTGATTTTGAACTCCTTGAACAGATCATCCACCAATTTATTATTCAGATTCGACCCATTGTCAGTAATTATGGTCTCAGGTGCACCATATCGAGCAATGATGTCTCGACGAATGAACTTCACCACATTCCGTGCCGTCACTGACGTATAGGACATAGCTTCAATCCACTTCGAAAAATAATCGATAGCGACCAGGATAAACCGATGTCCGTTTGACGCTTTAGGATTGATTGGGCCAATCACATCAATGCCCCACATAGAGAATGGCCATGGTTCAGACATCTGATGCAATTCATTCGGGGGAGTATTAATCTTGTCACCATGGATCTGGCATTTGTGACAACTTCGGACATGTTGAATGCAATCACTCTCTAAAGTGAGCCAGTAATAACCCATCCTCATTATCTTCCTTGCTAGCATATGACCATTCATGTGCGGACCGCATACTCCCTCATGTACTTCTAGCATCAAATGAACAGCCTCGGTTGAATCAACACACCTTAATAAGACCGAATCATAGGACCGCTTGTATAGAGATTCTCCGCTCAAGAAGAACTTTGACGCCATTTTCTTGATATACTTCTGGTCAGATGCAGTACTTTTGTCAGGAAATTCCTGTGTTTGAAGATATGCCTTGATATCATGATACCACGGCTTGCCGTCAGACTCTTCTGTCGTGGCCATGCAATAAGCTGGTTTCTGTAAAACCTTTATCTTTAAAGGTTCAACTTCTAACCCACTTGTCACTCGTAGCATTGCCGATAAAGTAGCCAAAGCATCGGCAAAATGGTTTTGAGTCCTCGACAAGTATTCGAACGAAATGTTTTCAAACTCTTCCATTAACTCCTCTAAATAGGCGTGATAGGGCTGCAACTTAGCATTCCTAGTTTGCCACTTACCAACGGTCTGAAGAATAATGAGGGTTGAATCCCCGAACACCTTAAGTCGAGCTACTCCCATTTCAATAGCGGCTTGTAACCCGATGATGCATGCTTCATATTCAGCGATATTGTTCGTGCAAGGAAATATCAATTTTGCAGCCACTGGATAATGTTGACCGCCTGGGGATATTAAAACGGCCCCGATACCTGATCCTGATAAGTTTACGGCCCCATCAAAATACATGGTCCATACATACTCATCAATTGGCATGACTCTATCCTCTAACGGACCTAGATCCTCATTTTTCCCAGGATTTTCGGCCAGGATATCAGCAATTACTCGTCCTTTGACTGATTTTTGAGACAAGAATTGAACATTGAATTCTGAGATGAGAATCTGCCATTTTGCCAGTTTTCCAATCAAAGCGGGTTGATTGAGCAAGTATTTGATAGGATCACACTCTGTTACAAGCAATATCTGATAATGCAAAGTGTATTGCCTCAATCTGTGTAGCACCCAAACCAGTGCTGCGCACGTCCTTTCTATTTCAGAATAGTTCATCTCAGAGGCGGTGAACTTCTTACTCAAATAATAAATCGCACGCTCTTTTCCATCCTCTTCACTTCGTTGAGCAAGCATGGCGCCTAAGGATTCACTGTGGATTGTAAGGTACAGTATCAGAGGTTGCCCTGGTGTCGGCGGAACAAGCACCGGCGAATTCATCAAGTAGTGCTTAAGCTTGTCGAATGCCTGTTCACATTCTTCATCCCATCTAACCAGCGCATTCTTCTTGAGAAGTTTAAAGAAAGGTTTTGCTGTCTCAGATAGCTGAGAAATAAATCTGGCTATATAATTTAGTCTACCCATCAAGCTACGAACTTCCTTCACCGAAGAGGGAGATTTTATTTCACAAATGGCCTTCACTTTTGACGGGTCGATCTCAATTCCTTTGTTACTGACAATGAAGCCGAGTAGTTTGCCAGAGGCTGCCCCGAACACGCATTTTGCTGGATTGAGGCGCAATTTGAACTTGCGAAGCCTGTTGAATAATTTCATCAAAGTTTCTATGTGATCTTCTCCACGCCGAGTTTTTGCAATCATGTCATCAACGTAGATCTCAATCTCATTATGCATCATGTCATGGAATAATGTGACCATTGCCCGTTGGTAAGTTGCTCCAGCATTCTTGAGACCAAAGGGCATCACCTTGTAGTGAAATGTCCCCCATGGAGTGGTAAATGCTGTCTTCAACTTATCATCCTCGTTCATCAAGATCTGATTATAACCTGAGAAGCCATCCATGAAGGAAAATAGTTCGAACCCGGCTGTACTGTCCACAAGCACATCAATGTGTGGGAGTGGAAAATCATCTTTAGGACTAGCTTTGTTCAGATCTCGGTAGTCAACGCACACTCGAACCCGACCATCTTTCTTCAATACTGGGACTATATTAGCGACCCATTCCGAATATTGGGTAGTCTCAATAAACCCCACGTCAAGAAGCTTCATGACCTCTTCCTTGATCTTCTTTGCCAGTTCTGGCTTAGCTCTTCGCGGCCTTTGCTTCACGGGCTCAATCGAAGGATCAGTCGGTAGACAATGTTCTACGATCGATCGATCGAGGCCCGGCATGTCAGTATAAGACCAAGCGAAGATGTCTTGATAATCCTTCAACAATTGGGTCAAGCGTTTGGCCACATCTTTAGGGAGACATGCCCCAATCTTCACTTCTCTTGGATTCTCCGTGTCGCCAAGATTGATCACCACGGTTTCTTCAACAGTTAGAGACTTGGATTTCTCATGGATTTCTAAGTTCCGTTGTATTTCTTCATCATTCGGATCAGAATCGTCTAAGTCATCGGATTGATTTGCATCACATATATGAGGATCCATGATTCCCGTCCCTTCGCATGCCTCGAGATTAGTCCTGAAACATAAAGGAAATGGATCAAAAAGACAAGACAGGGCTTAACCACATGCAATTTTCGAAAATTGATCATTGCTTTTTTTTGAAATTCATTTTGCTTTCGAAGACCTCGAGACAAGAATTCTTGAGAAGCCCAACCCTCAGTTCTTACCGTAGATGACAAATTTTTTCAATCGTTGGTTATCGTCATCGGGTTGGTTTGGGGTACTTCAACAAGATTCAAAATAATAAAAACTTCTGTAATTTTATTGATATCGAATCAATGAATTACATCTTATAGGATTGAAAAACCTAAGGGCAACATGAATTGAAATGAAAATCGAAAACAATAAAGATTCCCACGCAGGGGAGATACGAAAACTGGAAATAATTACTCTTGAAGGCCAGCGCCCATCCCTTCAAGTGGTCCTTTAGTGATTACACCAATGGAGGTCTCAGCAAACCAACCAGTGAGGTAGGGTATACCATCATTAAAGTCAAAGTCGACCACCCTCGACTCCGACTTCTTGAAAATAGAAGGTGGCTGATCATCTTCAGAATCATCAAACAAACTGACCAAAATCGCTTTACCATGCTTCTTAGGAGAGTCAGTTAGGGCTGGTGGCGACTTAGGAAAGATAAGCCCAAGATCATCCTCAGTAGGGCTCGGCTTTAAATGCTCATATCCCCCCACTACTCCAGTTGAGCGAAAGATGTGGTCAATAGGAGGTGGTAAGGGACTTTGACCTACTCCTCTTTGGCCTCTGCAACAACCGAGGTCTTGTTCGCGGCTTCCCGACCCATGATATCCCAAACCAGCTTTGTGGGATTGTCCATTTGTCTCAATCGGGGCGCGAATGCCTTGACCTTCCTTCCCAAGACCTTGACCTGGCTTAAAACCATTACCGACCATGACCTTGGCCACCATGATAGCTGCATTAGAAACTTCTGGAGCCGGCAACGGCATGTCAGAGGAAGCTTGAACAACTTGAACTATCTCAAATGAATGATAGCTATCCTCCTCAACATGATCGGGCTCCATGTATGGGACCGATGTCGCGTTGAAGATTCGGTGATCTTCTTCTCCATAAATTGTAACCAACTTTGCCTCAGCGACAAACTTGATCTTCTGATGCAAACTGGAGGGCACTGCACCTGCATTGTGGATCCATGGCCGCCCTAACAAAAAATTGAAAGCAAAAGGGATATCCAGCACTTGAAAAAGAATATCGAACACCGAAGGTCCGATTTGCAGCTCTAAGTTAATCTGGCCTATCACATCCTTCTTTGCTCCATCAAAGGCTCGAACAGAAGTCTTGGCTGTTTGCATGGTAGATGGCTTAATGCCTAGCTTTTTTAAGGTAGCCAACGGGCATAAATTCAAAGCTGACCCGTTATCAACAAGCACCCTAGCCATGTGAGTCTCCTTGTACTTCACTGATATATGAAGCGCTTTATTATGACCACGTCCTTCAACTGGGATTTCCTCATCAGAAAATGCTACTTGATCCTTGAGAAGGATCGTCCCGACAAACCCCTCTAGCTTATCTTCTTCAATATTTTCGGGCACATGAACCTCACTCAAAACCTTCATAAGAGCACCCCGATGCTTCTTTGACGTCTGGAGAAGTTCCAACAACGAGACTTGTGCAGGCAACTTTCTCAACTGATCAACCACGCTATATTCACTAGCCTTGATCACAGCTAAGAATTCCTTCGCTTCTTTCTCGGCCACTGGCTTGACAGGTGGATTATCAGCATAAGTTCGTCCCGATCTTGTTATCAGATCAACATTGTATGACCATGGAACCATCTTGTCACTTTCATAAGCGTAGAGCTGAGGTGATGCCAGCACCAATAGTTCAGAAGTACCGAGTATAATGATTCCAAGGTCATCATCAGAGGCATCCTCAAGAGGGGGCATGTCAATTAGCTCAGGATCCAACTTAACTTGTTCATCGGTTAGCATTGCGAGTTCTTTATTCCAGTCAATGATGACCTGAGATGTAGTGGCCACTACCCCGAATTCATCAACCATCCCAATCATTCCCTCTCTTAACAACTCATCTACCTTCTTTTCTATTTCACCGAATGACACCACCTTACCGGTTGAAACATAACCAGCTCGGACTAAAGCGTCGAACATATCTTCGAAAGGGACTATGAAGTCTTGAACTCGCTCGACCGCCGGGCCAAGGACAACATTTGCACTGCTCGAATGATCAGGAAGTGGATTGTTCTGCACATTGGGCTTACCAGCTGGCTGTAGTGTAAATGCTCCAGTCTCGAGTAGATCCTGTACTCGATGTTTGAGTACTTGGCAGTCGTCTGTCGAATGTTCCACCTCACCTCTATGGTAATCGCATTTCTTCGACGGATCGTATCGTGCAAAGCCGGCAGCGTTAGATCTTTGTGGCTCCGAACTCAGCAAATTCTTCTTCCTTAGCACTGCTAGTACCTGAGATAACGTTCCAGGAAGTGGAGTAAATTGGCGAGTTTTGCGCTGCGGGCGTGGGTCCTGCCGGCCTTGCTGCACATAAGAGGTCGGCTGCTTGGTGGTAAATTGTAGTTTCGGGGCCTGCGCTGGCATCTTCTGTACATAAGTCATGTTGACTTCAGGGGTATGCTCTTTGTCTTTCTTACTAGCAAATCTCTTGCCTGATGAACCTGATTCACTGTACCATCCTTTCTTGAGCCCAGATTCAATCTCCTCACCCATGGCTATCAGCTGGCTAAAAGATTGGACGGCCGTCACTAACATTCGTGAACGAACTGGCTGCGGTAGAGTGGACACGAACAACTTCATTAAGTCACGTTCTGAGGGTTCGGGCATGATCTGTCCCGCCATGTTCCTCCAACGAGTGGCATACTCCTTTAGAGTCTCGCCCTTTTTCTGCTCAGCTCTCTCCAGGTCTTCTCTTGTAATAGTGACATCGAGATTGAACTTGAAGTGTTTGACGAAAAGATTTGCCACTTCTTCCCACGAGTCTTTCCGGTTGATCTGGTGGTTGGTATACCACCTCATTGCAGCATCCTTCAAGCTTGCTTGAAAGGTTTGAATCATTAAAGGTCCATTAGAAACATATCTGTTCATGAGCCCCTGATACATCTCGATGTGCTGAATTGGGTTCGAGGTGCCATCATACTTCTCAAAGGCTGGCATTTTGAATTTATCGGGCACTTGGACCCGAGTAAAAACAGACAAATCAACAGGCGGAAAACTTTGAGTTCCCTCTACTTCACGTAATCTCTGGTCGAGCTTAGCCAGCAATTTAGCATTTTCATCATTGGGGGGTGGATGAAGAACATCGGCCGCCGGAGACGCACTAGTGTCAGTCAAAATGACATCGTCCAGTTGAAAGGTTGGATTAGTATTCATTGCAGGAGCTTTGTCGAGGCGGAGACCTTGACGAGTTGGAGGCGGAATCTCCGATTGAGAGATAGCATTGATCTGTTGTTGCTTGGCCATGAGATCACTCATCATTTTGGACATAGCAGCCGTGATCTGCTCATTGATTGTATTCATGTGTTCTTTCAGCTTTTCGTCAATCATGGCTGCAATCTCGGCTTGATTGGCCATCCTTCTTTTGGTCACCGATCGAGTATTATGAGGATGAGGGGGATCCGTGGCAAATTACCTACAAAAGTAACGATTGAATGAATACAACAAGTAAGAATAACGAGTCGGTCCATGACATCCCTTAGATCCTCAAGATGAAATTTCTTTCAAAAGACCAATTCGTCCAGTAAATCCTGAAATTCCAAATTGCTTCATTCAATAAAAACTTGGACTAATTCCAAAATTTACAAATTATAACTTAATGTTTTTCATTGAATTGCTCGGAATGGAAAATGTCTAAATATCTACTACCAAAAAATGTTAATAGCAAGCTAACATTTCCTCCTAAAAAAAAGAAAAACTCCCTAAACCAAACAAGAAATCAAATGGTCTTCCTCTTTTTAGAGGCTACATGATCTATAGACGAATGGGCCTTCAAGGCACGCCGTAATCGTGCATTCTCTTCAGCCAGAGCATCTGCCTTATCTTGGGCCTTCATCGCCTTTTCTTCGCTGATTTTGATTTGAGTCTGAAGGGTATGCCGTACTGTCACGATCGGAATCTTCGGGAGTATCTCAGCAGGGATGGTATGATACTGAATATACCGGTCCGTGGCAAAGTAACGCTTCATTCTTCCAGTGAGCTCATCTGCGGGCCAGATCAGCTTCTGAGTGGAACAATTCTGCCAAGCCTCAGAATGACGCCTAAGCTCGACTCTGTAGGACTCGCCTTTCTCGAACTGGACTTGAAATTCATTGGGCATGAGCGAAGGTGGGATATCCTGCAGAACTCGGAATTGACGTGTAACCCGAAGGGGCTGATAGCAAGTTGCCCCATAAATGCCCATCAAAGGTATGGGCTTCTGATCGCCATGGTATAATCGAGCCTTGACCTCCCGAAACCACACAGCTTGCCAAAGGAAAATCTTAGAGTTTGGATCTTTGAACAGATGGACCCATTGCGTATAGTGCAAACTCTTAGTTTGATCTTGTATTTGTTTGAACCTTAAAATAGGGTTATCGGTCATGCCCATTTCAAATACAGTCATATTTTCCCCAAATTGAGAAAGGTGAGAGAAAAGCCAGATTTGTAAAAGCTCAATCGGGGCTCGAAAAGTTCTATATTTTCCTTTCTTGAATCGTGTCAGAGATATGAAAGTTTCTGCTAGAATTGTGTTTATAAAACTAACTCCACCACATATTAGTTTTACCGTCCAAGCTATGACAGGATCAATAGCATTTTGACGGAATGGAAAAATGATGAGTCCAAAAAAAGCTAAGATAAAAATTTTAGATCTCATGAGGACAGAGTTATTTTCAAAACATTCGATAAGAAAAGATAATGGGCATGCTTGACAATTACCCCTTAGCACTTTTTCAATTTCCTTTTTAGTCAAATTTAAAAATTCAGCAAGCACTACCACAGGATCTACCTTAATGGGTGGTTCGACTATATCCAACTCAATCGTTTTTCCAATGGCAATACTGTATTCTTCCAGAGTCGGTGTGAGCTCAAACTTACCTCCTAACACAAATGTGGTTGTCTCGGGGCACCAAAAATGAGCGAATGCCTGCATGATCCCGCTCTGAACATCTATGTCTAGGATTGGCAGCATGAATCCAATGCGTTTGAGAACGTACTGCTGACCATCTGGCTTCAACTGGCTCCATAGCTTCTTGAGCTCCAGCTTCGGAGTAGGCACGAAACGGATATCAAGGCGACCCATTCTTATATAGATCACGTGCCAAATGACTCAACCTAAATCATGGACCGACTCAAAATAAGATGAAGAAAACCAAAGATAAAGCTCGAGAAATTACCGTCTTTGGGGAGAAAATGTCAATAACATAGACATGCACATGAATCGTGAGTTTAAATCTTAATCTATCTATCCTAATGGCTTTTGCGAAGTGAAATGATGAACGAAACGACGCGTCGCAGTCTCGCGTACAATCGTCATGACTAGTCGCAGCCTCGCATACAATAGTCATGACTAGTCGAGTCCAATCACTTCGGCTTGGTTCGGTCGACAAGGGCAACCCCATGCATTGTAGCCTCACGTGCATGAGGACGACCCTTGAGCCATTTTTTTGAAAAATTTTCGGGATTCAAATGGGACAACCTTTAGCGAAGCCTTACCGCCAAGGTTAAAGAACCACCTAAATACCATCTTAAAACTATGGATGTGACCCAGGTCCGGTCACAGGTTGTGTGTGATGTAGTGCAAATACTGTAAATCATGCACAACAATTATATGCAACCAACACTTCAATAGTACGAAAATTAAATTAAATTTCACTCCACCAAACCTGCAAAACAAAGGGTTAGCCAATCACTACTCCCCTTATAACTCCCATCCTGCAAAAACATTTAACACTTAAAAATGAGAATTCAATTAAATTTTGCCAAATCGAGTGATTTTTGTTTGAAAATTCTTTTTTGGCCTAAGTCCTCCATAAATTTTCAAAAAAATTCAAGTTTGTCCCCAGCGGAGTCGCCAAGCTGTCGCGACCCTAAAAAAAAATCGAGTTTTTGATCTTAGGCTAATGGATTACTAGATCAATTAAATTAACTAATCTAGCTCGAGTTCTCCCAAACTCTACCAATTCGCAACTTAGGTCCAATTATGAGTATGCAAATATTTTCAATGGGAGTCGCCACTAATCATTTAAGGTAGGTTGATTAGAAACCTAAATAAAATAGCGGGAGTACTATTTTATTTCTACGAACCAGAAATTATGAATTCGGGGACTTGGTTACGCTAGATTCCCTAACGCCCTTTTGGTACCAATTTCAAGAAAAATACCCAATTTGGCAATTTTGATAAATCCTAACTTAGAGTTTAAAGGTGCATAAATTTTTATTTTCACTTATTTAAATAAAAGCTAACCTATATGTAATGACGTGCAAAAATTGACATGCGATTAATGCAATCTAACATGTAAATTATATGTCATGCAACGACGTGAACAATTTCTAATGACGGGCATATTTTTATTTTTTTTAATGAAATTCGGAATTAAAAACGCAAATTATCTAAACACGCAATTTTAAACTAAAGGAATTAACCTATTCTAGAGTAATCTTTTGGTATTTTTTTTATCAAAATTCGAAATTAAAATCAAGTAAAAAAATAATCGCTAAATCTTTCGAATTAAGTTTCGATCTGAAGCCTAACAGATCGATTCTAAAATTCAAAATACCCGCTATGGAAATAATTCTATCTAAAGCCTGATAGATAGATTTATTTCCACGTGTGCGGTTGCGGATTAGGAAATTTTCCTAATCGATCACGTCTTGAAAAATTCTTGATATCTTAAATATCTTGGATATATTCAAAAGATTTTGAAAATTCTAAATTTTATCCAAGTTTGAAAAGTAATAGATATCCAAGATTTAAAAAAAAGAAATAAAATCCTAATTGGAATAATGCCTATTATCTAAATATGCAAGATGAGATATCAATAAGCACAAAATAGGCAACCAAATATTTAAATCGAATCAAGATAAGATATTTACCTGATTTGCAGATTTCTTTCTAAATTTGAATTTGCAGCGGATCGGGATTGCGGATCGACGATGGCGGGTGGACCGACGGCAATAGCGATGGGTCCTTGGTGGGTAGCACGGGTGGTGCTCTACGTATCCCTCGGCGGATGATGGTTTGGATGCTCAGCTGCTTACGGTGGCTGGTCGTGATGTTCTGCCAAGGGACAACAGCTCGTGGGGCTCCAATCAACGTCGTTGGGCTTGACTAGGCTAGAGCAAATCGCCACAAGGTCAGCAAGATACGAAGCCAAGGGTCTGGACTCTTTGAGAACTCGCTAGAATCACTCCTGGATGCTTGAAGGCTCTTGGTCTCACGACCTTCAATCATAAATTTGGATAAGTCTTGACTTGAACACAGCAATGGATCTCGTCGGTGTCGCTAGAATTTGGGCTGGACCGTCGAGAGTGCTAGAGAGTGAGGCTGAGTCGTTGCAATTCGCAGCGTGAAAGTCCGGCACAAAAGGACTCAAACGGCGGCCGCGAAGGGACTTCCGCCTTTTGAGCTTTCTTTTCTCTCAATGCTCTTCTCAATTGCTTGGCCGATTCTCTCCGTGTGTATGAATTGGGTGCGCCCCTCTCTTCACGATTTTCTTTTTCTCTCAATGGTGGCCGCGCATGTCAATTTTTGTGGCCTCTTCACTCTATGCTCTCACTCACCATCTGTGTATCTTGTGTTTTTTTTTTTTTTTTTTTTTCAGATCCCCCCATAAGCATGTATTTATAATGAAAACCTAGGTCAATTAGCCGGGCTTTTAGTCCTAACGGGTTTAGGTTTAGGCTTTAATTTAATTTAATTTAATTCTACGCGGACTGAATTAATTCGGGCTTTTCTTTGATTAAGCTTGATGGGCTAATTTAAGCTCAAATTAAAACAACCAAGCCCTTTTGCGTGTGATTTTCGGCCCATGCTTTTCGAGTGAACCGAGTCTCGTTCGATGCCCGAGCTCGATTCACGTAATGAATTTTAAGCTCGCTTGTCACCGCCGATCCGATGCGGAATGCAATTAATCTAAATGAACCTAAACTATATGTTATGCAATTTTAATATTTTTGTTTAGGGGTTAAAATTTAATCCCTAATTTTCTATGCAATTAACCACTAAATGATGTGCTAAAATTTAGGTGTCAACACCAATTGCTTACTATAGTTTGCCAGCACTATTTGTCACGGGCTGGTGCACTTATATTCATCCCCTTGATCATGGTCCCAACCATGGGAGGATCCGATGTAAGCTTAGTTTTGGAGAGAGAAATTCGATGTTTTCTCAATGTTGCTTTGATATTTTGTTGACACATCTTTAACATTTTTTACTACAGAAGGATACCGCGACTGTAATTTTCACAATGCTATTGGTGTCTGGCATTACTACGTTGCTGAACTCTTCCTTTGGTACTCATCTTCCATTTGTTCAAGGGAGCTCATTCATATTTTTGGCACCAGCTTTAGTAATAATGAATTCACGGGAAAATTGCAATCTCACTGAACATGTAATTCTCTTATATTGATGAATTCATACTGTTATACGAAGTCATTCCCTACCATTTCTTCCACATGTTTAGAAATAAATGATCACAACGAGCATGCAAGGAATCAGCTTGATGGAAAAAGCAGGAAGCACGACAATGTGTCACCTTGTCTTAGTCTCTTTTGTTTTCTTTGATATTGTCTTTTATATCTAGTGGTACTTTTTTAGGTTAAAAAAAAAAAAAGATCTACAGGCTACTCTTGACGGAAATGAAGTTGAAAGCGCAACCCAGGCAGTCTTTTTCTTGTTTTCTGTAGAAATCCTTGCAATTATGCTAACTTGTACTGTCCAATTAAGTGCAAGGGTCTAGGCATATAATGAGGGAATTGGAAGGTGCTATAATCGTTGGTTCAATTTTACAAAGCTTTCTAGGGCTCGCGGGTTTAATGTTTCTCTTAATCAGGTAATTTGGATTTTATAGATGAGTGTTGCCGCATATATTTAGTTACCCTTGTAGAGCTAATTCTGTATCTACAAATGATGCACTGCAGTGTACTGATTTAAAGGGCAGTTCTTAATGTTATCTTTTTGAGGAAACTCTTTTATGATCTAAAACCTAATACAACGTCTACAATTCTCTATTAATTTCATTTAGAATTTTATGGATCAAAGCTAAATTTGTGAGCTTCCGGGTAATATGATTCTGCTTTTGCAGGCTGATAAACCTGTGGTGGCTGCGCCAACTGTTTCTGCAGTTGGTTTAGCATTTTTCTGTTATGGTTTTCCTCAAGCTGGTGGCTGTGTGGAGATCAGCGTTCCGCTGATACTATTGGTTCTTATTATCTCCTTGGTAAGAGGCTTCTCTCGCTTGCACTCTTAAATCTCTATCAATGAGTCCAAAAAAATTATTGTCTCTTTTAAAGTCATTTTCTGCTTTCATTCTATTCAGGCAAACATAGTAATTTATCTCATGTGTGGTAACATCGCTTTTGTTTTTCCAGTATCTTCGAGAGATCTCCATCTTTGGGCATAGATTGTTCCGAATATATGCGGTATGTACAGTCTTGAATAGTTGTTTAAGATTCATCTTCCAAACCGTTGTTCCAGGCTTTGATCTTTTTCCCTTGTGAACTTTGAATTTTGAAGACATCGAATTATATGTTCAAGTGTTGCAGATTCCACCCCTTTTGTCTTGAAGTGCTTAGAATTGTACAGCCCCCACTCTTCCCCTGAGAAGGACCCTTAATTTGGTTCACCAGCCACATGAAAGTCTGATTGATAGCTTGCTCAAGCGTTTCTTGTAATTGCCAAGGCAATTTTAAAGTATTTTGAGCACAATACAGGATTGAGCTCAGTTAAATGACATCTCTAAGTAACTGCAGGTTCCATTCAGCACGGTGACTATATGGGCATATGCATTCTTTTTGACAGCCGGTGGGGCATATGATTACAAAGGCTGCGGTCCTGGCATACCCAGTTTGAACATTTGACTACGATGATATTGTCAAAAAGGAGCAACAAGTGTCATGGGAGAAGGAGCAAATGGTCATGCTGTTGGTGAAAGCTTCTGGAATCTCGGTTGAAGAAGACCTTGGGGTCTATCAATGGCTATCCTTTTCTGACTGCAACCTTCTCATTGAAAGATGCTTTGAAATGGTTAAGGAGCAGAGAACTTCTGAGCTGGGTCCTTCTCATGCTGATTTGGAATCATTTGAAAGAATTAGAAGTCTGTTATATTTGCGGGTTCAGGAGGTAATGCTATATGAGAAAGTACTTGAAGAAGAGTTGCTGGAAAAGTCTCCGAAGGTTGATAATCTTTCATATCAGTTGCAATTGTTGTCTAGAGAACTTGAAACACTCAAAGAGGAAAAGGATCTTTTGAAAAAAGATCTCGAACGATCAGAAGAGAAATCTGCTCTTTTGAGAGAAAAATTATCCATGGCAGTCAAGAAAGGAAAGGGACTGGCTCAAGATAGAGAAAACTTGAAACATCTTCCGGATGAGAAGAACTCAGAAATTGAAAAACTGAAGCTTGAGATACAGCAGCTGGAATCTGCAGTTGCTGAGTCCAGGGATCAGATAAACAGAATGTGTACTCACATTGAGCACATACCAAAGTTGGAGGCAGATCTTGTTGCCCTAAAAGATCAACGGTTTCAACTTGAGCAGTTCTTATTGGAGAGTAATAACATGTTGCTGAGGGTGATGGAGTCCATTGATGGTATCGATATTCCTGCAGACACTGTCTTTGAAGAGCCTGTGGAAAAGTTAAAGTGGCTGGCGGGGTACCTCAATGACTGTCAAAAGGCTAAGGAACTTGCTGAAGAAGAGTTGGTCAAAGTTCGAGAGGAATCTAGTGATTTATTTGGCAGGTTAGCTGAAGCCCATGCTAAGAAGAAATTGTTGCAAGAGGAAAGGCAGGGGTTTGAAAGGTTGAAAGAAGAAGCCATGGACTTAGAAAGCAAGTTATTTGAAGCCAAAGCATCTATCAAAGCTCTGGAAGATTTGTTGTCAGCAGCACAGGATGATGTCCTCAGGCTTGCGGAGGAGAAGAGGGAAATAGAAACCAGTAAGGAAAATGTTGAGAAAGAGCTGCTGAAAGCCATCGAAGAAGCTTCTTCCCAAGCTAGTAACTTCACTGAGGCTTGTGCTCTCAATAAGTCCTTTGAAGAGGCATTGTCGCAGGCAGAGAATGATGTTGATGCACTCACCAACGAGAAGAAAGCAGCTCAAGTCTTTAGAGCTGCGGCAGAAAGGGAGCTAGATAAACTGAGGGAGGAGATTTCTGTTCAGACTGGCAAATTGGCAGATGCACAAAAAACTATAAAGTCACTAGAAGATGCATCATTGGGGCTGGAGAAGAAAGTTGGTTTATTCACTCAGCGGAACCATAATTTAGAAGGTGGCAGAAGCCATATGGAGATGGACCTGAAAAACAGCTCCCTGTTGAACTTAGCAATAGCCTGGGCGTTGAGATGGAAGCTGGTCTGATGAATGGTGGCTGAAGACATCTCTTCATTGTTTAGAAGGACCATAGAAGTTTTCAGTATAATTAATGCAGAATGGTATCAAAAGAAGGTTGATGGCAGCAAACATGCGGAGCCTATTCGAGATTTGTTATTTTCCGTTCAAAATGTTCATGCTTTGATTAAGCAGTTCCAGAGCACATGTGAGGTGGCAACTTCAAAAATACAAAATTTGGAAAATGAACTTAAAGAAGCGATAGCAGTTTCTCTGGAAGCCATAGAAGACAGAGATACGAAGCAAAATAGGGTCTTTGAGCTGGAGACTGAGGTAGAGACTTTGCAAAATTCATGTGGTGAGCTGAGGCTTAAACTCAAGGACTGTCAAGCTGGTTATGACAAGTTGAAGGAAAGAGAGGTTGAACTCTTAGAGGTGCACAGTAACTCGTTGATGAAGCAACAAGGTGAGCAGTTTTGTGTCATGACCTCATTGTCAAGCTTTTTCTTTTGTTTCTATGAATCTTTGTCGTTTCTCACTTAATAATATATTTCCTTTTTCGTTTCTTGAGAAGCAGAAAGGTCATTGCTGTCCCCATCCCAACGGACAGCACTTTTGGACAAGGTCGATGGGGTTAGAATCTCCTCAGAAGTGTTAGTTGGAGACACAGAGCCCCAAATTTCTCCTCATGTGCAAAAGCTATTCGATATTGTAGATAGTTTTACTAGAGTGCAAGAACAAATAAGTTTGTTGTCACATGATAATCAAGAGCTGCAGTCCGCCCTTGCCGACCAGGTTCTTGAAAATAAGCATTTGCGGGAGGAAGTTGAAACACGTATGAGATATGAAGAAAACTCAGAGAAGATGAAGAGAGATTTATCTAAGCTAAGAGTTATTTTGGAGAAAATTACTAATATGTTTGGTGGTAGTGAGTTAGTTGGAGACCACAATACTTTTAGCTTAAAGGGACTTTTAGCAACCTAAGAAAAGCAAATTGCGAATGTGCTTATGGAAATTGAAATCTCTAAATCGGAAGCCCAAGAACTTGAAATGAAGTTGTTAGGAAGCCAGAAGGTTGTGGAGGAGTTATCGAGTAAAGTTAAATTGCTTCAAGATTCACTTCAAGGTAGAAGTACCCAACCAGAGATCATCCAGGAGAGAAGCATTTTTGAGGCATCTTGATTACCTGCTGGTTCAGAGATACCTGATGTTGAAGATGTGGTAATGTTTTATTTTTCGGTTTATTCATACAGTTCCCTCATCCATCACCCAACCCCATTATTCTGCTTTCAGACCGTGGTTTTACTGAGCACAGTAGCCACAAATTTTGGCATGCATCATGCTATTATATTCAAGTAATGGGCATCTTAGAATTAAAAGGTCATATTGAAGGCCCTCTTCTCATTCCCATTTGTTAGGAGGCAAGACTGGAGATTTCTGTATGGATAATAGATTGTCTCATTTTGTATTTGTTTTCTTTCCTCGAGTTTTAGCTCCCATAGCTACTTCCAAAAAAGGTCACAGTATGCTTCCTTGATGCTACGTTTTCTTTCCTTAAGTAGACCATCAGAGAGCTACCTTCTTGTTCTAGCTGATGTTGTAGGTGGATGTTAGTTATTGTTTGAAGAACAACCATTTTTACAGCTGCTGTTCCTGCCCTCCATTTCAGAATGGTCAAAGATTTCTTTGCATCCGAATACTGGTTGGATTAGCTGGGCATTGTGCTCATGATTTATTTTGGTTTCTGTGTCATATTATATCTGCCGATTTTGATGATGCTTAAGTAGCAATCATCTCTAACTTTGGAGCCTCTAGGTTAGAACCTCAGTATAGGAAGAAAGAAAAACGTTTGAAACTTATATTAGGCAGAACTTAAATTAGGCAGGGCCAACTAATCTTAAAAGAAATTCACTGATGTAGCGCAGGCCTACTTCAACTCTTTTTGTGTTGAAAGTGTACACTTCTTTTTCTTCTTTTTCTTCTTTTTTATTTTTAGTATCCCAACTATTCTGGTTGCGATATGCTGGTTGTCAGCAATATCATATTATTATTCGTTGTTCATGCTAATGCAGGGATCAGTTGGAAAACCGTCGATGCCTCCTGTTCCTTCGATTGCTCATGCACGGACGATGAGAAAAGGATCAGCGGACCATCTTGCTCTCAGCATTGACTTGGAGTCTAATCCTTTAATCGGTAATCAGGAAACCGATGACGACAAAGGTGTTGAATTTTATTTATCTAGAGTAAGAAGGTCCGGAATCCAAGTATAAATTGTAAAACAACTCCATTGCCAGTCACGTTTTCAAGTCTCTCAATACGTAAGGCCTTATTCCGAAACAAGGGAAGTTGTGTTGCAGACCGGATCGATGGCATATGGTAAAGTCTTTTACTTTAAAAACTCTTTAGGTTGCACGCCAAAATTAGGGAAGATACCTGTCTGATCTAGATGCTTTTAAAACTACATAATTAGATCCTAACTTAGATTGACTTGCGCTTGTTTTTGCTTACACTCTAGTTCTCTTTCCACAATGGAAACTTCTTTTATCAGGACTAAAAGCTTAATCAGATGGTGATAATGAGAGGAAAGGATGTGGTTTTCAAATACTAGCCACATTAAACAATTTCTGTATTAATTTTCACTTCTGAAACAGTAATGGCATGCATTTTGTGTTCTGTTTTGAAGGCCTATCCCTTTGAGCTGTCTGGAACGAATATGATGTTTTTGGTTTTCTACTTGGCTATCCTTTGGAATGTTCTTATTATCCAATGGAGGAGAAATTACTAAGAGATGATTTTGAAGTAGTTTTGCCTGGAAACACTTTTGCTTGCCAGTATGCCAAATGCATGTTTTGCTTTTCACTAGAAACAGACTGAATAGTTTTCTTTTCATTATTGGAGAGAGCTTTTCTCGGAATAATGCTTGGAGAGAACTGAGAAGTAAACATAGGTTGCATATGAACCGTGCAGGGTATCGGGTGGCAGGATTTTGATGAGTCGAACCGGAGCCTGCTTGGGCCTTATTGCCTATTGGTTGTTGCATTTATGGTTGTTGGGCACCATCTTGTAACTTTTGCCATCAAGTGGACTGGGACCCCACCGACCTCATTCCTATTCTCTTCAATTTGTATCATAGAAATATCTGTATGCCAATTCTTTTTTTTTTCTTTCTGTTAAAAAAAGTTTTTTTCTTTACTTCGTAGTGCTAAATTAGGGCGACAGTTTTATAGATAGGTCGCCATACAAATTCTTTGGCAGTTCAGGGCTGTCGAGAAATTGTCGGTACCATATTCTGTGGAGAATAAGGCATATCACTTCCTGCCTTGTATCTAGTCACAATAAGCTTGAATCGAATTACTCAAGACTTTGATCCTGTGTTTGTTGCTTCCAACGTGTTGACAAATATCTTTTCGACCATGTGTAAACAGTGTTTTCATATCTATGAAGCATCTTGATTGGCTAGTTAATGAAGATGTCTTCATGGTACTGAATTGATCTCGGTCATTACATGCCTAAGAAGTATATAGGCCACCATAGTTATCTTCATGGTATAGAAGCATTAGATTGCTGAAGATTGTGAAGTACTAATAACCGGTGTGTTCTTCTTTTGGCTTAATATTTTTAAGTGTTTGAAGCGGGAGATTCTATAGGTCGTTGTTTCACCAACACGTTCAAGAAGATAGAAGAAAAGGAAAGATGCTAATACGAAAACTACTAACATTATAAGAAATTACTACCCACGTGGAAATTTCCTCCTAGTGCAGATTTTCAGCTTTTGGTATCATCCCATGACTTTTGGATGCTTTCATGTGACAAATTGAGGTTGACTCTAGATTGATGCACTTGCAATTTCCACGTCAAGAATACGTTTGGTCTACACTGACTGACCAAGGCGCACGAGCATACCGTTGGAAGCTTCTAAACTGCATGCCTAAACCGAACGTGCCCTCGATTGGGAGCACAACATGCTAAGCCCACTTCTCAGGAAGTCACTTTGCCAATCCAAAATCAGATATCTGCCACACATAACTTGGTTTCCTTTTGTTCTTCATTCTTACTTACTATTGCTGTAACTCTATGTACTTAAGTGAAAAAGGGGAAAATGGACCCGAGGCTCAGAGTCTTCGGTGAGCAATATATTTGAGGCTTTGATGTCTCTGTGGATGATCCTCCTTTGGCAATTGTAGTGGAGATATTTCAGTCATTCAGCCACTCCTAGAGCAACCTTAAACCTTATTTTCCATTCAAAGCTCTCTGTTGAACCTACAGCACTAAACATTATTCGTTAGTATCCCATTAACGACTTATGTACCTTGTCAGGTGAGTTAAATGGCTTAAGTTACTATTGCAGCGTGTAAATGTTTCCAAAGTCAAGAGTCAAGGTTTGCTCGAGTTGAATTCAAGAGGCTAGGAACAACTTAATACAATGTTCAGATAAATTGCATAATTGGCTCCTCTCTTCCAATTAATTTTCCTACTACTTTACTGTACAAGAGTAAACCATTACTTTGATAAGTAATGGAATCCCATTTTTAGCCAAAAAAAAAAAAAAGTAATGAGATCCCATTCTCACAATCGATTATATCTTTTGCAGATTCATCAAAACCAAGAATTGGAAGATTTCTTCGCATTGCATCCCTTCTGAAAAAGCTCTAATTCGATCCATGGTTTCTTGATCCATCGACGGTGCCATCTCTCCCCCCTTCTAGTTTTGTGCGCCATGCGGACGGAACCCACAAGACGACAAGATAAAAAGCCTTAGGGGGGTCGGCTTTGAGAGTTTTCTTTTTTTATTTGGACGCAACTTGGTTTTATCTCGATTTAGTGTCTCTTCAAAGAAATTTGTTCAAGTGATGCCAAATTCAAAAAAATCATCGCATCTTCTTCAACTTTTATTTTAATGAACTACCCTTTCAAGACTTTTAATACGCTTCATAGCACCAATCATAACTCTAAGGATGCATGTGTGTGTGATCAGCTAACTTATAATTTTTGTAATTAATTTCTTATTGGTTTTCCAAATCCACGTTGCAATATTGATATAGGACAATACTCAAGAAAATGTACAAAGAAAAGCCCAAAAGCACTCTAAAAAGTAGGGATCGTCCAAAAGACCCGTGCGCTGACTTGACCCGATCTGCGCGCGTAAGTAAGGTACATAAGTCGTTACAAATTGCCAAAGAAGCTTCTAAATTACAAATTTTAGTTATGGATATTATTAGAGTTGGATAGGATCGGTCCGACCATTGACACCTTAGTACCACCCACAAATCTCTCTCTTTCCCCTTCTCTCTCCTCTCTGTCTCTATACAACGAAACCTAAATTTAAGCCCTTCAAACCCAAGCTTAAAGAAGTCAGCCCCCCATCACGCCGCTCCGATCTCGGCTGTCTGCCTTGTGGCCCAGAGACGACGGGATGTCCGCGTCCTCAGCTCTGGCAAGCTGCACCAGGAGCTGCGGGTATTGCGTCATTGGACTAAGTCCCTACTGGCCGCGAACCTGAACTTCGGCACCCGGAATGGCGGCGGCATCAGTATCAGCAGCGATCGCGCTTCAACGCAAGGTAGGGTTTCAATTTGCTCGATCAGGGTCTCCTGATCTGCTGGTGCTCTGTTCCCCAGCCTCCATGAAAAACATCAAGGCTTCTAGTTCTGTGCGCGATGCAATTGCAGACGGAACCCACAAGAGAAAAGCCCTAGCGGGTTGGCTTCTAGAGTTTTCTTATTTATCTGGAATCGTCGCGTCCGTCTCACGTTCCCGCCAAATAAAAAACCCGCCCGACCTGAAACCGGTCCATCGGGTAGAAATACCACAATCCCAATAAGGGGATTTTCTCTCCATTCTCACAGAAAAACCATTCTTCCTCTCCGTTCCCAGAGACGAAGAAAAACCACTGGAGACAAAGAAAAACCATTCTTCCTCGCCGTTCCCAGAGAAAAACCATTCTTCGTCTTTGCTCCAAGGATCTTCGCACATTCGTTGCATTTTTCAGGGCCGCTACTATAGCATTTTGACTTTGCGAGGGGCCAAGTGATGCAATATTATTGTGATGAGTCTGCCTTCATTTTCAATGGTTTGCCTGCTTTTGGCGTGGAGCAGATACAAGGTCTTCTTAATGGCCTTGATCCATGCATCCATAGGGGTGCAAAACTTCGTCATTAGGTTTTTTAATCCGGTGACCCTACAAATTCTAGTGGAATTCTTCGGCAGCCACCAAACTGTATAAGAGGGAGTGAGACCGTTTGTTTAGATATCTTTCTAAACAACAATCCTTCGCTATGGTTTTTTAATTTGTAATTGAATCCGAATTTCTGTATAGACTTTCATTTTAGGGTCATTTGTGGGCGTTGTGATGATTCGACTCTCCATGTTTATGCACTTGGATTTGCTACCCCCACCTGCACCTCCGGCGCCACCGCCACCCCTACAGGAAAGAGCGCCACCCCCACCCCCACATGAAGAAGGGCCACCAAATGCAGAAGGCAACGCAACAGCATTGGCTCTAATCAAGTAGCTTAGCTTGAGAGGATGGACTTTAGCAAGCAAATTAGTTAGACTCGCTCTTTTCTTTAAAATTGTGCGTTGTGTTGGATGGATTGCTGATGTTTGAATTTTCATATATAGTCGGATTAAATTTTTGTTTGTGCTCGATGCAAAGCAACAAATGTTGGAGTGTGCTAACTTGGCCAAAAGAGGGGCTTGGACCATTGGAGGGTGCAATGAGTACTTTTAGGTATGGTTTACGAGTGGGATAATTCTCCAAAAAGTTTTAAATTAATTGCCTATTGTGAATTCAGTCATATTTCCTTCTCAATTGTTTTTTACTGATTATTGTAGACTGTAGTTAAATGAACAATATATAGTCAGTGCTAACAAAGCGGAAATGTACAGCTGTTTCTTGTATAAAAAAATTGGCCATTAAGTTGGAGAGTACATTTTTTCAGGCCTTTTAGTAGTAGGATTCCATTGGCAGAGGCAGCAAATGGACTCTCCTGTTTCTTTGGGACACGTGTCCCTTGATGGACACTGTCAATAATATCAAATTGTTACGACTATCATATATGTATGGAGTCCTTTTTCTGCTGGCTAATGGCCGCTCGCCACAGAGTTTCTTGTGCCTTGATTAACTACTACAAAACACTATCAATGTTTGCTTAGCTGACCTTAGAGTTCTTCGGAACACCTCCTCAAAAGTGTCCATCAAGGGACTCCATCAATTTGTAATGAGCAGTCATTAGCTAGCAGAAAAAGGACTCCATCAATATATGATAGCTGTAACAATTTGATATTACTGACAGTGTCCATCAAGGGACACGTGTCCTAAGGAAATAGGAGGGTCCATTTGTTGCCTCCACCAATGGAATCTTACCACTAAAAGGCCGGAAGAAATATACTTTCCAACTTAATGACCAATTTTTTTATATAAGAAATAGCTGTACATTTCCGCTTTGTTAGCACTGACTATATACCGTTCGTTTAACTACAGTCTACAACAGTCAGTAAAAAACAATTGAGCAAAAGAGAAGGAAATATGACTGAATTCGCAATAGGCAATTAATTCAAAACTTTTTGGAGAATTATCCCGCTTGTAAACCATACTCAAAAGTACTCATTACGCCCTCCAATGGTCCAAACCTCTCTTTTGGCCGAGTTAGCACGCTCCAACATTAGTTGCTTTGCATCCAATACAAACGAAAATTTAATCCGGATATATATGAAAATTTAGATATCAGCAATCCATCCAACACAGCGCACAGTATTAAAGAAAAAAGCGAGTCTAACTAATTTGCTTGCTGAAGTCCATCCTCTCAAGCTAAGCTACCTGATTAGAACCCACGCTGCTGGCGTTGCCTTCTGCATTTGGTGGCCCTTCTTCATGTGGGGGTGGGGGTGGGGGTGGCGCTTTTTCCTTTGGAGGTGGTGGTGGCGCCGGCGGTGTAGGTAGGGATAGCAAATCCAAGTGCATGAACATGGAAAGCCAAATCATCACAATACCCATAAATGGCACCAGAATGAAAGTCTTTATAGAAATTCGGATTCAATTACAAATTAGAAAATCATAGCAAATGATTATTGTTTAGAAAGATACCTGAACAAACGGTCTCACTCCCCCTTACACAGTTTGGTGGTTGCCGAAGAATTCCATTAGAATTTGTAGGGTCTCCGAATTAAAAAGCCTAATGACGAAGCTTTGCATCCTATGGATGCATGGATCAAGACCATTAAGAAGACCTTGTATCTACTCCATGCCAAAGGCAGGCAAACCATTGAAAATGAAGGCAGACTCCTCACAATAATATTGCATCATTTGGCCCATCGCAAAGTCGAAGATGCTATAGTAGCGGCCCCCGAAAAATGCAACGAATGTGCGAAGATCCATGGAGCAGAGACGAAGAATGGTTTTTCTCTGGGAACGGCGAGGAAGAATGGTTATTCTTTGTCTCTGGTGGTTTTTCTCTGTCTCTGGGAACGGAGAGGAAGAATGGTTTTCTGTGGGAATGGAGAGAAAAACCCCCCATTGAGATTGTGGTATTTCTACCTGACGGACTGGTTTCGGGTTGGGCGGGTTTTTTATTTGGCGGGAACGTGGGACGGACGCGATGATTCCAGATAAATAAGAAAACTCTAGAAGCCAACCCCGCTAGGGCTTTTCTCTTGACGTCTTGTGGGTTCTGTCTGCAATTGCATCGTGCACAGAACCAGAAGCCTTGGTTTTTCATGGAGGCTGGGGAATAGAGCACCAGCAGTCAGCAGATTAAGAGACCCTGACCGAGCAAATTGAAACCCTACCTTGCGTTGAAGCGCGATTGCTGTTGATACCGATGCCGCCGCCATTCCGGGTGCCAGAGTTCAGGTTCGTAGCCAGTGGGATTTCGTCCAGTGACGCAACACCCGCAGCTACTGGTGCAGCTTGCCAGAGCTGGAGGATGCGGACATCCCGCCATCGCTGGGCCACGAGGTGGAGGCGGTGGCGGCGGACGGCCGAGATCAGAGCGGCGTGGTGGGGGGGCGCCACAATTGCTAGCGCCGTCATGGCTTCTTTGAGCTTCGATTCGAAGGGCTTAGATTTAGGCTTCGTTGTGTAGAGACAGAGAAGAGAGAGAAGGGGAAAGAGAGAGAGAGCTTTATGGGTGGTACTAAGGGGTCAATGGCTTCTCTGGCAATTTGTAATTTCACTGCGCGAGAAAGGTCTAATGATTCCGGAAAAGGAGAGGCCGATTTCACTGCATCTGAAATCCGATCAGATAAAAAAACTAGAGAAAAGAACTGCTAATGTCCTCCTGATCCAACATGTTGTAAGAAGAGGCGTTGTCGGTGATTGAGCTTGAACATGGAGATGATGGAGGAGTGCCTAGTGAATCGCCAGCTATGGCTTCACTCTGAAGATCAATCACTGAACTTCTCTTCTTCCTCTTGGGATGAGAAAGATTGCCATTGCCATTGCCATTTCTCCTGGGCCTCAATTTCTTCTGGAACAGCCGATAGACCGCCCAATTTTCATCTCCCACATGAGCCGTCTGCAAAATTTGAGTCAATCTAGACAACACCATAAGGAACAGGCCAGACCACGCAGCATGTCCACTAAGCACAAGTGAACTGCTACAAGATGAAACGAAATTAAGTTATCTTGGTTTAGATTCTTCTTTTTTCTTTCTTTACCGTGGTCAATTCTGAGTTTTTGCGAGTGCACGCGAGGCTTAAATTCGTGCAGGATCCACCAGGTGCTGGCGACATTGGAAGTGGAATGCCTCCCTTCACAGAAAACCAGAGTCTTCCTCGTCCCAGTGACTTGGTTTCCAGTGCCATCAGAAGCTGAGATTTGCTTGCTTTTGGCCTTGTACTTCCAATAGCCAAAACCAGCTGCGACTCTTACGCATTCATGGCCACGGGAACTCCTATTTCTTCTTCTGAAGAAGTACCTCCTCTCCCTCAAATTGCCTAAACGCAATAAAAAAACACACAAATTTCCTCAACACGATACACATAGACCAAGACAATCCCGAGTTTTCAACTTTTTCGTTTTGACCATTCAAAGCCTCAGCCAATTTTCTATGTCCTGAGCACATGCTCGAGCTCATGGGGCCATGTCTAATTGGACATTATTCTATCAATTCGGACACAAAGAGGTGATAAGATATTATAAAGCAACAAACTGCACCGGCAATCGGAAATTGCACAGCCCAAAGCATTAAAATAATCGCCTCACACCCTCCAAAAACTAGGGCGATAACGACAACTCCCCCAAACTCAATATATGTCGAAAAAAAAATGAGACAACTTTAAAAACCGAGGCAGACAGGAGATCAACGGGCAACGATACAGACATCAGGGTCAAAGGCCGGAGCTGGGTTGTCATGCAAAGATTTACCTGGCAAGCCCCAGGGATCGGTCCCGAACACATCGAGCTCCGGAATCACGGAGGCGGGCAACGGGACGGCCAGGACCTTTCGCTTCAGGTAATGGACCAGCAGCTCCTCGTCCGTGGGCCGAAACCTGAACCCGATCGGCAGCTTGATCCCTCCGCTCACGAAGAACCTCGGCATCTCCATGTCTTCCCTTCCCCCCCGAAAAGAGAAAACAAAGAGACAGAACGAGGAAACCCGCGACGACCCCCTCTCGGCTCAGCGAGCTAGAGCCCAAGAACGCATGGCAAGAACTCTTCAGGGGGAGAAACAAAGAGACCCAGAGGCAAGAAACGGCTGGAAAAACAACACTAGAGGCGCATTTGGGTAGCGGTGGTGGGTTAAGAAGGGAGGCGAAAAGAGGGTTTATTTATATGCAAGATGAAAGGGGAGAGAGAGAGAGGGTGGAGGAAGCTGCTGCTCCCATCTCCGACTCGTGAACACTCTCCTTCTTTGACAAGGAGTGTAGGTGTGGTGTTCTTGGTTTCGACTTTTTTCAATTTTTCTCAATCTTTTCAATTTCGACTGTTCGACCCAAACGAGTGAGAAGGGTGCGTCGGGGGTGGGGATGTGGCCAATGGAAACTTGGGATGGTGGGTGGTCAACGCTGCATCGGACCGTGTGGGTTTTACTGCTTGTCAGACCCATGTGTCGCACGTTGCGCTCTGGTGCTGCATTTTATTAAGTTTTTTGCCCAACCGAGCGGTACTCGGTTGGGGAGGGGGCCCCCCAACCCACAACCCCTTTCTTTTTGTTTGTTTGCTTGTCGTGGGAATGGATGGTTTCGTTTCTTTTTTTTTTTCCAAATTTTATGAAAGTTGAGAGTGAACCGAAAATTTTTTCCAGGACAGGTCAAGTGAGTTGAAGAGAGAGAAGCCTCTGTCTCTCTCTCTGTCTCTCTCTCTCTCGGAAAGAAACCTTCGTGATAGTTTCTTTTTGTCGAGCAACCGGAGAGTCGGCGACCGCACGAGTATTCTAGAGTCACTCCCTTGTTGGGGGAAGAGCTTTAGAACCACCTTACTTCATCGCGGGAATGTTGAATTATTTATGGACCCGAGGGACTCTTCCTTGTTAAACCATAATGACATTATCGGTTTCGGCCTCGATGGGAAAATGAAATGGAGCATCAAACGACGTATTTTTGCAGTCCAAAAGGCTGTGAAATCGCCCCCTTCATTCTAGGGTAACCGAGGGATCGCACCATTCGAGCCTTCCTTTCATACCTTTCCAAGAGGTCGGGAGAAAGCCGCAATTAATACGATTTTTATATAATCCTCCATTCCCAAAAGGAAGAACGCGAAATTCTTTTTCCATTACACAACGGCCAATAGATGGGATCTAGCTGTAAAAAGAATGCTCGGACGATATATAACTCAAGTCTTGATTTTCAACTCCATCAGTCATTACGAATGCCCCCAATTAGCAATACAAGATGCTTTGAAAACACTAATCATCCCTCAAGTGTCGCCTCTCTCTCATTGCCCTCCAAAAAGAATAGTTGCATTTGCACCGTGCCCGTCAATGTCAATAGATACGACATAGCTAATGCGGTTGGATTTAAAAGTTTGGTCTCGGTTTTAAATGACCTACTAGTAAGCTATATCTCATACGGTTGGCGTGATTTGTGTAGACATGCGCGTCAAATGTGCATAACGTGAAAATCCCTAAATATTCCGAACCCGTACAATAAAAATAAAATAAAGGAGTCGAATAAGAAGCCCAGTAGGGCAAAAGCTGGATTCCGGACTGTGGATAAGAAGAGTGCGAGGGGGACCGAATACTTCGCATCTAATCCTCAAAGTAGAAAAATAAGTTAGCTGATGAACGATCGTGCACTCATAAAAACTATGCGAGGCTTCCCTTCTACTTCATTCTACGAAGTAATGGCTTGTGGATTTTGACTTCGTGTCCCACGATTCTTACCAGCTCATGTGAACTACCTCTGCCCCCAAACGAGCCCATCTATATTATATTAGTGCAAAAGCTACTAAAAACCTCAAATTATGCTCGCTATGATAAATTTACTAAATTCCAAACTTATATCCATCTGACATGTTTATCTTCCATCAATGAATACCTGTTAAAAATCTGTATACCCTAATCTATGCATAGTAAAGATTGCGGATGGGCGGAGTTGGTAAGACAACTCTTGCCAAGCTCATTTACAAGCAAATTTCCTCTTGATTCAACTTTTGTAGTTTCCTTGCAAATATTGGAGTAGTTGCAAAACAACATGGAAGTGTTTGGTTCTTGCAAAGCAAGTGATGTGCGATATCCGAAAGTCAGAATACGACGTTGATCATGTTGCGAAAGGATTTAGTTTTTCTTTTTTTGAAGAGATTTTATCGAATACGAAAGTCTTAATTGTTCTTGATGATGCGGAGGCATGGTTGCATGTCCACAAAATTGCTGGACAAAAGCTTGATTGGTTTGGTTATCCTAATTATGGAATTAGGATAATTGCAACACTAGTATCAAATCTATTCTTCCAAAGTCCATATCTCGTGATTTGGCTCATGTTTACAGCATCAACATGATGAAATGATGAAGCCCTCGAGCTTTTTCAGACGGGATACAATGCAAAGAAATCTTTCAATTCTTGGTTTTGATGAATTTGCAAAAGATATAATCAACTGTGAGAATATGATCCATCACTTATCGAAGTTATGGTTTGCTCTTGTACAGTCAAGTGGTAGAAAAATTGATTGGAAGTGGGGAGCTAATTTTGCAATTTACCGGAACATCGTATTATGTTATTCCTAGCCTCCTGAATTCAATTTGAGCAAATCTTGGTTCTTGACTTTGGAAACATTTACACGCAACAATAGTAACTCAAGCCAATTAACTCACCTGACAAGGTATATAGGTCGTTAATGGGATACTGATGAATAATGTTAAGTGCTGCGGGCTCAACAAAAAGTCTTGAATGGAAAATAAGATTTAAGGTTGTTGTAGGAGTGACTGAAGGACTGAAATATCTCTCCACTACAGTTGCCAAAGGAGGATTATCCACAGAGACATCAAAGCCTCAAATATATTTATTGCTCACCGAAGACTGTGAGCCTCGGGTACATTTTCCCCTTTTTAACTTAAGTAAACAGTTACAGCAGTAGTAAGTAAGAATGAAGAATAAAAGGAAACCAAATAATAATCACTTGTTTTCAATGCCTTTTTCTGCTATAATTTATATTTTTTTAGAGAAAATGACACAAATTGTTTCTAAACTTTGGCCCAATATTCAATGTGATCTTTAAATTTTTAATTTGTCTGATGTAGTAGGGGTGAGCGGTTCCCAGCCCGTTCCGGTCCCACCCAAGAACCGGGAGCCGGATCAAGAGAACCGGTTCCCATTTTCTAGGACTGAGGACCGGACCGACTAGCCCTAGGACTGTGGACCAGTTCCAATGGAACCGATTACGTACTTTTAAATTAGGCTTTTTATTTAAAATAAATAAATGTATTTATTTTTCTATTTTCGAATGGAACCGATCACGTTCCAATGGAACCAATTCCATTTTCCAATGGAATCAATGGTACCAATCCTTAAAAAAATTTGTAAAGGCAAGAGGGAATAGATTAGGCTTTCTATTTTTTTGAAAAAATTTAAAAAGTAAATAAATATATATTTATCAGTTCGGTCCGGTTCCCACCCTAGAACCGGGAGCCGGACAGCCCGAAAACAGGTTCCATTTTTAAGAACTAGGAACCGGACCGATATTCTCGAGAACTGGACCAAACCGGCCAATCCGGTTCGGCCCCGATTTGGGCGGTCCATCATGCTCACCCTTACAATGTAGTCCCTGAATTTTAATCCAAAATGCAATATAGTCCTTGAACTTTTAATTTATTCAATGTGGTACCTAAACTTTTGGTACGTATTCAATTTAATTCCTGAACTATATGAAAATGTAGTTCTTCCATTAATTCAAGTTTAGAGACTACATTGAACATATACAAAAAATCCAGCATCACATTGAACAAATTAAAAGTTCAGGGACCACATTGAACATTAAACTAAAGTTCATGGACTATATTGAACAAATTAAAATTTCATGGATCACATCGCACATTAAGCCAAAGTTGAGGGATTAATTGTGTCATTATCCCTATTTTTTATAATTATTTAGCCCCGGCATATTTCATGCACAGAATAGTGGATGAAAAGATCGACGTTTTTGCGTTTGGAGTTCTGCTGCTCGAACTCATAACGGGTCGCCACGCTGTTGATTCAACCCGCCAGAGCCTAGTTATGTGGGTAGGTCACTTTCCTCGAATCTTCTTCGGAAAGAGTCGTCAATTTGATTAGTCAAAGGAACGGTCATTTGTAAAATTTTAATGAAGGTTTTCAACCTACTTCTCCTGGGTATTTTTGTAACTGCCAATGTTCTGGAAGTTCTCTTTGGAATGTCGTCACTGTTGTGCAGGCAAAGCCACTCCTCGACGTAATTAACATCAGAGAATTGGCAGATCCTCGGTTGAAAGACACTTATGATATTGCAGAAGTGAAAAGAGCCACGCCGATGGCTTCAATGTGCGTTCACTGCATATCCTCCATGCGTCCAGATATGAAGAAGGTAAAATAAATAAGCACAGCTTTTTGGTACCAAATGCCGTTGCTAGTCACCCTCGCAGCACAAGCGAAAAGCATCGTTATCGATGAATTTGCACTCATTAGTATCATGGCGTTTAGTCGACAAATGGCACGCTGTCTTGAAGCTAGAGAGTCTGATACTGATGTCATGCTGGTTTTTCCGGGCTTCAGGTTGTGCATATGCTGAAGGGTGAGGATGGTGCTCAAGAGTGGAAGTAGAAATCAGTATCAGGAGGAGCATTTCTCTTGGATGTCTGTGACCTGGAAGACTATTCTTGCACTTCGTATCTCAAGGATCTTAACCGGCACAGGCAGCTTCTTATGGAGTAAATGCTCGGTGCATCGGCATTCCTCGCAATTATTTGTCATTGCCAAGAAGAATTCTTTGAATGCGTCATATGGGGGGTGAGAATTAGCAAGTTGGCCAATTGCTCATTTCCTTTAAAAATGTAAACATGAACGCATCACCCCTCCTTTTTTTTTCCTAGGGAGTGAAAATATCGAAAAAGCATGTAAAATGGGTGCTGAAATACAATCAATATGTAATCTCTTCCTCGTTGTCGTTACTTATGAGAAATACTAAAGATTTGAGCGATTACACTGATGGAAATATGTCCTACTTGCCAGGTCTATCAGATCAAAGAAGAGATACTTGAGCAATTATTATCAAAGTCTAGGGCTAATAAAGCAATACAAGAAGTCATCCAATACACGTGTTTACTTAATGGTTAGGTTCACGTACAAATAGGTATACTCTGAGAGTTACATGATGAGGTGGTATTTGAGGCTAATTAGAGACTTCCGGCCAGTCATCTGGATAAATGTAGCATTTTCCAAAAGACCAGATTCAATGGAACAGTCTACAATATATACTCAATACAAAAGAATTTTCTTTCCCTGGTTCCAAAATCATACAATTGACTTCTAAGGTGAAGCATCACAACTCTATCTATGGTATAACCAAGTTTTTAGTTTGCAATCAAGAGCTTACCATCATAGGGTTTCTTCACAATCAGCTGTATTGTCTCAGAGAATAAGAGCGCTCTATTTTTCAAGGCTCCTTAATAACAAGTACTATCCAAGAAATCTTGCAGCACACAAGCCATCATCTGCCAAATTTTTAGGCATTCAAACACCTTGAGCAACAGAAGATCCCAGCAACTATTTTAGGAAGGAAGTAATCAGCAAGCAAAGATGGATCTGCTGCTATATCATCCCATTGTGACCATATATACACCCCATGCTCTTGGCGAATGCCTGGAACCGTGGTGTCCAACACATTCGCCACCAACGGAGTCACGACCATATTCAACGACATAAGCACGTTCATTGTCAAATCAAGCTGGAGGCATTCACATCAGACACAATATGTGAGTTTTGCTTTACAACTGGAAAGTGTTAAGCTCTCTAAGCACTTAATTTCAGCAGTACAGTGTAACGTCTTCGAAAATCAGAGATGGGATAATCATCATCGCACATGCAGAATCTCGAAGAAGAATACCATAGTTAACAGTTCATCAAAAAAGTTTTGGTACTTCGGCTGATCCGACATCATGAAAAGAGTGAATCTATGAGGAGTTCATAGAAGTATTGTAATATAAGTCGGTTGTATTCAATATTCAAAATTGCTGACGTATGACTTCAATGTTGTCCACTAAGTCTTGAAATGATTATTTTCAAACTAGAGATTAATAGATCAAGCACTCTGCAGATGGTAGAGACAACCCTGCTGAAGCGATTTGAATTTAAGTCCAAGGAACCCTCGTCGAAACCTAATCTAGCGGGAGAGTCGAAAGGGAAAAAAAGAAAAAAAAAAAGATGGGATCAAAAGGAGTATGAGTAACTTACTTGAGAACTGCCACTGTGGACTGGACCATCTGATGCCGCAGCATAATGTATTAAGTAACCAGGCAACATCAAGCTCGATTCCGGTTGGTACTGTCAAAAATAAGCGGGAATAGACAAACCAAGAAATAGTGAGACGCCAACTATTATCATGTTTCTAAAGCTTGCTGTCTGAGTATATTGCAACGTGGAGAGGCCCAGTGCCACGAAAAGCGCCCATATGAAGCACAGTATAGAAGCAACCAGGGATAGAGGTAAAGAAGCAAGGATAGCACCCCCCCTTTCCTGGGAATGCATAAGCAGTGAGTGAGGTGAGAGTATGAACCACTAGGATAAGATGTAGAAATGTATACGTCGAACTACTTTTAGATGTCGAGTGATTTATCCACAAAGTCCATTATTGAAGATGAAAGCCCTAAGAGAAAGAAATGAAGACACTTGAAGCCAGCTTAAGTTTTACCCTGGCTGACTTAACTAAATACTTTCTTTCAAGGTTCTCTTTCTCTTCCCTGTTTATTTCTAATTGGAGTCGTCAAGCATTATGCTAATGAGGAACAATAATAAAGTGCACGAGAATGTAGATACAATACGGGCTGCTATAAGAGGATGTGAAAGGGTGCTATACCTATAAATGAGAAGAAAATCAGGAAAACGACACCAACTTCTACCACCTACGATTGGCAACCTTTGTGATTCTTATCGTATGAAGGTTCTCGGTCAATGTTATCGACCCAGTGCGAGAACCCCAAAGCCCTGCCGGTAGACCGCAGAAACCCTCCGCCTCCAGTGCGATTCCTCTGCTAACAATTCCAGGAATGGGAGGCTTCAAATTGACTAACACTGATGCGGAGTGATATGTTCCAATCTGCCAAGAAGATGCAACATTGACAATAGCTTCAAAATTTAAAACCACAGTTCTCTTATGCTTATGTTATTCCCCCCAATAAGTGGCTTTTGGCTATCTATTTTGTTTCTCTTTGTTAAAGGAAGAAAATACTCAACAAATATTTAGAGAATATTTGTTATTCTGTTACCTTTTGTATCTTATCTGTTAAGGGAAGAAAATATTTAGGGAATATTTGTTATGATATTATCTTAAGTATCTTATCTCTTAGAGTCATTTATATACATTGTATTTGCAACACAATGATGTACAGAAAATAGAGCAATAAAATTTTCTTCTCTAAAACGTAATTCTTTCAAGTTGGTATCAGAGCGTCTTTGGCGAAAGCCTCACCGATCCATGTCTAAAGAAAAATCATCTTCAGCACTGACGTTGTCATCAACAGCCTCGAATAACCCCACTCTCATGTCACCACCTAGTATTGGGGAGAAGCTAACCAGGATGAACTTTCCAATCTAGAAAACACAGATCTCACTATATTTATGCGCTGCCCACTTGCTGTCCATTTTGGACAGCACCGAACCTCAGCCGAAGGAGACTGTCAAGGAGATTGCACCAGGAGGGATTGTTATGCAAATGACCAATCCAGCATTTGAAAATTGGAAATTTCGAGAGTCCATTGCCTTGGGGTGGATCCTTACTTCGTTGACCGCTCCGATAGTTGCCCAATTGACGAGTCACACATTCGCGGCAAGTGTTTAGAAGTATCTTGCGAACTCGTATGCCGCTCAATCAACTGCACGTGCATTTGCTTTACAGCTCCAGCTTCAATCACTCTCAAAAGGCCACCAATCCGTCACAAAATTCCTACAATAAGCCACCAGTCTCACAGACCAGTTAGCTGCTATTGGTGAGCCTTTATCTATTAATGAATATCATACTCAATTGTTTTGTGGTTTTGGTGCTAAATTTCAGGGTCTCGACACCGCAATTTCCGTTTTAACTCAAACCGGGTCTTTGACAAAGGACCAACTTCATGATCACGAGGGAAGGCTAGAGCTAGCGTCGGATCAGCCCCCACCGGCGGCTTTTCAGACCAGCCAAGGACCGCCTTCTTCTCGACAGACCTGTCATGGTTCGAACAACTACCACGCAGATTTTAATCAATCTGGAAATTTTTTTGGAATATCGCATGGCCGTGGCTCACACTATGGAACTGGAAATTGCAGGAGATGCCGCAATGGAGGAGGCTCATTTTGTTAGCTTTGTGGCAAGCAAGGCCATAGGGCCAATACATGTTATCGTTTTGTTGGATCAATTCAGCCCGCACAAGCCCACTTGACGGGTTCGGACTCACTGCCACAGTATTTACCGCCATCAAATCCGCCCTCTGCTCTCACATCTTCGGCGTGGTTTGTTGATTCAGGTGCTACACATCACGCTATGGACAATTCTGCAGGACTTACAAGCGTTAATCCATATTCAGGTCAAACTCAGCTTGTTGTGGGTGACGGCGTCTCCTTACTGATCACCCACACAGGTACACTCGTGTCCTCTTCTTCGTCATTTCTACTTTGTCAAATTTTAGTTGTACTTAGAATCACTAAAAACTTACTTTCCGTGTCTCGATTTGCACTTGATAACCATTGTGTTTTCCAATTCAATTCTAACTCTTTTATTGCCACGTCTATTAAAAATGGTCAGGAAATCCTCCGCGGAGTACTTGACAATGGGCTTTACCACGTCACTCTTCCGTCCTGCCACTCTTCCACACTTTCTGCGTCAATTGCTTCTCTCACTCTATGGCATAACCGCTTTGGACATGCCACCACTGACCGGCTTGTGCATCTTCTCAATTCATCCAACATTAGCTTTAGTCGTCCTTTATCTTCAATTTGTACAGCGTGTGCTATGAATAAAAATCACCGCCATAGTCATTATCCTACTTTGTCTAGGTCAAAACATCCTTTGGAATTAATTCATTTTGATATTTGGTGTCCCTCTCCTGTTATTTCATTCAACGGCAATAAACACTATATTTGTTTTATTGACGATTTCTCGCGTTTTACTTGGTTCTATTCATTCTCATCTCGCAGTCAATTTTGTTCCATTTTTAAAGCCTTTCACAAACTTGTTGAAAATCAACTTAACTGTAAAATTAAGTCTATACAGAGCGACAGAGCACATGAATTTGTCACATCTACTGAATTTGTCCAATACATTAGAGAGCATGGCATTCACCAACAGATTTCTTGTCCTTATGCACCATATCAAAACGGGACTGCGGAATGAAAACGTCGACATATAGTCGAAACTAGATTGACTCTTCTTCATCAAGCTTCTGTTCCACCAGCATTTTGGGAGTTTGCTTTTGAAACGGTGGTTTACTTGATTAACCGCACGCCAACACCAGTCATTGATAATATTTCACCTTGGGAGGCTTTATTTCACACTAAACCCGATATTACGCTTTTACGTGTTTTTGGTTGTGCAGTATATCCATTTCTTCGCCCTTACTCGACACATAAGCTTGCACCAAGATCCAAGGTTTGCATCTTTATGGGCCATCCTCCAGGATATAAAGGATATCGCTGTTATTGCCCCAAGGATAAGCGTTTTTATGTTGTTGCGGATGCCATTTTTGATGAGGCCATCTATCCTCTTGCTGCCAGCCAAACTCCTCTCACAATGTCTTAACACCAACAAGTGTGGAACTATTTTTGTTTGCTAATTTGTCCCTATCATCCTTCACACCTGCTGGACCACCCGAGTCTTCGAGGGTTTCCCCATCAAATCCTTGTGTTCCGCTTGTTGACACTACCGACACTGCAACTAAACTTGTTGAGGTACCACAAGAAACTCCTGCCACAGTACCGGCATCATTTTCACATCCTATGACGACCCGCCTTCAAGATGGGACCACAACTCGTTGCACTTTTAAAAAAAATCACACCTCAACTCTTGTGGTTCAATCTAGTATTCCTGAAGAATCCACTTGTTTTTCCAAGGCTGCAAAGGATGAGAAATGGCAGCTCACAATGCAGTCCGAATACAAAGCACTAATGGAGAATGTCACGTGGGATCTTGTTCCGTTTCCCGCTCATGCTCGACCCATTGGATGCAAATGAGTGTATAAAATTAAAATCCGCTCCGACATAACTATTGAACGATATAAAGCAAGATTGGTCGCCAAGGGCTTTCATCAACAAGAGGGTATCGATTACACCGAGACGTTTAGTCCAGTGGCCAAGCCCGTTACTATACGCAGAGTCTTATCTTTGGCATATTCTCAACATTGGTCTATTCGACAATTGGATGTCTCTAATGCATTCCTACACGGATTACTTGAGGAGGAAGTTTATATGACTCAACCACAAGGCTTCGTTGATGCGAGCAAGCCCGACTATGTTTGTCGCCTTCGACGCTCGTTATATGGTCTTAAACAAGCGCTTCGTGCTTGGTACACCCGCTTGAGTTTCTATTTGTGCGACTTGGGATTTGTCATATCTAAGGCTGACACCACCTTGTTTGTCAAACACACGGCTAATTTCACCATTTACTTATTGGTGTACTTTGATGACATTATTTTAACCGGTTCCCCGAATGCTCCATTACATGATCTCATGCAATCCCTTCAGTTGGAATTTGCTATCAAGGATTTAGGGGACATTCATTATTTTTTGGGGATTGAAGTGCTTCGTACCAACTATGGGTTGCATCTTCACCAAGGTCAATTTGTGAGGAAAATACTAAAAAATGCTAATATGCAATCTGCCAAACCCATTGCTACTCCTACCAATTTCGTGGAACCAAATACAGTTGCTTCTCATGAGCCACTTGCGAATCCATTTCAGTTTCAAAGCATTGTGGGAGCACTTCAATAGCTCACTCTTACGCGACCCGATATTGCATATGCGGTGAATTCAGCTTGTCAACATCTTCATGCCCCCACTATGGTCGATTGGCAAGCTATGAAACGCCTTCTGCGTTACTTGACTAGTACGGTCTCGCATGGTTTTTTTTTACTCAAGCGGTAGCCACTAAGCTCTATGCATTTTCTGATGCCAGTTGGGCTGGCGACCGGACGGACCGTCGCTCCGTTGGTGGGTTTTGTGTCTATCACGGACCCAATCTCATCTCTTGGTCATCTTGCAAGCAACAGACTGTGGCTCATTCTAGCACTGAAGAAAAATACAAATGTCTTGCAGATACAACGGCGGAGTTCATGTGGCTTGAATATCTTCTTCGGGATCTTCATGTGCAACCACCCGAGCCACCCACTCTTTGGTGCGATAACTTATCCGCCATCTACTTATCTGCAAATCACGCGTTTCATGCTCGAACCAAACATGTGGAAATTGATTATCATTTCATTTGGGAACGCATTACTCGGAAACAATTGGTAGTCCGCTACATTTCTACTGAAGAACAAAATGCCGATATCTTCACTAAAGGGTTGCCTACCAGCCGGTTTCTTCAATTGCGATCCAAGCTAATGGTTCACCCTCGCCATTAGCTTGTGGGGGGATGTTAAAGGAAGAAAATACTCAGCAAATATTTAGGGAATATTTGTTATTTTGTTACATTTTGTATCTTATCTGTTAAGGAAAGAAAATATTTAGGGAATATTTGTTATGATATTATCTTAAGTATCTTATCTCTTAGAGTCCTTTATATACATTATATTTGCAACACAATGATGTACAGAAAATAGAGTAATAAAATTTTCTTCTCTAAAACGTAATTCTTTCAAGTCTCTTTAAACTATCTATCTCTATGATCTGCGTCTCATCTGGCATAGCAAAGTACCTAAAAACACTGATAAGAAACAGATAGCACAAAAGCTGAGAACTCATTTTGAGGCATATTCTGAAATTGCTCTCAAATATTGTCTAATAGGAATTAAAGCGAAGACATAAAAAAAAAAAAAAAAAAAGGAGCTCAGTAGCTGTCCTAAAGTTTAAAATGTGTCTGAAGAAGAGAAGATACTAATTTGAGAATTATCTCCACGAACTGATTTCAAGTCATTTTCTGATACATCACTTAGAAATGTTCTCATGCTTGGTTTTTCTCAAATTAGGACGAAAAATAGGCAGACAATTGAAGAAACGGAACACTTATGAAAAATGATATCCTAGGAAACAGTTTGCCAAGTTATATCCCCTGTTATTTGTTTTAAGATTTTCTTAGATGGCTTATATTCAGGTCTCTCCAGCAAGTTCTCCACCTCCGTTCCATTTCCTGAATGCATTGCATTATTAACTGTACAATGTACCGACTACTGACCGAATCCACAGACTCGAACAATGACACGACGATCATGATCACGGAAGTCCTCAAATGGAATATAGGTATACCCCAATGCAGAGGGTATGGAATTCTGACCCAAGCAGCAGTTCTCATTGCATTGGAGACATCGGTTCAACGATGCTTCATACCGTACGCGTGCTTTCTGCACCTTCTTCTACAACCCTTTGAAGAAGGCCGCGAGCGTCGCCTATGGACTGCTTGTACACCAGAATGATGAACATGCACCCTAATTTTTAATGAGCGCTCGTGGAAGGAAAAATGAACTTTTTTTTTATTAGACGTGGAATTCGATGATCCTAAGTTATTTGAGACTTGGATCCTTCAACGAGGAACAAGCAGGGTCGGGCCATGCGCAGTTGATGCATATTGGTTTATGCAATGGACTAATGAACGATACAATTTCAGTGTTAGCTGTGATTGGTGTCCGCGAGAAAGTTGGGTTTTATTGGTGAGGTTGTGCAAGGTTTTGTTGAGCATTGCTATAAGAGTATTTTGGAAAGATGACATAAATGATCCATAAACTTTGCCTCAATGTGCAATGTGATTTTTGAACTTTTAATTTGTTTAACGTGGTCCCTAAACTTTAGCCCAATGTACAATTCAATTCCTGAAGTTTTAATTTGTTCGATGTGATCCATGAACTATGCATACATGTTCGATTTAGTCCCTTAACTATATGAAAATGTTCAATTTTGACAAAATTGAACATTTTCATATAGTTAAGAGACTAAATCAAACATGTGCGCATAGTTCATGGATCACATCAAATAAATTAAAAGTTCAAGGACGGCATTGCATATTAGGGTAAAGTTCAAGGGTCACGTTAAAGAAATTAAAAGTCCGTAGACTATATTGCAAATCGGGTCAAAGTTCGGGAACCATTTATGGCATTATCCCGAGCATATTCTAAATATGGTTAGTTTGGTCTTTTTAAGTGCTAGGATTTAGGCCACATTGCCAAAAATGTGTTCTAGAAAATAGAAGATACAAAGTGATAAAACTACGAAAAGTGAGGATTATTTTTAGCCCCAAACCTCAATCGAAAATATAAAAGAAATCTTCATAAATATTAGATAGTCGGACTTTTATGCAGTATGCCGACGATGTAAACTTTTCTTTACACCGAGCAATGATTAGACCATGATGTGCTTATACACCAGAGTGATGAAAATGCACCCTAATTTTCACGAGGGCTTGTGGAAGGAAAAAATGGCACTTTCGTTTATTAAACGTGGGATTGGATGATTCTAAGTTATTTGAGGACTTTGGATCCTTCAACGAGGAACAAAGCAGCATCGGGCCCAGCGAGGTCGGCGCATATCGGTTTACGCAATGGGCCAGTGAATGAATCAGTTTGAGCGTCAGATCTACAGCTCATCTCGTGGGCCTAGCCTAGCATCAACAGACTTTGTGTGCATGTATCTAAAAGAAGGGAGAGAGTTTGCACATATCCAAACCCGTGACCTAATTTGATAATTTTTTACTAAGCACTTCTTTTTTGAAAAATCCCAGTTCAATCCATCTGGGTTCGTGACCGTGACCTAAAGGGCTCTGCCTTTCATGCAGCCTATGGGAATGGATTTGCACCATCGAAAGCCAAAACTTTAGGAGGCATATATTGTTGTAAAATAAATGGTTTCAAATCAAAAGAGCAATCAAGTCGGACTTTGAAACGTAAAATCACTTTCCTTAAGGATTTATTTGCCCCACAATGTTGTTAATAATCACCGGCAAAAATCATCCATGATACAACAAAGTCTCAAAATAAAAATACTAAATAGCAATTCTAGTATTTCTCAAGGATCTCTCTATAAAACAATTGAAAATGATGGCTGTAGTTTTGAAAAAAGACTTGAAATTGATTTCTGTTTCTTGTTTCGGAAAAACTGACATTTATAGAAATCGATTTTAAAGAACATAGGCAACTCTTCACAAAAAGTTGCAAAGCTAACAAAGATGTTCCTTCAGAAGAACTTGCAAATTGAACAAATGCAACCCTTCGGAAAAGATTGAAAATTGAACAAGTATAACATCCAAAGGTTGTCTTGAAAAGACACATGTAAAATTCGGAATAAAATGAAATATATATAAATAAAATTCTGAATTTTCATAATTTTGAAAATTATTTAATAAACAAAAACAACCTTTCAACTAATAAAGATTAATGAGATAACCTTACGAAATAAAAAAATAAATAAAGAGATTAGTGCTAATTCAACCGCGGCCGCACAAGCGTACAAAGTGCTAAGTGTGCCTAATAATTGCGCTAAAATCGCGCAATTATTCGTGCATTCGCACGTGGGTATTGTGTAGACTAGCACATATCCCATTGTCTTCACTCTAAAGAGTAAGAAAATATTCACACTTATAAAGTGGCCCACTTTCTCAAAACTTTCCTATGTGATACAAATGAAAAGTTTTATTTTGTTTATTTTACAAACAAATATCCAGCAATCCCCCACTTTATTTGCAAAACAAAGATTTCATGAATAAAAACCTCCTTTTTTTAAAATAAATAAATAAAAACCATACAGTCAAGATTTCGATGAGATTAATATACATGCATAAAGGTCTCTTTCGAGTTAAACTTTTACTTAGTGCAAGTATCTCAAAACTCTATCAAAGGGACAAGTAGCTCAGCTTTAAATTTGTATTTTTAAATAATAGAATCGGACATACCGCACATATACTAACCTCTTGTTTTAGCGAGAAGTTTTATATTACTCCGCACTATTATGACCTTGTGTTTGATCTTGTTTAATGAACTCTCTAGAAAACAATCCAAACTTTCGTAAAAAGCGGCATCACTTCTAAGCTCATATAAGCGAAGTATCTACCATGTGTTTCTGTTACTATTAACACATTACAAGTTTGTACTATACTTCATTAATAATTCAATTCATTCTCTAAAACGTAATAGATGATACTAACTTCTCATATCAGGGCTAACATTAGTATTAAATAATCACATTCAGTAACTTGTTCTTACCCATTAAACCTTGTAACTAGTGATGTTATAGAAAAAGGTTGGGTTACCATTACTAGTGATTTTAATTAAAAGGTTTCAGCCCCATTTCTTTTGAGGTCGTAGTTACCATCTGTCTTGGTAAAGCCTTTGTAAGAGGATCAGCTAAATTATTACTTGACCTCACGTAGAAAATTGTTATGGTACCATCTTGAATCAATTGTCTCGCATACTCGTGTATTAGACTAATATGTCTAGACTTACCATTATAAGTGCTATTTATAGGCTCTTGCCAAAGTAGCTTGACTATCACAATGAATAGAGATATGAGGCATAGGACTAGGCCATAATTTGATATCCAACAACAAATTCCTAATCCATTCAGCCTCTTTCCCAGTTGCCGCTAACGCAATGAATTCGGATTCCATCGTTAAGTGAGTTATACACGTTTATTTCTTGCTCACCTAAGAAACAATACCTCTACCGAGTGTGAAAATCCATCCAGAAGTGGAATGTTTATCACCCACACTTGTAATCAAACTAGCATTAATGTATCCTTCTAATACAGCCGGATAATTATTATAGAACAAACCTAAATTTTTAGTTCTCTTAAAATAACCAAAAATTCTGGTAATAGCCCTCCAATGTTCTATACTTGGATTACTAGTATACCTACTCAACTTGCACACAGAAATAACAATATCGGGTTTAGTATAATGCATCGCATACATTAAAGACCCTATAGCACTGGCATATTCAAGTTGTGCTACCACTCTACCGGTATTATAATTTAACTTAATACTAGAATCAAATGGAGTACTTATTTCCTTGAAACCAAAATGCTGAAATTTATTTAGCATTTTTTCAACATAATCACATTGGCTCAAAGAATAACCCCTACCATGCTTTTTAACTTTAATACCTAAGATAGTATCTACTTCTCCTAAGTCCTTCATTTTAAACATGGAGGTTAGATACTTCTCAGTCTCAATTATTCCAGTCATATTCATTCCAAAGTTAAGCATATCATCAACAAACAAGCACACTAAGACACCATAGTCTTTACTGAATTTAGAATATATACACTTATCAGCACTATTGTGGATGAAACCATTAGACAATATGACCGAATCAAATTTCTCATGCCATTGCTTTAGGAGCTTGCTTAAGCCCATAAAGAGACTTCGTCAATTTTACATACTTTCCTTTCATTTCCAAGAAGAACGAAACTCTCTGGTTGTTCTATGTAAATTTCCTCATTTAAATCTCCATTCAAGAAAGCGGTCTTGACATCCATTTGATGAACACAAAGATCATAAATGGAAGCTATAGCAAAAAGAATTCGAATAGAAGTTATACGTGCAATAGGAGCATACGTATCAAAATAATCTATTCCTTCATTTTGTTTATACCCATTTGCCACTAGTCTAGCTTTAAAAGCTTGGATAGAATCATTAGAACGATATTTTCTTCTAAAAACCCATTTGCAATCAGTAGACTTGGATCCTTTTGGTAAGTCTACTAATACCCAAGTATTATTGGACATAATTGAGTCCATTTCATCATTTACAGCTTCTTTCTAAAAAGAAGCATCTCTAGAAGACATAGCATCAACAAAGCTTTTAGGATCGTCTTCTAAATTTAATACTAAGGGTATTTATTTATCACATTATTATATCTGTCTCCTTCAATAAGGAAAACGTGAGTAATATAATCTTGACCTAAATCCTTAGATTTTCTTGCTCTAGTGCTTCTCCTCAATTCAGTCATGTCTCTAGAATCATTTGTTCCTTTCTCATGAGAATCTGATTGAGTTTTTATGGGTTTTGAATTATTGTCAATAATTTCAGAACCCATAAAACATTTATTCTCAAAGGATTCAACATCTCATGATTCCGCAATGACATTGGACTCTAAATCAAGAAGTCTATAGGCTTTACTATTTTCAGTATATCCAACGAAAACACTCTTGATAGCTTTAGGATCAAGTTTCATCCTCTTGGGGTCTTGTACTTGGTAATATGCCAAGCACCCCCATACTTTAAAGTACGACATATTCGGTTTTCTACCTTTCCATAATTCATAAGGGCTCACGTTATTTCTCTTAGATGGTATTCTATTATGAATATAACATGCAGTAAGCAATGCTTCTCCCCAAAGATTAATTGGTAGCTTTGAATTCGAAAGCATACAATTAACCATTTCTCCGAGAGATCGATTTTTTCTTTCAGCCATACCATTTTGTTGTGGAGTGTATGGTGCGGAAACTTGATGAATAATACCATATTCTTCACAAAATGAAGAAAATTCATTTAAGAAATATTCTTCACCTTTATCTGAATGTAGAATTTTGATTTTCCTTTCCAATTGATTTTCTACTTCAGCTTTATATTTCTTAAACATGGTAAAAGCTTCATCATTCGACCTCATGAGATAAACATAAAGATATCTATTGCAATCATCCACAAAGGTAATGAAATACCTTTTACCACCACGAGTTAACGTGCCATTGAATTCGCATATATCACTATGCATCAAATCTAACAAATTCGAATTTCTATTAACACCAGGGAATGGTTTCTTTATAAGTTTAGACTTAGCACATATTTCACATTTGTCTAATTCGCCATTAAAATTAATCAAGTCTAACTTTTTCATATTTTTTAAATAGCGAAAATTTATATGTGCTAATCTACTATACCATAAAGAAGCAAACTCAATAGTATAAGCAGAAGATACGAAAATATTATTGATACTTAGTTGATACATGCCGTCATTGGCATAGCCCTTCCCCACAAACATCCCATTCTTCGACAAGATTACCTTGTCGGATTCAAACAAAATTTGAAAACCCCTCTTACAAAGTAAATCAATTGAAACTAGGTTTTTCCTAATTTCGGGTACATAAAAAACATTAAGAAGACTAATCTTCTTTCCAGAAGTAAGGTCAAGTTCCAAGATGCCTTTGCCAGCAACCTTTGCAAGAGCATTATTCGCCATTAGGACCTCTTGAACATTTGCGTCGACAGTTTCTTCAAATTGCTTGAACATGTATTTGTCTTGCACACATGGACTGTCGCTCCAAAATCTAACCACCAACTAGATTGGACAGTAGTAGAATTGATCTCAGAAACCATAGCCATCGAACCATTGATTTTAGCAATGTTCATATTTGAAAACATGGTTGAAATCATGGCCACATAGTTCACTTCAACCAAATTTGCATCTACCTTCACCGTTGGAATGTTTTTATCCTTTAATATGCTCTTGCGGTGAATGTAGTCCTTGGCACAGTGTCCCTGTTTGCCACAAACAAAACAGCAACCCTTCTTCTTCTTGTGCGTCTTCTTAAATGTATGCTTGTTCTTTACTTTAAAGTTATGGCCAATTTTTCTTTTTCTCTCCACAACATTTACCTTGGAATCATACAAAATAGAATTATCACGTATACGTGACTCTTCCTCAATACGAAGATGTTTCTGTATTTGCTCCAAGGTGAAGTCCTCCAACTTATGCATCAACCTTTTTCCGTAGTCTTTCCAAGTTGAAGGCAATTTTGTAATAATTACTCCAACTTGAAAGGTTTCTGGAATTTCAATTTTGAGGGCACGAATTTTGTTGACGAGCACTTGTAATTCGTGAACTTGTTGCAACAAGGGCTTAGTATCAATAAACTTGAAATCAAAATACTTTGTGATCAAATACTTATTGGTACCTTGCTCCTTTGCTTTATACTTGAATTCCAGTGCGTTCCAAATTTCTCCAGCCAACTTCATCTCAGTGAATAAGCCATACAATCTATCAGACAGTGTATTCAGAATGTATCCACGACATAGCAATTCGTCCTCCTCACGTTTCCTCTTTTCCTTGTTAATCCTTTCAACAACTTCCGCACTTGGCTGTCCTTCCTCAGTGGTAGGCTTCGGATCTTCAATAGGCACCAATTTTGGATCCAGAATATAGGATATCTTCAGGGCAGTGAGTAGGAACATCATCTTGTCCCTCCAGTGAGCATAGTTGTTCCCATCGAATTGATCCAGTTTGACCATGTCTTGGTTCATGATTTTGATTGTCTCTGACTCCATTGTTGAACAGATATAAATCCCTAAGAATGTTGTAAAATAAATGGTTTCGAATCAAAAAAGTAATCAAGTCGGACTTTGAGGCGTGATATCACTTTCCTTAAAGATTTATTTGCCCCACAATGTTGCTAATAGTCACTAGCAAAAATCCTCCATGACACATCTCAAAATGAGAATACTATATAACAATTCTAGTATTTCTCAAGGATCTCTCTATAAAATAATTGAAAATGATGGTTGTAGTTTTGAAAGAAGACTTGAAATTGATTTCTATTTCTTGTTTCGGAAAAAACTGATATTTATAGAAATCGGTCTTAAAGAACATAGGCAACTCTTTACAAAAGGTTGCAAAGCTAATAAAGATGTTCCTTCGGAAGAAGTTGCAAACTGAACAAATGCAACCTTTCGGGAAAGATTGAAAACTGAACAAGTATAACATCCAAAAGTTGTCTTGAAAAGACACATGTAAAATTCGAAATAAAATGAAATATATATAAATAAAATTCCGAATTTTCATAATTTTGAAAATTATTTAATAAAAAAAAATAACCTTTCAACTAATAAAGATTAATGAGATAACCTTACGAAATAAAAAAAAATAAATAAATGGATTAGTGCTAATTAAACTGCGGCCGTGCAAGCGGGCAAAGTGCTAAGTACGCCTAATAATGGCGCCAAAATCGCGCAATTATTAGCGCACCCGCACGCGGGTATTGTGTGGACTAGCACACACCCCATTGTTTTCACTCTAAAAAATAAGAAAATATTCACAATTATAAAGTAGCCAACTTTCTCAAAACTTTCCTATGTGAGACAAAGGAAAGAGTTTTATTTTGTTTGTTTTACAAACAAACATCCAACATATATATCTGCAACTCACCATCATCATGCACGAGCTCTTTCTTTGAGGTCCTTTACCAAATCATGTAACATGGATTTAACTAGGAAGCAAAGTATTCATCCCAAGAGCATATTCTTGTCTCGTTCATACGACGAAGAAGCCCTGCATGATATATATACAAATATATGAACTATATTGATCGGGATTACTTCTCTCAAGACCTTATTAAGTCCATACAATAAGCGGATAAGCAATTGTTAATGTTGCCTCGGAACATATGAATCTTAATTAAGAAGTAAAGGATAACACAATCATTTTGAAGGAGATTGAATAGTTCACCGAACAGTAGAAGTTTTTCCTTTAATGGGACAACTTTTCTTGAGTAATGTATTGTCGATACATTGAAAATCAATGTTCCATAGTAGGTCTTCTTGACGAGTGCCCCAAGGCTTAGGGGACTTGTTTACATGATCATGTATCATCCTTGGATGTTATCGCTATTCTTGAAACTAATCGAGTTAATTTAAGTCTCTAGTCCGACAACATCTTAGTCCCTCGTCGTTAGGAATGTGAGTTGGAAACTCAGTTAGTCTGATATGCATCCATGTATTGTGGCTGGATAATCCTGATTACTAAACTCTATATTCTCGACTTAACTAGTTAAACTGACTAATTTACAATTTGCTTGAAAGGGCCATAGAACTACCACGTAAGTACATCAAAGTAATAATTTTGACATCTTAATACATTATGCTCGCAACCGAGATTTCTCTTGTATATTTAAGACCATGTCAAAAGATACTTCATGAGGTGACTGATTCAAAACAAGGGATGGCACGACAAATCAATGGGCTCTTCATCTCCAAGGAAAGCCTCAAGCATTCCGAAAGATCCACGGGCTTTGTCGAAACCCATTTGAACTGATGAAGAAGCTAACTAAAAGGATAATATCCATAGATTTCATGGCACGAGTTAACTAAAAGTGAAAGTACACGATTTTGAAAAAGCAAAAACTACTTTAAAAAGTCATGAATTAGTTTACAGTGCCTAATGCATATCAAGTGAGGTTGACTATAGCTTCTCCTAAAGTAAGTGAACTTTTAAGACTAAATGGACATGTAACATGGTTAAAACTTCTAGTGGAAACCAATATTTTCACACATATGCCATGTAATATTTATACATTCACGAATTTTTAGCGGAGCTTTTTTAGCACGATTTTTTATTTTCTCGTCATCTACTTATGTGTAAAAAAGTAGTAATTATTTGCATTTGCTTGCGCATGCACAAAATAATAACATGTCAAGTCTATTGCGAGTCTCGCGTGAATTACATCGGATCTAAATACGATGGCCCATCAAATTCAGCCATTCAAAGCATATGCATCGGATCGTCAAATGATGAGTGTTCTTGTGCAATGAACCTTGGAAGCAAGAGTGATCGAAAAATATGTAAAGATCGAGAAATTAAAAGATCATCCTTACCCAGTACAAACAGCAACCCTGTCAGAATCACTCAACCGGCCCTCTTGAGGCAAAGATAGCAAGGCAATGAGAAAATCATTGCCGCCATGAACAACCCCACCTCTTCTCCTTTCTTCGACAATCTGACCCACCGCGCTTTTAACCTTAATGGCGAGCTCATGACACCTCTTCACGCCATGAAAGTCCAAGAACCTCGGAGGAATATGGTCCTCCCATTGAATTTCGCTATCAACTCATACCCTTCTCCGACCATATGCCTCAACAGCATCTCTCTCTCCAACCCTATCTCATTCCCAGACACACTCACCTGCACTTTCCTCTGAGAGCCTCCTTGCAACACCCCCCTGAGTTCCACAGACCCTCTCTCCCCCATCTCCCTCTGCACCTCGTCGACATTTCCCTGGCCATGCGCCCCCAAGCTCTGCGAGGCCGCCGGCCCTCCTCAGGGAGAACATGTGGCTCACTGCAACACGGCGAAGGCGGTGCCAGTAGGTCCCCGAGGGGCGAACCCAATGGCCCACTCCAACATGAGCGAGTGAGCTGATTCCTTCACGGGGCAGTCCGAAAAGGCTGAATGGTGGAGGATGTTCTTGGCGGTGCCAGGGTCGCTGCTGACGATCACTGGGGTCGGGCCGAGGCTAAGCGCCATGAGGCTCTTCACCCCGAGCGAAGTTGCCATGGAAGCTAATTTCCCATGAGCTAGTGGAGAAGCCATTTGGGGTATGCTCCCCTCGATAGGCTGACCGATCGGTCCCTTGAGCTTCAAGTGACCTCCATGGCGGTGGTTCCTCCATGCAAAGCTGCCGGGGACCAAGAAGTAGCGCAACAAGGAAGGGAAGAGAGAGTAGCGAGAGAAAAAGGGGAGGGTATGAAGATTGGCCTACAATGAGAGAGGAGAAAATCAACAAGAAAGTGAATTTTACTAGCAAGAGGATGTCCATTATTATTATTTTGTGTTGATAAACATAGAAAATGTGAGGGAGAGGGAGAGAGAGAGTGTGTTTGATTAAAGCCGATCTTTAGAAAGATCGCTTACAGAATTGTCTAGAGATGGACGTTGTCGGAGTGAGGATCGCATGTGAGGATTAGTTTGTATTTATAGAGTAAGTGGAAAGTGATTGCTAGTTAAATGTCCGGTTAGTTTCCGTAACCAGGGTTAGTGTCCCATGCCTTCGTGTTTGCTTCTTCTCCAGAATCGCGGGAATCTTCTCAAGGATATGGTAAAACAACAACGCCGGATATCCAAAATTCTGAAGTACGGGTCGCAAAGTTAATTTATAAAGTAATGCAATAAATTCACGAATAGTTCATCATCAAGTTGTTCAACTACGCTGGACTTAAATTCGGACGATACCGATACACTCAACATTCGAACTAAATTGGGCTATCCCGTTTGAAGTTTGACCCCAATTCATTTTGAAATGTAAAATATACACGAGACCATGGCCAAAGCGTCGTTCTATCATATGAATCAAGTATGCAAGAAATAAGGCAGAATAGAGTACTTGATACTTGGCCATATATACATGGCCGAAGTAATCATACAGGCTTTAACATGCAAATTCACATGGAGATGATTAGATTAGAACACATTGCTAATGCCTGGGGATAAATTTTTTTTTTTATGATCGGTACACATTGTCGACACATTCTCAATGTTAGATTGAGCTTTAGGGGGGAAAATGGTTGTTCGACTCTTGTGATAGAATGATATGCACCTTTCACGAATTACACCACATTTCACGAAGCACAATCAGAACAGAGGAAAAAAGAAGGCTAGAGGAAAGCGAAAGCGAGGCAGGAGAAAATGCGTCGACGTGACGTAACAATGTGATATCACACTGACCTTTCCGTACAATCGGTGCTGCTTCATCTTTTCAAGCATTTCGCACCACAAATTGGCCACGTTTGGAACGAGCGAGATGGTGATCCCGATATGCCATCATCGCGGCGAGGTACCTTGACAGAGGGTTCTCTGCTTCCCCCACGGCGACGTTAGTTTTGGGCCCTCTGGCAAACAAATTTCCCAAGCCCGTGAACATCCCAAATCTAAGTCAAGCAACCCAAAGCAAAACTGCCTATGCAAGCGTGACTCTTCCTCGAGAATTCTATTGTGGAAGGGCCTATGAGCAAGAGAGTCAAATCTGGAACAAGAAAGTCCCCTCCAGAGTCTCCTAAATTTAAGAACTAGGACAAGGAAAATGTAGAGCACTAGTCGCAAAAGCACCTCTTTTCCACGCTCAGCCAATGAAAGCATCCAATATAATGGCACGACACATAGTCCAATCATGTTTCCATGCCATTGATCACTTAGGCACCCAATCATCCTCATGAGCGTATAATCATATCTTTCAACCTTAATCAATATCACCATGGTTAAGGAACCTAAGAATCCTAAATGTAAATATACCCACCAAAGCTAAAGGAGACGCGTGGATATCTTCTCCCCGGCGAAACCTCACTAAAAGCCTTCATAATGTAGGATCTAATGACTCCTGCTTTCCTGAAAGCTGCTGCAGGGACATACAATACACCCCCACTAAGTAATTTACCCATTAAGCTATTGTGAGGGACAATGCACTAGTGGCCTCTGGGGCAAGAAACACATTGAATAAAGAAGAGTATTCTGGGGCAAGAAACACATTGAATAAAGAAGACTTGGTCAGGAGGATCAAATCGAATTGAATGAAAAAGTAAACAGGAATCCCGGAAATATACAATTGGAAAGCAGAAAGCCTTTGCGGCAGATATTAATTTTCCAAGGCAGGACTAGTAGGAAGGTGTACGCGCAAAGGAAGGGGCATTGTGGAACGCTTTGGAAAATTTCCAAGCTTTTGCTAAATATATATGGCTGCACTAACAGCTTCTATGCATTAAAATAGCTTACTAGTCACTGGTGTTGGGCCCCTGAGATTTCTTTCCACTAATGGCTAGGTGCTGCCACAAACTTGCCAGCTTATCCACCACTTTTATTTTGATAAGGAAAAGTTATTGGTGGGGGCAGGAACACCAACAAAGCCGCGACACCTACGGAGATTACTAAAAGCTGAACATATCATCCTATTATCTATCCAAAATGTGTCCCAATCGATACAACTATATCCTTGTATGTTGTTGTCTGTCCATTGGGTTACAACTAAAATTCAGTATGCATCTGTAAAAGAATGTAAGAAAAGAGAATATATCACAACCTTACAAGGCCTAGTTATTCTGTGGTACTTTTGAGGAGGTGTTCTGGAGAGCTCTAAGGTCAACTGAGCAAACATTGATAATGTTTAATAGTAGCTAATCAAGGCACAAGAAACTCTGTAATGAGCAATCATTAGCAAGCAGAAAAAGGACTCCATCAATATATGATAACCGTAACAATTTGATATTTCCGACAGTGTCCATCAAGGGACATGTGTCCCAAGGAAACAAGAGGGTTCATTTGTTGCCTCAGCCAATGGAATCCTATCGCTAAAAGGCATGAAGAAATATATTCTCCAACTTAATGGCCAATTTTTTTATTCAAGAAACAATTGTACATTTCCGCTTTGGTAGCACTGACTATATACTGTTCATTTAACTACAGTCTACAATAGGCAGTAAAAAACAATTGAGCAAAAAAGAAGGAAATATGATTGAATTCGCAATAGGCAATTAATTCAAGACTTTTTGAAGAATTATCCCGCTCGTAAACCATACTTAAAAGTATTCATTGCACCCTCCAATGGTCCAACCCCCTCTTTTGGCCGAGTTAGCACGCTCCAACATTAGTTGCTTTGCATCCAGCACAAACGAAAATTTAATCTGGGTATATATGAAAATTCAGACATTAGCAATACATCCAACACAACGCACTGTTTTAAAGAAAAGAGCGAGTCTAACTAATTCGCTTGCTAAAGTCCATCATCTTAAGCTAAGCTACTTGATTAGAACCCACGGTGTTGCTGCTGCTTTCTGCATTTGGTGGCGCTTCTTCCTGTGGGGGTGGCGGTGGTGCCGGCGGTGCAAATCCAAATGCATGAACACGGAGACCTAAATGACCACAACGCCCATAAATGGCCGCAGAAGGAAAGTCTATATAGAAATTCGGATTCAATTACAAATTAGAAAACCATGGCGAAGGATTGTTATTTAGAAAGATACATGAACAAACGGTCATTAAAAAGACCATACGATGCATTCTTCGAGGGCCGCTACTATGGCATCTTCGACCATGCAAGGGGCCAAGTTATGCAATATTATAATAAGGAGTCTGCCTTCATTTTCAATGATTTTCCTGCCGTTGGTATGGTGCAGATACATGGTCTTTTTAATGGCCTTGATCCATGCATCCATAGGGTGTAGAGTTTCGTCATTAGGTCTTTTAATCCGGTGATCCTACAAACTCAGGTGGAATTCTTCAGCAACCACCACACTATACAGAGGGGAGCAAGACCGTTTATTCAGGTATCTTTCTAAACAACAATCCTTCGCTATGATTTTCGAATCGAATGAAAAAGCAAACATGAATCCCCGAAATATACAACTGGAAAGCAAAAAACCTTTACGGCAGATATAAATTTTCCAAGGCAGGACCAGTAGGAAGGTGTACGTGAGAAGGAACAGGCAAAGAGGAAGACTTGAGTTTGTAGGGTGGAATTATCCCGTACACCTTCCTACTGGTCATGCTCTCCCCCTTGCACAGTGTGGTGGTTGCCGAAGAATTCCACCGGAGTTTGTAGGGTCACTGGATTGCACCCTATGAATGCATGGCTCAAAGCCATTAAAAAGATCATGTATTTGCACCATGCTAATGGTAGGCAAATGATTGAAAATGAAGGCAGACTCCTGATCATAATATTGCATCCCTTCGTATGGTCGAAGATGCCATAGTAGCGGCCTCGAAGAATGCAATGAATGAGCGAAGATCTATGGAGCAGAGAGGAAGAATGGTTTTGCTGTGGGAACGGAGAGGAAGAATGGTTTTTCTATGGGAACGGAGAGAAAAACCCCTTGTTAGGATTGTGGTATTTCTACTCAACGGACCGGTTTCGGGTCGATCAGGTTTTTTATTTGGCAGGAATGTGGGATGGACGCGACGATTCCAGATAAATAAGAAAACCCTAGAAGCCAACCCCGCTAGGGCTTTTCTCATGTTGTCTCGTGCATTTCATCTACAATTGCATCGCGCACAGAACCAGAAGCCTTCTGGTTTTTTATGGAGGTTGGGGAACAGAGCACCAGCAGTCAGCAGATCAGGAGACCTCAACTGAGCAAATCGAAACCCTACCTTGCATTAAAGCGCAATCACTGTTGATACCGATGCTGCTGCCGCCCTCGCCGCCATTTCGGGTGCCGGAGTTCAGGTTCGCGGCTCGTGGGGGCTTCATCCAGTGACGCAACACCCGTCGCTCCTGGTGCAGCTTGCCAGAGCTGGAGGATGTGAATATCCCGTTGTCGCCGGGCCATGAGGCGGAGGCGGGGGCAGGGGCGGTGGCTGTGGCGGCGGACGGCCGAGATCGGAGCGGCGTGGTAAGGGGCGCCTGGTGCACCGCGATTGCTAGCGCCGTTGTGGCTTCTCTGAGCTTCGAAGGGCTTAGATTTAGGTTTCGTTGTGTAGAGAGAGAGAGAGAGAGAGAGAGAGAGAGAGAGAGAGAGAGAGAGAGAGAGATATTCGTGAGTGGTACTAAGGTGTCAATGGGTCGGACCGACCCTATCACAACTCTAATAATATCCATAACTAAAATGCCCAACCCAAAAAAAACAAGCCTCAACCTCAAAATAACCCAAATTTTATGGTCGGATCGGGCCGGCATAGGTTGGGTCAGGTCAGCGCACAAGCCTTTTGGACAGCCCCTACTTTTTAGAGTGCTTTTGGGCTTTTCTTTTTACATTTCAAAGTATTGTCCTATATCAATATTGCAACGAGGATTTGGAAAACCGAAAAGAAATTAATTACAAAAGTTATAAGTTAACTGACCCCACACGTGCATCCTTAGAGTTATGATTGGTGCTATGAAGCGTATTAGAAGTTTTGAAAGGGTAGTTCATTAAAATAAAAGTTGAAGAAGATGCGATGGTTTTTTTGAATTTGGCATCACTTGAAGAAATTACTTGGAAGACACACTAAATCGAGATAAAGCCGAGTCATGTCACACTCAAATCCAAGAGTTCATAACAAGACAACTTGCCGGACAAACTTTTTTATTTCTCTGCTTCCTACAGACTAAAAGGATAACATTGCTACCTCCATTATTCTAGGATTTTGGCATTCCTCCGCTTGATACAATCATGATTATTAGAAAAATCAGCTGTTACATGCAAGGAAAACAAGAGCGCCTGAACTATGAACGATTCCCAACGAGAACTGTAATTAGCTTTAACGGGAAAAGTGTTAAAAAAAGTATCGGAAAAGTCTCGAACCTATTGCATTAATGTCAATTTAATTTTGTGCCAAATCTGACGAGACCAAGCATCGCCTGGGCGAGGGTGGCCTCGCCAGCTCTCGCCCTTGCCTCGGTGAGGCCGACGCTCACCTGTGTCGATGAGGGCCATCCTTCCTCAGGGGAGGCCAACCCTCGCCAGCCACCGAAAAAAGAAGGAAAAAAAGAGAAAAGAAAAAAATTAAAGAAAAAATAATTAAAATATTTTTAAAATTATCCATGTCAGCGCCAATGATGCCATGTAAACCAGTCGACTTCCATGTCAGCAAAATCCGGCCAAAAATAGCTAGAATGACTGAATTGGCATTATGACAAAATGTTTATGACTAAATTGACGCAAATATAATAGATTTAAGACTTGTTTTACCTTTTTCTTCGGGTTTAACATCAAACAGTGCTGTAACTAAACATTGGCAAGTCTAACTAAAGAAGTAACTCAAGCTAAGCTACATGATTAGAACCCACGCTACTGCCACTATCTTCTGCATTTGGTGGCCCTTCTTCATGTGGGGGTGGCGATGGCGCTTCTTCCTGTAGGGGTGGCGGTGGCGTCAGCGGTGCAAATCTAAGTGCATGAACACGGATACCTGAATGACCACAACGCCCATAAAATGGCCACAGAAGGAAAGTCTATATAGAAATTCAGATTCAATTACAAATTAGAAAACCATAGCGAATGATTGTTGTTTAGAAAGATACCTGAACAAACGGTCATTAAAAAGACCATGCCAGGCATTCTTAGGGGGCCGCTACTACGGCATCTTCGACCATGCAAGAGGCCAAGTGATGCAATATTATGATGAGGAGTCTGTCTTCATTTTCAATGATTTTCCTGCCATTGGCGTGGTGCAGATACATGGTCTTTTTAATGGCCTTGATCCATGCATCCATAGGATGCAAAGTTTCGTCGTTAGGTCTTTTAATCCGGTGATCCTACAAACTCAGGTGGAATTCTTCGGCAACCACCACACTATGTAGAGGGGAGCGAGACCGTTTGTTTAGGTATCTTTCTAAACAACAATCCTTCGCTATGATTTTCAAATTTGTAATTGAATCCGAATTTCTATATAGACTTTCTTTCTGCGGCCCTTTATGGGCGTTGTGGTCATTTAGGTCTCCGGGTTCATGCACTTGGATTTGCACCGCTGACGCCACCTGCACTGCCGGCGCCACCGCCACACCCACAGGAAGAAGCGTGACCGCCACCCCCACATGAACAAAGGCTACCAAATGCAGAAGGCAGCGACAGTAGCGTGGGTTCTAATTAGGTAGCTTAGATTTTGGCTTCGTTGTGTAGAGACAGAGGGGAGAGAGAAGGGGAAAGAGAGAGAGAGAGAGAGAGAGATATTTGTGGGTGGTACTAAGGTGTCAATGGGTCAGACCGACCCTATTACAACTCTAATAATATTCATAACTAAAAAGCCTAACCCAAAAAAGACAAGCCTCAACCTCAAAATAACCCAAATTTTAGGATCGGATCGGGACGGCGCAGGTTGAGTCAGGTCAGTGCGCGGGCTTTTTGGACAACCCTTACCTTTTAGAGTGCTTTTGGGCTTTTCTTTTCATATTTCAGAGTATTGTCCTATACCAATATTGCAACGTGGATTTGGAAAATCGAAAAGAAATTAATTACAAAAGTTATAAGTTAGCTGACCCCACACATGCATCCTTAGAGTTATGATTGGTGTTATGAAGCATATTAAAAGTCTTGAAAGGGTAGTTCATTAAAATAAGAGTTGAAGAAGATGCGATTGGTTTTTTGAATTTGGCATCACTTGAAGAAATTTCTTTGAAGAGACACTACATCAACATAAAACCGGGTCATGTCATGTTCAAATCCAAGAGTTCACAACATGACAACTTACCGGGCAAACTTTTTTATTTCTCTGCTCCCTATAGACTAAAAGGATAACATTGCTACCTCCATTATTCTAGGATTTTGGCATTCTTACGCTTGATACAATCATGATTATTAGGAAAATTAGCCGTTACATGCAAGGAAAACAATAGTGCCCGAACTGTGAACGATTCCTAACGAGGACTGTACTCGGCTTTAACGGGAAAAGTGTCGAAAAAATCATGAACCTATTGCATTAGTGTCAATTTAGTTTTGTGCCAAATCTGGTGAGGCCAAGCATTGCCTGGGCGAGGCGGCCTCGCCGGCTCTCGCCCTTGCCTCGATGAGGTCGACGCTCGCCTATGCCGATGAGGGCCACCCTTCCTCAAGCGAGGCCAACCCTCGCTAGCCACCGGAAAGAGAAGGAAAAAAAGAGAGAAAAAAAAAGAGAAAGGAAAAAAATTAAAGAAAAAATAATTAAAATATTTTTAAAAATTATCCATGTCAGCGCCAGCAATACCATGTAAACCAGCCGACTTCCATGTCAGCAAAATCCTACCAAAATTAGTCAGAAGGACTGAATTGGCACTATGACAAAATGTTTAGGACTAAATTGACGCAAATGTAATAGATTTAGGACTTTTTTTACCTTTTTCTTCGGGTTTAACATCAAACAGTGCTGTAACTAAACATTGGCAAGTCTAACTAAAGAGGTAACTCAAGCTAAGCTACATGATTAGAACCCACGATGCTGCTGCTACCTTCTGCATTTGGTGGCCCTTCTTCATGTGGGGGTGGCGATGGCGCTTCTTCTTGTGGAGGTGGCGATGGCGCTGGCGATGCAAATCCATATGCATGAACACGGAGACCTGAATGACCACAATGCCCATAAAATGGCCGCAGAAGGAAAGTCCATACAAAAATTCGAATTCAATTACAAATTAGAAAACCATAATGAAGGATTGTTGTTTAAAAAGATTCCTAAACAAACGGTCATTAAAAAGACCATGCCAGGCATTCTTAAGGGGCCACTACTATGGCATCTTCGACCATGCAAGGGGCCAAGTGATGCAATATTATGATGAGGAGTCTACCTTCATTTTCAATGATTTTCCTGCCGTTGGCATGGTGCAGATACATGGTCTTTTTAATAGCCTTGATCCATGCATCATAAGGTGCAAAGTTTCGTCATTAGGTCTTTTAATCTGATGATCCTACAAATTCAGGTGGAATTCTTCGGCAACCATCACACTATGCAGAGGGGAGCGAGATCGTTTGTTTAGGTATCTTTCTGAACAACAATCATTCGCTATGGTTTTCGAATTTGTAATTGAATCTGATTTGCTGTATAGACTTTCCTTTTGCGGCCATTTATGGGCGTTATGGTCATTTAAGTCTCTAGGTTTATGCACTTGGATTTGCACCGCTGGCGCCACTTGCACTGCCAGCGCCACCACCACCCCCACAGGAAGAAGCGCGACCGCCACCCCCATATGAACTAGGGCTACCAAATGCATAAGGCAGTGGCAGCGGCGTGGGTTCTAATTAGATAGCTTAGATTTTGGCTTCATTGTGTAGAGACAGAGAGGAGAGAGAAGGGGAAAGAGAGAGAGAGATATTTGTGGGTGGTACTAAGGTGTCAATGGGTCGGACCGACCCTATCACAACTCTAATAATATTCATAACTAAAAAGCCTAACCCAAGAAAGACAAGCCTTAACCTCAAAATAACGCAAATTTTAGGGTCGGATCGGGCCGGCACAGGTCGGGTCAGGTCAGCACAGGGGTTTTTGGACAACCCCTACCTTTTAGAGTGCTTTTGGGCTTTTCTTTTCACATTTCAGAGTATTGTCCTATACCAATATTGCAACGTGGATTTGGAAAACCGAAAAGAAATTAATTACAAAAGTTATAAGTTAGATGACCCCACACGTGCATCCTTAGAGTTATAATTGATGCTATAAAGTGTATTAGAAGTCTTGAAAGGATAGTTCATTAAAATAAGAGTTGAAGAAGATGCGATTGGTTTTTTTAATTTGGCATCACTTGAAGAAATTTCTTTGAAGAGACACTAAATCGAGAAAAAACCAGGTCATGTCACATTCAAATCCAAGAGTTCACAACATAACAACTTGCCGGACAAACTTTTTCATTTCTCTGCTCCCCACAGACTAAAAGGATAACATTGCTACCTCCATTATTCTAGAATTTTGGTATTCCTACGCTTGATACAATCATGATTATTAGGAAAATCAACCGTTACATGCAAGGAAAACAAGAGCGCCCGAACTATGAACAATTCTTGACGAGGACTGTAATCGGCTTTAACAGGAAAAGTGTCAAAAAAATCCCGAACTTATTGCATTAGTGTCAATTTAGTTTTGTGCCAAATCTGGCGAAGCGGCCTCGCCGGCTCTCGCCCTTGCCTCGATGAGGTCAACGCTTGCCTATGCCGATGAGGGCCACCCTTCCTTAGGCGAGGCCAACCCTCGCCAGCCACAGGAAAGAGAAGGAAAAAAAGAGAAAGGAAAAAAATTAAAGAAAAAATAATTAAAATATTGTTAAAAATTATCCATGTCAGCGCCAACGATGCCACGTAAACTAGCCAACTTCCATGTCAGCAAAATCCGGCCAAAATTAGCCAGAAGGACTGAATTGACATTATGACAAAATGTTTAGGACTAAATTAATGCAAATATAATAGATTTGGGACTTTTTTTACCCTTTTCTTCGGGTTTAACATCATACAGTGCTATAATTAAACATTGGCAAGTCTAACTAAGGAGGTAACTCAAGCTAAGTTACATGATTAGAACCCATGCTGCTGCCGCTTCCTTCTGCATTTGGTGACCCTTCTTCATGTGGGGGTGGCGATGGCACTTCTTTCTGTGGGGGTGGCGGTGGCGCCGGCGGTGCAAATCCAAGTGCATGAATACGGAGACCTGAATGACCACAACGCCCATAAATTGGCCGCAGAAGGAAAGTCTATACAGAAATTCGGATTCAATTACAAATTAGAGAACCATAGCGAATGATTGTTGTTTAGAAAGATACATGAACAAACGGTCATTAAAAGGACCGCGCGAGGCATTCTTCTGCGGCCGTTACTATGGCATATTCGACCATGTAGGGAGCCAAGTGATCTAATATTATGATGAGGAGTCTGCCTTCATTTTCAATGATTTTCCTACCGTTGGCGTGGTGCAAATACATGGTCTTGTTAATGGCCTTGATCCATGCATCCGTAGGGTGCAAAGTTTCGTCGTTAAGTCTTTTAATCCGGTGATCCTACAAACTCAGGTGGAATTCTTCGGCAACCACCACACTGTACAGAGGGGAGCGAGACCGTTTGTTCAGGTATCTTTCTAAACAACAATCCTTCGATATGGTTTTCAAATTTGTAATTGAATCCGAATTTCTGTATGGACTTTCCTTCTGCGGCCCTTTATGGGCATTGTGGTCATTTAGGTTTCCATACTCATGCACTTGGATTTGCACCGCTGGCGCCACCTGCACTGCCGGCGCCACCGCCACCCCCACAGGAAAAAGCGCAACTGCCACCCCCACATGAACAAGGGCTACCAAATGCAGAAGACAGTAGTAGCAGCGTGGGTTCCAATCAGGTAGCTTAGATTTAGGTTTCGTTGTGTAGAGACAGAGAGGAGAGAGAAGGGGAAAGAGAGAGAGAGAGAGAGAGAGAGATATTTGTGGGTGGTACTATGGTGTCAATGGGTCGGACTGACCCAATCACAACTCTAATGATATCCATAACTAAAAAGCCCAACCCAAAAAAGACAAGTCTCAACCTCAAAATAACCCAAATTTTAGCGTCAGATCGGGCCGGCCAAGGTCGGGTCAGGTCAGCGTGTGGGCTTTTTGGACAACCCCTATTTTTAGAATGCTTTTGAGCTTTTCTTTTTACATTTCAGAGTATTGTCCTATATCAATATTGCAACATGGATTTGGAAAATCGAAAAGAAATTAATTACAAAAGTTATAAGTTAGCTGACCCCACACGTGCATTCTTAGAGTTATGATTGGTGCTATGAAGCGTATTAGAAGTCTTGAAATGATAGTTTATTAAAATAAAAGTTGAAAATGATGCGCTGGTTTTTTTGAATTTGGCATCACTTGAAGAAATTTATTTGAAGAGACACTAAATTGAGAAAAAAACCGGGTCATGTCACATTCAAATCCAAGAGTTCACAACATAACAACTTACTGGACAAACTTTTTCATTTCTTTGCTCCGCACAAACTAAAAGGATAACATTGTTACCTCCATTATTCTAGGATTTTGGCATTCCTACGCTTGATACAATCATGATTATTAGGAAAATCAGCCATTACATACAAGGAAAACAAGAGTGCCCGAACTATGAACGATTCCTAATGAGGACTATAATCGGCTTTAATAGGAAAAGTGTCGAAAAAATCCCGAACCTATTGCATTAGTGTCAATTTAGTTTTGTGCCAAATCTGGTGAGGCCAAGCATTGCCTGGGCGAGGCGGCCTCGCCGGCTCTCGCCCTTGCCTCGATGAGGTCGACGCTCGCCTGTGCCGATGAGGGCCACCCTTCCTCAAGCGAGGCCAACCCTCGCCAGCCACCGGAAAGAGAAGGAAAAAAAGAGAAAGGAAAAAAATTAAAGAAAAATAATTAAAATATTGTTAAAAGTTATCTATGCCAGCTCCAGCAATGCCACGTAAACCAGCTAACTTCCATGTCAGCAAAATCCGGTCAAAATTAGTCAGAATGACTGAATTAGCACTATAACAAGATGTTTAGGACTAAATTAACGCAAATGTAATAGATTTAGAACTTTTTTTACCCTTTGGGTTTAACATCAAAGAGTGCTGTAACTAAACATTAGCATGTCTAACTGAAGAGGTAACTCAAGCTAAGCTACCTAATTAGAACCCATGTTGCTGCCGTTGCCTTTTGCATTTGGTGGCCCTTCTTCATATGGGGGTGTGGTGGCGCTTCTTCCTGTGGGGGTGGCGGTGACGTCGGCGGTGCAAATCCAAGTGCATGAACACGGAGACTTGAATGATCACAACGCCCACAAATGGCCGCAGAAGGAAAGTCTATATAGAAATTCAGATTCAATTACAAATTAGAAAACTATAGCGAAGGATTGTTGTTTAAAAAGATACCTGAACAAACGGTCATTAAAAAGACTATGCGAGGCATTCTTCGGGGGCCGCTACTATGGCATCTTCAACCCTGCAAAGGGCCAAGTGATGCAATATTATGATGAGGAGTCTGCCTTCATTTTCAATGATTTTTCGACCGTTGGCTTGATACAGTTACATGGTCTTTTTAATGGCCTTGATCCATGCATCCATAGGGTGCAAAGTTTCGTCATTAGGTCTTTTAATCCGGTAATCCTACAAACTCAGGTGGAATTCTTCGACAACCACCACACTGTGCAGAGGGGAGCGAGACCGTTTGTTCAAGTATCCTTTTAAATAACAATCCTTCGCTATGGTTTTCGAATCCAATGAAAAAGCAAACATGAAACTCTGAAATATACAATTGGAAAGCAGAAAGCCTTTGCGGCAGATATAAATTTTCCAAGACAGGACCAGTAGGAAAGTGTACGCGAGAAGGAAGGGGCAGAAAGGAAGACTTGAGTTTGTAGGGTGGAATTATCCCGTACACCTTCCTACTGGTCCTGCTCTCCCCCTGCACAATATGGTTGTTGCCGAAGAATTCCACTAGAGTTTGTAGGGTCACCGGATTGCACCCTATGAATGCATGGATCAAGGCCATTAAAAAGACCATGTATTTGCACCACGCCAACGGCAGGCAAATGATTGAAAATGAAGGCAGACTCCTGATCATAATATTGCATCCCCTCACATGGTTGAAGGTGTCATAGTAGCGGCCCCGAAGAATGCAACAAATGAGCGAAGATCCATGGAGCAAAGAGGAAGAATGGTTTTTCTCTGGGAACGGAGAGGAAGAATGGTTTTTCTGTGAGAACGGAGAGAAAAACCCCTTGTTGGGATTGTGGTATTTCTACCCGACGGACCGATTTTGGGTTAGTCGGGTGTTTTATTTGGCAGGAACATGGGACAGACGCAACAATTCTAGACAAATAAGAAAACTCTAGAAGTCGACCCCGCTAGGGCTTTTCTCTTGTTGTCATGTGGGTTCCATTTGCAATTGCATCGCGCACAAAACCAGAAGCCTTCTAGTTTTTTATGGAGGCTAGGGAATAAAGCACCGGCAGTCAGCAGATCAGGAGACCCTAGCTGAGTAAATCGAAACCCTACCTTGCGTTGAAGCACGATCGGTGCTGATACCGATGCCGCCGCTGTCCCCGCTGCCGTTCCGGGTGCCGGAGTTCAGGTTCGCGGCCAATGGGGACTTCATCCGATGACGCAACACCCACAGCTCCCGATGCAGCTTGCCAGAGTTGGAGGATGCGGACATCCCGTCATCGCCGAGCCACGAGGCAGAGGCGGAGGCGGTGGCGGTGGCAATGGCTGCGGCGGCGGACAGCCAAGATCGAAGCGGCGTGGTGAGAGGCGCCTAGTGCGCCGCGATTGCTAGTGCTGTCGTGGCTTCTCTGAGCTTCGAAGGGCTTAGATTTAGGTTTTGTTGTGTAGAGACAAAGAGGAGAGAGAGAGAGAGAGAGAGAGAGAGAGAGAGAGAGAGAGAGATATTTGTGAGTGGTACTAAGGTGTCAATGGGTCGGACCGACCCTATCACAACTCTAATAATATCCATAACTAAAAAGCCGAACCCAAAAAAAACAAGCCTCAACCTCAAAATAACCCAAATTTTATGGTCGGATCGGGCCGACGTAGGTCGGGTCAGGTCACCGCGCGGCCTTTTTGGACAATCCCTACTTTTTAGAGTGCTTTTGGGCTTTTCTTTTTACATTTCAGAGTATTGTCCTATATCAATATTGCAAAAAAGAAATTAATTACTAAAGTTATAAGGTAGCTGACCCTACGCGTACATCTTTAGAGTTATGATTAGTGCTATGAAACGTATTAGAAGTCTTGAAAGGATAGTTCATTAAAATAAAAGTTGAAGATGATGCGATGGTTTTTTTGAATTTGGCATCACTTGAAGAAATTTCTTTGAAGAGACACTACATCAACATAAAACCGGGTCATGTCATGTTCAAATCCAAGAGTTCACAACATGACAACTTACCGGGCAAACTTTTTTATTTCTCTGCTCCCTATAGACTAAAAGGATAACATTGCTACCTCCATTATTCTAGGATTTTGGCATTCCTCCGCTTGATACAATCATGATTATTAGGAAAATCAACTGTTACATGCAAGGAAAACAAGAGCGCCCGAACTATGAATGATTCCTAACGAGGACCGTAATCGGCTTTAACGGGAATAGTGTCGAAAAAGTGTTGGAAAAATCCCGAACCTATTACATTAGTGTCGATTTAGTTTTGTGCTAGATCTGGCGAGGCCAAGCATCGTCTGGGCGAGGGCGGCCTTGCCGGCTCTCACCCTTGCCTCGGTGAGGTCGACGCTCGCCTGTGCCAATGAGGGCCACCCTTCCTCAGGCGAGGCCAACCCTCGCTAGCCACTGGAAAGAGAAGGAAAAAAAGAGGAAAAAAAAAGAAAGGAAAAATAATTAAAGAAAAAATAATTAAAATATTGTTAAAAATTATCCATGTCAGCGCCAGCGATGCCACATAAACTAGCCGACTTCCATGTCAGCAAAATCCGGCCAAAATTAGCCAGAAGGATGGAATTGGCATTATGACAAAATATTTAGGACTAAATTGATGCAAATGTAATAGATTTAAGACTTTTTTTTATCCTTTTCTTCGGGTTTAACATTAAAGAGTGTTGTAACTAAACATTGGTATATCTAACTAAAGAGGTAACCCGCTTTTCTAAAGTCACGAGGTCAATGGGGTTTGGAGCAGCTGGTGCAACGGCACCAAACTTACAACGTGTTCCGTCCCACCCCTTCGAAACCAAGGGAGGGCATTGTGGTGGATTAAGTGATCCTCCAATGTTGAGAGGCTGGTACATGGTTAGGATAAGACGGAAACCCGACAATTATCTCGGAAGATTATAGAAGGAAAGAAGCAAAGTCTCACGCGAGCCAACGACGACAAAAATGAAGAACCCTAGCAACACAGGACCGACGCGCTAGCCCTTTCCCTTTCTTAGCGGTGGTTTCAGGCACAGCTCCTCCGTTAGTAATATTCTTTTCCAATCTGTCCACCTTCTCGTCTGTGAAACGCCTTGATGTAGTCCGAGAGGGAAAAATCGTTCAGCACCTAAGTATTGCACACCAACTTATCTTCTAACACGCTTGGTCTGCATTCTTCTAAAATGAAATTGGGTGATGCGAATCATCGTCATTATCCATGCCTAGCAAATTTGCTCACCGTGGCTGTACCAGCACGAAACAAAAACTACCATACAATAAAGACCTTGTGTCACAACATTCTTCCAATAAAGCAACTCTTGAGTTATCAAAACTAGCAACATATGATGGATTTCCACATTCCCCTAACTTCAGCGAATTTCAGGCACATATATCAAAGTTTGAAATTTTGTGTCAAATTCTATGATTGACTCGGGGACTAGTCGAGAGTCATTGGGACGAGTTTGGAATGAGACCAGCCGTTGCAAACTCGTAGAATTTAATATTGTTTCACGCGATTATTAAGTGGGTTCTAAATTTCAAGTTGATCTATGAAACAAAATTAAGTCGAAATGTTCAGATCAAACTTTGGTCGATCTAGGTTTGTATATGATTATATCCTAGAGCAGTCCTTGCGTAAGAGTACTCATTTCATATTCTTCAAGTTTTGCCATGGATGCTCCCAATGAGGAAAATATGAGGATAAATTGTCCAAAAAGTCTTAAACCTATTGTATGATGACCAATTCAATCCTAAACTTTTTAATTTGATCAATTTAGTCATAAATTTTTTGACGATTTGCTGATGTAGTTCTTTTGGCCAATTTTTGGCTAGAAATTATTAAAGTAGGCGCCAACTGTCCTATGTGGCACATACAACGTTGACATGGATGATTTTTGCAGATTTCTTTATTTTTTAAAAAAAAATTATTTCATTTTCCTTTCCTTTTCTTTCTTTTTCTTCTTTCTCTTCTTTCTATTTCCCTTCACCAGTTTGGAGCCTCGCGCGATAGCTAGCAAAGGTCACTAGCCATGGGTGAGGGTTGCAACGTCGCTACAAAAAAACAAGGATTTAGCCACGAAATATTAGCGTTGAACGCAAATTCATCGTTAATTTGCGACAGAAATAGCGACCAATGCCAATTCGTCGCTATTTTGCAACGAAAACAACTTTCGTGATGCATTTGTCGCAAAATAACTTTCGCGGCATGTTCATCGCAACAATTTTTATAGTTCATCGCCAATTTTGCAACAAATATATGTTCGTCGCTAATTATAATTAGTGACAAACTATAATCGTCACTAATTTAGCGACGAATCATGTTTGTCGCTAATTAACGATGAAATTAGCGACAACCCTTTATATTAACAATTCAGTAAATAAAAATGTCGCAAATGTCAATACTAATTTTTCGATAAAAACTTATTCGTGGCTAATAGGCGACAAATATTGTTCATCGCAAAATTAGCGACGACATTTACGATATTTTTATTTGTTAAATTATTAGTATAAAAGTTGATCGCTAATTAGCGACAAACATAATTTGTCACAAAAATTAGCGACGACATTGGTAATATTTTTTATTTGCCCAATATTTAATATAATAGGCTGTCGCTAATTTCGTCGTAAAATTAAATTACAAAAAAAACAAGAATTTAATCGTGAAAAATTAGCGATGAAAGAAAATTCATTGCTAATTTGGGACGAAAATAGAGATGAAAAAGGGTTTTTGGTACCCCTTCCCCGCCGGCGCTTCGTCCCGCGACTCCTCGTCGCCCATGGCCTCCGGAGGCGGCTCCTTCCCCCGTCAAGGGCAAGGAGGAGCTCCCCTGAGAAATTAGAGGCGGAGGAGGCGGAGCAAGAGGACCGAGAGAGATCGCCGCTCCGGAGGAGGAGGCCGAGGCTTCTGACGAGGAGGCTCCGCTCCGCTGGTCGCCTCCCCCCGCCCCCCCGCCGGCTGCTTCACCTCCGAGAGGCCATGCCCGTGATGTCCATATCCTGGGCTGCGGCTTCTTGCTCATCTTCTCGACCTACGGTGCTGCTCAGAATCTCGAGAGCACTGTGAACACCGTGAGTTTTTCGAGTCTGTTTCGTTGGAATTTTGGGTAAATCGAGAGAAGGAATCGACAGTCGTGAGATGAAAACCCAGAGGTAGATTTTGTACTTCTGGGTCTGAGGTTGCTTGTAGGAATTTTTTTTTTTTTTCGTTTGACGTTGCGTTTTGGTTTGATGAGTTTCTTGTTTTTTGTTGCAGGCCGATAATTTTGGCACGATCTCGCTTGGGATACTGCAGGTGTCCTTCACATTCTTCTCCTTGGTGGTTTCTTTGGTGGTTCGTTCATTGGGTCCCAAAAATGCTATTCTTCTTGGGACTACTGGGTACTGACTGTTCCTAGCAGCGAATTTGAAACCATCCTGGTATGCCCTTATGGGTCTGTAGGTTGTCTATACTACTCAGTCTGATTGCTTATAAATTTTCCGGTCCCGGTGTCTCAACAAGTCCATGAATTTATTGTATACATTGGTCAGGCCTCTTATTCCCCCACAATGGGGTATATGAGGTTGCTCGCGGTAAACATAAGAGCCTCCGGGCATCTTAATGAGATGTTGTCGCAGGCAGATCACTATGCTTTAAACTTCAGAAATCTAGTTAGTTAGCTCATCATAGGCATAGCTCGTCATCTAACTTAGTGCAAATGCATAAATACCTCGGCTCCGTAGATTAGAGGGGTACTCGGTTGTGCTATTCATGTTTTTGGCCATCATAATGCCCCTTTCTCGACAAAACGAAATAGAAAGTGCCCGATAGAGATGGTGAAACATCCTTAGTTTTTAAATTAGACGGTTCAGTTTTGGGCTGAAAAAGAAATCGACAGTTTACATTTCTGTTCATTTACTCGTAAACTTCGTGGTGGACTGCACATTCTTCATCTTTTAGCTGTTCCTGATGCAGTTACACAATGGTTCCAGCTTGTTTATATCTTGGGTTTGCTGCGTCAATAATATGGGTTGGGCAGGTGGATTTGCTTCCTCTTGATTTGTTTGTAAACTAAGTCTGTCTTTGTTTCAGGTCCGCTGCTCTTATCTTGCCATCAGTTTTTTCCCTTACCTAATTTTTTTCTATCTGGAGACATATCTCACCTTTGCTGCACGTACTCATGCAAAAGATTGCAGCTTACATGAAGGAACAATTATTGGTGCCTTAAATGGAGAATTTTGGGGAATGTTTGCCAGTCATCAGTTCAAATTTGCTAATTGATTTTTTTAAGATAGGCTTTTAATCTTAAACATCCAGCATGTTGTCCCGATCTTTTTGACATGTCTTTGCAGGTTGTTGGGAATCCAGTATCGCTAGCAGTTTTGAGAGAGGAAACGGTATTTGGCATCATCCCCTTACTCATTCCTTCTTTTTTCTGTCCTTCTGTTAACTTTCTAATGTCGTTAGCTGTTTTTATAGAGGAATCTGTATGGGGCATCCCCTTACTCAATTCTTTGTTTTTCGATTCTTTTGCTTGTTCATTAACATACATAATCATACCACATGAATTTTTTCTCATTTTGTCCATTTATAAAGGAAACCAATACTGCCTTTCAGTGAGATCTTTTCTTATGTGTGGAAAGATGATTATAACAAGCGTTTCTGCAATTGTTCTTATCTTCCCTTGATTCTAAGAGTGTCATTATCCTTCATTGTGGATTTTGTTTCCCTTCAATGTAGGACGGGAGTGCAAGCGGAACGAAATTACTGTTCATTGTGTTTGTTTGCAGTATGACCTTCGGCACCATACTTATGTGTTTCTTGAGAAAAAGAGACAGTAGAGAAGAAAGAGCTTCCCCAGAATACCCTGCTAGTTTCCATTCTTCTCTGGTGTCTCTATCAAAGTCTGTGATTACTCCTTTGTTTGACATGCAAAGGCTTCTGATAATCCCGCTAATTGCATATTCAGGGCTGCAGCGACCATTTGTTTGGTAAGTACTGCATTACTTAGTTGTTAAGATACCACTTGTAATATTGAGGAAAATAGTAGCATGGCTTGCTTGTTGTGGAAAAGGATTGTTCAAATGAACTTGTGGTTTAGGCTTTAATGTTTCCTCATTATATAGATTTGGCATTGACTATTATTATCATTTTGAAAGCAGTCAAATGATGTGATATATAGTGACTACATACCGTTAGCACAAGATTATTGTGCCTTTAACATATGGTATGATTCGTGTTTTAGATGAAGTCGAAAAGTAGTGATGTATAGTGAGTACTTATTATTAGTGAGACCTTTTGTACTTTGAAAGGCTATGCAGAAGTTCAGCTAAAAATGCTAATGACTTAGTCCTCATACTTGGATGTTTCCACAAGATGGTTGTGCGATGGTATCTTCATTTACTAAGCAAGTGAAAAACATTGTCAGGTGTCGTATTGTTTAGTTATTTGTATTAAACTTAACAGCTTGCTTAAATTTGAAGTGGTATTTGATTCATATCATAGTTTGATTTGTATGGAGAAGAATTCCGTTTGTAATATCATATGAGAACTGATGAAGTTTTTATTCAAACCAGCATCTTAGAATGCATAGCAAGTTAAGTTGGCTTAATAAAGAACCTTGTGCAGTGTGCATATTGATTGGTAGGTCCGTTAATCTTGGCTTCTTAATTTGCTCTTTCGGAGGATCAATTAGACTGAAAATGTGTCACCAAAAATTTCTAGCAATTGCTTTCATGGCCTGAAGATATATAAATATTGTGAGTGCAATCCTTTTAATTTTGGATGCGAAATTTTGGCAATGTAGGTAATTCACTTTCTTCTCTGTGCTTGTGGGACTTTGAGTTTTCCTTGCTTTTGGGAATTTTATGGTTTTAATTAAGAATATTACATAGTAGATATGTTTTGTTTGGTAGTTAGGTTAGTTATTATGCGTTGATATGCGGAGGGGGAGATTTGCCAAGGATGGTCTGATTCAGTATCGCGTTGTATGTAAACAAGTCAATGTCACTTCTTTGGAGGAGGTGATGAATCACTTCATGCAAACCTTATAGGAGAAAACAGAGTGGGCGCAAGATTGGAAGTATCTTTTCATATCCATCGGAGATAAGCTTTGCTTCAGCATCTTTTATGCCAGAAGTGCAGTTGGCCCAATATGTTTTTGCCCCAGAAAGAATTGCCACCTGGGGTTGCTTAAGCATATGCTTTAAAGTGCTCAAGATTATTTATTCTCTCATTACGTGTATTACAAAGAAAAATGTTTTTGTCGTTCTTGTGGAAAATGTAGATGAATGTATTTCATTTTCATATTATTATAATATTTTGATGTTATTAAGTGCTTAATCAATGTTAAATATAAATTTTAGAAATTAATTTTGCCTTTAATTAGATTTAAATAGAAAAATAAAAGAAATGATTTTATCATATGATCGCAAATTATAAAAGTTCATTGCAAAAATAAAATTTCGTCACTAATTTCATCCCTAATCAATATTTGTCGTAGAGTTCGTCGCTAAAGAATTAATAAAAATTCGTTGCTAAATTCGTTTTTGAGCAATGTTCATGGAAAAATTCATTGCTAAAGACATATTATCAAGTACATCGTAAAAAAAAATGTCGTCGCTAATTTTATCGCTAAAATATTTCAAATTTCATCACTTCTACCGTTGCTAATTAGTGACGATTTTTTCCACGAATAGCGCTCGTGGCAAATATGTGACAAATTTTGTGGTAGAATTTTCGTCGCAACTTCATTTAGAGACGAATTTTGCCAAAATTTTTGTGGCAAATGCCGTTGCTAAAACCTTTTTTTTTTTTTATAGTGCGTCCTCGCAAAATCATTTAGAAAACTTTAAGAAAGAAGAAATTAGAAAATTTTAAAAGAATTGCACAAATGATTCACGTCAACGTCCACCTTGTACGTAAGACACCCAGCATAAATGTTAGTAATTTCGAGCTAAGATTGGCCAAAAAGACTCATTAGTGAATCGTTAAAAGATTTATAATTAAATTGGCCAAATTAAAAATTTCTAAACTAAATTAACCCATGTATAATAAGTTTAGAACGTTTTGAAAAATTTTCCAAATTATGATTTTTTGAACAATTTTCCTTGGGAAGAGGTTATGCAATTGAAATTCTCGATCTTATTCTATAGCTCCTATACTTTTTGCTCTCAAAGATGCAAAAAGAAAAAAAAATAATTAGGATGCGCCAATGACTTTTTTACCGTATAAGATAAGATCCGTAAGATAAGGGCATAGATATGTATCATTGGTAAACGACATAATAAATGGACATGAGACGAGTGCCTGCTCTACAAGGAATAGAACAAGACTAAACATAAAATAGTAATGACGTTTTTCGAGATTTGGATAAATAATTGCATCATGACAACCGCGAGGGGGCTCTAGTCCCGTTCGCCTCAGGATCAGGGACCCTAACTTGGTGGTCACCGAAAACACCACGAGGTGATCGAGGTTCCGGAGCCAAGATTTGGCAGAGAGAGAGAGAGATGATAGTGATCAACCACACTTTGCCATTTGAGAGCTACCGCCACTTCATCGTACGGGTGAGCAGGGTACCGGCAAGTAGTTCCCGATATGGATACAAGAACTACCTCCTAAGGATCGGTTTTGAGAAATTGAAACCGGGAACTGTTCGTTAGTTTCATAGATCCATCCGGGCCCAAGTGAGTCAATAGAACCGGTTCCACCAAGTTTCATATAATTGGAGGAGACCGAAAGTGAGAGAAGGAGGCAATGAACGGCTTGAGGCGCGGCGGTAAGTTGATGGGAGTCGAGAATCAAACTTCAAATTAGGGATTTTATGATTTTCATATTTGTAAAAATGTTTTCTATTTTTTTTGTTGAAATTTTCCTTAAAAGTTATATATGTGTATATTTATATTACCGGTCCAGTTCAGGTGGACGGTTCCATGCTTAGAACTAGGAACCGGGAACCGGACCAATCCTCACGGGAACCGCGTGTTTCAAGCCGGTCTGGTCCAATTTTGGGTGGTTCCCAACTTCTTTGCACGCCCCTACTTCATGGGGGTTGTGCGATTGTTGCAACGTAGGTGATGTCAGAGTGCGTGATTAAGAGAACATCGCCTCAAGAGCTAAGCTCCTTTTGCCAAATAGTGGTGGATTGGATTTAACTTGTGATTAGACCCTATGCTCGCTATCAATATCGACGCCTACACCTGCGTTTAGTACGGGACTTGTCACGACTTCTCGTTTCTCTAAATGATCAAAGTCCGGCGATGTTCTTCCCACATCGATGCGACGAACCGTCCATGGGGTCACACGCCACCGCAATCCAAACGCCCAACCGTCCATGGAGGAGACACCAGCATCCCGCGGTACGGGGGGACAGAGACTCAGTCAGAGCGAGCGGGGCGATATCATAAGGCAAAAGCGCAAAGCGATACTGGTACAGTACGTCGCACGTTTCGGTCATGCAATGTTGAGGTCAGTCATGGCCGAGAACTTTTTCTGAACTGTACGCAAAGCGGCGCGCGTTGAAAGTCGGGGAAGGAAGACCGAGCATACCTTTCTAGTGAACGGGGCTGAAATGGGTTTAAAACCATTGCGTGGGCTCAACCTTCTTCTGTAGCCCCCACCTTCATCGTCGCCTTTCTTGCACGACTGCTTCGACAACAAGGAGCCGAAGATTTTTGCCCACCGATTATCGAAGTTAAAAGCTGTCTATTCGACCCTGGATCAAGATTCTCTCTCATGTCCGATTTCGTTTGAGCTAAGATATTAGAAAGGGCCAAACTATATCTACTGTGATACATTTATTCTAAATTTTTTTGGGACATCAAAAACTCAAAAAGCTATGCCCACTACGACACATTTTTCTTAAATCACAAACTTGTACTTAGTCGACAGATGATTTTTCAGTTAAAACAACGTCCGTTTTTATTTCACTTGAGTTACATAAGTATTATATCAACATTATCTGCTTTTCGGCATCCACATAGACAGATTTTTAACAGGTATTCATTAACGGAAGATAAACGTGTCACATGGTACAAGTTTGGAATTTAGTAAATACATCATAGCGAGCATAATTTGAGATTTTTAGCGGCTTTTTCACTAATATAATATAGATGGGCTCGTTTGGGGGCAGAGGCAGTTCACATGAGCTGGTAAGAATCGTGGGACACGAAGTCATAATCCACAAGCCATTACCTCGTAGAATGAAGTAGAAGGGAAGCCTCGCATAGTTTTTATGAGTGCACGATCGTTCATCAGCTAACTTATTTTTCTACTTTGAGAATTAGATGCGAAGTATTCGGTCCCCCTCGCACTCTTCTTATCCACAGTCCGGAATCCAGCTTTTGCCCTACTGGGCTGATTATTCGACTCCTTTACTTTATTTTTATCGTATGGGTTCGGAATATTTAAGGATTTTCACGTTACGCACATTTGACGCGCATGTCTACACGAATCACGCCGACCATATGAGATATAGCTTACTAGTAGTTCATTTAAAACCGAGACCAAACTTTTAAATCCAACCGCATCAGCTATGTCGTATCTATTGGCATTGACGGGCACGGTGCAAATGTAAGTATTCTTTCTGGAGGGCAATGAGAGAGAGGCGACACTTGAGGGATGATTAGCGTTTCCAGAGCATCTTGTATTGCTGATCGGGGGCATTCGTAACGACTGATGGAGTTGAAAATCAAGACTTGAGTTATTTATCGTCCGAGCATTCTTTTTATAGCTAGATCCCATCTATTGGCCGCTGTGAAATGGAAAAAGAATTTCGCGTTCTTCCTTTTTGGAAACGGAGGATTATATAAAAATCCTATTGATTGCGGCTTTCTCCCGACCTCTTGGAAAGGAATGAAAGGAAGGCTCGAGCGGTGCGACTCCTTGGTCACCCTAGAATGAAGGGGGCGATTTCACAGCTTTTGGACTGCGAAAATACGTCGTTTGGTGCTCCATTTCATTTTCCCATCGAGGCCGAAACCGATAATGTCATTATGGTTTAACAAGGGAGAGTCCCTCTAGTTCATACATAATTTGACATTCCCGCAAAAAAGTAAGGCGGCTCTAAAGATCTTCCCCCGACAAGAGAGCGATTCCAAAATACTCGTGCGGTCGTCGACTCTCTGGTTGCTCAACAAAACGAAACCATCACGGCGGTCTCTTTCCAAGAGAGAGAGAGAGAGAGAGAGAGAGAGAGAGAGAGAGGGAAGAGGCTTCTCTCTCTTCAACTCACTTGACCTGTCCTGGAAAAAATTTTCGGTTCACTCTCAACTTTCATGAAATTTGGAAAAATAGAAGAGGAAGAAGAAGAAAGAAGAAACGAAACCATCCATCCCCACGACAAGCAAACAAACAAAAAGACAGAGGTTGTGGGTTGGGGGGCCCCCTCCCCAACCGAGGGGTGCTCGGTTGGGCAAAAAATTTATTAAAATGCAGCACCAGCGCGCAACGTGCGACACATGGGTCTGACAAGCAGTAAAACCCACACGGTCCGATGCAGCGTTGACCACCCACCATCCCAAGTTTCCATTGGCCACATCCCCACCCCCCGACGCACCCCTTCTCACACGTTTGGGTCGAACCGTCGAAATTGAAAAGGTTGAGAAAAATTGAAAAAAGTCGAAACCAAGAACACCACACCTACACTCCTTGTCAAAGAAGGAGAGTGTTCACGAGTCAGAGATAGGAGGAGCAGCTTCCTCCACTCTCTCTCTCTCTCTCTCTCTCTCTCTCTCCCCTTCCATCTGTGCATATAAATAAACCCTCTTATCGCCTCCCTTCTTAGCCCACCACCACCGCTGCCCAAATGCGCCTCTAGTGTCGTTTTTCCAGCCGTTTCTTGCCTCTGGGTCTCCCTGTTTCTCCCCCTGAAGAGTTCTTGCCATGCGTTCTTGGGCTCTAGCTCGCTGAGCCGAGAGGGGGTCGTCGCGGGTTTCCTCGTTCTGTCTCTCTGTTTTCTCTTTTCCGGGGGGAGGGGAAGACATGGAGGTGCCGAGGTTCTTCGTGAGCGGAGGGATCAAGCTGCCGATCGGGTTCAGGTTCCGGCCCACGGACGAGGAGCTGCTGGTCCATTACCTGAAGCGAAAGGTCCTGGCCGTCCCGTTGCCCGCCTCTGTGATTCCGGAGCTCGATGTGTTCGGGACCGATCCCTGGGGCTTGCCAGGTAAATCTTTGCATGACAACCCAGCTCGGGCCTTTGACCCTGGTGTCTGTATCGTTGCCCGTTGATCTCCTGTCTGCCTCGGTTGTTGAAGCTCTCTCATTTTTTTTTTCCACATATATTGAGTTTGGGGGAGAAGTCGTCGTTATCGTCCTAGTTTTTGGAGGGTGTGAGGCGACTATTTTAATGCTTTGGGCTGTGCAATTTCCGATTGCCGGTGCAGTTTGTTGCTTTATAATATCTTATCACCTGTTTGTGTCCGAATTGATAGAATAATGTCCAATTATATACATGGCCCCATGAGCTCGAGCATGTGCTCAGGACATAGAAAATTGGCTGAGACTTTGAATGGTCAACATGAAAACGTTGAAAACTTGGGATTGTGCTGGTCTATGTGTATCGTGTTGAGGAAATTTGTGCGTATTTGATTGCGTTTAGGCAACTTGAGGGAGAGGAGGTACTTCTTCGGCAGAAGAAATAGGAGTTCCAGTGGCCATGAATGCGTAAGAGTCGCAGCTGGTTTTGGCTATTGGAAGTACAAGGCCAAAAGCAAGCAAATCTCAGCTTCTGATGGCACTGGAAACCAAGTCACTGGGACGAGGAAGACTCTGGTTTTCTGTGAAGGGAGGCATTCCACTTCCAATGTCGCCGGAACCCGATGGATCGTGCACGAATTTAGCCTCGCGGGCACTCGTGAAAACTCGAAATTGACCACGGTAAAGAAGGAAAAAAGAAAAATCTAGACCAAGATAACTTAATTTCGTTTCATCTTGTAGCAGTTCACTTGTGCTTAGTGGACATGCTGCGTGGTCTGGCCTGTTCCTTATGGTGTTGTCTGGATTGACCCAAATTTTGCAGACGGCTCATGTGGGAGATGAAAATTGGGCGGTCTATCGGCTGTTCCAGAAGAAATTGAGGCCCAGGAGAAATGGCAATGGCAATGGCAATCTTTCTCATCCCAAGAGGAAGAAGAGAAGCTCAGTGATTGATCTTCGGAGTGAAGCCATAGCTGGCGATTCACTAGGCACTCCTCCTCCATCATCTCCATGTTCGAGCTCAATCACCGACAACGCCTCTTCTTGCAACATGTTGGATCAGGAGGACATTAGCAGTTCTTTTCTCTAGTTTTTCATCTGATCGGATTTCAGATGCCGTGAAATCGGCCTCTCCTTTTCCCAAATCATTAGACCTTTCTCGCGCAGCGGAATTACAAATTGCCAGCCCAAAAGGGGTGTGAAACGAAGTGCATTTTCACATTTCAAGTGGAGAATTTTCTTGCTTTGGCTTTTGCAAGCGCGATCAATGTCTTCTTTACATGGTTCTCGCCTCGCCACATCGTTTCCACACGAAACTAAAATGACCTTTCAGACTAATCAAGGAAATGTGCACATGAATCTTACACGATATCTAAGATCGCGATTTCGCGCGCTCAATTCGTAACCGTGACTTTGTGCCAAGAGGTCGTGCCCCCGCTATCTGGCCTTTTTATCCAAAAATGGCAAACGACTTCGGACACAGAAAGGGGGTCCAGCGAAGATATGTTACATGAAAAAGCACAAAAAAGAAGGCATCAGCACAAAGAGAGAGGCATCCGAAGAAAGGATGGAAGAGGTTGCGTGTTACTTAATCATGACTTCACCGGAAAGTTATCCCTTATTTGTGTGCGTACGAACAATAGAAGAGACGAAAACCAGAAAAAACTTAAGGAAGAAGGGCATCTCCACATGGGTCTACTTCTCCCACCCATATTTTTCTGTCTCTGCAACTAATCTAGTCCACTTATAAATGCTTGCTCGAATGGAATCTTTCAGTGCAACATACATGGACACCCATTAAAAATCCACTGTTCAATTCGGTTCCCTGTTTAAATTATAGGGATTGCTCCTTGTTTGCTTGTGAGAGAGAGAGAGAGAGAGAGAGACAGCATTAAAGAAACAATTTCATAGCAACAGACCCTGTGAAGGTGGAGTCTGCAAGAGCATAAGATAGGAAAAATGCTTGCAGCTAGCAGGATTCTTCTTCATGATTCCCGTGATGGACTTGTGTTGTGGCTATTCCAAATCATCTGTTATGGACATTTAACGCCAAATTTCAACCATAGGAAACCTTGCATGATTGTGTCAAACTAAAATATACATGTTTTCGTTTACTTTGACCGAAAGTCAATAAATAAATCTTTAACTTAAACTTATCTAAACAGGCCGGTTTTCGTAGCATCCGAAGCTTCTTTTCTACAGATGCGCTTGATTCAACGAAGTGCTGCCAGCCGCTATCCATCCTCTCCATTCACACTATTATTCGAATTGATCATATTGCAATCGCGATCATGCATATGTGCAGTTGGATCCTAGCGACACAGTCCCTAGACATTCCCTTTGCGGTTGAAAAGGTACTCATTCTCATCGCTGTCTTTCCACCGGAATGATTTGATTCTCCATGCACACGAAGTAAAAGGATGGTGTTGGTTGAGTTGGAGAAAGGAAGAAGGCACAACCATGTATGCTTGCTTTCTTTCCTGAATGCTTCAGAATCAGGATAAACGCAAATGCTCAAAAAGCAAACATAGATACACAGAGAACAAGATTCTCTTGCAAAGAAGGATTTAATGTAATAGCGATGTAGCACAATGACTGCTGAGCTTCCCTAGGCAATCACCAACAACAGAGAGACAGAGAGAGAAAAATACATTACACTGCAGAGATTATTAATTTAAGGAAAAGAAAGGAAGGAAGTGGAGGTGATGACAGTGGACCACAACCTGCGAGTGAATAGAGCAGAGAATGAGGACAATCGGGTTCCGTTGCTCCCAAGAGGATGATGTTTTGAAAAAACAAATGTATGATGTTGGGTACAGATTTGATTATTGATGGGAGGCGTGTGATCTCTAAAAAGGATGGACGACAGTGACTTGACATTCAACAGCTTGGTTGGACTTGGGAAAGCCCTCCTTCCTTCAGCAGTTATAGTTGATTCATCCACTAGGCCTGGTGTTGGTGTATAGAGTGAGCAAAACATTGATCAGAAAGACACAGGTCCATGAGAAACCATGTGCGTGGTTTACCCCCAGCGAAAGCGTGAAATCTGAAGTTTGATTATTTTACGGCGCAACATCTTTGAGCGTGGATGCGTCGCCGCCAATCGTATTTGGAATTCGAACGCAGTCTGATTTCGAGCCATTTAACACATGGGAGCATATGTAGCTGTAGATGGTCTTTAATGGCGTCGTGAAAGAAAATGGGCTCCATAGAAGTGACGATTTTGCTGCGCCAGTCAACTTACACTGGGAAAGAAGCTTTGAAAAGATATAGCAACCTTGTATAACTTAGGGCTGTGCAAGATGGACTGCCAAAATCAGGACTGGATTAGACCGGACCAATCGGTTTGGTCCGGTTCCTGAGTATATCGGTCCGGTTCCTAAAAGTGGAACCGGTTTCCAGGCGATCCAGTTCTCGGTACTAGGGTGGAAACTGGACTGGAATGGGTGGGAATCGGACCGGACCGGGCCAATAAATATATTTTTTTTTAATTTTTTCATATATATATTTATTTACATTTTAAAATTTTTTTAAAAAAATAAAAAGCCTAATCTAATTTCTCCAATTCTCTTTTGTCTTTATCAATAAGTAATTAGTCCCATTGGAATCGAACTGATGGTCTGGTCCGGTCTACGGTCCCAAGATTAGCCAGTCCGGTCCCCGGTCCTAGAAACTGGGAACCGGTCCTCCCAATCCAGTTTCCGGTTCTTGGGTTAGACTGGACCGGACCGGATCGAGAACCGCTTACCTCTAGTATAACTTAGAAGAACAAGATCACGCGTGCTTTTAAGACCCTCGGGATCGGCGCAAACCGGTTCTAAGTAAGGACCGCCTTAAAGACCAAATGCCTAAAACCTCATGCGACCGGTAGAATTTGCATGATGTTTCATAGCGTTCACTTTCCGTGCCCGCACCCTTTCGGGAAACCCTTCGCCATGGCAGAATACCGTAAAGAAAAGGAAGACTCCAATCGTCCCAAAATCCTTGGAAAGTGAAAGGGAAAGTTAAGCCGAGGGCGGTCTCTTGCCGTGGAGGTTTAGAATCGTAATCTGGTTGGATTCTTTTCGCACGCAAGGTTCAATTTTTGCTCTTGCTTGTCATCGATCACGTCACGACTAGAAAAGCATTGAACAAAAGTTCAAAGCAGATTCGTGCTTGGGCCCCTTGGGCGTGGAATCCTGACTTTTGCCACACGGTCTATTTTGTCAAAGGCAGGCAGGCAAGGTCGTTGACCCCATGGTGAGAGCACGAGGTCCGCGAAATCCACAAGGTTGTCCGTGTCATCTTCGTTCAACGCCGTGGTTACTTGAGAAGGATCGGTTGTTGTCCTAAAACAACTCAACGGGGTGGTAATAAACAACTATTTTGTGATGAGAAACACTTGGCATTCGCAATCACGATGGAATTCGTGATTTTTGGATAATGTTCGATCCTTTATTAGCACACACGGAACTGGGAGGCTGTGCTACAAGCTCAACTTAGCTAGTAAGAACTTCATAATCGAATGTGAAAAAGGTTATGTTTGCTTGAATTATTGTCTTTACCAAAGCGATTATGATATATAATGCTTTAAACCAATTTATTACGACTTACCGTCTCGAAATATCGTATCACAAGGAAGTTGGGACTTATTGGATGCAATGCATAGAAACCTTTATGAGCACATTGTTGGGTGCACCCGGATCACGTGAGTCCAACTCATACCCGCAATCGGATCAAATGAGCTCCACATGAAATGAACATCGGCCAACGGTGAAATATGACTTGGGCTTATCTATGTCAAATGAAGTTAGGAAGTTTTGCCGACTTTGACGCGGTCGGGCCGCACAAAACCACGAAGGGGAAATGCCAATAACGCTCTTGTCCTCTCGGTTCAAACTCTTGTGAGATGCTTTGCGGACTTTGAGATGGTCAAGCCGTACAAGTACGAAGAAATGCCGAAAAGGGTCTACTCCTCTTTGGTGGAACTCAGGTGGGAAAGGTATATTTAGCCGAACGGACGGAGGAGCGACCCAGTGTAGAGAGATGTCCAATCATCGCCATAACGATTGGATATGGACGCTGCTGACTGCTGGGGAATATGTTGTGTTCACGTGCGTGTCGCTTGTGAGCGAAGCATCCTTAATCTTAGTTAAACTTTCTTCTTCTAATGTTTTTAGAGTGCGTTTGGTAACTTGTCATAGAGTGACAGATTCTATTTTTTTATTATCGAGAACAAAAAAAAGAATAGAAATCCGCTTAGTAAATTTTTTGTTCCTTGACACGAATTTGTTCCCAAAATCAGTTTTGGAATAGAATCAAGAATAATAATAAAATGTTGATTCTTGATTCTGGAAACAAGAATCAAAAATAAAAAAGAATTTTTTTTCCTTTTCTTCTTTCTTTCCTGGTTGTGGCCGGTTCTTCTTTTTTCCTGGCCTGTGGCCAGTGGTCGGTGACCGACAATCGGCCACAGGCCAGGGTCGGCGAGAGTTGGACCCTCTCGGCTTGGGCGAGGGCCCCGATGCCGTCGCTGGCCATGGCCAAGAAGGAGAAGAAGAAAAAAAGAAAAGAAAAAAAATGAGAAAGAAATATTAAAAAATTTAAAATATTATTAAACTATTATTAATAAAAAGAAATTTTGTGCAATTACCAAACGTATTTCTTTTCTTTTTCTATTTTAGGAATGGAAATTTTGAGCCGTTACCAAACGTCTTCAAATATTTAGAAATTGTTTTCGTAAACAGAATAAAAAAATATCATTTTTGAGTAGAAATTATTTTCATAAATATAATTATTACCAAACGCACCCTTGGTGTTACGATGTAATCTGAAAAAAGGTTTTTGAAATCTACGCCTCATTCGTGTGATGAGGAGGTGCTCTTCAAAGACGTGGATGAAACCCTAGTCTGTATTACACATGCATGTGTCTCTTATGAGGGAAGGCTTCGCTTATCTATACTTCTCGAAATATTAACAGCTTCATATAAAATAGATCAGACTATAAAAACTATTAAAGCCAATCTTTGTGGGTCCCATTATGGCTACATTTGGGAGAGCATTTGCCCAAAAAGCCTCTGCATAAATACAAGGGGCTTTAGATGAAAGAAGTTTTTTAATAGCAAATAATATTTGCCAAACACCATTTGAAATGCTAAAAGTGTTTGGGAAATAGTATTGGCATTTGTCATACCCTTTAATTTTTTTTTTTTATAAGCACAAAAGGACCAAGGACCTTCGTGGACCCTCGGTAGCTCAGGCGATCGCTCGTCGCCAAGGTACACGACTAGGAGAGGCGATGTCGGAGTCACACAACCCAGCCACCGAGGAGCCGGGAAAATTTCGTTCGATTGCAGGGCCAATCAGCACAAGAATGTCTACCAGTTTCTGGTCCAGGCCGGCATCATGAAGATATACCAGATGGAGATTCATGGTTTTTGAGGGAGTCCGGGGTTTATTATCAAGGATTGTGTTGTGTACCCTGTAATTACCAGAGATGATTGCTTTCAAGGGGCAAAAGAGGAATACGAAATATTGATGAGGGCAAAACTGAAAATTAAAAAAAAAAACATTTATTAGGAGCTTTAGCGGTCCGAAAATACTGAAAGCTCAAGGCAACTCTTGACCTAGGCCGACGGACTTTAGAAGGCTTGGGAAATGCAATACATCTCCCCAACGTTCTCCAGAATAATTTACCAAACGTCCTGTCATTTGCCTAAAGGCCTTTAGAGGCCTAAATTTTCGGAAAGTTGTTCCTAAATGCAGTCATATCATGAGAGGTTTATGTATATTGCATCTATCATGCACGCTTGTAAAGGGTATCCCGGTGTAATATCTTGTCATGCGCATAGGCATGAACCAATGCCTTAGATCTCGCTAGAACTGAATCTCTCTGTGGAATGAACTTCCTTGCACAAGGCACCATTAAGGATGGGTTATCTCAGTTTATTTTCGACGACACGTGACTTAGGATGCATTTGTTTCGAAAAAGATTTATGATTTAGAAAATATTTTCTCAATAAAGGTCACTTGTATTGCCTACAAAAATATATAAACGAAAAGAAATTTCGTTGTCCATGAAAATGTTTGGACATAAATTGTTGTTAATAATAAAAAAAAATTTCATTAATTAACTATTTCAAGCTATAAAAACGATTATTTTTAAGAAAATATTTTTCAAATCATTTATTTTTTTACGAGACAGATGGAGCCTTATTTAGTTTTGATTCTACATGTGCATGCCTATAGTTTTGATTTCTTTTTTCCCTACAGAGCTTAATTTGTGGCTTGCATCTTGGATTTGATATAGTTTCGATTCTTGCTTAAAATCTAACTTAGAACTTTTAGATTCACAATTTTCTTTTCGATTTAGTTTTGCTTCGGAACTTACGCTTGATCTAGCCTGAGCTTCTATATATCTCACTTAGTACCTCTATTGGTGTCTCAACAAATCTCAACCATCGATACATTAGTCATAAAACCATAATTCAAATGGGTTGCTACTTTGAATAGAGACACCAACGGGGCAAGGGATCTCACCCCTTCAATTAAATTTACTTTAATTTTGATTTCAAATGGTTTAATACGTGTGCTTGATTTAATATGAGCTTCAATCAAATCTACTTAAGTATCGATTCTAATTTATGCCTTGTGTTTTAGTTATTTTATATCAATTTCAGTAAAATTTATTAAATTTTGATTTTAGTTTAATAACTTAGCTTTATGATTTTTTTTTTACTCAACTACTAATCTCAAATGGAATTTTTTCATAATCTGATTGGTCTTGGCAAATTAGAGCCGACTATATGTTCCTACCCGCCAATGAAATGGTCTCCCCCATGTCAAAGTAAGGTCAAATTTTTTCAAGCTTTGTCTTCCCATACTACAATTCAAACATTATTTAACATATGCGATGTTTACAAATATTAATTTTTCTTTACATAATTATGTCACGATATAACTATATGTTTGTATTAGGTTGAGAATTTAAGAGATTTTCCTTTAATTTTTCGCTTTTCCTGGAAGAATACAAACTGTTAATTTCAAAAACAATAATATAAAAAATTCATTAAATCTAATGCATTAAACGGCAAAAAGTCGCTTTTACTCTCATGCATCAGATTATGGATGGCTGTCGGCAAGCGCGGGGTTGATTTACTACCTGGGCCTTACTAACCTGACAGCCCAATTATTCGGTCTCCTACAAAACTCTCGCCAAAGGCCCAAGTGAGCATGTATTTGGGCTTCATACACTTTAGGCCCATTTTGGAAATCTCTATATGCCGTCAGGTAATCTACACTCCTCAAGCATTGTAAGTGATATAATTGCTCGTACTAAAGTTTTAACATTGTTTATTGCAAAAATTAATGAATATTAAAGAGCTTTAACCCTTTTTTTTGACACTTGGTAATTGCATATAGTCACTCCCATTGGTAGTATGTAAATTTAAATGTGATAACGAAATGTAGTAAATTGATTCAATAATCGACATAAGTGGGAAATGTGACGTGCAAACTCACGTAATGAAAGATATGCTTGTGTCAACAAGAAAAGTTGACTTGAATTAATTTCGTAAAGAAAACTGATTTGCTATCTACAAATTATTTCCGTGCACTATTTATCAAACTAATTCCTTTTTTTTTTAAAGCAAAAACCAATTTAATTAAGAAATGAATATACCCAAAAGGATGGCGTCTCATATCTATTTCAAGGCGCCAACAAGCATGCGGCCCTACTAATAAAGGGATTAGAGGGGTTGGGGTCGGAGAGTACCGAGTCCGAGGTTCGATCTCCGTGAACACCACACACATGCGTACATAGTAGAGATGAATTACACATAATTTCGAGGTCCAAAATTATGGTTGCACATAACTTTAAACTGAAATTTCTGCTACCATATATTAAATCCTCTATGTGGAGAGTAATGTCCTTTTCGTGCCGTCAAGCATGCCATTTATGCAATCCTTCGTTGTTTTTAAAGGGCATACTAGATGTAGGAGAATCCCGACTTGATTTCTAAGTGGCATCTCATAGTACAATAAAGAAAGAGTTGGCTCGAAATCAGCAATAGCTGCGACTCGAAACGAACATCGCGAAAGTAGGCAAATTTTCTTTCAGAATAATGCCTTAAAGATGGCTGGAGACATCCGCTTCCGAATCCTTTTATATTATACAAAGAAGAGGTTGCGATAATAGAGATAGTTGAATGCTTTGAAATTGTCCGATAAAAAACGCTGTAATATTGAAATTCACAAGGCATATGAAAACGTGCCATCATCCTTCCGAAGGGAAAGACCTTGGTCATACGTGGTTTGAGTACAGGCCATGCGAATGCGATCCGTCGTATCGTTAGAGAGAGCCCGGGCAAAATCACATATCCAATGGGATTATATATATTGGGCCTATTGCTCTTGGCGCGGGCGACAACGGGAGCAGTTTTTGCATGCACCCGGTGCATGGGAGCCTGTCACATCCTGACCGTCGGATCTTGTTGTGCCTCTAATATTTAATGGCCGAGATGAAGTGGATTCACATGCTGCGAGACATCTAATAAATAGAGAAAATGTATGATCCTATCTCGTCCTCTATCCTAAGGCCAATTGGCCAATTCTTCGTTTTTCCTTTTAGAATTACAAAGGTGGCCTGAAGAATTCGTCCTCGCTAATTACTTCCAAACATGTCGAGGCGTAAAAATGCGGATATCATTGAGGGGGTTGGTCGAGTTAGATAAAACTTAGATCCGTGTGGTTCGAAGCCACTCCGATTGCGAGTACAAATCCCTCCGGTCACTTCCCCATCTCAGAAAATTTTGATCACGTCGTAGGCTCGGCTTGCGTACCCGACGTAGGAGGATCCCGACTTAATCTCGGGCAATATCTCATGGAATTATAATGCAAAAGTTCGTTCCAATTTGGCAGTAGCCACGACTCGAAATGAATTTTGCGAAAAGCAAGCGACTTTTAGAGTAACGCCTAGAGAGAGATAGTTGAATGCTTTAACATTGGCCAATAGAAAAATGCTTTGAAATGGAAATGCCATCCTTGGTAAGGAAAATGTATTAGGAATAATTAGGGATTTCTCCGGGATAATTTCCTATGTTAGAGATATTTTGATAATTTTGTTGATTTTTCGTGATTCTTTAGATTGCGTGTATATCTTCATTTGATTATGCGTGTCTTAATGAATCTGTTATCTTAGATAGTTATCTAAGAAACCCTATACTCTTCTTCTTCAACATACATAGAAATGCACAAAAAAATTCCGCCATTCTTTAGGCCTTGTCCATAAGATCCGTTAAATAATAAGGAGCCTACATGAAAGCACACAATGTTCTCAAGTCTTACATGTATTCGGTGCGTGTGAGCCTACTAAATCTCAACTATTAGATTCTATTGAGCCCGCAAAATTTAATGACTGAGATGAAGCGAGTCCAAGTGCTTCGAACGTGTAGCACGTGATTTTTCAACGGTGCGTCTCTCAAAAGCAGCCGTAGAAGCAACCCGCCAGGTGTCAAGGCCCGGTGCCGCCATGTCCCACTCCTGTAAATGCCACGTGTTCGTTCGCCATTGGGCCTCACTTGGGCTCGGCAGTCCATGAACTTCGAAGCGCCTCGGCAGCACAAAAGTTTGGTGCGGCCTAGTCATCCTAACCTCTCCCTACCACCAGCTTCTGCGGAAATTGCACATGCATCGGTTTCTTAGAAGTCGATGCTCATTTTTCTAAGATATAAAAAGGAAATTGATTCATGTTACATGTACGGGTGAGCAACCGCACCGGATTTATCTGGAAATAAGACCGGATCATCCGAAAAACAGGTTCGGGAATCAGTTTTCGGACTAGTTCAAACAAGAACCGGTTCCAAGTTAAGATCCATCCGAACTAGTTTTGGAATCAGTTTTTAGCTTATATTAAAAAAAATCGTAAATTATACTATTACTATATTTTGGATTGTTGCTTTTAGTGGATGGTAATTTTTATAGCTTGTGTTAGGAATTGTTGCTTTAGCGGATAGTAATTTGTATTATTTATATTTTACTTTGGATCGTTCCATTGTTATTCATATTATTTTGCTGGAAAAAATGAAACATGAAAAAAGAACAAAGGAAAAATATGTTCTCGGGTAGACGTTGAAACCAGGTCAGAAAAATAAAGTAGGTTCCAAGACAAACATGGTAGGTTTCAGGTTACAAAAAGTGAGAACCGGTTATAACAGAATAAGTTCCAAGTTCCAGGGCTAGAATCTACCTACTTTGGAATCAATCACCCATAGTTACATGTTACCACGTATCTTCGGTAACACGTGTCTAGCAAATTCCATGCGAAATAATTTGTTTTCTTCAAAATATTGATAATAATTAATGCAGCTTATAGGATGTATGCTTCGTTTGTTTGGCGAAAAATGAATGATTTGAAAAATATTTTATTAAAAATAATCACTTGTATCGCTTAAAATAATTAATCAATAAAAAATATTTCATTATCGACGAAAATTATGTCTAACCATTTTCACCGGCGAAGAAAAACTTTTCTCGTTCGGTCATATTTGTAAGCGATGCAAGTGGATATTCTTAGGAAATTTTTTTCAAAATTATTCATTTTCGCGAAATAAATGCACCCAAATTTTCCAACCTTTTTCTTTTTCTCGTAAAAATTTCAGATTTTTCAAAATCTTTCCATCCAAATTTTTATTTTTCCCGTTTTATCCCAAATTATAATTGAAGCCCATATTTTTAATGCTGGACTCACTTCCACATATCTCCATTTAGATCCAGAAGTGAAAGTCAATCGAAATGACGTGTAACCAAACTACATATAATAGTCAATCGACACGATATGAACGTGTCCTATGATCTAAGTAGCAATAAATATTGTTTTTCTCCTGCATGATTAAATTTTCACCACCTTCCTCGTTTCGCTTCTGTAGATAAAAGAGAGTTTCTATTCATATTTTTAATATGCGCTTGTCACGCATCAAATGTAAATATATGTAAGGTACCTTTTTATACCTTGATTGTGCCTGAAAACTAAATTTATTAGGAATAATAACATAAATAATCTCTAAACTTTGACCCAATGTGCAGTGTGATCCCTAAACTTTTAAATTTTCTACATTGAACATTTTCATGTAATTCATGGATTAAATTAAATACATACCAAAAGTTTATGGACAATATTAAACAAATTAAAATTTAGTAATCATATTGCACTTGAGTTAAAGTTCATGGACTACATTGAACAAATAAAAAGTTCAAGGATCACATTGCGTATTGTGTCAAAGTTCATAGACTACTTGTGTCTCTTTTCCAATTTATTAAAACAAAATGAAGCTAAAAATGACTTCAAGAGGAAGCTGCGAACGTGTTGATCTCCTAAGTATGTGCTCATATTTCCTTAATCCCTTGTGTTTAGCGCTTAATTTACTTTGATTTGGTCTCCAATTAAAGTCGCATAGGAAGCAAAGTCCAAGTTAGTCATTTAAACTTAAAGGCATGAACATGACCATGGAGCCAACCAAAAGGCCCCGCCAATTCATTGCTACTCTTCGTTCAATGTTCCAAAGTTTGGTGGCTAAAGAAGAAGAAAAGAAAGAAAAGCTTCGATGCCCTTTTGAGCCATTCAAACGACAACAATGGCAAATTGATTTAGACAGGCCAATCTATATCAAAATTCTTAAAGGATCACTCTAGCCTCAAGCAAAATTAGCGAAAATTCTCAAAACTGATCAGACAGGCTAATTCATAACAATATCGGATAATTCAGGTAAGACTGCCAACACCCACGCCAGTTATTTTCGATTAAAATTGATCGGAAGTACTGTATTGGTGAATTGTCAAAAGATTTAAGTTTATATTAACTAAATCAAAATGTTTAAAATTGAATTTTCGTCTACAGAGTAAGTTTAGAATTTTTTTTGCATAATTTTTTCTATTAAATTTGGTGAGTGTTTCGATGGTTTTCATGAGTGCGATCGGCCACGCGTATGCATGGATCACGAGACCCATCATTTTCGTTGTCCCTGCCTTTATTCTAAAATAATGCTAGCTAGTTAGACCAGAAATAGGATTTAGCTTCTTAGCGACGCTAAAGGATTTAGGCCCGCCGGATTTGAATCTTAGTTAGGTCGATCGGCTCGTGGTTTTATAGGGTACATGACATGATGCTCTTTAACGACATTCGTTTACAAGTGGCATTCGCTATGAGTACTTTGAATTTTAGTTGGCCTTCTCCTTACATTTATTTTATACCATATGGGTTTAATCTATTCTCTTTTCATCTATTGTCTTCGAGAAAAAATATTAAAATATTAAGCTTTATCGAAACCCAAATTATTTTTTAGGGATAATGACACAAACAGTTTATGAAATTTAATCTAATGTGTAATGTAGTTTTTGAAATTTTAATCTGTTCAATGTAGTTTGTGAACTTTATTTTAATATTCAATGTAATTCATGAACTTTTAATTCGTTCAATATAATCTATAAATTTTGAGTATATGTTCAATATAGTCCTTGGAAAATGTTCAATGTAGTCATATATAGTTCATGGACTAAATTGAATAAGTACCAAAAGTTTAGAGACGGCATTGAACAAATTAAAAATCCATGAACCATATTACACATTTGATTAAAGTTCACGGACCACACTGAACAAATCAAAAGTTCAAGGATCATATAACACATTAAGCCAAAGCTCATAAACTATTTGTATCATTTTCTCTATTTCTAATGAGATGCATTTAGTGAGTCATAATTTGATAAGCTTGGGTTGAGAGATATCTCTATGACAAACTAGTTTTCTCGTATGCTTGCCCAAATTCGAAGTGGATTTGTATAACCTCTAACACGAGAAAATGAATATACAGTTCAAATGCGAGCATATGTGCTTTATGCAAATACGATATCTATCGAGTAACCACGCGGAGATGTCGAGTTTTAATCTCTAATGATATAGGATGCTCTTTTTACTTTTTTTTTTTTATATAAATCGAGATGAAATAAAGGTGCTTCGATGATTCGAAAGACAAAATTCCAAATTTCGAAAAAAAAATTGGACTCCAGCGCACACGTGGCAGCACATCTGTTGTTCTATGTCTAATATTTTCGTGCTGTGGTTTTTTCCCCGCGATGTGAAAAAAAGAAATAAAAATTGGGTGGACACGAGGACGGACAACGTGGGCGAGGGACCAAGCCCCAGTGATAATAAGATCGAGAGGCCACAAAAAAAAAAAGAAAACGGAAAAGAAAGGGATTAAATTATAAATAAACAAATCATTTATTCGCGCGATTGCGACATCTAAGATTATAAACTCTCGCCATCGCAATCCCAAGCAACTTGTTCAGGAAGAACTTAGAATAGATTGATAACACGTCGTCGGGACATGGTCTTTTCCCGACGCGAACATTCGATCTCCAAAAACATCAAGCGTGCATATACTGCCACGGCCAAAAAAAAACAAAAAATAAAAATTCACGAGCCGAAAGTCACGTTCTAAATTTTAATTCGTTTATTTGTACGTCCCTATAGATGTAATCATAATTCATTTTCTTGCTAGAGCACGATAATTATGATTAATATCACGAAAAATCTTAAATCGGTATATTTATCTACAAATTTATCCTAAGTTAATTTTTTGACTATAAAAAATCCCAAACTAGTATACCTATGACAATTTTACCTTTCATTAGTTTCTGTTAAATTTTTCTGTTAAATTACTGAGTTAATTGATACGTGACAGTTAACAAGTGTACTAGTTGGTAATTATCATTTTCTTATTGAAACGGTAGTATGCTATGCACCCGCCTCTACGAGGATCTTGTGCATCAGAAACTGATGCCAGAAGGCTTTATGTTTGGAAGAAGGGTTTAGCTAGATGCTAAAAGTTGATCCCGATAGGATAAGGCCTAAGAGAGGCACCATGAGGGGACTGAATACTTGCACTTGCTAAATTCTTGTTTTGAACGTAGACCTCTTTTCCGGATGTATTAGTTTGTGCAATTTAACATACGGTAAATTCATCGAACCAGTTTGAGGTTTTTGATAGCCAAAAAATTAGTTTAGGGTAAATCTGTTATGTGTGTACCGATTTGAAATTTTTGATGATAAAAAAATTAATTTAGGATAAATTTATCGTATTAATTTACGATGTTTCGTGATATTAACCTTTGTAATTGAGCCGAGTTTAATCCAAATTCGAATTGTCCAAAATCAAATCGCGGCCGGAAAAGTAGAAGAGAATTCTCGGGATTCCGCAGTTTCTTTTTTCTTTGCGGAGCATCCGCCGTTATAGACGCAATCCCCCACCGAGCGCACACGCCGCTTTGACCTCTCCCTCTCCCCCCCTCCTCTCCTTCCTCTTCCTCAGCTTTGCTTCTTCTTCTTCTTTCGCCGCCCGATCGGGCGACAGCCCTCCGCCCGCAACCGATCGCCTCCGCCGGATTCCGGCGCCCCGGGGCCAACGGCGGCTTCCTCCGGCGATGGATGCGCCGATGGCATGACTCGCCTCCCGGATTGTTGCCCCGTCGCCGCTCGCATTATCGGCGCGGCCGGGTAAGACCTTGCTCGTCTGCTCTCCTTCTTGCCTCCGCCTCGCCGGCCGGTCGGTGCGTGATCGAGGTCTTTGCGGCGGCGGCGGCGGCGGCGGCGGCGGCTCTGGTTCGGAGCCCTCTCGGAGCTTCCGATTGCGGCTGAGTTCGCTTTGCTTTAAACCTCCCCCAACCTCCCCCTTTTCTTCGGTGAATGTGTTGCCGTACAAGGCACAGCTTGCGTAGTTCGCGTCGCGTGCCGTACGATCGTCTCGGTCGATCGTTTGAAGCAATCGGATGTCCTTTTGTTTAAGAAGCTTATCCTCCCAGTTGATTAGTTTTCTTTCTTTTTGTTTTTTTTTTTGGAGAAAAGAATTGCGAAAGTTGCTGCATTTGTTTCGCGATGATGGTAGGATAGAGGCCGATCGCGCTAAAGCTGTTTTCTTAGCTGCGGTTGCTGTCTTCGTCGAGTAGATGCTCGCATTGCGAATGCGAGTTGTGATGCTTCCCGAGATGCCGATCGTTTGGGAATTTCGTGGTTTCGAGTGCGCGTGATCATCTGAATGCGAGCATTTACGGGTGTAGTGACTTTTGCGCGTAGCGTGTGGGTACGGTCATTTGTTGGTCTGAATGTGGGCGTTTACGGGTTGTGTGGACTTTGCACATAGTGCGTAGATTTCAGTCTTTGACCCTTCATTTATGTGCTGATCGACGCATAAGCAGCAGAATTTCACTCGTTTGTTTTTTGCAGTCTCAGTTGCTGGGGTTAATGCTCAGATCAAGTATGAAGCAAAGGCCCTTCATCCCCTGCTGGAACATATTTCAGACACCATCGCGAGACAGATTCTCATGGATGCTTAGTACATGCTTGTGTTTCTATATGCATTCGCACAGTGGGAATCTGGTTGAAACGTGGATGCCTGTTGTAGATACATGAATATAGGTTCTTTTTGGATCAGTGCGGTTCTTTTCGTAGCTTGTACTTCGAATTGTGAAATCTATGGGCATATCCATGTAATGGTGTTGATGTTATTGGAGACTGTGAATGTGTGTCGACAGTTATTTGATTGTGTCTAAGGTAAGAAATTAATGATTAGAAGAGATAGTTTGGCCGCCTAGGTGAGGTGAAAACTGCACTAAGGAGATTGGGACGAAGGACTAAGAGGGGAAAGCCAAGCATATGTAGTTATTCTAGGGAACAAGGTGTAAACGAATTGGATTTCAGCAATGGGGTTACCGCAAGTTTGCCCCAGTGAAGGCGCCGATGAAAATGCAGCGGCCTCATTCCATTTGTTAGGTTCGCGGCAGTTTGCCAGTGTGAGCACCTGTGATTTGGATGGGATGCATGGAGAAGATATGAGCAGGAAGGATGGTGACCCTCGAGATACTGAGAAAATGATTAGCTCGGAGGTTTCTGAGTTTGAAGGTGATTCGTTTAAGTACGGGATTAAAGCTGCATCCAATGCTAATGGGTTTAGGAGCAATCTAGCAGATAAGGCAAGTTGGCTAACTCCTAAAAGTGAGAGGAGCATTCAGAATCCTGTATCAAGAATAGTGGGCTTTGAGTCTGTTGGAGTGACCCGCGGCTTTGATGGGATTTCAGTTGAATGTGAACGATCCTTTGACACGCCTGGTGTGAAAATGAATGAGACTGATTCCAGTGGGTCATTAATTAGGAAACGCTTGTTGTCACCTTTGAGCCATGATCTATCCTCAGAAAAAGTTGATGACGATTCTCTTGAAAATGGCTGTGGCAGTTTCCAGAAAACTTCCACTGCCTTAACCGACACACCCAGTTCTTTTTTGGCGAAAGACTACAAGAAAGCAAATTTTGGAAGGACAAGATGCCGTACCGTCTCAAGCGGGGCATTGTCAAGAAGCTTAGAGAGTAGGAACACTCCCTGGGATACTGAAACGGCTTCTAGCTTTTTCACTGATGGGCCTCTGCTGGAAGAGAAGGAACCCCTAAGTTATACTTGTCGTGTATTGTCATCTGTAGTTGAGGACTCGAGAACATTTAGTAAGGTAAGATCCGAAAGCATGGTGGTACCATTGGCTACTGAAAAGATGACCTCATCTGCTCTTTCTTCATCTCCTCTTGGCCCAAAATTTTCTGAAAGGATAAAAACTGGAGGAGGAAATAAGAATCTAATGAACGTTACTGATGATTCTTTGAGCTTGATGAACGTAGAGAGTTTTGTCCACAAATCAGATACGAACATTAGTGTTGACACTGAAGAGGATGACTTTAGTGCAGTAACCAGATCTTTTGAAGATGTTGATCTCTTAAACAAGGAGTTTCGTCCGTCTTCCTTGGAAAGTACGGCTGAGGTTTGTTGGCCATGGTGTCGAGAATCGACTCCTAAATCTCGACATGCATTTAGAAGCTTCAGTAGACCATCTGTGAGGAGGTCATTGGTTGGTTCCTTTGAGGAGTCTCTGTTGTCTGGTAGACTTCTCTCAGGGAAACTCTGTCAGGTGAGTCTTGATTGTATGTTTCATGAGTTTTGGCTTAGGATTCATGCCTAACTAGTTGATAATTATCTTTTGAAGATGGACAATTAATCTTTGTAGCCCCATTTTTGCTTTTGATCCATGCAGAAAATTGATGGTTTTCTTGCTGTGCTGAGCATTGTTGGAGGGAGTTTCTCACCGCAGTCACAGAAGCTTCCATTCTCTGTAAGCAGTGTGGATGGAGATTGCTCTCTGTTGTACTTTGCATCCATTGATCTCACTGGATCCTCATCTCCAAACAAGTGTGTTGGCCACAAATCTGGGAAGAGTCATAGCTGTGACGATTTGCAAGCTGTCAAGAGCTGCCTGCGCATTCCTATGAAAGGGCGCATACAACTGGTACTTGGCTTCTTCCTTGTGGAGTGGCTTACCGGGTTAATTTTATCTCAGGAAGCGACTTTCTTATTTGAGCAAGGACTTGGAAAATTCCCTTTTAATCACACTACTTTTTTTTATGATCTCTTCCTCCTATTAGGAAGATAAAAAACTGTCACATTGGCCACTCGTAATAGTTAAGAATTTTTTATTCAACTCTAACAGGTAATGGTGTTTTATAGGTTCTCAGCAATCCCGAGAAGACACCTGTTCACACGTTTCTTTGCAACTATGATTTGAGCGACATGCCGCTGGGTACCAAGGTATGCGTAAGAATCCCCTAATGATCTTTACTGGATTTTCTGTCCGGAATTCATGATAGCTGAATGAGACTGAGTAAATTGAATCAAGGTATTTGGCTTGTTTTTGGTCCAGCTGTTTTAATTTAAGCTAAACCTGTTTTTTGTGTTTGCCTTTCATGATTATTTAGAACCCGATGTGGGACAAAAGTAGACCCATGCTCGCGTGAATGAAACATAAATTCACTATGGTTTCACCATCAGCACAAATAGAGTCTTGCCATGCTTTTAGTAGCCGTAACCGTGTCTATTAAGCTTTTCATTCGCACCGCACCCAATCAAAATGCTATACTTTTCAACGGCAAAGAGAAAGCCTTGTGAGATAAGGACATGTAGTGAATTAAAGTTTGGCTGAAATTTTAAATACAACTCTAAGATTTATACCTGATGAGGTGCTCGTGTTATAGGGCTGATCTTCAAGGTCCCTGTATTACTGGAAAAATTTGGATTTTGGATATTACTTCTTGCTCTCGTTTTCATCCCCGAATCTTTTATTCCTCCATCGGGTCCTTGCTCTGTCCTGGTAGTTACATTTCTCTGTCTGATGATGCCCATTCTGCTACATCTGAGCCCAGCATGATATACCAACTAGCTTTAAACATACCACTACTTAGGCACTCATACACTATAAAGATGATTAAAATAAGTAAATGGGCTTAGGAAAAATTAACAATCAGGCAACCACTCATTAGACATCGCAAATCTTCCTTGTAAAGTATACTGAAAAGCATTCCAAGAAAGATATGTATTTTTGAAGTATTGACATTTCTTTACGTGGCTTTGATATTTCTATCCCGTACAATATCACCTGTTGCACGATAATTTGAGACATCTAGGTGATCACAAAATTGTCTGCTGGCTAGGCTTCCCATGAAAGTAAAAAGAACAGAATGTCATACCCCTAGGACCAAAAGAGTCAATTCTGCTAAGTCTATCATCCTATCAATACAATCAACCCGCTACAAGAATAAAGATAAAAGGTTTACATTGATCCCAGTATGGGTGGCAATACCACATAAGCAAATGCAACAAATAACAATATAATAGTATGCTGTAAATGCATCCCTCATCAAAACAATGTTCTGTATGAACATTAACTGTGGATCCTCCTCAATCAAATCCTGACTCCACCAAGTCCAACATCAATAACATCTGTGCTTGGCTTACCATATCAACCAGTTCGAAGAACTTTGGAATGATTGAATGTTTTACTCTCACTATACCTACCTGTTAATTAGGGGAAATTTTGAAAGTGTTTAAAATAATCCCCTGGCCCTTTTATGGCTTCAGATATCTTCATCTTCCCATTTTTAAACTATCAGATATAATTACATGCACCTCCGTTCATTAAAAAATGCACCATGAAATGGGGGAAAGAACAATGAGGAATTTCCTCCCGACGGGGCAACAACACCACACTCATCTCACATGAGTACCCATTAGAAACTTGAGGAGCTACCCCCAATCATCTAGCCACCTTCAAACCACAATGTGCACTACTAAAACAAATACGTGCCTCCTCCTTTTTATGCACAATTTCTCTCAAGGTGTAGATTGACATATTTTCTCCGGTATTATTGTCATCCATAAGCTTGTGCTCACAAATGCAAATGCTTAAATAGCCGTACCTTGTGGATTTAACTGATACTTGGAATGTAACAATTTTAAAGCATAAAGCTATTCATCTAGGATGAAATTCACATTAATATCATATAAAAATTAGATATGTATGACGCAATATTACAGCATTGAAAGTTAATAAGCTCCATGGGAGTTGTATTGCAAAGCTAGATAAGACATCTATTTACTCTTTATCCTCCATTGGATCAACTTCTCTATAATAAAGAATGAAAGGAACTGGCTGCGTGTAAAGACTGAATATAATTGGTCTCATTCGGCCTCAAGCTGGAGAGAAGTGTCTTGACCTACAATACCCAATTCCCCACTTAAGGTTAGGAAGTGGAAGATATCAAGCAGATTGATCCTCTTAAAACAGCGCGGTGGGGAGATTGTCTAGCACTCCAGTGTTAAGGAACTAAAAAATGTTCCCAGCCGAAGAAATTCATTTTCTTGTGGATTCAATTGAAATTTTTTGGTGTGCACTAGTCAACCATTTTCATAGGTTTGATTGAGGAAAACCAAACAAAGGAAAGATTCTTGACGTTTTCTTGTCAGGACAATTTGGAAGCAGATTGGCGTTGTTAGGATAATAGGGATTGGGTCACTCTCAACCACTTGAAGGAGAAAACAGTGACATATTTATTACACTGCTGACGTGGTGCAAACAACCATGTCTGTTGCCCGGGAAGTAGCATCCCATCCAACTTTACGTGTGGATTATAAAAGACTCCCACCTCTCTAGTTGTCACCGTCATGTGATGCATTAGATGCACAAGATATTGCCTCCCTCAAAGGACACATTGTAAGGGCTCTTGAACTTATGATACTAGATGAACCTAGGTCTTCAGTCCCTTAAAAGAGGCTGTTCAATCAATGTAATAAACTATAGATATTTTGGGGGTACTACATTAAGTAGCATGAAGGGACTTGGTTAAAAAATTTTTTAGTACCATCTTCCACGCAACCTGAGTACTGCTTAATTTTGAATGTTAGGAATTGGAAGTAGTTTATGGGGTTCCTTGAAACCTCCATAGCACACAGTTCATTTTCTCATGCGACAAGAAATGGTTCAGAAGGAGCTTGATATAGGGGATGAGTGTTGGTTTATGAGGATTGGAATTAAGACAAAAGGAGGTTACAGGATTTTGGTTGGGGGGGAGGTGTGGGAGGGTGTGGGGGGAGGAGTGGTTGGTGTGGAGGAGGAGGAGGAGAAATACAACCTTAAATTTTGGTTTAGCTGGGGGAAATGCTCAATATTGTTGCAATAGGATCCAGTGGGCTTTTGTGCCTGAAGTCCTGCCTTGTGTTTATACTGAAAGTGAAGTCTATTTGTCAAATTGAAGCCCCCATTTAACTTGTATCAGACTTTCATGTCAATTCAAATTTTGGAGCATTCAGTTCTGGTTGAATATTTCTTTCATAGGGGTGTAATTTGTTGTACTTTTTGGTGCCTGTGATCTCATGGCTTTAAGCGGAAAGAAAAAGGCTTTAAATTAATCAATTTAAGATGCTGGTTTGTGTTCTCCACCGGCCTAAAGAAAATGTGGGTTTCTGTTTACAGTTACGCGCACTTAGCAATGGTATGATTACTCTGACTAGAATCTTCTTCTTTGCTTCACTTTGATAATTGAAACAGACATTTTTGCGCCAGAAGGCCACGCTAGAATCTTCTTGCTTAGCTTCTGCACAGCTGAAAGAGCAGTTAGATTTGAACTCAAAAGTCACAGAGGTAGTGACTCCAATGTCAAACCATCTTGTACAGCCTGGAGATGATGCTGCGCAATCCAATGCTACTGGGAATGAAACCTCTGATGTGTTGGTTTCAGTGGAGGCAGGTGATCGATCTGAGAAACCTGACAGCTTTGGGAAGCAAAATATTCCCTCTTCTAAGTTTAATGATGGGTGTAGGAGTAGTAAACCTGGGAACGACTGTTATTGTGAAGATACTTGCAATGGTAGCGACAGAAAAAACTTTCATAGTTGTTCAAAGGTCAATGAGAACATGACTGGAGCTGGTGCCTTGCGCTATGCTCTTCACCTCCGTTTTCTTTGCCCTTTTCCTAAAAAGAGTAAAAGGTCAGTTGCGAGATTTAAATCTGATCCCCTCTCTGTACCGAAAGAAAAGTTGTTAGATAGGGAAAGGAGATTCTATTTATACAATGACATGAGGGTTGTATTTCCTCAACGACATTCAGATGCTGATGAAGGCAAGGTATGTGATCTATCTATGACTTACTCTATGCCTTTACTTGTGCTGAAGTGCTTCTAGTGTTGGTTCTCCAAAAATCATGCGTGGCATCACTGTGGCACTTGATGCCTGACTGAATTTTTGCCCTTGTAGTGTTATTTCAATCGTCATTTAACATCTCACCTCAAAAAAACTTCTGTTGTCCTCAAAAGTATGAAGAAGGCACATTCTGTATATTTTTCTGTGTTTGAGGGTTTTGGATCTTCAAATCTATTTCTATCTCATTTTTTGCCCCCAGATATCTTCTGATTAATCCATGTTCTCTTTGAGTTCCATGTTTATGTAGCCAGGACTTTCACCGTTCTTCCTCTCTCTCTCTCTCTCTCTCCTCTCCTTATAGTGACCCTATAAAGAGTGATATCTGATGCTTGGTTTCATTTCTTTTACCGTACAACAGGACTGATATTATTTTTTTAGTGTCTGTCTAAATCTAAAATAGAGGAAAACCTGAATCTGTTTAATGATTCTAAAATTAGCTCATTGAAATGTGGTGCATTATGTTCAATTGGCCATATTCAGTCGACCTTTCATGCGGTGTTAATTTTCTATAACATCTGACGAGTGTGCCATGTCTAATGCAGTTCAAGGTGGACCATCACTACCCAGAAGATCCAAAATACTTTGACCTCGGCAATTGAAATGTCTCCAAGCTGCCTCCTCAATTGAATCCTGGAGGTGCTGTACATAATTCAGTCTTTTGGAATATCTTCATTTCTCCTCTTGTACAGATCTCAGTTTCTCAATAATGTTAACCCTTGTAATTCCATGTACGAGTTAACTTTATCATCACAGCCTTCATATCAAATATGGGCTCGCTGCCTCTGGCAGTTGTTGCTTGAAATCAGCGTACTTTTGGGGCAGGCATTTCTTTGGTTCGATACAGCAGCATCGCTCCATTTCTAACACGGAAAGGTTCTGTCATCGTTTTTCTACATTATTGTCCACGTGGCACTACCTAGTACACGGTAAGATATACGTTTTTTTGTCCTCAAGGTGATTTGAATTAAGGGATGCATGTCGGAGACTGGTGATGCGGAGAATTCATGTCAATGGGGGCACATTTCAGCGTTCATAGCATAAAAGCTTAGAAGTAACATCTTATTGATTTAATATACAAAACAAGAGAGGGGCTAGCAAAATCTATTACGTGGTCATAAGATGCCCTTAATTCGAAGAGAGGATCCTGGGATTGCCACCTCAATACATTGTAAATAACTATTTTGGAAGGGCAAAAGCCACCAAAAATTATAAATTATACTCACTGTAACACAGCGTATTTTTTTTTTGTGACACAAATATCTCCAAACTTATACTTTCATGACACATTTTCCTTCCGTTAAAGTTTTGTCAATGAGAACCATTACGGTAGAAAGCAAACAATTTTGACATAGCGTCTGTGTGGCTTAAGTGAAATAAAAACGACATTATTTTGGCTAAAAAGTCATTTAACGGAATTTTAATGAAGGGTAAATTTGTCATATAGATACATATTTGTGGTTTTTTATGTAAAAAAAACGGTTATGGTAAATGTGTCACAGTGGACATAGTTTTATATTTTTTATGTCATAAAAAAAAGTTCAAGATACATGTGTCATTTGGAGTTTTTTTTGGTTGTTTTTCTCATATTTAACCTAAAGTAAAAGCCCGAATAAGTTATATGATTTCTAGATGGCCCAAACTAGACTTTCACCATCACCTTCACACCCCCATTCATAATGCAACTCCCAAGCTCTCTCACTAACTTGATAAGCCGGTCCATGGAATCATCCATTCTTTAAATGCAACAATATAAGGAGAAAAATAACTAAAAATGAATCCCGAGACAGGTCGGGTATGAGTCAAGAAATTTGCATTCGAAATAAATAGGTCAATTTGGATCAGATCATTTGTAACCTGACCAAATACACTCATTTGATTGGTCTACTCAACATATAAAAGGTCGTGTATCTCACTTTCCTAATGTGATTTTGTTTTGTTCTCAAATGGGTTTATCTTTCGTTGAAGAAGTTGTGGTCGGTTTCTTCCCTCTCGCACATTAAGCATGCTTCCTTTATGTCAAGAAGCATGTCAAGCTCAGTAATTTTATTTGTGACTTAAAGTATATGTCGAGGTAGGACGTACAATATTGCTAAGGTTGGGATATGAGGATAGGGTTACCAACTAAGTCTAAATCGTAATTTGTGAATTAGAAGATTAATGAACATGGACAATATGATTCTTTCTCAAATTCTCTTAATCAATTCCCCTAATTCTCTACGGCCAAAGGAAAAAAAATTCTCTCTTTCTCCAATCTCACATTATTGAGTCAGGACCTTAACTAAACAGTATAGTTGAGAATTGTGAATGAAGAGAAAAATAATATTTTATACATATTTTAGTGAATAGTACACGAGCCTATTTATAGGCTTTACATAACGCTATCTAAAGTAACAAATAAATAAAGATATACATAAACACAGAATATCACAAATATGTCTCTCTAACAAGTATCATGGTATTCATCATCATTGTATAAGCTGTTAGTGATGTATAAGGTATTCAAAGTTATAATAGCACAACACAGAGGTTCATGTCTGAGCCAGCGTTCGGACCGCATAAAAACCCAGCTTCGCATAGAGCAAACCGCAACATCTAGAGAACCAGAAACTGTCACCATTCTCTAAATCGCCATGAATGCGAATGCCATCAGGATACAAAGAATTGCAACCGGCCAAGGCATGTCATCAAGCAGGATGTACATTAACAGACCGCACTTGACACTTTCAAGCCCTGCCTCGATGACAGTGGACACAAGTCGGAACCTCGGGTCTATATCTCGCCCTCCCATCTTGACGATTTTGAGAAGTCGGTAGAAACGCATGATTTTTGCACAGGTATTGTTGGCTGGAACACCCATCAACTCGATGGCTAGATTTAGGAACCCCACCAGGAAACGAAGGCGTCGGGTATGTGGAGCGATTCGATCTGCAAGGTCTACTCCACGCCTTGGAAATAAAATTAGAAAACCAGTTGTTAGTATGCAATGCAGAGAGTCTAACCTCTTTATGTACTGCATGTATTTAACCCATCTAGTGGTCCGCGGCTGCTTAAGCTAGTGAAAACTCTTCTTTTCGACAAAATGGAACGCCAGAGTACCAGGAAATACCTCCTTAACGCCTACAAACCTTTCCCAACCTTCTCTCACAACACTTGTTCACAAAACAAGAACAGCACAAAACTACCAGGTAAGACCCTGTGCTTATCGGGCAGAAGCAGAGTAAAGCTAACTGCACGTCTTATCTTTTCTTAGGAGAAAATGTTAGTAAGACTTTCAATTAATACGTTGTTCTTAATATGAGTTTCTGTTGACAAGAGAAAGAAACAGATGTATATACAGTCGTGTCTCTTCATCAATATGACAGGATTTTCCCTCCCAGAAACAGTGTATATACAACCAGACAAGGCCCATGCTGTGCTGGGCAGAAGCTAAGTCTTGGCTAGGAGTATACGGGTAGAAGAATCTAGTGGAAAAGGAGTCTCAAGCTACCTGAGATAGTGTACATGCTCGGTGGTCCGTCTTGTACTGAGCATGAAACTGAGTTTCGGTCCGGAGAATACCCAAGCCTCTGTTCTAGCTTCTACTATAGACTCGAGCAGCTTGTGCCCGAGTCTTGCCTTCTAAGTTCTACAAGCTCTTAAGAGCTGAACATGCGAGATCAAAATGCATCGGGACAAGTTCACCAAAATAAAGGTCGGTTTTTTCTTGACAAAACAGCATTCCCGTAATGGAATATACACAATGGACATGATCTGACATACGTTCAGGAAAGAAAATCAAGATTTGTCATGGTCTTGAGGTCGCCGAAGTGGTTATGATAGCTTGATGTCCCGCCTAAAGTAAGTTATGTTCGAGTTCGCTAAAGCTTACCTCTGACCACCGAGATCTGCTGGATTGCTGTTCTCCATTAATCTTCCGACAGTGCCTTCCCGGAGAGTCGGAGAAGGAGATGAAATGTGGGAATGATGGTTTCACTTGTGTGCTTGGAGAAAAGGTGGATGAGGTTTCGGAAATGGTCTTAATGGGGAGTTCTACTTCCTTAATAAAATAATAAAAAGTGGAGCATGTCGCCTTCATCATATGTCACGATGGATGAAAGAGGACTAAATATTACGGTACAAAAACAGAGGACATGAATAGAAAAAATTTATACAAATTTCTATAGAAGTAATATTATAAAGAGTAATAAATTCACTTGAGAAAATATTACATGACATAATCCTCTCTTCGAACTAAAAATGACAATCGATATTTACACCATTAATTGATTAACGAAAATATATCTAATAAGGTATGACTAAAAATTTATTGTGCGTACACCGACAGTTATCTTAATTGTAAATTTAGAAAGCCTACAAACAATGATAAATGTTATTAAAAATGTAGTTGGACATTGCGCGAATGAGATAGGTTAGACATTGCATGAACAGGCTTTTGCTTTCGCATTTGGATTTCGGGGGAGGACCAGATTTCTAGAAACCGCCAGATTTCTAGAAACGTGGTTTCTAATGACGGAGGCCATCGGCAATCAACGTACTTAGAGGCATGTTCAGTCATTGTAGATTCATCCAGTAAGATTTAGAAAAAAAAAATTACAAAAAACCTGAAATTACGTTCACTGCGATATATTTATTTTGAATTTTTTTTATAACATCAAAAACCCCAAATCATACCCACTGTAATGCATAAAAAAACTTCCAAATTTGTATTTATGCGGCACATTTATCTTTCGTCAAGGTTCCACTAAATGATTTTTTAGCCAAAATAACGTCGTTTTATTTCGCTTAGATTATGTCAACACTATTTGCTTTTCAACGTCTGTGTAGATAGATTTTTAATGGTTCCTATTGACAGATAAGTAAAAATTTGAGGTTTTTTGTGCCACAAAAGTAAGTTTGGGGCTTTTTATTTCTTCCTTTTTGGTAAGAGAAACTCATATTACTTGCAATAAACATTATTTGCACGATACACGTAATCAAAAGACGAAGCTGCATCAGCAGTGGACGTAGGTGGTGCATTCCTTGCGTGGATCGTCAGTGGGGCCACTTTCTCGCCCGCTGACTTGCGGTTCTAGCTGTGTTGACGTGAGCACATGAAGTTTGTAGTATCAAGAAGTACGCACGATGTTCATTCTAGATCCGCATCTCGATAACTTTGGCTATTAGAAAAAAAAAGCATTGTCTTCTATGAAAGTTAATGTGTTCGAATCCTTACATCTCGTATCTCATGTGCCATGCCCGTTTTACATACCACGGAAGTATTAAGACAGATTCCGTTTTTGGAAGTACTCGAGAAGCGTCCTTAACACAAACAAGCCGCGGACGCATTTCCTGATAACTTAAGCTTTTGCGAAGGACCGCCACACAACAAGTATTTTGCTGATTTCAATTCCTAGATACGGAGCAAAGCGTGTAGCTCAAATTGCTACGATGTATAACTAACATCTTTATTCTATGGAGGAGTCCTTGGTTCAATGGTTCGAGCCATTAGGGACATGTGTACCCATAGCAGTCAGACCAACATTGCCTTTTCTAACCTCGTCTTTTCTTTTGAATTGATAAGAAAACTAGTTGCGTGGCTTGCGAGTTTACCGCTATTTTAATTGACTAATGTCTTCCATCGAATGAAAAATGAAGGATGATCTTAGAGAAAAGAGTTCATAAAAGTATTGAAAAATATGTCATGGAAAACTTACAGAAATGATTCCTATACGATTGCCACTATTCAATATTGATCATCATACTTTATCTTTTAGCGGATTGGGTCCATAAATTAATCCTCGGTAATCAGGAAAAATTCATATAGCCAATCAAATATTGACCGAATAAGATGACTAAGTGCCAGAGATATACAAGTAGCACTAACGTGAAATGAAAAAAATAATTATTCGAAAGAAATTATAAAAGGGTCCATGCATTATTGTAAAACTAGCCCATTGAAATGTGGTGCATTATGTTCGATTGGCCATGTTCAGTCGACCTTTCATGCTAGACCGGAATTGGTAAGAATATGAAGCTATAGTTCTTATCGTAACTGCCGGGCGCACATAGTTGTATGCATCGACGCGCATGTCTAATGCAGTTTAAGGTGGACTATCACTAAAATTAATCTAACTTAAAGGACAATGAGCAATGAAATCTCATAAATTTAAATTTTACTAGTTAGTGGTTAAGTTAGATTGATCAAAGGAATTGAAATCGGGTAAAAAATTGAAGTACTGTAGAATGGGGGCTATTTTGTAATTTCGAAAAGTCGGAGGTCTCGTATCCTAAAAATGAAAATTATGGGTGCTGTTTACATGTCAAGGATGCTTATGATGATAGGTTTTTAGGCAATTATATAATTAATTGTCGAATCTAGACAATTTATCCAACTAGTAAAAATTTTGACTTAATCGTGAAAGTATTCTGAAAAGTTTGTTGTTTTGGTAATGTTACAACATATGGGACATCTATTTAATGTCAACAAGATGATCATATGGATCAAATAGCAAACGAATGGCATTAGCTAGAGCTAGATTAGGAAAAAAAAATCAAGATGTGAACCACATTGTGATTGATATTATGTGATTTGCACTGATGAAAATTATGGCACACATGATTTTTAAAAGATCACTTTATGATATGGAAAGGATGGAGAGATTAATATATTGTACATTGATGTACTATCATAAGGAAGTACTACGTTGCTATCCCTTGAGACATGTACGTGGTTATATTATTGTTGTTATACATACATCGTGCTGTGTAAGAAAGCTACGTGTCCTTGTGGCTTGGAATACATTTTGATTTTTAATGGCAAATTCGGAAAAACCATAAACTTATATGATGTGAATGTTGTGAACTCTTGGATTGAATTGTTTTATGAATAATAATTTGTTGATTCGCAGATGATGATAAATGGTTATTTGTTTTCCATTGTTGATATGGGAAACATCAAGAGATTAGTAGGATATTATTTGCACTGTTCATATGTATGCGGTCCCTTTCCACATAAAAGGGGAATCTTTTGTTACAATAGAATCATAAGTGATATGTATCCAAGAATGGAAGTCGATTCGTTTTACAAAAAGAAGATATCAATGAACTTTCATGAAATGGTTTCGTAAGATTCAGCCAATTATCTTAATCGTGGGATATCATTGAAAAATAGGAATCAATTATTTGTAGTATGGAACGGGTGAATCATCCACTTTGGTATTATTGAACAAAAATGGTGATTTTGTTCTCAGCAATAATTTCAATTTTTGGAAAGTATGGTCATCGTACAATAATAATAGTAGTTTCTTTCTTCAAATCCGAAACATAAAAAGAGAGCCACAACTGAAACTCTCACTAACGCAATCCAGCTTTATCAAGAAAGCTTCGTTGAAACAGTAAGGACACAAACGGTATTTAAACTTTGACTTAATGTGTAATATGATCTCTGAATTTTTTATATGTTCAATTTGATCTCTAAGTCTAATGTTCAATGTGGTTCCTAAGCTTAATATTTAATGTGATCCCTCAACTTTTAATTTATTCAATATGGTCCATGAACTTTTGGTACATATTCAATATAGTCCCTGAACTATACAAAAATATTCAATATAGTCCCTGTACTTAAATTAATGAAATGACTACATTAAACATCTTGATATAGTTTATGGACTAAATTAAACATATACCATTGAACAAATTAAAATTCATGAATCACATTGAATAAATTAAAAATTCACGAACTATATTAAATAAATTAAAAATTCAGGGACTATAGTATACATTAAACTAAAATTTGACAACTATTTATGTAATTTTCCCTTCAATTTACACTCTACTCGTAACCGACGGAACGCCGTTTCTCTTGCAAAACCGGGTGTCTTTGCGGCGGCGCCTTCAGGCGAAATCGCCGATCCGGGGGAAGGGAGATGCAGTTCTTCGGGGGCTCCGACATCAGCCCGTCGCCGCCCGCGCCGACGGCGGCGGGGCACAACGCGAACGTGATGTACGTGTTCAACCGGAACGGCGTGTGCTTGTTCTACCGGGAGTGGAACCGCCCCCTCCGGACCCTGAATCCCCAGCAGGACCACAAGCTGATGTTCGGCCTCTTCTTCTCCCTCAAATCCCTCACCGCCAAGATGGATCCCACCACCTGGTATGCCCTTTTTGCTTCAACCCGCGTCTCGCATCCGATCGTTTCGTCGATTTCGCGGGAAGTTGAATTCCGAGTGGGGGGATGGCGGATCGCGCGAAGCATCGAAAATGTTGTGTAGAATTGTAGGTCTTTGTGCATTGTGTTGAGAATGTACGTGCTGCCCGGTTGCTTGATGATTTGCTTTGACTTGGATCCCTTCGTAATTGGTCTCTGAACACTCTCCCAAACGGTTGTATGCGATTAAATTTCGCTGAAATGGCTGAAATGAGTGACCTTTTTGAATCTTGCGTATTCAATTCAGGCACCCTTTGATGGTAATCCCGGTTTTTACTTTAGTTGGTAATTTACTTGTTCTTTGGCTGAATTGCTGTTGATCCTCACGAATGTTCAGCGAACCTTCTATTGAAAGGACTTTGGAAATTTTCAAGTCGAGTTTGAGCTCAAAGGAAAAGAAAAATCTAACGGTAGTCGAACCTGCAGTAGAAAATTTAGACTACATGAAAATTATGTTTCTTTTGTCTAAGCGCACTCACAGGCTCCCTCTTACATGCAAACGCATCACAAACACACAAAACATAACTGCTCAATAACTCATTGGTCGGACAAGTTAAGCATTGCTGACCTTGAAACTCAACTAAACTTAATGTTCAAGTAGTCGCTTAGTCAAGTTCATGTAGCTCGTGAGGAGGTGGACTTTTTTGTGCCATGAGCTTAAAGCTGCAAAAGCTTTCTACTGCCAAGGGCCAAGCATGCAGGAGAACCGGATGATCAGCGATTAACTTACACACTCTCTGTTTTTTCCTCTTGCAGTGGAGACAAAGGAAATCTTGGGGTGCCGCAGTTACTAGGCCAGGGTTGTTCATTTCACAGTTTCCGCACTAACACATACAAACTTAGTTTCATGGAAAGTCCTTCTGGTATAAAGGTTAGTTAAACTAATTCTGCCATCTTTGGAGTAATTTTTCAACCTCAGATGTTGCTTGTAAAGAGCTTGTGCTAAAAAACTTCAATAATCTTAGCAAATTAGCAAGACCTGTTGAAACGGAGCATTATTATGGAACTGACACTCTTCTGATGTATCTAAAGGCACCACAAAATTAAAAGGTGTTTGTGGTTCCTGGAATGCATGGTATGAGAGAGAAATGGTTTGCTCGTGTTAACTTCTATTATCTGTGCATTGACTACTTATTATTTTGTTCAATAATGCAAAATGAATCTGCTGAGAATTGCATGGCCAGATCATCTTACTTTTACGGTGTTAAGGATTTGCCTTATGCTTTTATTGCTTGCAACTTAAGCAAATATATTAATGTCAATGCATTTTTGGATCAAATCTTTGCCCATTAGTGTACTTCTCTTTAGAAGACTCTTACCAACCACCAATCTGCCTTTTCTTTTGTTTTTTTTTAATCTCATTCCTCTTGCCTTTGCAGATAATATTGGTTACGCATCCTAGGACCGGTGATCTACGCGAAGCTTTGAAGTATATATACAGTCTATACGTTGAATATGTGGCTAAAAACCCTCTCTACGCTCCAGGAACTCCTATCAGGTGACTGATAAACTTTTGTTGGTTTAAACTGGTCGATTAGATGACATGGTCAACGTTGATGATCTATTATTGAAATAGTGTTCTATAGGGGACCAAAATAGTCAAATTGTCTACTAAATATGTCTGTTAAAATCCCCAATGATTTTTTTTTTGTCATTTTGAAAAATAACCTTGCACTTGCCCAATGCTTTTGATACGGGTCATCAGTTTCAGCACCTAGCTTGCCTCTTTTTGATATTAGTACTTCTGTGGACATATTATTTAAAAAATGGGATAAACACATACCGTGTTGACCATTGCTTTTCTTTCCGTGAGTTGCATTTGCATAATTGCAGAAGCTGTTATTTTCTCTGCTTACACCTTTTCTTATCCTTTTTGAAGGTGTGACCTTTTCGATACAAATCTTGACCAATATGTGAGGAGCATTTCGTAGAACCTTGGTGTGGAGCTAAATATGTATATGCTTTTTGGTCATGGATCAAGCTTAGTGGACAATCTGGAGAATTGGTCGATTGTGATGTGCCTGCTTGGTGTATTATGTGCCTCTCTCTTTGCTGCCAGTGCTAGTCCTACTCCAATCTTCCTACATTTGTGTATCAGCCGCTTCTTTGGTGATGGATTAACAGAGGAATTTTTCTATACTCCTCTTTCTTCTATATGAATGATAGTGATTGTTGCAGTGGACATTACTCTGTAGCCCTCTTTTTTTTCTTTCTTTTATGGCTTATCATCGGGACGTGCAAAAGTTGTTGGAAGGAGTTGATTCTCATGTCTTAATCTAAATTTTGAGCCCGTATAGCTTTGCACGACTCAAAATACAGAAAGCTGCAAGCATCTGCAGTGGACTTTTATATTGCTATATTCCATCTGCTGACCATCTTCTCTGTGGATTGACTGAGGAAACCGGGGACTGCTTATTTTTTGAATCTGGATATGCTTCTCTTATTTGGTTGAGAGTTTTGAATTTGCATGGTCTTGATATATTGCCTGGCTCATAGCCTTCTGAATTTTCTTGGATTAAACTTCATAATAAGAGGAGGGCTTTTCCTACATTGCTTACGAAGACATCTTGGTGCGCAGTGGTTTATCATTTATGAAAAGCTCAAAATAGAAGAGTTCATGATGCCGGGTTCTTTCTTGATGTTAATACTATCTTTCGAGGTGTAGTAGATAATGTAAGGCTTAGACCGACTGGTTGTGAGTCTGTTGCTTATGGCCAAGATTGATTTGTGTCATGCTCGGGTCTGCGCTAATTTGGGCTTGGTAGTCAGCTGGACTTTTGTATGGTTAGTGCCTGATGTGGCCCTGTTGTCATTGTCCTTGATGTTGTTCCAATTTTCACCAATCCTCACTTTGGCAAACGAAAAGTCAATCTAATCCGCATATGGGGACACGGGATATGACACTAGTAGTCACATTTTGACAGCACGGCGTCGGTATGACCTGACGGATTTTTTAGCTTGTACATTGAGAGAGACGTACAGACTGAATATTGACGACTGACGGCAGAAGCTTCGGCTTGTGAGCCTGAGTGAGCATGAGTCTTTTTCTTCAATTCAGAGAAGATGGTTTTGTGAGAAAAAAACCTTCGAAAGATAGAGAGAAAGAAATGAAGAGAAGTTTGCTATTCTGAATAAAGCATCGAAAAAGTAGAGCAAACTGAAGAAGATTTCATGGACGTTAACAATCCGACTTGAAAGATAATTAACAGATCAATGTCAATTCTACTTGCCTAGCTGTGCACGGCTTCTTCATCCTGTTCAAATTAGGCAAAGTGAGTCTCACTTGGCATTTACATCTCAAAAAAAAAAAAAAAGTGCAATGAGCCGATGCGAGTCTGCAATACATTCTCCGGCTTCCTAGCAACGTGGCACTCTTGTCACTAATCCCTCAACTTCCAACTCTCTCGAGCGAATACAATAAATTGAGAGAGAAACTAAAGTGACGTGAACGAACTAAACCCAGTCACCGGGAATTGTATGAGGTATAATGTCCTTGCTTGTGTCTGAATTACCAACAAATGACAGTATCAATAGGATAGGAAAGGCAACTCATGTTGCAAGACATGAAGGGGCATGGATATGCTGGAGATTGAAAATTTAATATCCCAGCTGCTAACAGAAACCTTGCTTACATTGCAGAGTTGAAGAGAATTCGAAGAATACATAACTCTGTAATTCTGAAGACTGCTTACAGAGAACATAGATTGTTGCCAGAGGCGCATGTACGGATACAATCGAAAGTCTGAATCTATAAGTATGAAGGGGCACACAGTAAACCCAAATATGGCAAACATTAGTGACCGAACCATATCATCAGACCCTGCGGCGAGCCAATCTCACATGCACTATGGAAAAGAGACTTTCTGAAGTTGGATGTTAATAGAACTCGATCTTTTTCATCTTTAAATCTGGTCTACCACAAACAAAAAACCCGTGAATTTATATTTTAACTAGAAGATTACAAGTTCAACTTTGACGAAGATAGCAAGATAGATATGGTTAAGAGGATAAACACTCGCAAGATCATGATTCTGTTCTAGCTAATGGAAAATTCTGTCATTTTTACTTATTTATCAAGCAGATCGTGCATCATATTTAAAAGCTAGGATTTCAATTGAGAATCAAATAAATATATGTCAAATAGCAAGAGATAATTCTTTCCTCGCTATGCACTGAGCTCGAAGCAAGTGTAAACTGTGCCTACGTTCCTGCTCACCTGTGCTCCAGCACGTAATATTGGCAAGGCGCAAGGGCCATGACTCGTATTCGTTCAAGAACAGCAGAAGAACAAATTAGCCATGATTCTGTACTGAGATATATTGTACAGTAGTGCAAGGTAGAAACGCCACATCCCTGTGCCAATACCCGTGCATGTACTTTCGTCATTTTCTGCTCTTTGGACTGTTGAAGGGTATACTTCATAGAATTTCACTTGTCAAAGGCGTGATCTTTAGCCTGTGTTGTATAAATAGACTTTTAGAGAGGAAAATGAATAGTTTAGATCCTGGTTTTGCAGCTACTTCAATAATTAATTTTTTTTCCTGTCACTATTCACCTCTGGAATGATTAAAGTCCTTCACAAATCCATGACTCGTGACCTTCGGATAAGTGGCCACTCACTTGCACGTAATTGAAACTTCCTGAACTTTGATCCATCGCCTCCTATCTAAAATTGGATTATATCAAAGTGTTTGAGTAATGCGGAAAGCTTCCTCATTTGTTCATCCTTCTTGCAAATGTAAAACAGGGCCATATGCTATGAAATGATGAAAACCGAAGAGGTCCTTCATCGGTAGATACTTCTTAAGCATCTGATGCAATCTTGAGTTCCACCTCATGAAAGCACTTTATTTCTTGAGCAAATCCTGCATCAGTTTTCTACAACTGGAGTTACATTGTTCTGAAAATGCTCTAGCATCGGACTCTTAGTTGACCTGTAACAATGTATGAAGAAGCAACTCTTGATTTGAGATTATGTGTCATGAGAAGAGGAATTGCCAATTTTGTCAATTTAGCTAACTTTGGCCGGATACAGCTAACCTGAAGGTTTAGTTAGCGCTTGCCGTCCTACGTGGCGCATGTGGTGCGGCAGGCACCAACTTGGACAATTTTTTAATTTTTTAAAATTCGTTAGAATTTTTTTATTGATTTTCTTATTCTTTTCTTTTCTTTGCTTTTTTATTCCTCTTTTTACATAGGGCCAGTGTTGAGCAAGGGCCGATGACCCCTGCCGACCCTGGATGAGGGCAACAAAGCCCTCACCAACGTGGGCAAGGGTCGTGGCCCCTTGCCCTCGCCGGCCACAAAGAAAGCCTCGATGCCCTCGCCGTGGCCTGCAATGGCCTAGGTGAGGGCTCGCAATGCTCCTTGTGGCCCTCTCCCAAGGGCAGCAAGCCCCGCCGGCCCTGTGTAAAAGGAAGAAAATAAAATAAAAGAAAAAATTAATAAAATTTTTAAATAATTAAAAAATTGTCCATGTCAATGCTGGCTGCATCACATAGGACGGCTAACATTGACTAGACTACCATGTCAGTGATATCCAATCTACATTGGCAATTCACTAAAAGGTTTAGGACTAAATTGGCACACTTGAAAGATTTAGGATCAAATTATATGCCATATAATTGGTTTATGACTTTTTAGACAATTTTCCCTCGTAATGACATAGCGAACCATATTCAATTTTGTTAGCCAATTAGATAAAATTTGAGGCTAATGTTGTTTTGTAGTATCTCTATTCAATATTTTGATGACATATTCGTATTGTTTTATCGATCAATTAGAGAAATAGAAACAACATGATATGATGTGAACTTTTTCTAAGAAACACAACATCGTTTATACAAATTAATCGACGATGCACGAGCGTAACTAGTCAGACATCGCATCAGTTCCCTTTATTTTCTGCATTTGAGTTATAACGATTATGCCATGTAACCATCGCACATGGTCGAAGTTAATTCATCCTCGTTTCGCCGCCTGCGAAAAGGAAAATTATGTTTCCTTTAATTAACAATAACGTAGAAACATCATGCCTGCATGCATGTGTACGTAATAGTCAGAAAACAACACGCCGCTTTTTTCTTTATACGATGATATAAGTAGAAGGTGGGACTTCATTGAAAAAATTAAAATACTCTTGCTGAATAAGAAGCCAGCAATTAGAAGCAGCCTGACCACGTACAACTTATTATTCATGTCGTCCTCGAATATTTTCTATGGTTAATCCTTGGTCTTGTGGCCCGACTCGATCTTCTTATCAATAGGGCAAGCCGAGCTCGACTACCAAGTGCTGTTTTTTATGGAAAGATATTTTCTATAAATGTGTAGACAATTCCCCTTATTTTATGCCAAATGACCGTCCAAGGAGAACTTTAGTTAATGCATAGCACACTTTTATCTTAGTGAGATCATTCTCGACCGTCATTGGGGGGCTAACTCTTCGCGAAACGTTCAAGTACCGAATGGAGCGTCTGATTACCGTAATAGCTTTTAAATTACGGGGTGGACTGCTTACTACAGCATGAGAACATCTCGATATTCCAAATTTTTATTCATTTGTATTCATATACAGAAATTTTATTGCTGCCTTCGCTTCCCTTCCATTTTGTCCCACCAACTCCGCCCCACATATTCGTCCTTATTATAAGTTGGAATATATACAATTACCAATACAATATCATGGTCCAAACTTGATAGAGAAAAGAGAAATTGTACTTTGGCATGTTCCTTTAAACAATGTGGTCAGTGTAAACGATTTTCAGAAAGTATGTATAGAAATAATGTCTTGGAAAAGAGTATCTCTCAATTAAGTTAAACGCCCAATGTAGGAGAAGTGTTGTGATTTCTCTCAGGAAAGAGTCATATTTTCTTCCATTTATATGCAGCCTAGAAGATAATCTCTCAACCAAATACTCATAAAAGAATCAAATGATCAACCGCTTAATGTGTGAGGAGTACTGTGATTTTATTAGGAAGAGTCATATGTTTATCCACGACATTTACACATAAATTTAGTGAAATTTAAACCAGCGTGATATCCATGTTTACAAGTCACAAATCATAAGACTAGCACGAGAAACTTCCTCCGATCATGGTCGGATGCTAACGTGTGCATTTAGGAAAAAGGTGACTTAAGGATAATTCATCAAGTTGTGTTGAATTTTACAAATTAAGCTCTTCTCTCTAAGGTAGGCGTAGAAATAGGAATTGATTCATCGGGCACTCTTATACCATCATGCAAAGTCACAGATTATAACTATTTACCCACTTAATGAAAAACAATATGAAATATAAAAAAAAAAAGTTTACATTTCAAGAATTTAATAAAAAAAAACATGTGGTATCGAAAGAGTGTCCCGGGAAGCTAAACCCTCCCCCACGTAATCAAGAAAGTTGTCGTCATAATCAAGAAGGAAGTGACTTTTGAGCTAGGAAGCATGGACACTCTCCAGAGGTCTCCGTGTCGTGTTGGACATGTCAAACACCGACACTTTTATTATTATTATTATTATTATTTTGGATTTGAATCAAATTAATTTGATTGAAACAATCATAAAAATGATAATTTATTATGTATATATAAAAATATACAATAAATATACAATGCGTCCCAACGTGTCGGATTTTTCTATTTTTTGAGAAATGACATGTCGATGTGTCATGTCGTGTCACATGTCTCGTGTTGGTGCTACTTAACTTTTGAGAAGAGTAGTGCTTACGTAACGGTACTGTTATTGCTTCAAAAAGATGGTATATTCTAAGCCACTACTACAATTTCAAGAAGAACTGGCCACGGAATGTTTCTATGGGCTGTTCAATTGCTTTCCGTGAGAAGATAAGACAATTTTTTGAGAAGAAAATGAAAATAAAAAAAATCATCCTTTATTCTTCTTGCATCTCAGTCATCATCCCATCTTCCTTCTATGAACAATCTTGCACTATAATCTATCTTTTTGTTTTGCTCGATCTTGCATTTTGTTCACATTGACAGCATTTTACCCTTGGCAAATGCTGAAAGGTCTATACCTTATACTTCACATTTTCTGATAATTTATAGTATGTTTCACTCGCTTACGATAGAACATCGTCCACAAAGGTGCAACATTTCAAAATCTAAAAACATAATGCACTCTATGACATTCTTGGTACTTATTTACGGTCAAACGTTATCATTCTCTTCAGAATGCCGTAAAATAAAGGAACGCGTATTTTATGATGTTTTCACTCGTTCATATCGTAACATCATGAGTTCGCTAAATTTGTTTCTTTTTTCTTACGTTTTACGAGCTACATTCATCAAAATTAAGTGGAAAACGTCTTAATAAATTCTTTTCGTTAGAATGTGCTCTTGGACGGGCTAAATCTTACCACTTTCGGACTGATATCGGGGGCCTCCTCTATTTTTAATTTATCAACAGGCCCCCTTTTGGCCCGAGTCGATGAAGTTACATTAGTGCGCATATAAAGAGTTTGGTCAATTTCATTTATTACAAAGTAAGCTTCTCCCATCACAATTTCGTAATTACGTCATATATACTCAGTAACTTTTTGAAGTATATGTGATGATTTCGAAACTACTAAAAGCTAGTAAATTTTAGTCGCGGTTGGCAAGAGCAATTTTCAATAGATGTGGTAGGCATATAAGTTCTTGGTAATTTTTTTCCAAGCCCAACAAGGAGAGGCCACCCTGATGCTGTGTATCTGAAAAGAGGCCGGGTTGAGATTCCAAGGCAAATGAAGAGAGCCGATGGATCGGAGGAGACGGTTAGGATAACGAAGTTCTGTATTGTATTCCGAGCTCCGGCTTAGGTTAGGGCTAAATAGGACCGGATCGTATGCGTGCTTCCACTTATCCATTCAGGAGGAAGATCTTTTCGTAATGGACGACCCTCGAAACCATAATTTGGTGAAGTAAGACCTCGTCGGCGCCCGTGTCCCGTGCTTGTTGAGGTAGAGGCTGAACCTGTTCCTTGCAATTTCCTTCTTTCTCCATGAAATTGCTCACTAAATGGACTGATTGATTGCCTCAACCCGGAGGAAGGTCAGCCAGGATACAACGTTTGTTTTAGTAGATACAAGAGACGAGAGCCCGGCCCGTGGAGGATTATTGTAGGGGACTTGTTAAACGTGTTTAATTAGGACAATTTCTCATTTTTTTTTTTGAGGATTGATTGCACATAAAATACGATAAGCAACTAATTAACTAATCAAATTGCTTTGATTAATAATCGTATCGATGCGTCAACTCACCACTCAACTAATGAACGAAGCATATTAGATTGCCAAACAATGTATTATTGTCCTTATAAGGCCTGAAAATGGATTTTAGAAAGTTTGGATTGAAATTTTCTCAGGAAATGAAATTACTCTTTCGAAAAGATAAAACATCACCACAACAAATTACAAAAATAGACGTGATCGGTGGGCAGGTTCGACCCGAATCTATTATCCAGGCCCGTCCAAAACCACAAAAAAAAAAAAGTTATCTACTAAACCTTTGGGCTGGGCTAGGCTATCACGGGCCCGACCGTGCTAAGCTTCACAAGTAAATAGCCTTACAAAACCTGTCCAAAAGCGCCCCTCGGGCCCTTGTGCCCCCCCCCGTGGGGTGCCAGGCATATATGATCAGGTCTACCACAAAGGTACCTCGACGGCACCACTATCTTTAAGGTGATTATACACTCTCAAATGGGTGGACTTAAGCAGCCATGGCCATGCCTAGGAAAAAGTATAGGGTCCGAGGTCGAGCCTAGAAAATCCTGTCCAGATTTGCCCATAGAAGCATAGAAAAGAATCTCTTTGCATAATCGATTTGCCCGGTTCGGAATGACTAGTCGAAGATCTAGTCCACTTGCAGGACTGCAAGGTTGAGCCATACTTGAGGGGATTCCAATCTTTATGTGCTGATAAGTCCAGGATTTTGGGGAAGTCTCTGTCTACTGATCTACCATGACTTTAAACCTGTAGACAACGTTGAGGGGATTAACCATTAAACTATTGGGACAAAGAAACTTGACCGAATATTTCCTTAAACAGCCATCAGTCCTTCCTGCTGGGGTCTCTCTCTTTAGTCCTCAAACTGCTAGAGAGCTCAGTGAAAAGATGGCGACACACCGGGCCTGCACGTCATAGGAATTGCCAAAACTTGCACCGTTTCTCCAACCTTTGGAGGACTCCTAGGAAGAACAACCCTCCTATGACCAAACCATTTGAGGAAACTGCTGCAAACGCCCCCCCATGATGCCCCCTCAGATCACATGTCTTCGTCTCGTCCACAGGAACACATCTTCCCAAGAAACTAAGGACTTCTACTTTTTTCCTCGAAGCCTCAGGGGGATTGGCCCTCACTCAATTCACTTGCTTCTTCCTTTTTCGGGCTCAACCGAAAGAAATGCTTTGACAAGATGCCATCTTTTGGGTCACCAGTCTCATCAAGGAATGTCACCGGGAGGGGGGGAAGGAAGCTTGGGAAAGCGTCCCCCTTCGTCCTCTTGCTTTCTTGGCTTAGTGATTAGGCCATTCAGCTCCCGACAAGAATTTGTGTAGGGTACGTGTCCTCTAGTTAGCCCTAGGGACGGTCCTGTTATTTCCCTACGATGCAGATGCAGATGGCGATGGGGAGTGAGAATAACTGTTTTTGTTGTTTTCTTGGCACTGTTCGAACGTGACCCCACGATGGAGGATCGTCCACAGTCGAATGTAATAAAATCCTAGAATTGGTCACCAGACATGACGGCAGTCCCTTGGGCCTCGATTTTTCGCCCCTACCTTAGCAACAGCACCAGTCGCCACATCACCTCTCTCTCTATCTCTCTCTCTCTTCAAAAGGTGAAACTGACCTGTTCTAGTGAAGCCCTAATGAGGGCAATAAGTGGATAATGCTAACTAGGGATTCTTAACAGAGAAGGAGAGAACTACAATCTTCACTTCTATAAGACATTTTATGTCCCGATTATAAGTTTTACCTTTCAATCCCGTGGTTAGCGTACTAACGCATTGTCTCCATTAAATACTGCAGTTGCATTATCTCTTTTTTGCGAATCTCCGTTCCTGCTCTCTCTCTCCTAGAACCTGCATCACTTAATCTAGAATTAAGTTCTTAAGACTGTAAAGTTTTGTGTTAATTAAGTAAAAGCGACGATTGTTCTTTTGCACATTCAAGATTGGGAAGGACTCTAGTGAAACAAGAGTCTTCATATAGGTCATAGATGACTAATAAATACATTTGAAAAGGACCTCCTTTGTCTTGTTATTATTGTCAACCATCTCGAGCGCGAGACACGGAAAATGGCAGACATTGTCCTAAACGATTTCCATCGATTCTGAATCTTATGTAATCTCATACCCTTCTTATTAAAGCATATCCCACATCGCTTTAATACGAGATCGCAATGGCCTGCATGTTGAGATAAAGTTATGTACGCGACCGTTTCATCGGGAAAACTTAAAACTATTGGATGGAAGGAGGACTACCTATGCTAATATATAAACTCATCGTAACTCCGTAATCAAGTCATGTGGAATACTCTTTTAACAGTCTTATTGTATCTGTTACATAAGTGATGGAACAAGTGAGATGTTTGCGTCAACCGAACAAACCCATCACCTCTCATAAGCCTTTGGGAAGTGCAATGTGTGCTTGTGTGGTGATAAGGGAATGTAATTACAAGGATTGCGAAATTGCAAAACTAAAGATTCTGCCCCCTTTCAAATATGGGAATAGGTATGGACCAAATCAGCAGGAAAAACCAAGCGAACCTATCTAAAAGCATGCCAGAGATTGCTAAAGTGGGAAGACTTTCCTGTATGCATGGCCGGTTCAAAGATTGGATGATTATGTCTACAATTTAGTTTGGAATAATCTATGCTAGCCATAATTATGACGTTCGTTTGTACGGAAAATTTTGTCCTCTATGCTCTTTCTCTCTCTCTCTCTCTCTCTCTCTCTCTCTCCACAGGATCCCCCACCAATGGAAAACCGGCCCACCTATGGAAAACCGCATGCGTTGGTATGAATGTGCTTCACAGATTCGATTTCGTTTATGGAGACTTCACCCCAGTAGTCCGCACGCTAAACAGTGTCATTCTTGATGGAGCAACGAGAGACGCACAAACACTAATTCAAGAATCGGATTTACAAACTCATTTGCAACGAAACATCCGCGAACCCACTTCTTGAAAAGTTCAGATCTTGCCGTGAACCAACTTTGCAAATCAATCTCGAAATCTCTTGACGCAGCTCCTTCTGTGCGGTCTTCGTTCTCACTTTCATGCAGCAGTCGTTCGGATATCGAACGTGTAGGGTCTCCAGACAAGTCTTCATATTCAGAGAGAGAGAGAGAGAGAGAGAGAGAGAGAGAGAGAGAGTGAGAGGAAGAGGTGCTGAGTTAAACCTCAGAAGAGAGCAAGACATCAATGATTAGGATGGTAATGGTCAATGATTAGGATGCTAATGGAGGGTGGATTCGTCTTAATCTAGCTTGGGTGCGAAGCCTGAACCATGTGCAATGTGCGCTGAACGGATTTCACTGGTGGATTGGTGGGGAAGCAATTGGAGAAAGCGTTAAGAGCGAAGAAGGGATTTTTGGGTCATCAGGTGATTGGCTCGCCAATCCCTCCTCGTCCACGCGTCTGCCCTTGGCCGTCTCTCGCTGCTGCAGGCCGAGCAGCATCGCGCACAGAGAGTGTGAGAGACAGGGAGAGACGTGGCCGTACCGCAGAGAAAGAGAGAGAGAGAGAGAGAGAGCGAGAGTTGCCACTTCATGTCCTTTTCTGCCATCATTCAGCTTTGATTCCGTTTTGATTCTGATTCCATTTCCCGTTTCTTGGTTGGTAATTCAATTCCATGGCGATCCCACATTCTCTCTCCCTTTCGATTCCTGCCCATCGCGACTCACTTGGCTTCTCCGACTTTAGAGTCTTGGGATATAAAACTTTGAAAGATTCGTCATTCGTTATTTACACACCTCAATACAGTTCGCGAGTATACGAAATTAACCGTTTAAACTTCAATGGGGCCGTAAAAATTATGCCTTTTTAAAGCTGTGCTGCGCGAATTTCGTTCCTCTGATGGCGTCTATGGTTTCCTAGTGAATTTAGGTTGGTTATTTGAGAGTTGTTTTATGGTAGAGCTTTAAAAGTTGATTATGAATGATAGTTTTTGCAGAAAAAAAAAACAAACGATAGCTTGAACCGGCCCGGACTAAATTGAGTAATTTCGGTCTTGGCCTTTTTTTCCTTATCTCGGTCCGGACTCATAGACCGGGCCCAAAAGAGTACGGCCCGATCAGGTCAAGCCGGGTCAAAAGTTCCCCTTAGTCCCGTCCCGCTCGATCGGTTTACACCTACGTTTAAATTCGAAAGGTGGAGGCCAAAGAGGATAAAGAAAATATTCAATGCGAAAGTAAAACGAGATTACTCACACACGTGAAGGTTCGATAGGACAATCGTCATTCGACCTTTTCAAGACCGATCAACAATTTGTAATCTCAAATTCACTCCCCAAATCCCTAATAACATATGGGTTTCCATATTTGTCTAGGAAAAAATTGGAAAACCTTGTCTCTAAAATAAGATTAGAGAAAGTTTGAGAGAACAGATTCCAATTTTATGAAACTTCTTATCCGGGGAGAGGGCCTTTTCGTCCTTCCACACTTAAACCCCCATTTAAACCCCTCTCTCCTCCTCCCAATCTCTCTCTCTCTCTCCTTCTTCTTCTTCTCCTCCTCCTTCTTCGTCGAGCAGTCATCGGAATCCACCGGAGAAATCAATGGCGGACTCCTACAACTTCTACGATTTCCTTAGCCACACCTCTCCCTCCTCCAAGCCAGCTCTGAAGTACGCCGCCGCCGCCGCCAGCGGCCACCACGGCCAAGGCCACCACCACCACCACCCCAAGCAGCCGAAGCACCAGCACCCCCTCATCTACCCCGCTCCTCCTCCTCCTCCTCCCCCGCCGCCTCAGCCTCCCTCCCCGCCTTCACAGCCGCCGAGGGTCTTCTCCTGCCTCTACTGCTCGCGCAAGTTCGTCACCTCCCAGGCCCTGGGGGGCCACCAGAACGCCCACAAGAGGGAGCGCGCCGCCGCCCGCGGCCACCACCGGCTCCTCGTCGACGTCGTGCCGGCCCGCGTAATGCCGCCGCCACCGGCGCTGCTTCCGGCGACTCCTCCGCCCGGGTGGCTCGACCCACTCCAGGCCGTCCCCGGCCACCGCCCGGTCCTTCACGGGTTCGTGGACATGAGCTCCCCAATGGACTACGGAGGCGAGGACGAGGACGATGATGATGATAATGATGATGACGACGATGACGATAGAGTAAACCTCGATCTCTCTCTGCATCTATAGAAAGAAAAGATGGGTCCTTTCTTCTTTCGTTCCCCCAAACAGACTTCAGGACTTTCTGGGTTTTTGGTTTTTTTTTTTTTTTGCTTTCTCTTTCTTTCTTTCGGTTGGAGTTGGAGTATATCGGGGATGTGAGGGACATGGGTGTGATATGTCTGAGCTGATTGTTGATGAACTCATTCCACATGATGATACTCTCGAATAGGAAATGTCAATGAAGTTGATGAAGATGGTTCATTTCTTCCCTATCTTTTTTTGGAGTTCTGATGCATTCCATCGCCTTTTCCCACTCACTAAAGAAGCTAAAAATGAGGGATAAAGGAACCAGATAATGAAAACAAAAGTAATGGCAGATGAGTGGTCTGATGTGGAAATGCGTGTCGACACATTCCATGTAAGAGTTCAAGGCTTTGCGTCGGTATCATTCAGCTTTGTTTTCATATGCACGTTCTTCTTCTTCTTCTTCTTCTTCTTCTTCTTCTTCTTCTTCTTCTTCTTCTTCTTCTTCTTCTTCTTCTTCTTCTTCTTCTTCTTCTTTCTTTCTTTCTTTCTTTCTTTCTTTCTTTCTTTCGTTTCTGATAACGATGGCATCAAAGAGAGTCATAGTTCGTGTCACGGCGAACCTCTGAAACTGCTGCTGCCTGCAGACGCCGAGCATCAACCTAAAAAGTCGAAGCGCTATCATCATTTCTGCAGGTCCTGCCAGAGAAGTTGCACGGCTCTGTGGGAACGAGCCCCCCCTGGCCATCTTCAAGTGCTTTCATCGAACATCAACAACATAAAAATGGCTCTAACACCTCCTTTTGCCTCGAAACTTTCTCTAGGTTAACGAATCCCTCGTTTCTCTGCTTGTAAATTACCTGGTTTATGCATGGCCAGAAAATAATTTTAAAAAAAAATATCCCTTCCCTAAGGTATAATATTCATGATTTTGGCACTAGCATTGGTCACATCCTTTTCTCTAGGTTTATCTTCCTTTTGTCAAACGTGATGAGCTCATAATCACTCGCAGTAACTCGAGTTTATCACGTTGCATCGTGTCGATCTTTGTACATTTGACCACACCGTAAAAAGCGTGCTCGCATGAATCTCATGGTATGATGTATGTCCCACGATTTCAAACAATAAAACACAGAGGTTGCTGCTTTCGAATTTTTGAAATTATCGAACCTCGCAAGAGGTTGTGCAAAATCGAAATGATGCAGAATAGACGAAGGACTTCGAAGAGTACGTATATATATTATATAGAAGTATATATATTATATAGAAGGAGTTTTGGAGTGTCTATCTTGTTTATATAGCATCCGAAGATTTTTATATATGTACATTCGCGAGATTTAATGAATTAGAGTCCATTGCTCTACAAGCAAATTACTCTTTGTTTGTTAAAAATCAGCTATTTGCGACGTACTTAGTTGACAATTTTTGTTTTTGCCAAAAACCAACTTTAGCTCATTGTCACTTTACCAAAAAAAAAAACTTTAGTTCATTGTCAATGAAAAACCCCCGCTTGACGACTTGAGTATCATTTTCTCAACTTTCACAACAATGGATTTTGTTTCAGTCATCTTCTCATCTTGTTCAGTACATTTCATTAAATTGGTACTTTTTTATTGATGGTACGAAAAATTATTTCTTCGATCAAGCATTGTTACGTTGAATCATATGCCCATGAAATTCTTTCTCAGCAAAATCGAGAATATAAAGCATTTGATTTCCCCCCCTTAATTTTTCATAGTTATTTCCTTTTGATATATTAAAGCAACAAAGCATAGTAAACGGCATTGTCGTGCGCAAAATGTCCAGATATTTCCTTTGGCCAAAGTAGAAAAATGTCTAGTTTACTTGCTAATTTTGATAGATAACGCAACACGTGAAACTGAACCAACTTTCATCACGATTTAATTAAAAAAAGAAAGTCGCTTGCACGTTTCTTTCTATTAAAGTACTCGAGAATATAAAAGCTGGGGTCCTTTTCTACTTATTTTAGTTAGGTAATACAGTTAAGTGAATAGTTTAATTGATCGAACTCCATCGCTGAAAAATCCTAAATGCAAAGATTATCCCATTTGTTATTATGAAAGGAAAAGAAAAGTTAGAAGATGGAGAGGAAAGAGGAGTTGGGCCAAGTAAAAAGACAACATAGGCCTCATCATTCACACGAATCATAATGTTGATTCCACGGTTTAAGTGAATCCTTAATCACATGCACGCACATTAACATGGGATTACTTCAAAACCTTTGCTTTTTAGTTTCAAAGATTAGGAAAAGATGTGACAAATCCGACATGAATGAAGAAATTACTAACCAGGCACCTTCTATTTTCTACCATTTGTCATATGTTTATGTAAGTATTTTGGAGATAGAGAACAAATAGACATGATCGTGATGTTTGGTGGCCCACAAGTTTGGACAACACCATTTAGTCCTAAGCCCGACCCGACCCGGCCCGGTTGAGCCGGGGTCAAAGGATTACAAAAATTTTCTTTTGTTATGAATAGACCTGAGCGATAAGTTAAATCCGATCTTATTGGTCGATGCCCATTCAACAAAATAAAGAAACAAATTCAAAATTTTGGGTTGCTCAATCGATAAGGGTTAGTAAAGATTCGATCCTTCAAATTTCAATGTTTGTTCAATTTGATCTTCTAGCCTTTATTTTGTTTAATCAAGTTCTCTGACTTTCTGAATTCATGTGATCTGATCCTCTAAGTTTTATTTTGTGGAATCAAGTCCTTACCTTTCTTAACTTGTGCAATCAAATCCCTTAGTCAACCATCCAAACTAAAATATCATATAAATTGATGACATGGCATTGCTTATGCAACAGAAAATGACGCGTAATGTCGATTTGGTGCAAAATGAGCAGAAATCAAACGAGAAAAACAAGGAAAAAGGAATCTTAATTTGACAGCATCGGTCACGCTGGGTAAGCAAAGCACTTGATTGCACAAATCAAGAAAGTTAAATGACTTGATTGCACAAAATAAAACTTAAGAAGACCGAATTACACAAATCCAGAAAGTTAAAGGCACAATTAAACTTAGAGGGCACGAATGCTGAAATTCTAGAGGACTAAATCTCGTACTTAGCCTCATTCGATAGTAAGGTTAAAGCAGCCACATTGTGTGTGGTGGACCAAACTTGTGAAATTCAATATACCGGCCTATTGCTCCCTCAGTCGAACAAGGTTAAAGACAAGAACATCAATGGCAAGAGGAAGGAGAAGACCCAACAAGCTCCATTCTTGGTATCATAAACTGGTAACATGACCATGTTAATGGTCAATGAGTCCCCGAATATACAAAAGGTGTCGCATAATATCAATGTCCCAAGTACAAAAACTGAACCGAACTGAACGGTCAAGACAAACAAAAACTGAAGAAGATTACTGTCTTGGCTATTTTCATTATATGTATAGGTTTAGAATTGATGAAGCGGGCTGTCTTGAGGCGATTATTTGAGCCGATTCTTCACAATCTGACCAGTCATGAAATAGGTCTTTTCGTAACAGATTATTGCTTGCTGCAATGTGTTGCTCTCCTGGAGTAATCTATCAGCTCCTCTAAAACTGTCATGGACTGTGAGTAGCAAGGAACACTCTGCAGTTTCAGTCAGTCATTCAAGCCGAGTCCTCAAGGTTCGACCTCATCCTCATAATCCTTGAGGTGTTCTTTGAGGGTCTGGTTTTCGATCTCCCACTTTCCACAGTCCCACGCAGGATCGATCTCAGGTAATTCGTAGTCGTCAGGTCTCAAAGATAACCGAAACTCCGGCAGATCAGGCAGCATCTGCAGAGACCTGTGACACCACAATAGAAAGAGTTCTCTGAATTTATGACAAGAGTCACTCTAAGCTGTGTATCTCTCCGGTAAGCAAGTATGATTATCGAAATTAGAGGGAAGTACTAAGAAAAGTCCTTACTTTTCTTGTTCTAAAAGGTATCCATATGTTTGAGATTTCCTCGATGCGACTTCGGGGATCTTCTGATATAAGTACTTCATTACGCCCCAGAGCGGAGGGATCCTATTGCCGAGAGAAAAGAGGAGCCAATCGATGATGAATGGGCTCAAGAGGATAAGGAAAATTGATATTGGGACTAAGGCAGCGTCGCGGAAACCAACCTAGAGACAGGATCCGCAAGGCAAAAGGTTAGGCATGCCTTCTTGCTTTCTGCTAAGAGTTCTTCAGCAGCCAGAAAGCAACACACGGCGCTAATGTGACAGGACGGTTCGTTTCCCTTGTCAAAGATTAGTCCATGGTAGTAATAAGCGGCAGCCTGATGATTTTCACAGCAATTAAACTTCGTACTGATGCGGAACTGACGGACACCAAAGTTCTTTATTTTGAATTGAAACGAATGAAAATACACAGAATTAGGAACCTTTGCTTCGAGGTACTTCCATTTGACGAACAGCAGTTGCTTCTTTCCATACCCATGACTGAGGTCACCCTCGGACAAGCAGGTATGAGCCTAACTAACAGAGGAGAGACGTCAGTCATAATCGAAATTAAATTCATACTACAATCAAATAAAACAGAACAGCTATTATACAGAGCCCCAAATGAATCAATGGAGAAACTTTTGCCGTGAAATCAAAAGGGTTAATATTAGTACGACAAAACCATGTGGGCAATATTTTTCATCAATCCAGAGTCAAAATGAGGCGAAACGAGTTCTCACTGACCTGACTAAGATAGGTTAATTGCTCGCACGCCAACCTCCTCTTGACCGACAAGCCGGCCTTTTGGCTCTCAACAGCCAATCCCAGTTGAATTTCAGTTCCCTGAATATGTTGATACAGTAAATGCGCAGAGCAACTCATGAGCACACTGAACTATCTAACTGCATTTGTGCTTTTAAGCATCCTATGATTACTGATTTTTCTTTGAACCTTGCCATCTTTAATTACACAGTAAAGAGCCTGAACCATAATTTATTCACCTGAACACACCCCAGTTCTGGGATTTGTAATATAACATATTTACCTGTCCTAGAGCTTGAATGTATGTAGCCTCCAGTACACAGCCCTGCAAATCTTTTGGCAATCTTTCCCTATCAATGAATATAGCCCCAAAACATCTTATTAGTATTGAGCGTAGAAGACATAGAATCCGAGATTTGGGTTAAGTGGCATACTTTAACTCGGGTGGGATGCGTATTAGCACCTCCCTTATGCAAAATTCCAAGTACCCCGATGCCTTCAACAACAAGTCGACAGCATCCCTCTTGCAGTCTGATAACAAAAGCATCCATCAGGAATCAGTAAGGATAGAATGGACATCAGTTATGGCTGCTTGGGTAAGAAACCAAATCCCATACCTGCCGAAACAGTCTTCACTTCAGAGCCAGAATGATCCCTGGGGATCATCAGCAAATTTGCCTCGGATAGCGTCACCATGGCCATCATGTGAATGATGGACAGTAATTCAAACCAGGAGTTCGCCACGGAGGCTTCCTACTCATCAAATTTTGACCACACTTATCACCCCAACTCAAAAGACAGAAATTTCAAGGTTGCACAATCTACATAAGCTTCTTACTTGCCGTCCATCGCCAAGGTTTTTCCACTTAAATTCCACCGACTCCTTGAGACTCTGTTCTGCAAATGAAACCCGTAATTGAGTTGCAAAGAGCACACTCCCGCAGCATTCACATGCAAAAGAGAGGGAGCAATTCCAAAATCCAAACCTTTCTTTGTCAGCCCAATTACAAGAGACAAGTACTCCTCTAGAGCTTCTTTCAATTCATTCGTGGCTGATCCATCTAATTTCCGAAAAAAAGAAAACAGAAATCTGTCACTCTTTGCAAATGCTATGAAGGTGAAATTTTTATACTGGCTACTATCTCTGAAATTCAAACAGAATCAATCATGATATCGCTCTATTGATTCAAATCTAACATTCAGAATCCAATGAAAACTCAACCCTTTCCCCAATTCCACATCAATCAAACCATACTTTCAAATGGTGCAATCAATAGCTATTTCTAAGAGCACTAACCAGTGTCCTCTGCTAGTAAAAGAATCTGATTCCGCAGCACCGATGACCTATCGACGAGATCCCGGGGAACTAGTCCTTTGAGAGCCCTTTGAAGATTGGATTGGACCGGCACTCGCATTGAAGGGACGAACACGGCGATCTCCGGGATGCTCAACTTCTTCCTCCCCCCACCCATGCAAACAGAAGCAGCACAACCCATTGTTTCTGCAGCGCTCGGCCTTCAGCATCCTAAGCAAAATCAATCATCTAAGCCCTACCCTTTTAATTCCATCACTCAGCAACATTGACTCAAAAAAAGGAATTGCCCTTTTTCTTTTTCTGAACAACTAGATTTTGTGGAAGCGTGGTGGTGCAATTTTAAATGGCAAGAGCACATGAAGCGAGTGAGAAGTCCCGACAATGCAAAATCCAAGCAACCTCTGTTTCTACGGTTGAAGCATTAAATAGAGGTAAAAACAAACAATCTTTCGCTATGCATTATGATCATCTAAGCGAAACAAAATGACAGAAAAGAAAACAAGAAGCAAGAAAAGAAAGAAAAGAAAATTAAAAGCAGCAATAACAGCACAGAGGATCTTGAAATTGTCTTACTGGCAGCAGAGTGGAGAGAAGGACAGAGATGGCAGTGAAGCTTCGAGTATGCATTACATTATAAGAGTCGAAGCCTGTATCACATAAGACACAGAGAGAGAAAGAGAGAGAAGAGCTCAGGGATCGAGGCGCATCTCACATGGCGGAGACGTAGGAACCCTGAAACCAGGTCCATATGCCAAATTTGTTTAAGGACAAGTCGTTGGAAGTTCAATCAATCACCTGTTGTACGATTTCGCTTCTTGGGTTATTTTTTCCCGGTGACAGCTCCACACGTATCGCTTTTTTAATCCAGTTTAATCCCTGAACCGTCATGTGTGATTTACTGTGAATCTGAATGAACAGCGAGAACACTTTCTTTCTTCGCTTGCTCGTGTACAGTTGGGTTTCTTGATCGATTTATCTCTTTATTTTTTCTTTCTTGCTGGGGGTTCTTGAAGAGCGTGAGCTGTGACTTCTGCAGTAAGCATGAGGCGGATGGCAAGATTTTAAAGAGGGACCATGCTCTGCTTTGCTTTGCCCAGTGAGCGGGACTGATGGGTCGCGTGACAAGTGGCGCGCCGCGATTGGTTGACCGGGTCTCCGCTTTCTCCCATGAAATCTGGGCCCTTGATTTCCCCGCATCGCTTTTGCTGATTCACCTCTTCGAGTGTACTCTTCTGCGGCTCTTTTGACCATCTTCGAGCGCACTCTTTCACTGCATCTGTCTCTAGGAGTGGACTAACTTATCAATGTGCACCGAACGAGAAGGCGTTCGATGAAATCAATATATCTATTGAATATCATGCTTAGCATAGCATAGTTCAATGGAAGGCCTCACTTTTTTTTTTTAATTTATCACATTTAGTCATAAAGAGAAAAGCTTACGTGCCACATCCCTTATGATTAGAATTGTGATTTCCAAATTTAGGTTATACTATGTGAAACTATCGAAATATAGAGTAGATTATGAAATTAGTACGAAACCACCTCTTTCAATAAGTCAAAGAACAATGAACCATGAAACCTGGTGTGGACTAATTATCAATGTACACCAAATGAGAAAGTGTTCGATGAAATCAATATATCTGTTGAATACATGTTCAACAATCGCCATAACATAGTTCATTGGAAGGCCTCACTTTTTTTAATCGTATCACATTTATATGTAAAGAGAAAAGCTTATGTGCCACATCCCTTATGATTAGAATTGTGATTTCTAAATTTAGTTTATACTATGTGAAACTATCGAAATATAGAGTAGATTATGAAATTTGTACGAAACCACCTCTTTCAATAGGTCAAAGAAAAATGAACCATGATACTTGGTGTGGACTAATTATCAATGTACACCGAACGAGAAAGTGTTCGATGAAATCAATATATCTGTTGAATACATGTTCAACAATCCGCATAACATAGTTCATTGGAAGGCCTCACTTTTTTTAATTGTAGCACATTTAGACATAAAGGAAAATGCTTATGCGCAGCATCCCTTATGATTAGAATTGTGATTTCCAAATTTAGTTTATATTGTGTGAAAGGGATAATGACACAAACAGTTCATGAACTTTGACTCAATATACAATTTGATTCCTGAACCTTTAATTTATTCAATGTAGTCCATGAACTTTAACCCAATGTTTAATGTTATCCCTGAACTTTCAATTTGTTCAACTTGATCTCTGAACTTTTAGTAAATGTTCAATTTAGTCTCTGAACTATATAAAAATATACAATATAGTCTATGAACTTGAATTAAATGAAGGACTACATTGAATATTTTTATAAAGTTCAGGGACTATATTGAACATATACCAAACGTTTAGAGACCATATTAAATATTAAGTTAAAGTTCAGGGACTACATTGAACAAATTAAAAGTTCGAGAACTGTTTGTGTCATTTTCCCTGTATGAAACTATCGAAATATAGAGTAGATTATGAATTTGGTACGAAACCACCTCTTTCGATAGATCAAAGAACAGTAAACCACAACACAAACATGCTAGTCGGCAGTTTTAATATCGAATCGCTTAAAGAATTTCATTTCATTCGTTCGATCAATAGGTACGTATTGTTTAGATTTCGAATGAAACCGAATTGAATCGTACCATTATCGATCGAGAATTTTCGATCGATGATGATCAATTACTATTATAACCCTAACCTGCAAATTAAGGGCAATCAAGGCAAACGAAGAGAGAACAAGAAGATGCATCGTGTAGTTGGGAAGCCCATACGTGCGCGTGAAGCCTCTTAAATGCATCCGGATCTTTGCCCTAAGGTGAGAGAGTGCACATAAAGGAGACAGGTTCGCCAAACCCCACGGTAGATAAGTTTTTGCAATTATTTTTTTGGAAGAAGTTTTATCGCGTTCACTATAAATATAAAGAAATATTTGTTTAAGTGATGCTACTTAGCCTACAGTCATAAATAAAATTTTCCCTCATGCTAAGGCTCACACTTGACCAATCGACAAACAAAACTCACGCTTCCGAGAATAAGTGAGTCTTTGGTACGAGCATTTCGCGAACTCTTAAAATTTACAAAATCGGGCTTTAATTTAGCTTTCGAGTACCCGGAAGTTTTAAAGCATATTAACACGATCATTGTGAAAGTTGATAAAAATTACGTACACGTTCTTTTGCACGAAAATATTTATGCTTAAAAATTAGAAAAAAAAAAAATGAATATATTTTGGTGGGAATTTCAAATGGGGCCTTGTGGCTTGGCTTTTGAGTTTGACGAATAGAAAATAAATGACACCATCGAGAACGAATAAAAGTCCCGTTTTAGCATAATGCCCTTCATAGCCTTTACGAGATTTTATTCTGCCTTTGATTTCGCAAAAATCAGAAGTCAACCAATCTTTTTTCGCTTTATTGCGAATTTCGATCTCCGCGACGCCGAAAGACCAGCAATGGCCGCCTGCTTTTGGTGCCTTTCCGATGTTGCCACTCGCTCTTCTGCCTCGCCCTGATGTCAGGGCCCTCGGGGAGGTGGTAGAGGATCTCGGGCAAGTCTTTGAAGTACCCGAGCTCCACGAAGGCCCCAACGTTGCAAGTCAGGGTCCGTGGGTGGTTCTCGAATAGCCACCTCGCTGCGGCGCGGAACCCTTCCTTATCCGGTTTCCCGGTCCCGTGGACGCCCCGGAGGCTGCACACGAGCTTGGGGGGGGGCGGAAAGTGGGTGGTGGGCCCAGGCTGACTCGAGCCTCCGAGTCAGGGGCTCGGGCGGGGTGTCGAGGACCACGTGGAAAAAGAAGTCGAGGCACGGGGTTGCCTGTCGACAGGAACGCGGCAGAGTTGTTCTCCGTGTAGCCCTTCCGAGGCAAGTTGCCGTCGTCGCGGTTGAAATTGGCAACCATCAGGTCGGTGAAGGGGTCGGCAGGAGTGGGCCAGGCTTGCGGAGACGGCGGGTTGTGGCATTCGGGCGGGGCCGAGGAGGCGGTTGAGAGATGATGGGGAATAAGGAGGAGGAGGAGGAGGAGGAGGAGGAGCCATCGATGATGAATGATTGGAGGGGGCTTCGGGAGATTGGATTGAGTGGTTTGGTTTCGTTTCGAGAGTAATATTTATAGGGATTGGTTTACTTGGAGGAAAAGGACTTGGCCGACTTAGGAGGGAGAGTGTGTTTGGGAATTTTCTATGGGATTGACTTCAAATACGGACTTTTGTTTGAGAGAATGTTCATATCCGTCGCCTTTTTCCAACGAGGGATGACTTGTATTAGTTAATTGGGCATTCGATGTTTTTTGATGATTCGGGGTTGGCGGTCTCCAACAACCGAAGTACACGTTCTTGTTAAGCATCTATATAAATAAATATTGCAACTTTTAAGGCATAAAGCTCTCTCCATGATGTGTAAAACTAATGCTTTTGAAAGTGGAATACTTCGCTGTTAAGCATGTCCAACAGGAATTTTCTTTTTCGTCCAAAGAATATTGTATTCGTTACTCAAAAGGATATATGATAAATATATAAATTCCATAACAAAGTAAATCGAAACAGAGTAAAACCCAAGAATACTACAAAACAAAGCCTAATCTGAAAAATTATGAGGATTAATAGAATACCAATAAGGTTAAGCACACACTCGTATCATAAAAACGGATTTGTGAAGCGAAATAATTGGCGTCCGATCACTAGATCCCGTATCATCGATAGTGATGATCACATGCCAGAAATTCCTTCTCCAGTAATTACGGCGTTACCAGTTGGCGGTGCGCACGTAGATTCGACTTTCTCTACACTATCGCCATACGGAGACTACCAAAACAGGTTGAGAAAACACAAATCTAAACGACGAGATTTCTACTTTCTACATAAACGACGTTACAAATGAAAATGGTTCGTCAAGGAACAGATCGTTCGTCTAAGAAAAAGATGCCCATTTGGGAGGGACGAGTTTCCTTTGGCGGTCGGTTATAGCTCGGCTTCTTTAGCAATGAGATTTTCAAGGGAAGTCGGAAAAATTCGATGCGCGTTGAGGTATCGTCTTCTTTGCTCGGCCATGTGCTCATGTCCTCTGTGCTACTCTCTTTTTTTAACCTGTGGTCCCAAAATGGGATTTTGAAACTATATATCTTGAAAATATGTCGCGGGGGCAACTACATCGGTGTTGATGGATCGATTGAAGTAAACTATTAAGGAACCGATATTGCTTGAAGACGAGTATAATTAGTTTCATTTCAGTACCAAATGGAAAGTACTGTTTGCTTGCACCCATGCACAAGGTCTCAAAATAAAGGCCACGCTGGTCGCAGCTTGAGCAGACGAATTCTTCTTTTCATAAGCTTCCGGACTGACCAGTTCCAATGTTGATGCTTTCACTGAATTTTAGAGATCTTAAAAGATTACATGACCCAATCCGTCTCTCTCTCTCTCTCTCTCTCTCTCTCTCTCTCTCTCTCTCTCCCTTTAAAAAATGGGAAAACATAAGCAACATGCGACTCTTCCTTATGGCCAAATCAACTTCAAGATCGAGCAGTTTCGACTTCTTCCCCTGCCCCCTGATCTTCAGGGATTTACAAAGCCCACGATCAGGAAATGATGCGAAACGTGTGGTTTCTTAAAATGGGGAAATCGGATGCGTTTCGTTCAGCTTTACCAAACAACTTTACATGATTACCTCTTGGTTTTCATTGACTGTGCTCTCGTCATCCAAACAAGAATAATATAATTTAACACCATAGAAGCAGGTAGGTATTCACTGGCAAGATTAACAAAAGAACAAAACCCTTTTTTTTTCTTTTTTTTTTTTTGCGTTTTGCTCAGTTCCTAAGACTCCCAAATAAACAAAGGGAAGAACTGAATCAATCAATCAATCAACCACGACGAGGTCACGGTACTCCTCGCCCGAGACGGCGGCCTCCATGATGGCCACGGGGCTTATGTCCCCCTCGTCCTCCAGGAACATCTTCATCAGGTTCTTCGAGAACCCGCTCACCAGCGCCACCCCCGCCTGCTTCACCGAAACCGGTGTCGAACTCGAGTCCCTCAGGTTCTAGAACACGATCTGAGGCACCGCCGCCCCGTAACCACGCTCCCCGAACTTCCTCTTGATCGCCTCGTAGTCCGTCTCCCATGGGTTCGAGGAAGCCTGGTCGAATTCCATGTCGCTGAACACAAACACCTTCTGGACCATGTCCTCCGCCTTCAGCTGCCCCGCGGTGGCCACCTCTAGAATCCTGTCGAACACACTCTGGAAGTTGGTGTTGTAACCCCAGTCCATCGTTCTGATGAATTCGGTCTTGCAGCGCAAGCCGTCGCCTTGTATCACGTGGAGCTGAGGGCGCTCGCTGAATGTGATCACCTTGCCCTTCCACGGCTCTCGGCTAAGCTCCGACACCAACAGCCCGAGCGCCACCGACACCTCCATCGGCGTCCCCGACATGCTCCCCGAGACGTCACACACCGCAATACAGTTCTCCAACTTCCCCGCCTCAGATAGATCCTCCAACATCCGCTTCCACTGAAGCTCCGCGACCTCGCCCCCGTCGGGATCGTTGAGTGAGGCTACAATCTCGTGAGGGAGCAGTGCGCCGGCAGCGATCGTGGCCTTCCCAAACTTCACGTCGGCCAGGTAGCTCTGGAACCGCTCGCTGTCGTGCTTCAGGAACTTGTCCTTGTGGAGTTTCATGGCCACCGAGGCGACCCGGTTGTACGGGATGTCGCCCCACCGCCCTGCGCTCATGTACACCTCTGGCAGCTCCAGGACCCTCCGGAGTGGCACAAGGGCGTCCTTCCGGAGCCGGTCCCGGACCCTGTACGTGTAGTGCGCCTCCTCAAGGCCCTCGTACTCGGGAAACCGGTCCCGTGGGAAGACCCGCTTCGCAATGCTCTCACAGAGCAGCGTCACTAGGTCGAAGGACGAGTCCAGCGAGGGGCACCACTTGGCGGCCAGGCTGATCTTGTTGATCTCCCCGGATTTCAGGGAGTCCAGGTTGGCCGTCAGGCAATGGGCAAAGTGCCCAGACACCGCGTCATGGAGGAACCGGAAGTCCCCATCGCGCTTGTACCGCTCCAGGAGGTTCTTGGCCATGGCAATCCTCTTCTTGTTCCTCAGCTCGCTCGCATTTTGCTTCTGCTCCCGGTCACGTGCTCCCGCCTTCGCGACCCTCACTTCCTTGGGCACCGAAGCCGTGGCCGTCCTCGAGCTATTTCTCCCCTTCTTTCTTCTGGATTTATTGCGGCAGCTGAACACTGGAAAAGATTGCAATGGCCGCCTGCTTTTGGTGCCTTTCCTCTGTTGCCACTCGCGCTTCTGCCTCGCCCTGACGCCACGGCCCTCGAGGAGGCGGTAGAGGATCTCGGGCAAGTCTTTGAAGTACCCAAACCCCGCGAAGGCCCCAGCGTTGCAGGCCAGGGTCCGGGGATGGTTCTTGAATAGTCACGTCGCCGCAGTGTGGAACCCTTCCTTGTCCGATTTCCCGGTCCCGCGCGCCCCGGAGGTTGCACACGAGCTTGAGGGCGGAAAGCGGGTCGTGGGCCCAAGCTGCCTCGAGCCACCGGGTCAGGGACTCGGGCGGGGTGTCGGGGACCACGTGGAAGAAGAAGTCGAGGCACGGGTTGCCCGTCGACAGGAACGTGGCCGAGTTGTTCTCTGTGTAGCCCTTCCGAGGCAAGTTGCCGCCGTCGTCGTCGAAGTCGGCAACCATCAGGTCGGCGAAGGGGTGGGCGGGAGCGGGCCGGGCTGGGGGGGGAGGCGGCGGGTCGTGGCATTCGGGCGGGCCGAGGAGGGGGTGGACAGATGATGGGGAATAAGGAAGAGGAGGAGCAGGAGCCATTGATGGAGAATAATTTGAGGAAGGGTATCGAGAGATTAGATTGAGGGTTTTGGTTTCGAGAGTTATATTTTATAGGGAGTGGTTAACTTGGAGGACAAGGACGGACTTGACCGACTTAGGAGGGAGAGCGTGTTTGGGAATTTTCTTTGGGATTAATTCCAAATGAATATGGACTTTTCGTTTCTTCTTTTGAGAGGAGAATGGTCATATCCGTCGCCTTTTATAATGCGCGATGACTTGGATTAATTAGTTTTTCTTTTTTTGGCCGAATTTGGATCAGAATTAATTAGTTGAGTATTCGATGTTTTTGAGAACCAGGCTAGCCTAACGGCGGGGCTTTCGTGACGGTAGGAACGGACCATATGGAGGGAACTCGAAGATTGGTTCCACCAATTTCAACCTATGTTCTTGGCTTAGATTTAGGATTAGATCAGAGGATATAAAAAGGCCCAAGAAGCATTGATTTGAATGGGAAACTCTCACAAATCCGAGTGAGTGGAATTTGTCGAATGTGAAGAATGAGAAAAACAAATTAAATATCGAAATATAGATCATCGCGAGTAAAATATTATCATTTGACTAAAAAGAAATCATTGTTATCATCTATTAAATTTTACAGATGAAAAAACAAAAATACTTAAGATGTCGGTTTTGCAACTAATATTGTAATCCTTGTGCAATGGACTGGCTAATCATTCCATTCGCTCGAATCAAATTGCTCTAAGGGGGACTTCCCGTGACAAAAAATTTAAAACCCGCCAATATCGATTAAACATAAAAAAAAAACAGATGATGTTAATAATTGATTTGTAGACGAAAAAAATTAGCCCTGTTGATTCAAATCTCATAGATGAACATATGCAAGGACCTAAAATATTACAAGATTAATCTTAGGATCACATAAGTCAAAGCTAAAGTTAAACAAAAGAAAAGATTTTCGACCAAATTCCACATAAAGTTTCTTTTTGAGTTATTAAATTTCTTTTAAAACAAATTTTGAGCCTACTTAAATATTTTCTTTGGTGGAACAACAATATCCACCAAAACATGTGGGTCAATATCCACTCGATATTCACCTTAAATCAGGTCAAGTGAGTCTCCCATTTTCCATCTTTAATACCTGTGGATGACACGTTGCACTTTTGTGTAATAACACTCATTTTGCTATAAATAAATATTGCAACCTTTGATACATAATCTCTCTTCCTTTGTGACGTGTTCGGTTATTGCTTTTGAAAATCGAATACTTCTTTATTAAGCATCTTTTAACAAGAATCTAGAGAGAACTATCACCGAGATTCTTATAAGATAAGAAATTCGGGAGTCAAAGTGAGAGTCCTCCCTTAAAAGAAAAGAAGCTTTTAAGTGGAGATGGAAAAGTGAGAAAGTACGATATGAATCAATATCACTCGATCGATTTTAACCATTGAATTATCTTAGCCCGTCACATGTTGAATTTATGTGACCAAATAGTAAAACATTTGATCATAGATTCATAGTGGACTCATTCCTCAATATAGAGAAGCCGAGGAAATAGTAGAACATTTCCTTGATTAGCTTTTTTCAACATAGATTAGGAAGAAGCACTGATTGTATTGAAGCTCTGAAGGGACTCTTGGAAGATTGCCACCATAACCAAATTTGATTAATGTCATTGAATGAGAACCGACGCAGCTACGGCCGATCCTAAAGAGAAGATTAAGAGTTTATGAACTGAGCATTTATTTATTTGAGCATCCAATTAACTCTTCTATCACATAATGCAATCACAAATGAAGCTAAACATCAATCGCCTTTGACGCGGCTCAAGAACCCGCGTCTCGTACATTGCAATATCCGAGGTTAAAAGACAAAATGCGGATTTCGTTTTTCTTGTGCAGATTCAAGTTAGTTTAGTTGAATACAGAAGGATGTATTATCAGAAACTAGCACAGGACGTTTTCTTTTTCTGCATGGTGGTGCTGCTAAGCTGAAATCTTGGCCATTATCATCGCTTCGGATCAACAGCCCGAAAAACCTAACAAATCTAGATTTTAAGGAAATTAGTCAAAAGAGGCGGTCTAGATTGCGAAAGACGCAAATTATGGCTAAAAGCAGCACTCCTCCCCTACACAGCAGCAACAGAGCGCAGCTAAGCTGTAAATGCATAGAGATCGTTAGGAAAATAAATTGCATAGTCCATAACCAGAATGTTCCTAAGAAGCAAACATGAGTCCTAGCACATCAAGACATACGAAGTCTCTCAGCAGAAGGACACCAGAAGTACCAAAAGTTGTGTACGGCGCTCACTTTTGTATCAAAAGTGCTCACCGGATCATTTAAGTGCCAGCGGCGAGATATTCTGATCAAAATTATTACGAGGCTTTTATAAATAAAATTTTTTTCTGACTTGGCATATATTATTAAGATTCCAGGTCACGTGGACGTCCAAAACGACATCGCACAATCCCACATGGCTCGCTCAAGCAAAACGACGTCGTATCAAGTCCAAGCAACACAACGTCGCACAGGAAGGATTCGCTCTTCACTCGCTCTCTCAGTCACTGTTGTCGCGAACCGCTCGTCAAGCTCCAGACTTTGAGAGTCACCGAAATATTCCAGATCTGGGTTTCAGCTCCTCCTTTCCTCTGCCTTCAGCTCCTCTTCCAGATCTGGGAAGAACACAACGCCTTCTTCCTCATTAACCTCCTCATCTCCTTCGCCCAGATTTGATAACTAAAGGCTCGTTTGCTGTGTTAATGGCATGATGGAGTCATCCAAACTCAAATTAGTGTTTCCAATGTGGAAGTTTCGTAACGATTGAGCTCGGAATCATTCCTATTTCGACGTTCTTGCAATATAGAAATAAAAAAAAAATTGTAATGTTCAGCTTCTTCTCACTTTGTTGGAACGGATTTGAGCCGCTCGTGAAGCTCCCGCTCTCTATTTGCAAGATTCAGCTGTTAATTTGAGAGGCAACTTGAATTAAGGTTTCAATTCTTAGTAGAATGGTGATTAGGGTTTCGATTTGAGAATTTGGATCAATTTTGCAATTTAGGGTTCTTACTTTGGGGTAAACCATCTAAATGACGTCGTTTTTAGGAGTTAGATGCTAATTAGGCACCGGCGAGCCACATATGATTGGGAAATTAATAAAATATGGCCACGTCAGATTTCCGGCAACCGAGATTTGAGTGGACACTTAAATGATCATTTTTTAAGGGAAAAAACCACAAAAAACCCTAAACTTTGCCACCTGTAACATATTTACCCTGAACTTTTTTTGTGACACTAAAAACTTCAAACTATACTATTTGTGACACATTTACCCTATTGTACTTTAGTCCATTGGCATTTTTGTCTTTTTTGCTTTTTCTTTTTTTTTTCCTTTCTAGTGAGGTCCTCACTGGACCTACCCTCGCCGGATCCGGCGAGGGCAGCCCTTGCCTACATCCGGCGGGGGCGGCCCTCGCCAGATCCGACAGGGGCAGCCCTCACCAGATTCGACGAGAGCCGCCCTCACCGGCGTCGGGCAAGGGTCGCTTCACCTAGGCAAGTGAGGGCGGCTCTTGCTAGACTCAGGCTAAGGCGAGAGCCGCCCTGGCCGGCGTCTGGCAAGGGCGGCCCTCGCCGGCGTCGGGCAACCACCTCGCCTAGGCAAGCGAGGGCCACCCTTGCTCTCCCAGGCAAGGGTGGCCCGACGCCCGCGAGGGCTCGCCGAAAAGAAAAAAAAAAAAGCAAAAAGAACGAAAATGCCCATGGACTAAAGTACAATAGGGTAAATGTGTCACAAATAGTATAGTTTGGGGTTTTTGGTGTTACAAAAAAAAGTTCGGGGTAAATATGTCACTGATGACAGAGTTTGAGGTTTTTTGTGATTTTTTCCTATTTTTTAAAAAGTTGTCATTTAAATGATTTAAAATAAGCTTTTGGTATTAAAGTGAGCACCATACATAACTTTTGGCGCTTCTACTATACTTCTCTTGGAGTCTCTTAGTAGAATCTTGGCCGTGAGCGGACAAATAACTAAAAGGTCAAACTAAATTGAGCCATATCAAGTACAGTTTTCATGATTTGATTCAGTTTAAGGTGGCCTTTTCGGAAACGTCAATCATAAATGCTTTTTATTTTCATGTGGTATTCTTGCACTTATCTGCTTGAACTTTTTTGTTGTACATTACATCATAATATTAAAGCCTACTAAAAAAATTTTATGCATCCCATCCTTTAATGAGATCAATACAACCGTAGTAGAAATCATCTTTGCTAGCCTATCACAGAGGCTAGCAATTGGCGAAGGGAAATAAGAAAAAAAAAAAAAAGGAAGGAAAGGAAAAAAGAAAATAATTAAATATTTTTTAAAGCAATATCCACGTTAATGCTACCGTGCCACGTAGGACAGTCAATGTCCACCTTAGCAATTTTTGGCCTAAATTGGCCCGATGAACTTAATTGGTATCAATATGAAAAAGCTTAAGGACTAAATTGGTACAATTGTAGGATTAAGAACTTGATCAATACCACGCAGTAAATTTTTGACTTTTTGGATACATTTTCTGAACAAAATCTAACTTTAACACCACGTAAAATTTTATGGTTGCAAAGTGGTTTAATTTATATTTGAATAATATGTAGTCTAGAGTTTGGTCTAAGACTAAGCCTATATATAATAAGGGAGGCCAATAAGGGGCTTAAAAAGATTTGAACTCAAGAACTCCTATTATACCAGAAAAAGTTCAACTTAAAAATTTAAACTAATAAATGGAGGAGGACCACATGTATATAAAGAGCGTGTAACGCAAGATGGATAAGCAACATGAGATAATTTAACAAATTTCAAGATTGCATTGTATAGACTTAGTCTATAGTTGATGTGATTGATATATAAGAGGTATTTCAAAATGCAACTGTTTCTTGCACTTCCTTGTCTCTTTATTTATGAAGTCACTCTAAAAGCTTGATGATGATGACAGCAAAAATTTGGAGATGAGCTTGTCTGGATCGAGCCAATGTTACAAGAACTGGTTACTCAAATTTCATCTCAAGATATTATCATTCCTTTATTTATTAGCATTGCCTTTTCTCCTTATTTTATGTCCTTGATTAATAAAAACCATCGAATGTAATTTTTAACAACTACGAGAGATAAGATCTTATTATCTATCCATCTCGATTATCATGGTAGAAGTGACCTTTACTTCACTTTTAGATTTCCCAAGTTACTACTTCTTACATAATAGAAACAATTCCTAGGTTACTACTTCTTACATAATAGAAACTAGCCCACACGCACGCATTACGTAATTGCTTTATGAATGTGCACTTGTAGCATATTATTAAAAAATATATATATCAATCGTGATTAAAATATGAACACAAAAGCATGTGCCACAACGAAAGAGAGATAATGCGTGACATAAAGTATTTAGATCATATAACCTGATCTTATGGGATTTAGAGAAACCTATAGTTTCTGAAAATGGGGAAATCGGACCACCTTCCGGTCTGAGCATATATTAGTCTGACTAAAAGTTTTTGCAAGGTTAGCTTATGTACTTTAACATGATTACCTGTTGGATTACATTGCTCGTGATCTCATCATCAGGCCGGTTAAGCGGTGGGTGGGAGCGGGCCGGGCTCGGCGAGGCGGCGGGTCGTGGCATTTGGGTGGGCCGAGGAGAGGGTGGAGAGATGATGGGGGAGGAGGAGGAGGAGGAGGAGCCATTGATGATGATTTAATTGATGGGCTTAGCTTGGAGGTTTATATTTTATAGGGATTGGTTAACTTGGAGGCCAAGGGACTCCGCCGACTTACGATTAGGAGTGTTTGGGAAATTTCTAATTAGCGATATCATGTTTTAAATTGATTGGTGGTCTCTGTTAGGGAAGATTTGCTTAGATTTACATTCCGTTATTCTAATATTTGGTGTACATCTCTTATCATTAGTTAAATTTACTTTTTTATCTTTAGTTAGGATAATATTTAGTATATCTTTTATAATTAGTTTAGAGATATGGTAGATATTTTCTTTTCTTTTCTTTTTTCTATTAAGCGAATACGTCGTATAAATATTTGTACAAATACAAGCAAGCAATCACGATTTTCTCGAGCAAAATCAGCGACTGTCTCTCGGTGTCCACCCCCCGAAGTGTTCTTTGAACAAGAGCCGGAATGAGGAATTGAGTAGGTAAACACTTCCTCTAGAGAAAAATTAATGATGGAGTTGGAAACGGAGAAAGAATCGCATAAATCGTATTGCGTACGGTACGAGTCACGTTCACATGAGCCACTAAATTATTCGAGCCACGTGTTCGGTTCACGTGATCAAACCATCGATCGATGTGCTCTAAACGATTATGTGAACCGGGATCGGGAGCATGAAGTATTGCACGATCTCCATGTTAGAGTGTTTGATCTTAGATTCATAATGGACTCATAATACAGAGGATCAAATTGAAACTAAGCATCTCGTACATTGCAATTATGTGCGGTTTACATGCAGGTTCTGTTTTCTTCTGCAGAAAAGAAGATAGTTCAGATGAATACAGAAGGCTGTGTTATCAGAAACAAGCACAGGACATTATACTTTATTCCAGATGGTAGTGCTGCTAAACAGCAGATGAAAATACACCAGCCATTCTTGGAAGGACGCTAATTCGCCTACAAGCAGCACTCCTCCAATACGCAGCAGCAACAGAGTGCAGCCAAACTGCAAATGCAAAACCACCAATGTGAGAAATCAGACACTCCTGCACACGGAAGAGACTGGTTTTGGAAAATAAATTCCATTTTCCATGAGCAGGACGACGCTCGGAAGCAAACAGAGTCCTGGTACATTGAGACATATCAAGTCTCCTAGTTGAATCTTGAACGCGAGCCGACAAATGACTACAAAGGTCGAACCAAATTGAACCAAATCAAGTACGGATTTTCATGATTTGATGCAGTTTAAGGTGGCCTTTTCGAAAACATTGGTTCTCAGACTGAACCGACAAGTAGTTTGTCCAACATATATCGGCTAATCCTGGATAAATTGGATACAGGGAAGCGAAATGAAGCAGCCTTTTTAGATAAGTTCTCTCTGGTACCCATCATTTGCACAAATGCAGATTCTGTCGTCCGTAAGCAGAAGAACAGATGCAGAGGAGTGATTATCGTCTAGACTATTCTGGCTAGATCAAGCCAACAACATTAAGAAATCGCAACACCGACATGGCCCATTGAATCTCGGAAGCAAACATAATTGATTGGATGAATCTATTCATAGGTAATCATTTCCTTTTACTAGATGACGGAGTTATTCATACCATCCTTTAATGAGATTCGTACAACCACAGTAGAAATCATCTCGCTCATCCTCCTGTGGAGGCCCCGGCGGAGGTGGAGGCGGCGGAGGATCGAAGTAACCTTGGTATCCACCAGGAGGCGGCGGCGGAGGCAGGTATCCAGGCGGCGGTGGCGGACGCGGGAACCCAGGCGGCGGCGGACGACGCGGGAACCCAGGCGGCGGAGGTGGATAGGGCCCTACGGGACCTGAATTCCGACGATCAGAAGTCGAAATCTCGAGCAATCACACGAAGCCCCTGCCATACTCAAACTAACTTTCCACCCACAAAGTCACACTCGTACTTCCTAAGCTCGAACTGCGAAAGATTCCTAGCGATCACAGCACTGCTAACTAACATAGAACACAACAAGTGGCGTACCCGGTGGAGGCGGCAGCGGCGGCGGCGGGGGGCCGTACGGGTCGGGAGGAACCGGGTGGTAACTCATAGGTCGAGGAGCTCCGGCGGACGAGACCAGCGACGGCCGAGCGAGCTGAGTGAGCAATCAAGCGACGAAGGTTTTATCGATCCCGGAAAGAAAGAAACGAACAAGACAATCGATTCACCGCATAAACAAACGAGGTCAGTGAAACTGTTTTCGTTGAGGCAACTTATCAGTAGGTAGGTTGCGGCAAAGTTCGTGTGGCTAACTCTGCTTTTCCTCCGAGTTGGCATAAAGACACGGCAATGCCCATAGCTCAACCGCTCCTGCTTTAATTGCACCGAACGTTCAACCCAGCAACCCCCGGCAAGATCTGGATCTGTTCTAATCGAATCTTAAATTTTGTCAGAAATTCAATCGAAAAGTTAAAGTTAATAATTGAAGGAAAAGACTGTACAAATCACGGACAAGCGATATGAGATATTTTAATGCATCTTTTATGGGCAAGCCGAATCGAGAGCGACACGTGCAACTTAACGAACGGGTTCGATCATGCGGAATAAACTGGGCTGAACCAAATTCTGATATCACATAAAATTTTATGATTATAAAAGTTTAAGTAATTAAATGGAGACGTGAATATTCAATTAATCTAACAACTTCTCTCACACATAATTTGGACCATAATAAGGGAAGCAAATAAGGAGCATGTAAAAATTTAAACTCGAATACTCTTACTATGTTATGATATTAGAAAGTTCAACTCGAAAGTTTAGATCAATAGATAAAAAGGGATCACGTATATATAAAAAGTGTATGAATTTCGTGACGGACAATCGATGCGAGATAATTTAACAAATTTCAAGGACACATTGCGTAGACTTAGTATAACAGTTGATGTGATCGATGTACAAGAGGTACTTCAAAATGCCAGCGTTTCTTTCACTTCCTCGTCGCATTGCGGAAAAGTCTTCCTTTTCGTCTCTATATTTATGAAGTCACTCTAAGAGCTTGATGCCAACAAAAATTTGGAGGTGGGCTTGTGGGGATCGAGCCAAATGCTACAAGTAATGGTTATTCAAATTTCATCTCAAGAGATTATGATTCTTTTATAGATTAATATCACGAAAAATCTCAAACTAGTACAACCGTAATAAATTTACTCAAAACTAATTTTTTGACCATAAAAACCCCAAACTAGTATACCTATGACAAATTTACTCTCCGTTAGTTTTCGTTAAATTTTACTGTCAAATTATTTAGTTGAATGACATGTGACAATTGACAGATATACCGGTTTGGGGTTAATAAGTGTACTAATTTGTGATTTTTATTGTATTGATCCAATTTAATTGAAGGTAAATTTGTCACAAATATATTAGTTTGGAGTTTTTGGTGGTCAAAAAATTAATTTGGGGTAAATTTGTCACAGATTTACCAGTTTTGAGATTTTCGTGGTATTAACCCTTCTTTTATTTATTAACATGACATTTCTAGCACTGTCTTTTCTCCTAATTGTATGTTCTTGATTAATGAATACCGGCGAATGTAATTTATAACAACTAAGAGAGATAATATTATACTATCTATCCATCTATATTATTATGCTAATAGTGACCTTCACTTCACTTTTAGATTTCCTAAGCCATAACTTTTCTATAGAATAGAAACTAACCCTCGCGCACGCGTTATGCGATTGCTTTTGTTTGCTTCTGCGGTGAACCAAAAATAAATAAATGCACACTGTAGCATATTATTCAAGAGAAAAAAATTGATCCTGATAAATGAACAAAAAAACATGTGCCGCGATGAAAGAGGGATAATGCATATCTCGTACTTACTTTGAAAACATAAAGTATTTAGATCATAACTTAAAGAGCCAAAAGATCACGTTCTTTCCTTTGTTGCAAAGAGATTTAGAACAAATTGAAAGTTTGGAAATCACATTACACATTGATTTAAAGTTTAGAGAGCACATTGAACAAATTAAAATTTTAAGAACTACATTACACATTTGACTAAAGTTCATGGATCATCGGTGTCATTATCCCCTTTTTTTTCCCAAAATGTGCAGGTGGATGTGGAGGGATCACTCTACTGTTCTCAAGAGACACAATGAACATATAATATTTCACCGTTGGATTGAAATGCAATAGATCTCAATCGTTCAGCCGATGTTGACTTTTGATGGAGGCAATTTTTTTACATTTCGATCCAATGGTAAAAAGCACATGACACAACTTGCTTTCTAAGAATCATAGACTCAGTTATACTTGATCCAAACGTGCTTTAAAATGTTCTTTTTACCGGTTAATAGGGGTCATCGGCCAGGAATTTGGAAATGGACTAGGCATGGTCTGTTCCCAGTTTGTGAAACTAGGAATTGGCCCACCTGATCTTAGAATCGGAACGGTCCAATCAAGGTCAGTCTCGGAACCAGTGATCTCTTCTTCTTCTTTTGGCTTATTCTATTCCCTACAAGTGGGAGTTTTCCAACCTTAAACGAAAAATATAATTTACTAATTAGGGTTTACTTCAGAATAAAAATTAAGAAATCTTGTCCAGTCCGGGCGATCCAATCGGTCCAATTCCTTATTTGGAACTGAGAAACACCCCGAACTGGTTGGTTTTATTCGATTTGGTCTGATTACTGAGTTGGACCGGGTTTGATGAAAGCCCTTACTAGTTAAGCCAAACAAAATTTGGTTCTAGCTAAAATTTAGAGATAGATAAACATAATAGATTTCCGGGTTAATACCACAAAAAGTCTCAAACTAATACATTTGTAACAAATTTACCCTCCGTTAAATTGGATTAATATTATGAAAAATCACAAAACGATACACCTATGACAGACGAAAGGTAAAACCTCAAACCGATATACCCGTCAATTGCTATGTGCCATCTAATTCAGAAATTTAACGGTAAAATTTAATGGAAACTAACAAAGAGTAAAATTATCATAGGTGCACCAATTTAAGATTTTGTCGTGGTAAAAACATTACTTTTGAGTAAATTTATCACAAGTGTAACAGTTTATGATTTTTCGTAATATTAACCCTGGATTTCTTACGATTGCAAGCATCTTCGGGAGCCATTCACTTTTTTCCGATGCACAACCACCCAATTAGGAACACGTGCACAGCGCATGCCTCAAACCCTTGATTCGCTCCAAACTCGATCTACGATAGAGTTGATCGGGCCCGAGCTTGGGCCGGTCCAAGCAAAATCTTTGGGCCGAGCCCACTCCGTACAAATTTCTCTATACACAACTCTTTGGGCCGGGCTTTCTGATTAAAACACCGTCATCCACACACCCAGAAGCCTTCGCGTCCTCGTGATCCAGGCCGGGCCTGGTCTGGCCCAGGAACACACTATTTTCCGAGACTTTCTACAGCAACTTGCGCGACCATTTTTTCATTTTGTCACATTATTATTAGCTCCTCGTTCTTAGCTTGCCATGATTTTTTTCCTTATTATTTTCATGTCGTAGCTCGCGTGACACATGGACCCACCACATCAATCCACCCGCCACGTGGCAAGAACCCACGCGAGCTGCTGGGTTTCGTAGAGGATTAGTTAGTAATCTCGATTCGTGGCGCACCCGGAAGCTTCTTTCAATTTCTTGCCAAGGCAAAGCAGCCGGTGGTCAACGGGCACGCGTAGGCGAAACGCATCTTCATTTTTTGCCAATCCGTTTACTCAAATGCCCCTTCTCGAAGGAAACAAACAGTGTTAAGCCAAGCTTGATCTTGTAGATCCAATCATATCATCTTATGTGTTCCCATCTCATTCTTAATTGCAAAGGAATCAAAGAGAACCGTGTGCGAAGAAAAGCTGCAGATTGCATCACACTTTCCATACATCCTCCCCTATAATATCGCCTCTTGTCTCTCTTCGTGTCGTATTGCAAAGCAAAGCAAGCCTTTTGTTCGTCGGACACAAGTTACACATACCAACCCTCTTCTCTGTTCGACCAACCATGACGGGCACTCCCGAGAAACCATCGTCTCCCAAGGCGGCTGCTGCGCCGGAATCCCACCAACCCTCTTCTCCGTTCGCCCCGACCGAGCCGGCGCCATCCTCCTCCTCCTCCCAGCCGCAGCCGCCGAGCGAGGAGGAGGCCAAGAAATGGGGCACCCACGTCATGGGCACGCCCGCCGTCCCCACCGTCCACCCGGACAACCAGAAGGCCGCCTCGTGGAACGCGGCCGACCACCAGCAGATCAGCCACCAGCCCTACGTCCAGTACGAGGCCATCGATAGGTCGAACAGCAGCCCGCTCGAATCCGTGATCCACATGTTCAATACCTGGAGCAAGAGGGCCGAGACCATAGCCCGCAACATCTGGCACAATCGTGAGTACCTATAAGTTCATGCCACGGCACAAACTTTTCCCTACATATTACGGACTGATGGGCAAAGTTTTGAATTTAGAATCTAATTATGCCAAGATACTAAAACTGAGCTGAATTATGACCTAGTTGAAGCTTAAGATGCAGTTGTTCGATTCAAAATTGGGAAGGTGTAGGAACTGGAGTCTGCAACTTCTCGCGCCGTCGTATGTTGATTGTTGTACGAAAATTTTGTGCATAAACTAGTAGAAGATCGAGTACGGAAATGATAAACTAAGTTCAATGTTCTTTTGCTCCATTGATACTGATAATTGCTGTGCGCATAAATCTGCAGTGAAAACGGGGCAATCGGTGTCCGGAGCTGCATGGGGCAAGGTGAACCTGACGGCGAAAGCAATATCGGAAGGAGGATTCGAGTCGCTCTTCAAGCAGATTTTCACGACCGATCCGAATGAGAAGCTGAAGAAGATGTTCGCTTGTTACCTCTCGACATCAACGGGCCCTGTCGCGGGAACGCTGTACCTGTCCACCGCTCGCGTGGCGTTCTGCAGCGACCGTCCCCTGTCCTTCACTGCACCATCGGGTCAGGAGGCTTGGAGCTATTACAAGGTAAAATTTGTATAATTCGAAAACATCGAAATCATCATTCAGATGAATTGGCTTGCTATGAAAGACTTTGATCGAGCGTTTTCGTACTCGTTGACTGTTTAATCGGTCATGTTTCAAACAGGTTATGATTCCTTTAGGGAACATTGGAATGGTCAACCCGGTTGTCATGAAGGAGAACCCCCCTGAGAAGTACATTCAGATTGTTACGACCGATGGTCACGACTTCTGGTTCATGGGATTTGTTAATTTCGACAAGGCATCACACCACCTGCTAAACAGCCTCTCGGAATTCAGAACAGTCCCACCAGTTACGAACTAGTCGAACACGCCTTGATTTTGAGCTCGTCACTGGTTTTTTGCTTTATTTGCAGTTCTTGTGAGCATAGATTTTCGACATGGTGTACAGCAGTCTTGAGGGTGTGATATTGCTTCACTGTTTGTTGCTACTCTTTTTTTCCCCTGTTAGTTCAGTCTGTATTATAGAGACACATTCATGTTTGTTGTAGATCTTGTTCGTAATAAAACAGTGGATTAGACCTATGCAGTTTTGTCTACGGCTATAGAACTTGCTTGCAGGTGCATAATTCTATTAAGTGACGCACTTTTTCAAAACCATATGCAAGTGATGCAGTCGAATGCACTCCAACCCAACAGGGACCGTGGCTAGAAATTCGGACAAGGACAGACATTACTCATGCGACGACCCACAAGTGGCCTGGAAATGAAGTTGTAATGCCTACTTTCTCTGCGTTCGCGAAGGACCAGAGTTACTACTTCTGTCCAGAAATTCAAATAGATGTTCTTTGTCTCAAGGCAAAGTAAATGCACATTTTTCTGCTTCGGGAGTTCATGGCTGGTTATGCAGTATGCACCTCAAATCAATGACACAAGCAAAGCTGGCGTAACTCAAACTTAGGTGGACGAAAGGCAAAAGCTCAGCCCAAGGTTTCCTCCTAGTTTCTGGGCTTTAATGGGCTTACCCTTGATGGAATAGACAATTAATGGGAAAGCCCAATGCAACATTCTCCTGTTTGTCTGCAAAAGAGACCAAAAAAGTGAAAATTTACTAAAATGCACGCACCACAGGGTTTATGTACCAAAACCCGTCTAAACCATCAATCCCATGTCAAATTTGATGGATGATGATACTGTCGTGTCTGAACTCGGATGGGTGCACCCGGTGCATGTGAACCGAAGCTTGGTACTGGGACTAAACACTGATAATGGTTGAAACTTGAGCTTGAACCTGATCTGTCTCTAATGTCTCTCAGTGAGAAAAGACGAGAGTCGCCGGACAACGAATATTTAGGACTTTGGACTAGGGAGGAATGTTCATAACCAGACCGATTGACCTCGCAAACAACACGCAAAAACAGAGCACTTACTTTATGTGACAGAGACTCAGAACGAGTGCTGTCAAAAGCATTAAGTTTATAGGTTAATAATCCTCTCATGTCTGCATTTTCAGAGGTCACTAATTATAATCTTGCCCGGCATAAGAAAACGAAAATCAGGCCTGATCGACACTGCCCCCAAAAAGTACCGCCTTTTGAAACCCGTTAAATCCCCAGAGGAAAGAAGAAAAACCTGACCCTGTCACTGGTTTCGCAATACTTACTGAAGATCACAGTGCGAGAAAGAAAGTGCACTGCCAATGTATCGTGAGTTTTAAGATGCTGAGGAGAAAGATGCAAATTGGGAAGGAAAGACAAGCGAATAAGGACGAGGGAACAGACACAGAGCACAGAGATTCCTCTCCATCAGGGAACGTCCCTCCGTGAATATATGATCAAAGAGAAAAAAAAAATTTAGGAAAGCAAAGTGGCGCATCTTATCAGTTGATTTTTGTCATTGACCAAACTGATTTGAAAGGAAAGACAGAGAAAGGACGAGGTCTAGAAAAACAGGAAACTTAGGGCGAATATTTTGCAGAAAACGCCCCCATTGTATTATCTAAAACTCATTGGTGATAATTCAAGTCAATTAACAAAAATGAACGTGACTTGCACTGAATCATTAAGGAAAGGATAAGCCCCCTTTTCTTCTGTCTTATCTTTAGTTTTGGAAAAGAGAAATGATTGGAGCTATCATGTAGAGAACCATCAAAATACTTTTTCTTTACATGGAAACGTATCCGCCAGAGAGGAGAAAAGGAAAAGGGGAACTGACAAGGTAGTCCCAAGCTGCACTGCTGCACACTTTCCATCAGTCTCTTTCCGAAGCAGGGGACTGCACAGATTCCCTCCTTTGTGCCAACCCACCATGGTAATAAGGTTTTGTTCTTTTTAAAACGAAGACAAAAGTCAGGAAAAGAGGGGAAGGAGCTGGGCGAGGAGGAGGAGGAGAAGGAGGGGTTCTTTATGTCATGTTTCTTTCAACCCCTATGCTCTTCCTTGTAGTTTGCATTTGTAGCTGTTCATCTCCCTCTATCTCTCGCTCTCTCTGGGTGTCTGACAAATAGAATCTTTACGAACAGAGGCCCTCTTTCTCCTCGGACAAAGCAACTGCAACATCTCTCTCTCTCTCTCTCTCTCTCTCTCTCTCTCTCTCTACCCTCTTTTTGCTCTGATACAAGGGAAGGAGAGCACCATGCAACGCATCCATCGTCGGATAGTTACGTGTTGGGGGCAAAAGAACCGTTCAGTTTGGCTCGGTTCAAAAGGGCTTCACGGATATTTAACTCATAAACCAAATGGCCTAATACCTAAAAAAAATCCCAATTTTAAGTTCAATTTCAATTATATTTTAAAATTTTTTTGTCCCGTAAAAAACCTCCAACTTTAGGATCGGTCACTATTTTACCGTAAACTTTTTTGTTCCATAATAAACCCTCGACTTTAGGTCCAATGATCTAGCCTAAACTTATTTTGTCTAATAAAAACCACAAATTTTTACTTGAGTTCCAAAATTTCTCTTGATAATCGAGAGCTCCCGACCGCGAGTTCTCCAACCGCGAGAGATAGAAGACACCTAAGCACGAGAGATTGATTATTGTGCGCAAAATAGAAGATCCTCAAGTGAGATGAAAGGAAGACTCTTTTAAAAGTAAGAGCAATTGAAGAAGGCTAACCCTAAATGTTTTGGTTTTTTTCCCACATTTCAGATCCAAGAAGACGTCGTTTGGATTGACAAGGAAATTCATCTCCAAAAGAAACCTTCTTGAAATTGAAATTCGGGAAAAAACTAGAGTAATGATGACAAAATACCAAATCACTAAGAGCCATTTTGGGCAAGGTGTTAACAGGGGCAGATATGGGACTCAAGTAAAGTTAGTAATTTTTTATCAGACAAAAAAAGTTTAGGATAAAAGTTGGATTAGACCTAAAGTCGATGATTACGAGGAAAAACATAAGTACAGAATTGGGACCGGATCAAAAGTTTAAAGTTTGTTATGAGACGAAAAATAGTTTATGATATAATTGAGACTATAGCTAAAATTGAGGGTTTTTTTTAGGGCGTTAGGCCTAAATTAAATAGAACCGCGATTTCCATGTTTTAACATGAAAATTGGGAAACTGTGAAACCCAGTCACACACCAACTAGAAGTGCCCTTGTAGCTTGGAAAAAACTTACCTCCATGCCATTGGTGTGTATTCGGTCTTTCTCAAGCCGATCAGTCAGACACTCCATTGATATTCCTTTGCTATTTCGCCCAACGTATTTGTTCATTCGATTGAATTTTAACCTCTAAGTAAGACCCAACCGAACCGAACCGAACCATTCTTGCCCCAATAAATGAATGGCCATGGGGAATTTCTAAAAAAGGGAAAAAAAATGGGGGGATTGTTACCTGAACAATTATAAATCTATTGTATGGATGCCCATTTAGTTTTCAACTTTTCAATTTTTCCAATCTAGTCTTAAACCTTTGCGCGAAATTCCAATGTAGTCCTTCCGAACAATTTTTGCTTGATATGGAGGTCCAATCATCACCGTCCATCCTACGTGGCATACCACCACATTAGCGATTTCCAGCAAAAATTGATCAAAATGACTTCATTGGAATTTCGCATAAAAATTTAAGATTAAATTGGAAAAATCAAAAAGTTTAGGACTGATGACATCCGTGCAACAGGTTTATTATTGATCGGGTAATATTCCCCCAAAAAAGTGACATACATATCAAGAAAAAAACATTGTTGGCGGAAACACTTTGTTGCACAAGTAGTGTTGATTCAATACATATCCAATTCAGTACCTAACTACTTATTCCCTCATGCAAACACATGTATGGATCTTAAGATCACTTGTGTAATAAAAAATTCCACGTCAAATGCATAGTATAACTTGGAGTGTCAAAATCGAACTACAACCCAAATTGAACCGAAAATTTCATGTATTTTCGGTTCGATTCACAGTGCAATTCGGGCGATGGAAAAGTAACCTTTTTTGCCGGTTTAGGTTTTGTTGGTTCGATTCCATTCATAACCTAAACTGAACCGCCGAAACATAATATCCTACGTTCATGGCTTAACTCCAAATTTAAATTCTCAAACCCTAAATTGAGAAGCCCTCTTGTCTCCTTCGAATTGCTCTTTCTCGTCCCCTTCATTGCACTCCCATGAAATCCACCACTGATGAGGAAGCCCTAAGTATAACACAACCTTCGCAATTTCAGGTCTAGGACTAGGGATTTGGTTCGCCGAGGCAGGGAAGTGGCCATGACTGAGAGAATTGTTGGGGTTTTGAGCTTCTTGAGCTAGATTCTAATGATTGCTCCCTTGAATTGAGGAACCATAGTAATAATCCAACGCTTGCGACTCTAGAGAAGGTGGACTTTGTAGTTTGGTCTAGCAAAAGAGACCATAAATGAAGTTAGAGAATTAGTGTGGTATGAAACTGTTAATATATTTAAGTTGGCATATAACTCATTAGTTTAAACTTTTGAGTGAAAGTGAATTGCCTAAAAGGAAAGAGAAAAAGGACATCTTCCATTGTAGTCAGAGTTGAACGAATACCTTCTCCAGGTCACAGTCACCAAGATCAAAGGGACAACACATAGGGAAGCATGACAGGAAAGCCGTCCCTTACCTTGTGACCTCTATCAAGGTAGCAAAATTCCTTGTCAGGTAAATTTTGACATGCATGAAAGGCGCACTCAACAAAAGGGCTTTACAAGCAGCATTGCCCTTCTTCACTCACGTGATACTATTGGGTCGGCTCTCACCCGTTGTCCAAGATTCTCCACTGCTACCTCCTGAGAGTTCAGGCCATGTCTCAGTCTGGCACTAATAGAAGTTGCTTACTCTCCTAGTAGCAAAGGAAGAGGGCAGATCATTGTAGGTATAAGGGTAGATGCCCAAAACCAATTTATTATTATTACTTCTTTTTCCGCCAAGAAGTTTAATAACTTCATCAGTTCGAACCTTCACTGCATCAACCATTTTTTGGGGAAAGAGATGCCAGATATTTTCCAGGAATAGGTGGACTCCATATTTCAAAAGGTTGGCCTAGAGCCAAGTATCAACATGATATATTGACGGGCTCGGACTTAGACCACCTCTTGACAATCTCCCTGATTAAAGTTATCAGATTTCTGCCACGCGCTCCTAACATAACCCTCTTACCAATTTTGCCCCATTTGTAATTCAACTTATTGGGTCAAAATCATAGGTAGCGTTGACCAAGGTACATGAGCTGCGAATTAACGAACTAAAGGGTTGCATAATCTTAAAAGCATCTGTTGCATATGCTTTGGAACCCTATAATTCGTGTAAACTTGGTTGACATCACCCCATCAAGCATGATTACCTCCTTATAAGGCGAGGGAAAATCGTGCGTGATTGACTTCATACTTCACATGGCTCGATTTGGAAGAAGTGACTTGTGAACGAAAGCTTTCGACTCCACAAAGAAAAATAGATAATGTCGGTGACTTTCCATTAAATGACAAAGCATATATTAAATCTAATAAGAGTCTTTGTTAGTTAGCAACATGTGCATGTAAGCACATGCTACGTTGCACAACAAGTGGAAATGTCTCTCTCGATTTTCTAAAATTCTTGACAGATGATCAATCATGGTTTGCAGGCCGATGACAGTGGGAGCATTTATGAAGGTCTTGAAAGAGATATTTTAGCAGAGCCAGTGCATTGATGATGTTACGAGGTTATCTCATTAAATGATTTTGTGCGGTGTGATCAACATTATTGGTGTTAATTTCCACTTGGAGTTGACTTTTTATGCGTCCACGCGGTCTGGTTTTGGCTGTTTATCGTGAGTTGACTTTCATCTGTTTGTTGTGGCTGAACAATTAGCAATTTGCATGACTTTGTCTGGGAATCCTCCCCAACTACGTGTTACTGCCGTCCTTTTTGTTTTGAGGGTTTGCTTCGTTGTTGTTGGGTTGCACAGGTGAAGGTCCTCCATCTCAAATGGTATTTTCTCGTGGTATCTCGATACATTTCAATCGTTGATAAAGATCTCATTAAATTATTGAAACACCAAGGCAGACACTATATGGATAGAAGATTGTTTCCTAATTGTGGAATATGGATCTTGTACCCGTATGTGGTCCTGTGTACGAAATATCGTAACACACATTGTATGACTCTGTCTATATCAACACTCGACGAACCTTAACTCTCTCTCTCTCTCTCTCTCTCTCTGAGGAGTCATCACTTCGGATCTATACCCTATGTTGTCATCATTGTCACCGCCATCCCCAATTCCTTTTCCAAGAGACATGGAGTTCATCGCTTTCAAATCTATTCCCTTGAGGAAAAATGGAGCATTTATCGCCCGCATAAAAAAAATTCTACACAAATTGAATTAAAGATTAAAATTACCCACTTTAGGGACTTGTGGTGACTTTTGTTCTTGTTTGATTGAACAAAAGGAACACACTAAACATTTAGAAATAGTTCGAGACCATATTGAATGAATTAAAAGTCTAATGACGACATCGCAAATTAGCCGAGATTTAGAAATCATTAGTGTCATTTTCCCAAATTATATTACATCGTTACTCTTTCTTTACATCGTTCTTGTTATCCTTGATCCATTTTACCAGAAACTTGGTAGGTTTAGGGAGTACGCACTTGTTACGTTTGTATTGTCCACGAGCCAAGACATAAAAGCTTAACAGTCATTTTGACAATCAAATTTTGCTTATGCCTATCCTCTAATACATGTTCGATGAAGATACTGAAATGAATAAAGTCTAATGAGTTCACCTACCAGGATAAAAATTAACATGATTATGTTTGCAACTTTCTTGGCCCCTGTCTTGGTAAAGAACAATTTTTCGATAATGAGGAAGCCTATTGCGTAGATCTAAAACGGGTAATATGACGATCAATTAGAATCGAGTCAAATCTGAAGAGGCTTTTACATGCTTCAGGAGTATCATGCCACTCGAGAGAATAAATGAATAAAAAGGACCCAAAATCATAATTTTCATTGTTTTCCTTAAAAGTATAAATCTACGATATTTCGTGCTTGGTTATTGGTTGGGCTAACGGGCGACCGAACAATTTTGCAACAATCTAGAATCTCTTCCAAATATGTGATTGCATGTACTTAAATCATGCGAGAAATCAAATTATTGCCAAACTGCGTATTATATTGCTTCACTAATTTAAAAATTCCATCGCAAAGCACAGCCATTCAATAGAAACAACATACCGGACTTATTCATCTTCGAGTTGTTCAACCAATCACGACACAGAACGACTCGTGAACTTGGAATCAACGCTTGCCGAGGAGATAGATACAATGTAGGCTGCAGCTCTTCTTCGCAAAGGACTTGGTCAGAGAGAGAGAGAGAGAGAGAGAGAGAGAGATTCTACATTTTCCTGTCTCCAGCTCAGTCACGAAGAGACAAAAAAGAAAAGAAAAAAAAACACACCACGAAAGATTAAGAATCGCACATAGCTTCAAATTCTAGCTCCTCTGTCATTCACAGAGGCACCACAAATTGACCGAGGAGGATGCCCGTGAATACCATGACCTGGATTTCGATGCCGCTGCAAGCTTCTCAAGTATGCCCAGAAGAAAGAATTACGGAACAGCAAGCATTACAAGAGAAAGAAAAACAGAAAATGAACTCTGTCCGAAGTACAAACGAGGAAAGAGAATAATAAATGCGGGCGACATATATTTCAGAAACCGAGGAAAATGAGGGGCACCAACTCCCGCTCCACGTCGCAATCATTATGGACAACACTTTGACCCTTCGCTGGCTCTTCTTATCAGAACTCACTCTCTCTCTCTCTCTCTCTCTCTCTGTGGAATGCCTCCAGTGGTCCTCCCTAGATGAACTCCACAATTAGAGCAGAGTTTAAAGTAAACAAGGAAAACGAGAAAGGAGATGAACTGAGAATCACTAGAACGCAACAGGACTGCAAGGAATAGGGGAGCAGTAATAAAAAACTTGCAACACTCGTCTCACTTTTCATCAATCCGCACCAAAACCTCTTTCGGACCAGAGGGTTTGTGAGGGATGGAACAAAAGGGCAATCTAGAAAAAGGAAGAACGTGGAAGAAAAAAAGGAGCAAGATAAAAGGAAGAATCACCAAAGGGCGAAGAGTAAAACGGACGACAGGAGATGGGAACAAATCAAGGAGAGCCCGAGACGTTGTCGGACCGGTCGAAGTGCAGGAGCTGGCCACCGCACTTGGGACAGTCCTCCACTTGCTTCGGCACCATGAAGTACATTAGGCAGATCTTGCAGCCGGCGACGACCAGGACGTGGTCCTTCTCGACCCGTTGTTGCTGATCCCTTGCCGCCGCCATCCTTGATGTTGTGGAAGGCGAGGACTCCGACGACGATTCCTCGCTGTCGTAGGAGCTCTCGTCTGTCGAATAGAAGCCCCCATCGTCATCGTCTTCGTCGACATCCGGCTTTTGCCTCGGGTCTTCTTTCGCTTTCGTCCCATTTCTCCAGTTAATGTAGTATATCTCTCCCGTCTGGAAAACATATATATATTTCGCACATTTCAGTCGGGAAAATCAATGTCAATTAGTTGTGAAACTGAACATAAATTATTCTGATACGGACCCAGAAGAACGTTCCTTCTACTGGAGAAAAGTATAACAAGGTCAAGCACACGAATCATAGTTTGATGATGAGATACCCCAGTCCGAAGATATGTATATGCACATATCAGTCAGACTATACATCAAGAAACATTACTTAGATCCAGACCCAGTAAAAGAAACTTTACAATACAAGAGAAGTACGCATGATCGTAGGGGCAAGTCAATAAATTCTTCAAGATTCTTGGACTATCCTTTGGAAAGCGAGGACGATGATTAAAGCTGCAATTGTAACAAGTAATCACTGCAGACAATATTTTTGAGCTAGACCCAGAAAAACTCATACTTTTCTTCCTCGAAAAATCGCGACAAACGCCGCAGCTAATGAGCCGAACCCCATACCTTTTTTATCATACTGTGATCCCATGAAGTCTCAAAGTTAAAACCCTTTTTTTTTCCCTGCCCATTATTCTGCTAATCAAAAAAAAAAAAAAAAGTGGCGATTCGCAGACGGTCAAAGCTACGAGTTTTCTTTTTCAGCGGGCCTTTGGGGGAAGGGCAAAAGAGGGGTAAGATTCAACGAAAGCAAAGGGGGGAAAAAAGGCAGGCGAAAGACTCGACCATTTCTAGGGTTTCATGTCCTACTCCTGAACCCTACTTCTGTTCTGGTTCCTGGGAGCAGCATCATACGTGGTGTGGAAAGCGAATCAACGAGCGCAATAAATGCATGCAGGACACGCATCGAGAAAAGCCCACCACCACGGAACAACGGGGAAGAGGGAAGGCACGACCCAGGAACAGGGAAGCGCGAGATCTGTAACACTGGCTTTCGCATTTATGAAAAGCTGTAAGAGGAAAGGGACTGAAACAAAGACAAACTGATGGAAACCAAAAGTTCTCTCCTTTATTGATACCCAGATCAGGCGAAATTCCAAAGACCGCAAAGAACACAAGAAAAGCAAGAAATATAACCCTAGGAGCAATCAATGAAGAGGCGAGAGAGAGAGAGAGAGAGAGAAAAAAGCGAAGGTAAAGATCGAGTCTTTAGGGGGGGAAGAGAGAGAGAGAGAGAGAGAGAGGAAGCGAGAGACGATACCGTTAGATCGAGGCACTGCTCCCAATGGTAAGGGAGGGAAATATGGGAGTTGAGCTCGAGGGCGGCGTCGCCGTGGCGGTGATGATGGGCCGACGGGGCTAGATCGTCGGAGCTGGAGGAGCGGCCGATGCCGTCGCCGGAGGAGGAGGAGGCGGAGGCGCCGTGTCGGCGGCGGCGGTTGAGGGAGCAGTTCTGGAGGGACTTCTCGAGGGAGGCGGTGATCGCGGCCATGTTGTTTGGAGCTCTCATCATCGCCTCCTATCCAGAGAGATTGGTGGTGGTGGTGGCGGTGGCGGAAGGGATTCGCTAAGCTTAGAATTAGGGGATTTATATCCCCCCAAAGAGCGCAGAGAAGAGATAGAGAGAGAGAGAGAGAGAGAGAGAGAAAGTGTGTGTGTTGAGGAGTGGAAGAAGGAAGAATTGCGTTAGAGAGAGAGAAAGAGAGAGAGATAGATTTGAAGGAAATTGTGAAATGGAAACAGAATTTTGAGCCCCCTTTGTTAATTTCTTTATTTCATTTTTTGCCGATGGGTAGTTTTCTAATGGATTAATAACGCGAAAAAATCATAGACCGGTACATCTGTGACAAATTTACATTCCATTACTTTCTGTTAAATTTTACCGTTAAATTGTTGAGTTTGACGAAACTTGACAGTTGATGGGGTATACTAATTTGAGGTTTTGCTCTCAATTTATCATAGGTATATTAATTTATGATTTTTTGTGGTATTAATCTATTTAATCGAAACTAACCGATGATAAATTTCTTACAAATATACGCGTTTGGAGCTTTTTTATGATGAAAAAATTAGTCTAAGATAAACTGGTCACGAGTGTACCAATTTGAGTTTTTTTATAATCGAAAAAATAATTTTGGATAAATTTGTCCGAATATATCAATTTGAGGTTTTTCATTACATTAATCCACTAGAAATTTGGGTCGTTTGTTAATTTCTTTGTTTTCTTTTTTGCTAATGGGTAGTTTTCTAATATATGTGCTTTTAATAAGGATTTTGGGTAATTCAGAGAATCTTTCGTCGCAATTCTTCTTGTTTTCAAAAATAAATAAATAAATAAACAAAAGGAGTGTCCGTCACGCTCGGCCGTGAAACGGCGCGTGTGGAATCCCAGGGGAAGAAACCTGAGTGGGGCCCCGGAGCAGGGGAGCAGCGTGCTCTGCTCTCTTCAGATATTCCCCGGTGATATCGTACGCACACCCGTGGGCGCGTGTGGTCACGCCCGGGGCTAATTTCGTATTAACCGCCCCCCCTTTTTTTTTCTCCCCTGGGGATAATTAGTTAATAAAAAGCCTTCATTAACGAGCATCTCGGTGAAGCTTGCTAAGCAACTAATCGGGGAAAATTGTATGATTCGCACCCTAATTGATTCTTCGTGCGGTCCATTAGAATCTCGAAAATCGATCTGCCCTAAATAAGATATGCTTAATCAAGCATCTCGAGAAATTTGTTAATCATGTCTTCAAATAAAAAATAGGAAAGGGTAGATTGCTATGGTAAAAGTAAAAGCGAGAAGCAGCAGATCTGGTTCGAGGAAACGCGCGCGCGATTGCCAAAGAGAATGCTGGAACTTTCCCGTGCAGTTTTTTGGGGGGCGGTTCATTTTGAAAACTCCGGTGCCTCAAGAAGCGTGGCACCATCATTTTCACCCTCCATTTTTTGCTTCCGACCGTCCGGACGCTTAATTGAAATAATAAAATAAAATGATTTTGCACATTCTTTTCAAAAATATATTCGATCCAAGTTTTGAAATCTAAGTTTTCTCTCGGAAAGTAGTGCTTGTACCTTGCATGTGATTCCGAAAATTGAGGTCATAACTATGATCTGCGATGCACCGCCATTGATTCGAAGTATGGTGGTAGATGAGAATTGCGCGATTAGATAGGGTAATACGAAAGTCCGGCTTAGGTGTTGGAGCCGGGTATTACCGATATTTGACGTCGTGCCTCGGTACAAAATGGTCTGGTTAGAGATGCAAGCGAATCCAGCTACGTGGGAGCTACTCGAATTTGACCTGTGAATTGCTCAAAATTGGCTCGGGGTCCAGTGTCAAGTTCAAGTAGTTTTGAGTACTTAATCTAGTTGAACTTGGGCTTTAAAATACTTAACGAGTAGCTCGTAAGCTTGATCGAGCGGCCATATATTCACATGGTTTGAGTATATACTTATAATTGTGTGCATATGTGTTTATATATAAATTGTCAATTACAGTGTATTTTCAGAATTCGAGCCTAAGTTAGGCTTAAGCTCAAAATCGAATCAGGCCAAAATCGAGCTTATCAAGGACTCAATCGAGTCAAGCTCGACACTTGAAAGTCAAAGCTCGAGTTGAGTATCGAGTCTTAACTTCGAAGCGGAATCTAGCTTAAGTATCGACTCGACTCGGTTATAGCCCCTCAAGTCTCGTGAAGGAGTACGAATTGGGTCAGTAATTCTAAGAATTTTTAGTTTACACACTCTTCTACCCCCATACGATTCTTCAAAGAAAAAAAATTACCACTTTACATCAAAATTCTCATATCCCTTGGTTTGGCTACTTCTCCAAACATAGTATAAAACTGAAAATGAAAAGGGAAACGGACAAGAGATTCATCGTTCGGATTGTGGAAATGGAAAGTCCTTTGTCCTTTCGATTTTTCGCTTTCTTCCAAGGATGGGGAGGAAGAAAGCGCGGGGAAGCATGTGGGCTGTGCGGTTTGCCAGAACAAGAAGCAGTAAAAAAAAAAAAATTGAAAAGAACGATGGGAAGGAAGCCCTAGACGAGAATGTGCGAACGCAGCAGCAAAAACATCGACACGCACGCACGCACGCACGCGCCCACGCATTGCCCAGACCACATCGTCGTTACGATCTTAACACGACTGTGTTTGCGCTAATGTCGGATTGGGATGCCGTGTGAAATTTCGAAGCTGAGCTTGGGGGGTGCTTAGGATCACTGCTTCGTGTGGGGCTTGCGGAATCTCCACTGTGCAACCGTTGCCAGTCCCACTGACACCATCTTTGCCCTGCATCGCCTCTCTCTCTCTCTCTCTCTCTCTCTCTCTCTCTAGCACTGTAATATTCCTTGCGGCCTGCTGCTCTGCGGATTGGGGTTCACATTGGACAGTCTACAATGCATTCATGTCCGACTTCAACCTTCCTTCTTCGGGATAATTGCACAAATGGCCATAAAGTTCAGCCCAATATCCAATACCGTCCTTGACCTTAAAATTTATTCGATGTGATCAATGAATTTTATTTCAGTGCTCAATGCCGTCCCTTAAATTCTAATTTTATTCAATTTGATCCATGAACTTGTAGTACATGTTCAATGTAATCCATGAATCATATGATACTATTCAATATTGTCCTTGAATATGAATTAATAAAAGAACAATTGTGAATATTTACATATAGTTCAAGAATTAAATTGAATATGTATCAAAAGTTCAGGAACCACATTAAGTAATTTAAAAGTTCGGAGAAAATATTGCACATTAAGCTAAAATTCAAGGACCACATTACATATTGGTTCAAAGTTCATAAACCATTTGTGTCATATTTTCCCTTCTTCTTTTTCCAGTTCAGCTTGGCTAGGTTTAGTTAGCAAAAGCAATGGAGATATGAATGTAGTTAGTTAATCACCTATATATATCGTATTAGCTGGTGAATCTTGGCAATACAAAAGGGCATACATGGTATTCATTGATATGATTGAATTGCATTACTTATTGTCCTTTTTCCAATCATCGTTTTCGTTCACAAAAATAATTTGTTGCTTAAAAAAGTTTGAAACACATGGGGGGGTGGATGTTTGGGCGGGTTTTCCAATTCATTCCCTCTGCACACGCAGCGATGAGAAATTGGAAATTATTTTGATGGAGGACTTTTGAAAGGAACATCCTCCCCCCACCTGGCGTGCTTCTCGGGAGAGCTGTTTATTCCCATGGGCTCGCCTTTTTATAAACTTCCTCATTGAAATTTTTTAATCATCTTTTTTAAGTTGAAGTATTCTTGCATTAATGAGATGAACCCGTTTTCTTAGCATTAATCCATGTGAATTCTTAATATGGTCTGTTGACAAAATCCGCATCGTTGGCTAGGTTGGAGAAATGCGCTACTTGTTTTGAAACAGAGAGTAGCGTAGAAACTTGGGAAGAAAACCCTTTTCTTAAGAGTAGGTGGATGTTACGATCTAGATGCAAGTACGAGTTATGAGAGGAAAATTTGCAAGAACATATCTTTGCATATATAGGCCAAGTCTCGCATACCAACCTCGACTTCATCTGTTCACTAGGATTTATCATAAAAGATTTCATTAATTGCTGAACTTTTTGTTATGACTCTCTCATATGAGTAAACTTTTATGGTCACGAAAAGAGGTCAAAAGGGAATCATCGTTCGGGTGGAAAAAGGGAGAAAAATTTTAAGTTCTTACGAGGAGAGGGATAAGGGAATCAACACTCGGGGTAGGATTTCATGCCAAAAAAAAAAAATCCTCGAAAACACACCTTTCGATCACCTCCATTACAAACAGGTGTTCAATAGTTTGAAAACATAAGCTTTACATTTCTTATCCTCAGCAAGTACAAAGTTTAATCTAACTTTTGCAATTGATGATATTTATTGTCATGTTTTCGCATGTAGGGCTTTGCAACTGAATCGGTTTCACTCAGGAATTGGACTGGATTATTCCGAAAACCACTTTGGTTCCCAATTATGAGTGAAGAACCACTCAAGAACCAAACAGAATTTGGAATCATTTTCATAAAGCCTAAAATCCTATTTCTTCTCTTGACATCTTCTTCTCTCAATCCCTCTTTTTCTTCGTTCTCTAACCTCACTAGACATTTCAAGACTCTCTCTCTCTCTCTCTCTCTCTCTCTCTCTCTCTCTCTCTCAACTTACCCTCCTCCTTGCTCACTCATGGCTCACCTCCATTCATCTTTTACTTTGAATCATTTTATTTTTCATATTATTTTGCAATAAAAATGAAACGAAAAAGGTACAAAAGAAAAACAGGTTCTTGGGTAGACCCTGGAATTTGATCGAAAAAACTAAGTAAGTTTTAGGACAAACGGGGTAAGTTTCAAATTTCAAAAACCGAATACTCGTTTTACCCTAAGTCCGATCATCATCCCTAGTCGCATGGCATAACAATAATTTCGAGTCTTGGAACTACTTGCGACAGTGGACAAATGGGCTTGGGCCGCTGTGAAGACAAGAATATCTGAATACGGGGATGCCCACCGGATTGGAAAATGACAAGAGGACCTGCAAAGCTTGAGTTGGCAAAATGGAAGGTAAATTTGAGTGAGTTGTTCTATTTGATGTTGACTCGTCCACAGATCAGATTCTGCACCTTGCTAGGAGACATCCCAATTATGTTTCTCTTATTAAAAAAGAAATTAGGCAGCCACAAAAAGCCAAAGAACTTTTTTCCCCTTTTGCTTTGCCATGAATGTTTCATTTTTTAGGCTCAATGGGCTTAAATTGTTTGTTATGTAGAGTTTGGCACTGTTTTATGTTAAATTAGCTTAGATTTTATCGTCCTAAATGCAGCATTTAAGGAAGTCTGGTAATACTTCCACGTGAATTTTCTAATCAAGTCAGATACTTCTAAACTGTTTAATCAAGTTCTTCTATTTTTACAAATTTTCTAATCAAATCATTCTGAGGCCAAATCCAGCTAACATGACATTCGGATCATGATAGGCATAAAATTTTTCCGACATAGATGTCCATTTGGGTATCCACACTAGCTAAGATCATACATTGGTGTTGTTCACGTAGGCTAAATTTTTCTACGGTGGTATCCACATTTACTAAATTTTATTTGCATAATATCCTAGCGTTATAACATGGCCACATTAGCTAAATTTGGACAGAATTCGTGTAAGAGGGATTTGATTAGAAAGTTTATGAAAGTAGAATGACTTAGTTAGACAAATTAAAAGTACAGGGACTTATATTAGAAAACACGTGAATGTACTAGGATAAAGGTAGAATGTGTCCAACATTTGGTGAATGATATCCTGCTGAGTACACAGCAAACTCAAAAAAAGTCATGGAGAGTAACGAAAGAAACATGAATTAGCATACTTTTTTCTCCTTTTTGCTTCCGGAATTCGCAACAATTTATTCGGTGGCCAAGTTGGACTTGGACCACATCAAAATGCAGTGGGGGGATGGAATATATAGGTTTTCCATTAATTATTTTTGTTCATTTTTCTGGTGGAACTTTTGTTGTAAGTGGCAAGTGTGGTTATGCTCCTATTTGTTGTCTTGTTTGAAGGTGACTCGTACCAACTGTCGGTCTATCTGTTCAATGGGAGGAACATGAGTGACGTTGATAAGGAAAAGATGCAAGTCATAGGAAAAAAAAGGCCATAGAGGTGTAGCAAGTGCTGAAAATGTGCAATGAAACTATAAATATAACAATTTGTGATGATTGCATAATGGGTCATATTAACAGAAGTATACTTATGATACTAGTAAGATCAGAAAAGAAAACTAAGTAACAAGAATGTTTATTCATACAAATTGATGCAGATCTGTATAATTGAAAAGAACATGGTTTTCAACACACATTCACAACTGTAATCACCCCACGGGGTTGGCATAGTTGATTGGGACGTGATGGAATTTTTAGTTGAAGAACTAGAAATCGTCTGTTCAAATCTCACTATGAGTGCTTGCAAACTAGTCCACATCATGACCTCATGCAAAGGTCAAAGGCCCTATATTTAATCAATTCAATGGGTTTGCATGGGTGTTTCGTGGATCTCCAAATAATCAAGTCTATGTGCTCGTGATCTCGAGTCATGAAAAAAATAGAAAACGATTAGTATGAAATAGGGCATTTTCAATAAGCCATACCCACTAACATAACAAACTATACTCATTTTTTATTAGAGAAAAATCTAACTGTACTCATTAAACGAATCCGAGCTAAGCTAATATAAATCTACATTCCCTGACACTCCTTCAACGCATGACATGGTGCGTGTATTGGCTAAACAGGCATCGCTTGGTGCAATTGGTTGGGTGGCAGCGGATTTTCAGCTCGGGAAGTGAAAATCATTTGTTCTCATCTCAACAGCCACATGCAAACTACGCTAGTTTAGGATTACAGGCGGGATATTTCATGGGCCTACAGGTAGCGAGTTTCCACACCCGTGCATCTGGCCAACTTAAAAAAATAAATAAATAAGATGCAATGAGCATGAGTAGCTACAGCATAGGTACCGAATGGGCGAAATTGTTAATGAGAGGCAACAATGTAAATTTGCCTGGCTTTAATTTTGACTTACAGCCTCAGTTGGCTAAACGCAAACCCCTATTTCAGTAAAAGTTCGATTATGACACTACAAAAAAACTAGATTTTTGCCACAAAAATTTGTCGCGGAAAAATTTTTGTCGCAAATTTGTGACAACTTTTCCAACGAAAAGTAAAATTCGTCGGAAATTAGCGATGAAAAATTTTTCGTTGCAAATTTTGTCTGAAATTAGCGACGAAAACTTTTTGTCTCAAAATTCGTCGGAAATTAATGACAAAAAATTTTATATCCATAGCCACCCCCGATTTCTCTCTCTCGACCGATTCGTCATATTCCCTTGCTATTCTCTCTCCATCTCTCTTTCGTTTTTCTCGATTTACCTATCTGTACACGCGCAAATCAATTTCAGTAAATCTTTATATTTCCAGTAAGTGTCGTGGCTAATTTCGTGACTAATTGTCGACGAAAACTGTTCGTCGCAAAACTATTCACCGCTGGATTTGTATTTTTTTGTGCTATTGAATTTTTGTTTTTCTCTTCCTTACTAGTTTGGGTGGTCGTCGGAGATATCGCCGACTATGGGCCGAGATCTAGCGGGCTGACCATGGCCGCCAATCAACCTCATCGACGCCTAAGTAGGTTAGCCTCGCCATGGCCGGCGAGCTGGAGCTCGTCAGCGGCAAGGGCCGAGCTCCAGCTCGCCGAACATGGCAACGGTCGGGCTCGCCCGTGACGAGGCCAGGCGAGCTCGAGCTCAGCCCTCGCTATGGCCGGCGAGCTCGAGCTCTCCTGGCCTCGCCGCAGCCAAGCTCGAGCTCCCCCAAAACTGGGCGAGCTTGGCCCTCGCCGCCGGCGAGCTCCCCCAGAACTCGCCTAGATCCGGGAGAGTTCTGGCGGAGCTCGCCGGTGGCGAGGCTGGCCCTCGCCGGCACTGGTGAGGGCCGAGCTCACCATAGCCGGCGAGCTCGACCTTGCCAGATCGGCGAGCTCGCCGGTCGCCCGACTGGCGACCGGCTAAGAAGAAAGGAAAAAAAAAAGAAATGAAAAAGAAAGGAAAAAAATAAAATATATTTAATAGATGAATATTATGTAGTTTGTTTTATTTTAGGTACGTGTCCATTCAAAAGTTTCCTAATCCAAGTAAACGTTGCAATTCTCATTAAATTGTCAACTTTCTACTACAAATATTTCAGTCAAATACTTGGTAAGTTTTCTTGACGTGGTAATTTTTGTATTTTTTTCAAGTTTAAAGTAATTGTTTCGTAAAAAACAAAATTTTAATGTTCAATTCGTTGCAAAATTCGTTGGAAATTTCTAACGAATTTTGCAACGAATTTCAATTTTCGGTATATTAATTTTGTTGTGTACTAATTTCGTTGAAAAATTCGCGGAAAATTTCTCATGAATTGAAAAACCACCGTGTTGCTCGGGTTATTAGAAATTCATTGCAAAATTCGTTGGAAATTTCCAACGAATTTTGCAACAAATTTCAATTTTCGGTACATTAATTTAGTTGTGTACTAATTTCGTTGCAAAATTTGTGGGAAATTTCTCACGAATTTTGCAACGAATTAAAAAAACACATTATTGTTTTGCATATTTGAAATTCGTTGCAAAATTTGTTGGAAATTTCCAACGATTTTTGCAACAAATTTCACAAACACGTTTATATTGTTCGGCATAATAGAAATTCGTTGGATTTGCAACGAATTGAAAAAACACCTTATTATTTGAGTTAATCAAAATTCGTTGTAAAATTCGTTGCAAATTTTCCACAAATTTTGCAACTAATTTCAAATATGCCGAAGAATAATGTGTTTTTTGCAACGAATTCAAAAAACACATTATTCTTCGGGTTATTAGAAATTCGTTACAAAATTCATCGAAAATTTCCAACGAATTTTGCAAGGAATTCAAAAAACACATTATTGTTCGGCATATTTGAAATTCGTTGCAAAATTCGTTGGAAAGTTCCAACGAATTTTGCAACGAATTAAACAAACACCTTGTTGTTCGGTTTTATAGAAATTCGTTGCAAAATTCGTTGGAAATTTCCAACTAATTTTGTAACGAATTTCAATTTTCGTTACATTAATTATATTGTGTACTAATTTCGTTGCAAAATTCGCGGGAAATTTCCCACGAATTTTGCAACGAATTTCAAATATGACGAAAAATAATGTGTTTTTTTGCATTCATTGCAAAATTCGTTGGAAATTTCCGACAAATTTTGTAATGAACTTCAATTTTTAGTTAATATAAATTCGTTGGAAATTTTCCAACGAATTTTGCAACGAATTCAAAAAGCCGGCTCATTAATTTTGGTTTTGTACAAAATTCGTTGCAAAATTTATGGAAAATTTCCCACGAATTTTGCAACGAATTGAAAAAACACCTTATTGTTCGGTTTAATAGAAATTCGTTGCAATAATTTTGGTGTGTACTAATTTCATTGCAAAATTCATTGGAATGTCCAACGAATTTTAATTTTCGGTGCAATAATTTTATTGTGTACTAATTTCGTTGCAAATTTCATCTTAAATTTGCCACGAAAATAATGCATAGTGCAATAATTGCCCCAAATTTTGAAATTCGTTGGAAAATTCGTTGGAATTTCAAAAAAAAGCGTTGGAAATTAGTCGCTTGTTTGAATTTCGTTGGAAAATTCGTTGGAAATTTCCGACGAATTTTCCCACGAAAATAATACATAGTGCAATAATTGCTCCGAAATTTGAAATTCGTTGCAAAATTCGTTGAAAATTTCAAATTCGTTGTAAATTTCCAACGAATTTTTCAACGAAAATAGAAAAACATTTTTATATTGTTCAACAACAACCACTTCGTGTCTACCGAGTATTTTTGGCTCAACCAAATCTCTTTCTTGTCGTCCACCTCGCGGTCCTCCTTGCCGTCGCCGCCCTCGTCATCCGCCTCGCCAGTCGCGGTAAGTAATTGCCCTTTATTATTTCAATAAAGTGGTGTCGCCGCCGGGATTCCGGGGGGGCCGCGGCCAAGATGCCGTAGAGGGGGGGATGCGGCCGCGCAGGGGGTAGGGGCCGGGGGGGGTCGTGGCCATGCGGGGGGGTTTGCGGCCGGTAAAGGGGGGTCTCGGCCGAGTGAGGGGGGGGAGGGGTCATGGCCGGGGGGGGGGGGTTGCAACCAGAATTCGGCGGGTAGGTCGCGGCCGCAATTTGGTATCAGACGTCTAATTCATTTTGAACATTTAATATGCTTGTTTAAGCAGTTTAGTGGCATCTGATGTGATCAAAATTGCAATAGGTTCTTCCGACAAAAACCATTGACTTGGCTATTTATCAAAGACGATAGTCCGTTAATTTCATTTTCTTAAATTTATTTCTTACTCTCTGATACAAAATGGTAAGGAAAATGATTTCATTTTCTGTCCCTAATATATGTTTATATTTTTTATTATATTTGTCTAACCTTTTTACTTATCAGTATAAACATGGAGGTCACATGCGTGGTGCGGGTTCACAAAAAAGACCAGGCCCCTTCGCTTCCTCATCCTCGTCCCCGTCCCTCTCCTCTTCTCCCGCCCTCTCATCTAACCCTCAACAACCATATGTTCATGGACAACACGGACACATTGACCCATCCTCCGATCCTCAGCAACATATTCGGGGAGAACTGGGGGACATGCGAACTGAATTTACTTCAGTTCCATCTCCTTCGGTTCCACCTTCTTCTTCAGTGCAACACTCAAATGATGAAGAAAATAACCGATTCATTATATGCCTATATAGAGATTCGTAAGTAATTCATTTTTGTACGTATATGTAAATTATGGATATAAACAAAATTGTCCATGTTGCGAATTTCCCATATGCTTGATTGTCTTATTGTCTATATTGTTATAATATGTTTTCAGATTTACGAATTCTACGTGTGTTGTGAGGGAACTTAATAGAATAGTCAATAACCGTTGGATAGAGCAATTTACTACTTTCAGCAGCGCTCCTAAAGAAGTAAAGAATTTATGGTGGAATGAGTTTAAGGTTAGTGTTGTCCTTATATTTTCTCACAACGTAAGTTCGGTGTAGCATACTGATGGTCAATAATGAAATTTGTCACAAATTGTTTAGTGCATTGTAATGGATATCTCACCTGTGACCATTATAATAAATTTCAGTTGCTTTTGCTATTGATTGTAGCGTAAGTTCACGTGGGATGAAATGGAAAAGGCTTAGGTTAGAAGAATTTTTAAGAAGAAAATCAGTGATCACATGCGATACGTGATAAATAGAGCGAAGAGAACAAAAGAAAAGCCGGATTTCATTACAGCTGACGATTGGATGGAAATTACGAGAACTTGGGAAACTGATAAGCATAAGCAAAGGTGTGAATAGAACAAGAAGAATCTAGCTTCTAGTTCTAGTGATGGGTTTGCGTCAGTCACATATGCTGGGGGCTCTATCAGAATCGGTGAGCATAAAAGAAGAATGGTAAGTCTGTTTAAACTTGTCAGTTCATTTAATTCAATGGTGACTCGTTTTTTTTTAAATTTTGTAGGCAAATAAATTGGGGATAGAACCCACATTTACAACTATATTTGAATGCACATTTCAGAAAAAGGATAAGATATGGACTGGCGCTCGAGCAAAAGCTGCAAAGGTATGTAAGGTGTGATGTCCCAGAACGTCACGCGTGACACGATCCCTTATCATTATCTTAATATAGCCAGCGGAAGACAAAGATTAAACAAGAATATCACACAAATTAGACAAAAACTTTTTCTTCTCATTAATGAACCCTTGACAGATTTACAAGCCAAACAAAGCATCAAACAAGTACAAAAACAAAAACTGGATAGGTCAGGGTTGCCTATCTCCAACTAGAACCTACAACCAAAAGTCGGCCTAAAGTCTGAAGCTGTCACGGGTCGATCACTTCACCCTCCGCTGTGGATCCATCATCGTCTAGGTCGAAGCCCCTCAATGGGCCAATCAACTCACCCTCCAAGTTGAAATACCAAGCAACAAAAAGATAAGGAACCCATTTCGGAAGCCCTACATCAACTCATATTGTAGAGCTACACTTAGTATATACGGCGTCAGACTCCGGCACAAACACATTCTCATAAACAGCATCATGATAAACAGGAACTCCAAAACGTAGGGGCTGCGGAACATCCATCCTACAAGTCTGAAAAATAATGGAATGAGCCGAAGCCCAGCAAATGAAATCTCTAGTTTTAAGTTAGGAAAATCAGCTTACCACTTCACCTGACATAAACACGTATGCATACATAGCAAACGATATGCATGGAATTTGCATGTAAGTTATACCTTTTCCGTCTGGATGTGCCACAAAATATGAATTATGCAACATATCACGATATTTCTACTCAGATGCAAGCATGATGTAAAACATTTATGCTCATACGATTAGGTTCATTTCTTCATCCTCCCGAACACTCCCGGGGCATCCCGACCAACGGGGCATCCCGACTCCGAGGCATCTCGGCACACACCCGGGGCATCCCGACCAATGGGGCATCCCAACTCCAAGGCATCCCAAAACACTCCCCGGAGCATCCCGACCTACAGGGCATCCCCACATACAGGGCATCGTCATACAGCACTAAATGGGCGACGGAATTAATATTATTCTCATGAAAGTCATGACAACCAAGTATTTGCATGCATAAATCCGCTTTGGCTCGTCTCATACCGAGCCATCACGGTTTTTGTACTTTAAATCCATGAAATGCATCATCCGAGCAATTTAAATATGAAACAATACGTTTCAAACTCAGAGGCAAGTCAGCTCATAAGCAAATTCAGGTTCAAAAGCAAATTCGAGTCATCAGAAGCAAGTTCGGGTCCAAAGGAAGTTCAGACTCAGAAGCGGTTTCAGACTCAAAAGCGAATTCAGACTCAGAAGCGATTTTAGACTCATAAGCGAGTTCAGACTCGAAAGCGGGTTCAAACTCGGAAGCGGGTTCAAACTCAAAAGCAAGTTCAGACTCAGAAAGCTAAAGTCTGAAGGTCAAGTTTGAGCGGTAAAGTCTGAGCAGTAAAGTCTGGGCGGTAAACTCTGAAGTAAAGTACGAGACGTAAGGTTTGAAGATAAGGTAAAGTCTGAACAGTTTTGAAAAGTATACAAAACTAGATTTGTGATAGTAAAGTCTGAGCAGTTTCAAAGGTACACAGAACCAAATTTTGACAATAGCACCTAAGCAGTTTCGAAAATATACAGAATCATCATTCATACTCACATAATATACTCTACGTTCAGTAAAACAATTTTCTACCATTTTTAAACATACATAAACCAATAAGAAGAATCCAATAATCACCTCAAAGATAACACTTACACGTTCAGGTTTAATAGTTTCGCTTGCCGATTATCACCATACTTTAAGGAAACAAATCAGATCCATTTGAACGTGCACGTAACCAGCAAAACAGATTCAACCATCATCACAATCTCACTATTGCACATCAAAATAACATTTCTCAAGTAACCAAGTTGCAAGTGCCAAGTAGATTTACTTAGCTTAAATCTAGAGTTTTCACTTACCTTATGCAGAATCCGAACATCAAAAGGTTAAAGCTCTTTCGGAAATTCTGGATCATTGATGGTGAGAGTAGAAAGTGAAGGAGAGAGTGTCATTTTGGGTGAAATTATCTTCGGCAATTATCCAAGCGAAGATAAAAACTGAGAAGTATACGAAGGGGTGGGTAAATCATTGTATTTACAGTGACACCGTATCTCTTCATCATGGCCAGGTGGAAGAAATCAGTGGCTTAATCGTAAAAGTATTGGCCAAGGAAAATGATTACCCAAGGCTTGAGTGTCTAGCCCAAGGGGACAAATGGCATTTGGTCAACTTTTCCCTTAATAGCCATGTGAGAAAAGAAGAGTCCGGAAGATATTTTGAGCATATATCTTCTCCTTTTTTCCTTACGGCAATAACATTACTTAACCAAGATAAAACAATAATAAGAATAATAATACCCACTAGTTACCAAGACAACAGTAATTTAATTAACACCGCACTACTATTAATGCACACGACAACATCTAAATATTAAATACGTCGGACTCGATACGATTACGTTTCTGAATCCGCGCTTTACAAAATACAATCCAACAAAAATTCCTACGCGTCCGCCCGAATACTAACTCGAAAATAATACTTCGCTTTAAATCTAAGTATCATTTTCAAACATAGAAAATTTCTAACGTCACAAACATATTAATACAAAATTTTCGGATGTTACACCTCTTCCCCCCTTAAGAAATTTCGTCCTTGAAATTCAGAATTACCTAATCATTTAAAAAGATGTGGATATTTGCTTCGCATATCCTCTTCGCTCTCCCATGTTGCTTCTTCCATGTCTTGATATTGCCACAAGACTTTGACCAACGAGATGGTCTTATTTCTCAGAACTTGTTCTCTTCTATCCAAGATCCGTATTGGTTTCTCCACATAGGTTATTCTTTCGTCTACCTCGATCGTCTCAAAATCCAATACATGAGTAGGGTCCGATTCATATTTCCTCAACATAGACATATGAAAAATATCGTGAATATTGGAAAGTCTGGGCGGCAATGCCAATCTATAGGCCAAGTCACCAATCTTCTCAAGAATTTCAAAAGGCCCTATAAACCTTGGACTCAGTTTGCCCTTCTTTCCAAATCGTGATACACCTTTCATCGGTGACACCTTTAAGAATACATGGTCTCCAGCATTGAATTCCAATGGTCTTCTACGTTTATCTGTATAACTCTTTTGTTGACTTTGAGCAGTTTTAAGTCGATCCTGAATCACTTTTACAGTGTTTGAAGTGATTCGTACTAATTCCGGTCCCGTTAATTTCCTTTCGCCAACTTCACTCTAACATATAGGAGTTCTACAAGCTCTCCCATACAATGCTTCGAAAGGAGACATGCTGATACTTTGTTTAAAACTATTATTGTAAGCGAACTTTACCAAATGTAAATGTTCATTCCAACTGCCTTTAAAGTCAATTATACAAGCTCGCAGCATATCTTCCAACATCTGGATAGTTTGTTCTGATTGACCATCGGTTTGGGAATGAAAAGCAGTACTATATTGAAGTTTAGTTCCCAATGCAGTTTGGAGACCTCGCCAAAAGTATGCAGTGAACCTTGGGTTTCGATCTAACGTGATAGTTACAAGTACTCTATGCAGTCGAACTATTTGTTGGACATATAGCTCCGCATATTTTCCAATGTATAGTCTACTCGCACCGCAAGGAAATGAGAAGACTTCGTCAGACAATCCACTATCACCCAGATGGAATTGTGGCATTTCGATGTCCTCGGCAATCCTTGAACAAAGTCCATTGTCACATGCTCTCATTTCCACTCAGGTATTTCTAACGGTTTCAACATTCCACCCAGTTTGCAATGTTCTACTTTTACTTGTTGGCATGTCAAACATCTCGAGACATGTTTGGCAATATCTACCTTCATTCCATTCCACCAAAAATGTTGACGGAGGTTTTGATACATTTTCGTGCATCCTGGATGCACACTGTAATTACTTCGATGTGCTTCTGACAAAATTTCATTCCTTAAATCAATGTTATTGGGCACACAAAGTCGTCCATGAAATTTTAGAACTCCATCTTCTGATATCTGAAAGTCTGGCCTTTTTCCTTCTAAAGTCTCCTCCTTGACTTTTGAAATCTCAAGATCTGTTTGTTGTAGGATTTTGATTCTTTGCATGATCTCAGATTCAATTCTAAGAGTAGCTATCACATTTGAAAGACTACTCATATCAAATCTAAATTCAGAATCTCAAGCAGCTTCAAACATGGTCCATTCCTTAACCATCATCTGGGTAATCATTTGGGTAGACTTTCGACTAAGAGCATCCGCGACTTTATTCGCCTTTCCGAGATGATATAAAATTTCGCAATCATAATCCTTTAATAACTCTATCCAACGTCTTTGTCTCACATTTAATTCTTTTTGGGAGAATAAATATTTCAGACTCTTGTGATCTGTATAAATTTCAAACTTTTTCCCATATAAATAATATCTCCATATCTTCAGACTGAATACAATCGTGACAAGTTCTAAGTCATGGGTCGGATAATTTAACTCATATGGTTTGAACTGTCTTGATGCATAAGCAACTACTCTTCCATATTGCATCAAAACACAACCAAGCCCCTTATAAGATGCGTCACTATAAATTACGAAACCTCCGGATCCTGCCGGTATCGTCAATATTGGAGCCGTAGTCAATCTTCTTTTAAGTTCTTGAAAACTTTGCTCACATTCTTTTGACCATTCAAATTTCACTTCCTTCCTTATCAATTTAGTCAATGGAGCGGCAAGGCGAGAAAATCCTTCGACACATCTTCGATAATATCCGGCTAGACCCAAGAAATTTCGAATCTTTGTTATTGTTGTCGGTCTTGGCCAATTTATTACCGACTCAACCTTTGATGGGTCCACCGATATTCCTTCACCGATTACTACATGACTCAGAAATACCACACGATTCAACCAAAATTCACACTTGCTAAATTTCGCACATAACTTGTGTTCATGAAGTGTTTGAAGCACAAGTCTCAGATGTTGCTCATGCTCCTCTCGTTCCTTTGATTATATAAGTATATCATCGATGAACACTATTACGAATTGATCCAAAAACGGCTTAAATACTCTATTCATTAAATCCATGAATGCGGCCAGTGCATTAGTTAAACCAAAAGGCATAACTAAGAACTCGTAATGTCCATATCGAGTTCGAAAAGCCGTCTTAGGAATATCTTCCTCCCTAATCCACAATTGATGATACCCTGACCTTAAATCGATCTTGGAGAATACTGACGCTCCTTGCAGCTGAGCAAATAAGTCATCGATCCTCAGTAGCGGATACTTATTCTTGATCGTGTCTTGGTTTAGTTGTCGACAATCAATGCAAAGGCGCATCGACCCATCTTTCTTCTTTACAAACAATACCGGTGTACCCCAAGATGATGCACTAGGTTGAATAAAACTTTTGTCAAGTAATTCTTGTAGCTGTACTTTTAATTCCTTTAGCTCTGCTAATGCCATCCGATAAGGAGCTTTAGAAATAGGATCTGTTCCTGGAGCTAATTCGATGACAAATTCAATTTCATGCTCTGATGGTAACCCTGGTAATTCTTCCGGGAATATGTCAGGAAATTCTTGAACTACGGGAATTTCTTCAAGTTTCATTTCTTCCCTTGACTGATCCCCTACAAACGCCAAATATCCTTGACAACCATTGTCAAAAAGACGATGTGCCTCGAGTGCAGAGATAAGCGGCATTGAAGGATTTGCTCCATTTCCAAAGAATTCGAAACTAGGACAATTAGGGGGATTAAATTAGATTATCTTCCGATAGCAATCCACGTTGGCTCGTTGCTTATGAAGCCAATCCATCCCCAGAATAACATCAAAGTCGTACATAGTCAATATGATCAAATCTACTATTTGATCATGTCCACTTATAGTGATCTTACAATCTTTACATATCAATGTGGACATAATTGTATCCCTTAACGGTGTAGAAACACAAAGGGATATTTCGAGTGGTCTAGGACTTAATCCAATCAGTTTCACGAATCGTGCATATATGAATGAATGCGTGGCACCCGTATCAAATAATGTATAAGCATTCTTGTTGCACACCGAGATGATACCTGATATAACTGTCTTGGAGGCTTCAGCTTCCTCCTGTGTGATTGCGTAAACTCGACCTTGAGCTAGTGGCCTCAGGGAATTTCCCTGTTGCAAGATCTTGTTTTGGGATGACTGCTGTAGTTGTCGTGGAGGCGTAATACGCTGTTACTTCATTACTGGACAATCTCTTAATATGTGACCTCATTGTCCACACCAATAACACTCCCTCAAAGCTAGGCATGGCATACCTTCATGTTGCTTGCCACAAGTGCGACATATATTATTAGGAGATTACATATGCATCACCAATTGATTGTTCCGTGTGAATCCAAAACCTCTAATATTGTTCCTTTTATTTGGAACAAAGGCCGTTTTCTAGTTTGCATGGGCCTCTTGTCACGATGAACATTAGATTGGAAAGTTTGGCGATTGGGTTGTGCTTGGAAAGTCAATGTTGTCTCCGCTAACTCCACCAAATCCTTTTCTACAAGTTGTGCGCGTTCGTACAACTCATTATAATCCTTCAAATTTAAGGGCACTAACTTACTTCTAATATCTGGTCTCAAGCCGTCTCAAAATCTCTTAACTTTGTCTTCCTTGTCTTCAACCAACCTGGGGGCGAACCTTGAAAATCTGCAAACTTGGCTTCATACTGGTCCACAGTTAGGTCATTTTGTTTCAGTTACATAAACTCCATCATCTTTTTATCCCGAGTACAATCCGAGAAATATTTCCCGAAAAATACCTTGACAAAAACGCCCCAAGTTTCATTAATGCTGGTTGGAAACACAGTCCCCTTAGATGCCTTCCACCAGAGTCTAGCATTTCCTCGAAGTTGGTATTCTGCTAGGGCTATTTTGTCAACGTCATTACAGTCCAGTAGATCGAATATCTTCTCCATCCCGTCAATCCACGCTTCTGCCTCTTCAGGATTTCCAGTTCCAGCAAACCGTGGTGGTTTCAGTTTCAAAAATTGTTCGACCAGACCTTGTAAATGACGTTCGCCGTTACCAGAACCAGAGGCAGCTCGTTATAGTTCCTGCTTCTCCATTAGACTTCCGACATTGGCAAACACTTGAAGGATTCCTTCCAATTGAGGATCCTTTTTTACGTTGCTATCCGAACTCATCTTATAATACCTACATATATTGCTTATTTAGCCACTAACTAATAAGTAACAGAAGTTACTTGTAGCATAAAATCAATCAAGAGCGAACATATGCACTTGATTTTCTACACTCGCGCAATCTACGACAAGTCTACTATTCCAAATTCTAAGCACACCTTATCACTCCATGGGTAAAACCTGCTCAGATACCAAACAGGCTGTAACGCCCCAGAATGTCACGCGCGACACTATCCGTTAGCGTTATCTTAATATAGCCAGAGGAAGACAGAGATTAAACAAGAATATCACACAAATTAGACAAAAACTTTTTCTTCTAATTAATAAAACCTTGACAGATTTATAAGCCAGATAAAGCATCAAACAAGTACAAAAACAAAAGCTAGGTAGGTCAAGGTTGTCTATCTCCAACTAGAACCTACAACCAAAAGACGGCCTAAAGTCTGAAGCTGTCACGAGTCGATCACTTCACCCTCCGCTGCGGGTCCATCATCGTTTAGGTCGAAGCCTCTCAATAGGCCAATCAACTCACTCTCCAAGTTGAAATTCCAAGCAACAAAAAGATAAGGAACCCATTCCAGAAGCCCCACATCAATCCATATTGTAGAGCTACACTTAGTATATACGGTGTCAGACTCCGGCACAAATACATTCTCATAAACAGCGTCATGATAAACAGGAACTCCAAATCGTAGGGGCTGCGGAACATCCATCCTACAAGTCTGAAAAATAATGGAATGAGCCGAAACCCAGCAAATGAAATCTCTAGTTTTAAGTTAGGAAAATCAGCTTACCACTTCACCTGACATAAACACGTATGCATACATAGCAAACGATATGCATGGAATTTGAATGTAAGTTATACCTTTTCCGTCTGGATGTGCCACAAAATCTGAATTATGCAACATATCACGATATTTCCACTCAGATGCAAGCATGATGTAAAACATTTATGCTCATACGATTAGGTTCATTTCTTCATCCTCCCGAACACTCCCGGGGCATTCCGACCAACGGGGCATTCCGACCAACGGGGCATCTCGGCACACACCTGGGGCATCTCGACCAATGGGGCATCCCAACTCCAAGGCATCCCGAAACACTCCCCGGGGCATCCCCACATACAGGGCATCGTCATACAGCACTAAATGGGCGACGGAATTAATATTATTCTCATGAAAGTCATGACAACCAAGTATTTGCATGCATAAATCCGCTTTGGTTCGTCCCATACCGAGCCATCACGGTTTTTGTACTTTAAATCCATGAAATGCATCATCCGAGCAATTTAAATATGAAACAATACGTTTCAAGCTCAGAGGCAAGTTAGCTCATAAGCAAATTCAGGTTCAAAAGCAAATTCGAGTCATCAGAAGCAAGTTCGGGTCCAAAGAAAGTTCAGACTCAGAAGCGGTTTTAGACTCATAAGCGAATTCAGACTCGGAAGCGGGTTCAAACTCGAAAGCAAGTTCAGACTCACAAGGCTAAAGTCTGAAGGTCAAGTTTGAGCGGTAAAGTCTGAGCAGTAAAGTCTGGGTGGTAAACTCTGAAGTAAAGTCTAAGACGTAAAGTTTGAAGGTAAGGTAAAGTTTGAACAGTTTTAAAAAGTATACAAAACTAGATTTTTGATAGTAAAGTTTGAGCAGTTTCAAAGGTACACAGAACTAGATTTTAACAGTAGCGTCTAAGCAGTTTTAAAGATATACAGAATCATTATTCATATTCACATAATATACTCAACTTTCAGTGAAACGATTTTTTACCATTTTTAAACATACATAAACCAATAAGAAGAATCCAATAATCACCTCAAAGATAACACTTACACGTTCAAGTTTAATAGTTTCGTTTGCCGATTATCACCATACTTTAAGGAAACAAATCAGATCCATTTGAACGTGCACGTAACCAGCAAAACAGATTCAATCATCATCACAACCTCACTATTGCACATCAAAATAACATTTGTAAAGAACACAAGTTGCAAGTGTCAAGTAGATTTACTTAACTTAAACCTAGAGTTTTCACTTACCTTATGCAGAATCTGAACACCCAAAGGTTAAAATTCTTTCGGAAATTCTGGATCAGTGATGGTGAGAGTAGAAAGTGAAGGAGAGAGTGTCATTTTGGGTGAAATTATCTTCGGCAATTACCCAGGCGAAGATGAAAACTAAGAAGTATACGAAGGGGTGGGTAAATCATTGTATTCACAGTGGCATCTTATCTCTTCATTATGGCCAGGTGGAAGAAATCAGTGGCTTAATCGTAGGAGTATTGGCCAAGGAAAATGATTACCCAAGGCTTAGGTGTCTAGCCCAAGGGGACAAATGGCATTCAGTCAACTTTTCCCGTAATAGCCATGTGAGAAAAGAAAAGTCTAGAGGATATTTTGAGCATATGTCTTCTCCCTTTTTCCTTACGGCAATAACATTACTTAACCAAGATAAAACAATAATAAGAATAATAATACCCACTAGTTACCAAGATAACGGTAATTTAATTAACACCGCACTACGATTAACGTACACGACAACGTCTAAATATTAAACACGTCAAACTCGATACGATTACGTTTCCGAATCCGCGCTTCGCGAAATACAATCCAACGAAAATTCCTATGCTTCCGCACAAATACTAACTCGAAAATAATACTTAGCTTTAAATCTAAGTATCATTTTCAAACATAGAAAATTTCTAACGTCACAAACATATTAATACAAAATTTCTGGATGTCACATAAAGTTATAGTTTGCATTTTATGGAAACTAGAATGAAAATCATGCATGTTTTTAATATTTATGGTAATATATACGAATTTATTTTATTTTTATCTATATTGTTAATATATGAAAAATATGATGAACTTTTGATGAGCACTGCTAGTGGTGGTGGTGATGTTGTTGCTGTGTCTGAGCCATCGGTTGATAGTATGGTATTATGGGTGAAGGCAGCGGATGGAATGAAAGGAGGAAAAATATTTGGGATGGGATTCTTGTCAAGAATATTCAAAACGAAGGCTACTGCAACTTCATCCTCCAATGCAGCTGCTGCAAGGAGGACACAACATGAGGAGCACATGACCTAAGAATTGAGCCAACTGAAATAATTGCTTGTACAGAAGAACGAAGAAATGAAGCTTTTACTTGGACAAAAGGACGAAGAAATAAGAGTGATGCAACAACAAATGCAATTTGTCATGTGACATCTCGACATCAATCGCAATGAGATTCCTCCTGTACCTTCTATTAATGTAATAGGTCATAAGCATAATGATGAGCCATACAACGATACAACGATTGGTGATGATGATGATGATGATGCTGGTGCTTTTATTGTCAGTCCACCTTAGGTAAAAACATTTTTTTATAGCTAGTTCCACGTTCATGCATAAATGTTTTTTTTATATTTTGGACAAATTTCATATCTTTATTTATATATCCATATTTCATCAGATGTCGATACAGATGATTGTTCTTGATATTATGCCCAGTACCAAAGCTGCTAACGTTTTATGTTGTCTTTCATCATTTCAATGTTTTGAATGTATTAAATGATGTTCATTAGTGCTTAGCTGCCTCTATGTATTATGAGATTGAATATCGAATACCATCATGTGAGACTTTGCAACTTTTGCATTGTAGAAATTAATATTGCTACTAATTAGATTTCAAATCAAAATTGTCCCTAAACAAAATTCATCGCAAACGTAGCGATGAATTTTGTCATAAATAGATTTCGTTGCAATTTAGCTACCAAAAAAAAAAAAAATTGCTTCTCAAACTAGCAACAAATATAGTTCGTGGAAATTAGCAACGAATTTTTTCACGAATAATTACGGACGAATTTTGTAATGAACAATTAACGACATAATTTGCAACAAATTATTGATGGTTTCCCACGAATTTTCCAACGAATTATTTGCGACAGATTTTGTAACTAATTTTCCAAAGAATTTAGCGACAAATTTTTTTTTGTCACAAATTACCAACAAAAATTTTTTTTTGTTGGAAAATTACGCGATTTCCAACAATATTTGCAATGAATATTCGGAGATAACTTTTGCAACAACTTTTCCAACAAAGTTTTTTTCGTTGCAAATTACCAGCGAAAATTGAATTTTTTTGTCGGAAAATTACACAATTTCCCACGATATTTGCAATGAATATTCACCGACAATTTTTGTAACAAAATTTCCAATGAATTTTGCAACGAATTTTTTTCTTCGCAAATTACCAACAAGAATTGAATTTTTTTGTCGGAAAATTACGAGATTTCCCACAATATTTGCAACAAATATTAAGCCCACAATTTTTGCAACAAATTTTCCAACGAATTTAGTGACGAATTATTTTTCTTCGCAACTTACCAACGAAAATTCCATTTTTTGTCGGAAAATTACGCAATTTTCCACGATATTTGCAACGAATATTGCGGGACAATTTTTGCAACAAATTTTCCAACGAAATTATCGACCAAATTTTTTTTCGTCCCTAATTTCGTTGGAAATTCTTTGTGCCACGAATTTTGCAACAAATAATTACCGACGAATTTTACAATAATTTTTGCAACGAATAATTAGCAACAAATTTTCCCATGAACTTTCCAACTAATAATTACCAACGAATTGGCTTTCGTCGCAAATTACCACGAAAATTCAAAATTTTTTCGCGAAAATTTGTGACAAAAATTTTTTGCAGGAAATTCTTTTTCCAATGAATTTTGCCACGAACAATTAGCGACAAACTTTGCCACGATTTTTGTAATAAATAATTAGCGACGAATTTTGTAACGAATTTAACAACGAAATTATCTACGAACTTTGCCACGACTCTCTTTTTGTCGCAAATTTCCACGAATTTTTTGTCGCAAAAATTTTCCCACGCCGAATTAGCAACGATTTTTTTTTATCGCTAATTCATTAGAAATTCAGTTTGCCACGAATTTTACCACGAAAAATTACCGACGAATTTTGCCACGAGTTTTCCGTCGAATAATTAGCAACGAATTTTGGAACGAACTTTCTAACAAATTTAGCCACAAATTTACCCACGAAGTTTCCAACGAAAAAAATTTTGTCGCAAATTTCCAATGAAAATTTAAATTTTTTGTTGAAAAAATTTGCGACGACGAATTTTTGTTCATCGGAAAATTTGTTGGAAATTCGTTTTCCACGAATTTCTCCAAATTTTTCGTTGGAAATTTCGACGGAAAAAATATGTTTTTTTATAGTGTGATAGCTTACCAATTGTCATTGTTGCGAAGAACGATACAGAACTTTGAGTGAATGCTCGCGCTTGCCATATCGATTGTGAAGAATCCCTAGAGGCGGAACGATAGAAGACAAAGCCCGGCATGAGAGATAAGAGCCGGTCTCATTAGCCAAGGAGACTGCCTGTAAATCACCTAGGGCGCCATCACTCCTTGCTTCCTCTAGCGCTCGGATGCTTGCTCGAGCTCTACCCGAGTTCGTGAGCTTTTCGACATCGCCGAGACCCCTCGAGAGACCGCAGGCAAGTCATCCTTGGCTACAAAACAAGACTCTTGATCCTCATGTAGGGCCTTCCTTCTAGTTCTCTCTAGCTTCCAGATGCAACCCACCTGCCTTGCATTCTACCAGGTCCGACGCATAATGCAACGACCTTAGAGCCCCTATATATATAGCAAGGATGATAAGCGGGAAGCATTGCCCCACTAGGCCGAATCCCTCGCAAAGTAAACGGGCATGACTATGCGTCAACATAAGTACCAATTTGCATGATCCTTACGACATTGTTCTTAGTAGGGAACATATTCGGGTCGTGGTCGATGCTGAAAAAGAACATTTTGGTACGCACTTGATGTGGAAAGCTCATGGATGTGTCTCGACTCTTTGCCATTTCCAAAGGTAATGGACTTTGGGGCTTGCAAAGAGGGGGATTTAGTCACGTCATCAGTTACGATTCTTTCCATCTTTGCAACTTTCATGATCTCAATATTCTAATTCTCCTATCAACTCGTAGCCACATTTACACGTACCCCCAGGTCGCGAATAGTGAAAGTCAACCTCTCTTGGTGACCTCGCAATTCAAGTAAGCTGAAAAGCACATCCGATTCGGCTTCGCAAGTAGTCAAAGCCACGTGTCCATTGGGATCTATGGTGGTGAATGTAGGAGTGTAAATGGTTCGGTCCACTTTAGGTTTTTGAAAATCTAAATTGAACTTACCGTTAGGGTATACACTTGAACCGAACCGAATTTTGAGCCAAACTATCAATCAAATATATATCTACCAAATATAAGGCCATCAGTTTTGGAAGATTTCAAATATTATCTTTAGAAGTTAGAAAATTTTTTATTTTATGTATTTCTTTTCTTGCTAGTAAATCTTCTATAATGTACTTTTGGGTATATAAATACCCAACTAAGCCTGATGGAAATATACAACGATTTCTATCTCAACACAAATCGAAAACCTCATTTCAGATCGGGTCATTTCTGTTCGGATTTTGATTGAGATAAGAAAACTGGATATTGGAGTTTTTCATGGCGATTTTGAGAGGGATGAGAAAAAGTATTCGGTTTTTGTTGAGAATTTCAATTCAGTTTGGTTAATCGAACCGAAACGAAATAACCCGAATCGGAAGAAAATAACGGTTATTTTTTCATTATCCAAACCGAACCGAACCGAACCGAAATTGCACGAAATTCTCTGTTCGGTTCGGTTCAGTTTTGGTTCCAGTTTGGTTTTTGACACAGGTAGGACTTCTCTTACTAACTTTCTGTCGCATTCATGAATTTGCCAACTTTAGTCTGCAAAGGGTCTCAACGCCCCAAAAGCAGAGAAGTGCTTCAATGCGATGAGGCAATTTGCCACAAGCGTCTTCGGTTAATGACCGCATCCATAACTTAGGGATGTGTATTAAGATTTTGAACGATAAGCCATTTGCATTCAAGTTGAGAGCTTTGCAAACGACAATGGATTTCTTCGAGTCGCGATCCTCGCACAAACTTCTTGATTCTTTTGTGGGGAGGTCCCACGCAAAATGACAAAAATTAAACATTAAAGAGCCAATCTAATTTATCAAAAAACCATGTTTATGGGTATTTTTTTTTATAGTAAATTCCAGAAAAAGTAATGACAGTTTATACATTTAAGATTAGGTTATGCGATATAATCTGGAATTAGATGGTGATTTAGAGTATTGAAGAGGCCGAGTATGTTTGATCAGCGATTGTCATGGACTTAATATATATAACCCACAGATCATACGAATTGTTTTCGTTATTCTCTAATTAGTCTCGTGATCTGCAATCAACTCATTAAATATGTCGACGTGCACACGTCGTTTAAGTTGCCTCAAGAATCCGCAACATGGAGCTAGATGTTCACCTCCCTCGATCGTAATTAGCTCCGTCGACTTTTTGATATTGTTATACCTTAAGCTTTCCTTTTGGACTAACACTGTAACTAGTTTGTTGCAAACAAGCGACGAGCTTGCCTGAGAATGAAGAGGATTAGACCACACTTTTCGAGTGCTTTTTAGGAAGCGATTTTAGTTGAAGTAACTATTAATTACCTAAAAACTGACCACTCAGACCATCTTAGACTTTGTTAGTTTTAAGGATTATAGAAATAATTAAGGGTATTTCGCACGTTAACATTTTAAATAATCAAATATCTTATCGAGAGGGTACTGCAAAGTCATCCTTTTGGACGTGGGCTATGGAGAAATACTTAGCCTATTTTAATTAAGAGCCGTAGAGAATGCCCTGGATGTTTGTTCATGATTGACATAAATTTGTAGGTGTTTAATTAGTTTTTAGGATTAAAAGACCATTTTAGGTAGGCATATCCTAGTTCATGAAATACCTTACTTAATTCATGGATTTAGCAAGGCATTAGCTAGAGCCCAGATTGGGCGGACTACCGCAATAGATTTGGAATTTGTTCGTATGAAAAAGCAACTAAAACCCCAAATTATGCCCACATGACATACTCCTCGTCAACTTTTTTTTGTGATATCAAAACCTCAGCTATGCTCACCGTAACAAATTTACCCTAAATTTTTTTTAGTGACGTAAAAAATCTTAAACTTATATATATGTGACACATTTACCCTCAATCAAGGTCTCATTAGATGATTTTTTTAGTCAAAATAATATCAATTTTGTTTAACTTAAGTCGTGTGAGTGCCATTTCAACACGGTACCATGAAGATAGATTTTTACCGGATTTCATTGACAAAACTTTAATGGAGGGTAGCTGTGTCATGCAGGTACAAGTTCGGGATTTTTTGTGTTACAGGAAAAAATTTAAAATAAACGCATCATAAGAGGCATAATTTAGGGTTTTCGATAGCTTTTGCCCTTGACTAATATATAATTTTTGCTAATCGCAGCAACGTGGGTGGCATTCAAATACAATTGAAAGGGCAGTCGGAAGAGAACGCTATGGACGACTACGTCGTTTACCAAGATTATCGCAAATCCCCTCTCTCTAAAGGTGACTTTGCCTTGGAGCAAATTTCACGATAAATGAAAACGATTTCCTTTAGGAAAATATTTTTCTTTATTTAAGTTAGAGAACTCATTTTTCCTAACTTTAAGTATGCCTATTTTCTTTGACCATAAGTGATTACCCGTTGACTCATCATTTTCAACGAATTAAGCACTCACGAATTCCTTTTTTTTCCTCAAACGAACGCACTAATAATTACACGAAAAAGGTGGAGGACACGTGGTGGCGATTTATAAATTCCTCTAGCGGTCCCCTCACTCTCTTATGATTTATCTACCCAAAATTTCGATTATTTTTATTTTTCATTTCCATTTTTCACTATATATTATCGCCAATGTTTGTTTGTCTTGTTTTTTTCTTCATTATTTTCCTCAAGATTTATTTCTCTTTGCAAAAAGTTGGCCCGTGGGCCAGGGAAGGGCATCCAATAACCAATATTATTGGAGGAAAGGAAGATGCCGCGACTGGTCAGGTCAGCCACTTCACAACAAAGGCCAGCTCAGCCAAAAGTTCTTTTAGGAGATATTTCTCCCAGGAGGGGGTCCACTTTTAGCAATATTTAATTTCTCTCGACAGTTCAAATCGCCCTTTCCATGACGTGGATGTCAATTCGTATCGACCTTATGTTGATGGGACGGTGACATAGATAATTTCTATATCATCTAATAATATGATTTTTAAAATTTTAATTTATTCAATATGATCGTTAAATTTTAGCTCAATATATAATATTATTCATGAAATTTCTTTTACTTTTGGTCAATATTTAAACTAGTCCCTAGACTATATACAAATATCCAATATTATCCTTCAATTAATTTAAATTCAGTAATAATATTAAATATTTTCATATAATTAAAGGACTGGTTTGAACATATACAAAAATTCTAAGGATCGCATTGAACAAATTAAAAATTTGGGGACAATATCGCACATTAGCCCGAAATTTAAAGATCACGTCGAATAAATTCAAAATTTATGAACCATATTGCATATTTAGTCAAAATTCAATGACCATTTATGTCATTTTCCCTTTATTAATTATGGTACGTCTATCATCTATCAATTGACAATTTCTTTTACGATTGTCAAGGGAATCCGTGTTATCCTTACTTGCATCGATTGCAACAGGCAAACCCATTACAGAGTGCCTCTGCAGGATCCCTTCTTTTGGCATTGGGTAAGATCGAACCGAATAGATATAGAAGGATTCAAACTCGGTACTCGAAGATAGATCGAAGCAACACCGACAAAGACGCGTCGATTGGCGGGGCAAGATAAAGAGCTTGACGTTCATCGCTCTGCCTTCCTGATCTCAAGGTGAGATCCTAACCACTCAGGCGACTTATGATATACGATGGTTAATTTGCTTCATTCATGTAAAACAAAAGACGCAGAAGAAAAGAGAATAAAACCAATTTCCATAAATCGGTGGAAAGTAACAATAATTTTTTTTTATCTAGATTTTTAGTTTTGGGAACTTTAGAATTCATTGCCTCTCTTCCCGACAGATAACATAGTACCCCCAATTTCTATTTTTCGAGAAAGAAAAAGTCTAAAATTCTATTACCTTCAGGGTTCGATATCTAGCTATATCTTTTTTTCCTTTCGACACATAAATCGTTAAATGACTTTTTAATCAGACAAAAAAAAAACAACCTTCCTCACCAAAAAAAAAAAAAAAAAAAAAAAAAGAGATTAAAATGGTAAGTGACATATTCTTCACCCCGCCTGCATTTTTTGCTTGGGCAATATTTACAGAAGAAAAAATGGAGGTTAATTTATAAAATCATGAACATCAAAAAACAAAAAAGAAAGAAAAGAAAAAGAAAAAGAAAATCGAAAGTCCACCAGCCCACCATCACCACCTTCTTCTCCACACTCCGAATCCCAGGTCCTCCTTCCTACTCCTCCTCCATCCCCGGAATCAACGACCCATGATCTTCGCCGTCGTCGAGTCATGAGCCGCCCCAGATCAAGAACCTCCGGCGACGGCGGCGGCGGCGGCGGCGGCGCCCCGTGCGACTTCTGCGCCGGCCGCGCCGCCGTCCTCTACTGCCGGGCCGACTCCGCCAGGCTCTGCCTCCCCTGTGACCGCCTCGTCCACTCCGCCAACCTCCTCTCCCGCAAGCACCTCCGCTCCCGGATCTGCGACGCTTGCTCCTCCGAGCCCGCCGCCGCCCTCCGCCCCGCCGACGACCTCGCCCTCTGCCACGGCTGCGACCTCGACGCCCTGGGCGGCGGCTGCTCCTCCTCCTCGTCCGCCTCGGCCTCCCACGCCCGCGGCGCCGCCGCCGAGGGATTCTCGGGCTACCCGTCCTCGATCGAGCTCGCCTCGCTGTGGGGCCTGGCCTCGGAGACGTGGTTCGGCGTTCAAGAAATGACGGTGCCGGACGACAAGGCTTTGGGGTCGTCGTCCGAGGAGATTGGGAAGAGCCGCAGCTCGCAATGCGGAAGGCGCAAGCAGGCCGTTCGCAAGCAGCTGGTGGAGCTGTTCGAGAGGGATTGTTCGGTGGGCGGTGGCGGCGGAGGGGAGGATCCGGGGCCGGCGACGCCGAGCGCGGCGAACGCGGCGGAGAAATGCGAGGTCGCGGACGGCAGCGATGGTGGGTGCGAGTGGTTGTTGGAGGGCCAGGGCGCGTCGTTCGAGTCGTTGCTGATGTTGACGTCTCGGAGGGATTGGGAAGAGAGCCTCGAGAGGGACATGATCTGGGACTGCAATCCTGGCAATCAAACCACTCAGGTCTTCTTTTGTGTTTCTGATCGGCGGTTCTTGTTCATGCCTGACTTGTTTGCTTCAGCTTTGCTCGCCTTTTCTTTCTGTTGAATTTGCATCTTCACTGATATATGTCTCATCGAATGATGCCAATTGCCAACACAAGGTTCCATGATGTTCAGTTCAGTGTGGTTCTGATGAATTATGAAGTCACTGGTTTAGTTTTACATGCCCATTGTTTATAGCTAAACCATCGGTTGGTCCTCTGAAGAATTGGTTTCTCTTGAGACATGGGTGTCCAGGTTACTCGGCAAGATTCATCCTTGTAATGTGAAATAGTAGGATTCCTCGTTCCTGTTGGCTGGTCAATGTGATAATAGTTAGGGAATGCTTGTTCTTACATGCTTCCCCCATTAGAGCGATCTTCATCCCCGGTTATTTTCTTTCTTGATTAGACTGCTATACTTTACATTCTTTGATGCTGATTAGGTTGTGAATATGGCAGATATGGGATTTTAACTTGGGACAGCTGAGGGGTCATGAAGAACCTGGACCGGTGGAAGTTGAATTCGGTACAAACAGCGAAGGCTTCATGATCAAGAGTTATGATGAACTTATGAGAGAAGTGCCTTTGGTAATGTCGACAGCCTCGGACGAACTGTACCACATGAATTGCTCTTTGGCGCACGAAGATATTGCATCATTGAATGTAAGCTTTTCCTATGTTCATGACCTGATTTTGCTTGCTTGAGTCAATTCTACGCCTTCATTGTGGTCAGTCAGAATCAAGTTAGGCTGTATATTTTTAACGAGAAACAATCGTAAGTAGCAGTTTTTCGTAGCCTTGGTCAATTCAAGTATGTAGTTGCTGCTGTCTGGACTTGAGGCGACATTTCTTATCTCAATTGTAGCCTGCTTTTATCATGCCCTGTCCTGTCCTTAAGTCAGAAATGGACAGAAAAACATTGTACAAAAACCTTGCTGGAGTTTCTAATTGTACAACTGAAGGAAATTCTTAGCGACTTCATAATTTCCAAGGAACAAAATAACTTTCTTATGTTGATAAAGCAAGATTGGGATAAGCGGGCAACCACTTGTTTAGCCTGCTGCTATACAAGATCTTTATTAGAAAAGGAAACAGATTAGTGATTGGTTTTAGTGGGAGATCCTCTCTGATCTTTGAGAATAGCTGTGAAAGTATTTGTCCATCACTTTCAGAGATCATGAGCTTCTTTTGACAATTAAACCAGATGGAAAAACTTACTCTTCCCCTTTGGCTCTTAACCATGATGATCACCTAGAATTTTGCAATTCAGGCATAATTATGCTTACTCTTCAGTTCTTCCATTGCTGGCAGGTGAAGAATTTGCTTGCTCTAAAATTAATGCGAAGAGAATACACAATTTGTTCAGCCTAGTTCTCGCTTAATGACTTTAGAATACTGTCACACTGAGAATCTTTTTTAGTGGACTGAACTGAAGAGAATTGATCAGCATGGATGTTAATCCCGGTTATTATTTGGCCAAATTACAGAATATTCTGAATAACCCAATTGCAAGGCACGGTTCGGCAATAATTGAGAGTGATATCCATTTAGTACCCAAACCCACATCAGGTACAACTCTTGCTAAATATGAAGCCTTGGTTTGCTCAAAAGAATATGAGGTTGGAGAACCAAATTTGCTCGTGAATCATGACAGCGCAACAACAGTGGTTACATCAAAAGCCGACGCGAAGTTGCTGGCTCAGCACCGAGGCGATGCCATGCTCCGCTACAAGGAGAAGAGAAAAACTCGAAGGTAAACATTCTGTAATTGCTTCTCTTATTCCCTGTTTCTTTGACATGCTACATCTAGACTCACATGCAATATGTAGCACCTATTAAACTAAATCTTATTGTGGACAGATTTGAAAAGCACATACGGTATGAGTCGAGGAAGACCAGAGCTGATACAAGGAAGCGAGTGAAAGGCCGCTTTGTGAAGGCTAGTGAGGAAGCTCCTGATTGTTGAACTCACACCTGAACGAGGTGGTGCTTTTCCATTTTTCAAAATATATGTAATCCTACTTTAATTTACACTATATAATTCGAGCGGTATTTTATCATTTGACACGAGATGAATTTCTGATTGAGAGCCTACCTAACAGAGTTCGCTTTTTTGGCTTCCGAATATTTTCAAGGGGTCGCTGACACGAAATTCTTAAATGCGGAGATCAATTCTGTGTATAGTGTACCTGTATGGCGTACATTACTCGACGAGTAGGTTGTTCATTGCAAATAAATCGTGATGTGGGTTGTTGCTCTTTCACAGTTTGGTCATTGCTGCTTGGTATGCGAGACGCTTGGGCAACAAATTAATGTTGATGCTCTATCCCTTATTGCACCAGCCAAGGACCAGAACTCACATGAGACAATGCGTTTGTCCTAAGTAAGAGATTTCAGATAATCGATTCTCAGAGGAGTAGCCTTTTAAACTAAAAGTTAAATGCACATGTGCATGACTCTGATCGTTATTTGACCATTGGAGTTAGACAATAGAGCATTCAAAGATAGCGCTTCTGGAATGTGTCCCAAATTATCATTTGACTAATCAACTTTTTGCGCTTGGCCATGTGCAATTCTAGAACCATGACGATTGATATCCATTCATTCATACAGTCATTGGTGGTGCTATGTCTTGTAGTCAAAGGACTGGAGCGAGCAATGACATGGGGCGACATGAAAGTGTTATCTGACCATTCAAAGTTACTTTCAGTCAGCCGATCCAATCTGCAGAAGCTTTTCCATTCAACTACTAATTAAATTATCGGAAGAGGACGGAGATAATCAATAATGTAACGTAATAGTCGGGATCTGTAGTGATGAAAATTCACAGTTTTGAATCCTTCCCTAGCTATGGTAGCTTCAAGTGGCGACAAAATTTAGCAAGTATAAATGGGGGACGTATCTTCTCATGTAAAATGCACAGGGAGGAGTTTGTGGTTTTCTTGTATACTTGGGCGTGATGGGTTCTAAGATGGTAGTTATGGCTCTTGTCGCCGCAATTGCCATCCAATTTGCGAATTGTAACATGGAAGGTACGTTCTCCATTCCTCACTTTCTTACTGTCTAATTTTGCTTAGGATTGACATCCTATTCATCTTCAGATTCTTTCTAACTCAATCGCGATGTTGTTCCCCATCGACATCGGTGGTGTTGTGGTCTGTTCAATGTCTTCTCAAATTACCATTTTTAAGTCGAATATGGACTTGATCTATATATGAGCCTTGTGACTAAACTTTGAAATTTTTTTGTGCCGAAAAAAAAAAAAACAAAAGGAGATGTGTTGTATGAACGGAAGACAAAGCTGATGGACCCTTAAAAGGTGCTAGGAAGCTGGGATCCGACTCTGGTGAACCCCTGCACCTGGTATCATGTAACCTGCAACAGCGACAACTCCATCGTCCGAGTGTAAGCTTTTGGTTTTGCTTCTACATTCACTCCTACAAAGCTCCTAAACGTTAGTGTTTGTTTAGCGTTTTAAGGATCATTCTAGTTTTTCTCCAACATAAGATCTATCAAAATGTTGCGAACCCTGCATAGATTTGGGCTCGTGCGATATCGATTCACGGGGACTAAACAATTCTCTTAAGGGCATTCTCCGGAGTACTGTTTGACTTTCTAAACGATGTGATCTGTGTTATTGGTTGAAGGGACCTCGGAAATGCAGGACTCTCCGGACCTTTGATCCCGCAGTTGGGTCTCCTGGCTAATATGCAGTACTTGTAAGCAAACTTACTCAGCTAAACATTTGGTCAGCATAAGAAGAAATCAAATGGAAAACATACGTCTATTTTCATATCATCTGCTCATATCAATATATGATTCACAAATGTGGCAGCATGGTATTCGGAAATGAGATCACTGGGACTATTCCAAAGGAGATGGGGAACTGGAAGAAGCTGGTGAGCTTGGGGCTTCACCAGAACAAACTCTCCGGCCCAATCCCTGCATCTCTGGGCCAACTGGAGTCCTTGAGGTTCATGTACGTGCCCCGCAGCAAACAGTAATCTATCTTCCCATTTCTAAACATTCAGATTCAAAAGTCCAAAGGCATGAGGGAATTTGTCTCCTATGCTGGGGTTTTTCAGGACACTGAACAGTAACAAGCTGACCGGGACCATACCCAAGGAGGTGCTTGAACTTGTTCTCTGGGGCGATTTGCAGACCCTGTGAGTTCTTTCATGCTTGGAAGCATAACAAAAGAACCCAAAAAAATGGATAATAATAGTGATAAAGAGAGAAAGAAAAAGCGAAATGAATGATCTTTTCTTGGGTGATTTCATCAGGAATGTATCTGACAACCATTTCCAAGGGAGAGTCCACCCTGCTGATCCCACAGGTACACATGAATATGTGTTACATGATCTCGTTTAATTTTATTTTTGCTGCTCCATTCTTTAATTGTTCATGCCAGTTCTTGTCCCAGTTACAAGTACCAATTCATCACATGCTTAATAGATGTTAACTGTGTCAAATGCTATTTCTTTTTTGTCTCTTGAAGGATATGCGGTTACAACCATAACGCAAGATCCTAAGATCGGAAGCAAGTAGATGAATTTACAAAGCAAGCGTCGTGTCATAGTACAATAAAGTTTGGATTGGCATTTCCAATATTTATTCCAACAAATTTACGATCATACGATGTGATCGATAATCATCCGAGTCATCCGCTTATACCAAAGAAAGTCGGAACATATCAATAATTACATTTCCGATTTTTTCTCTATCTTTCATTTTCTGCTACCTTATCGAGTTTTAATGAGTTTTCAACCCTTATGGCTGTATTATGTGATGGATATTGGGTTATATGTATGGGCCGCCTATGTGGGGTTAACCCAACCCATATTCAAATGGCGGTTACTTAAGAATTCAAAATAAAAGATAAAATATTATCTAATAAAAAATGAAAAGAGATAGTGGTTATCAACAACATAACAAAAGGGAAGATTATGTTCGTTTCTTCTACGACTCTTTTCTCAAGCAATGAAAAACCGTGACTCCCAAGGAAGATCTCTCTAATGATTTTTGCAAAGAGGGCACTTAATCTGTGGACATCAAGGTATGTTCACAAATGTAATGTACCAATTTTTTTATCAGTAATAGAACATCATTCTTGGGCATGTATTCGACGATAAAATGTCATTTCTTAGGCAAGTGTTGCATGTAGAATACGTTTCTCGTGTTTAGAATTCAGAATTCGTCTTCTGAAAGTGAATTCATCAGTACGCTTGGCTCAATTAATATTTTTCAAAATGATTGGGATGGAAACTATTCATGTGGACCGGGACCAACTCACGGAAGACAGATTTGACATGGAAATTGGAGGGAAAGGCAATAGAAAGGTGTTTGCCTTGTTGGTGATAAAGTTGGTCAGCACCTTCATTGTTCAAACCGAAGGAAAAAAGAAAGGGGCCTTTTTCCCTCCCTCAGTTTTGACCATTTCCTCGTCGCTTTTCGAATTTGGACACATCCACGCGACTATAAAGATCATAATGGTCGCTAGCTAACCAAACCCTTGCGACTCGGACCACCTTTTTCAGGTTGTTGGGTGTGTGTCATGATTAGCCACGCTTCCTTTTTCATGCTTTGGGGACGGCTATCGGCTATCTTAACTTTTTCATGCTCTTATTGCTCACATTCAATGAAAAATCAACTTATTCAAATAGGCAGGATAATGCTCAATAGGGTTCTTCCGGAACTTTAAAGGTCAACATCAGCTTTGATTTTGCTTGGTTGTCCCGTGATAACGCAGCAGAGCTTTTCATCGCCCAAAAATGAGAAGTGTAAATGATCAACTTGGGTTTTATTTCGTCGTTCCGGCCTCATTAGTTCGTGTTAGCTATAGAGACCTACTTTACTTTGGAAACTATCATGAATCCCCATTTCCTTTGAAATTTAAAGGCTCCATAGAGTTATTACACTCTCTTTAATTTCATCATGTTAGTTATGCTTTATGCAGATGCGAGATGACTTTTCATAGTTTGGTTTGAACCCACTTTATCTGTCCTCAACTCCGATCGAACCCAAAAGAGGTTCGAAAGATCAAAGAAGAAAAAGCTGAGATTCTACCATCAGTGCTATGCATGGCTTAGTCAAGTCACTTCTTTTGAGAAGGGAAAAAGGGGGAGGAAAAAATCATGACCGGGTTGAAATTACAATCGATCTTTGTTTGTCCCACACGACAATCCATTGTCGGGTTAACAAAAATGAATACAAGTATGAGGTTGGCCTCAAGGTGGCCCGTGAGGAGAGGATCGACCCAAATGGAACCAAAGCAAAAATAACATCAAAAGACGAGTCTCCTCACATGGCAAGAATGAGTGTTTTGCTTCGTTTTGTGGACCTGCCTAACCTTGGATTAGTCAAAGCACTCCTGACTATCAGGTTTAGTAGCGTATGCTCATGTGTTAGGATGATGAAGAGAGGGAGACGCTCGATTGAGTTGGCCGAGTAGCCGTGTATTGTTACCACCACCGCATTTGCGGCTCAGCCAGAATCAATATTTAAAGTTACCATAGTCAGTCGGTAGGTTTAACTCATGACAGCTCGCTAATCACTCAATTCGTTCGAACCTCACCCACCTCAGTGCGAACGATGGCCAAGATCGTACCCTTGTCCCCATTGCTGTTTCACTCTCGTTTGCCCTTTTGACTATTTCTTTTTCTCTAGAGAGGAGACCATAAGTGTCACGTGACAAAATATTACCGATAGTCATACTAAAAATATCAACCGATGATGGGGTTTTAGTTTTAAATGTTTGCTAGGATTTAGGGTTTTAAGTTTTAGGTGCTCGATTGATAGCTTTTCATATGTAAGTTGTGAAGAGGGTGGCGAAGTGCATTTGAAATGACTAACCTTTGTGAACGTAGACATAGTTTCGTCTTAAATGTAACCAAATCCTATTTTAACTAGAGATAACTTTAAGTGAGAATCAATAGACCTAATCAATGAACAAGCGGTCCATTAAGTCCACCTACGACCGAAAGGCAAAACGAACAAATCTAGCACAATTCCTTCTTGGACCTAGGTAGCCTAGCCCCGACTGTCTATGTATATATCTAGAGCGAGCGAAAGGGAGAGATATATCAACTTGGCTCCTCCTCATTAACGATCTCTATAAATATCTAAAATCATTTTACTTGAAAAAAATCTCAAATGATGTTATTACTTGGGCAAAATACGTCTCATAATTATATAAACTTGGCTCCTCCTCATTAGTGATCCCTACAAATATCTAAATCTATTTTACAAAAGAAATATTTACTTAGACAAAATAAATTAACTCCTACTAATTAATAAGGTATACAATTATCCAAATGTTTATTCAATAAAAGGATTATGAATTTATCCCATTAATCAATCCGTTGACTAAGTAGAACGAAAACGAAAACAACCCGCTAATGAAAAAGAAACTGAAGGTATCAATTATAGAGATCGTAGAGGTCATAGAGTGAAGATGCATCCTCCATGAATCCTTTTTATTTTTATAGCAGCTGGTGGAGTTGACTACTTGCACTCCAATTCATTGGTCAGCACTGCAAAAGAATGGATGCCAAGCACCATGCATGTATGTCTGAGATTCGGTTGAACTCCAATTTCTCTTTTTTTCTTCTTTCTTTTCGGGTTCGAATTACAAATGTCATCCAACTAAATCACGAAGACATCAATGCATTTTCCTCGGCAAAACGCAGCGCCACACGTTACGAGAATCTAAAGCATTTCTATTTGCAAAAACGAGAAGGAAAAGTTTCAGCACAGGCGAAAAGATAGTGGGAACAAGATTCACATTCTCAAGAACATCGTCTGGAGGACAAAGATCATCGGCCGAGGTAAACGCAGGGAAAACGCCTACCCGACGCAGCCACTGATCTCGAAGTCAAACGATTCTCCTCGTGCCAATGCCTCTTTTCAAATTAGTGCGCACTTCCAAAGTGGGCATGAAGAATTACGTTTGTTGTTGCTGTTGTTGCTGGAGACTGGAGTCAGATTCGATTCGAAGCAGGAGTCAAACACCCAACAGCAGTGGAGCACCCAGGAGGGGAGCGTTTCTTCCCCGTCCTTTTAGTCTTCTTTCACCTGCAACCTTTTCAAGAATGTGCATTCAAGAACACCCTCTGTTGTCGTAATGTATTTCCTACGCAGACGAAGGTCCTCTTCTTAGTGGGACCGTTCTTTTATGGCGCCTAACTTTCTCGATGCTTACTTTACACAGGGAGGTCCTCTTCTCTTTGGATACATTTTGATCTCTTTATCTTTCTTTCATCGATATAAATGATTGTTACTTAACACGATGCATAAAAAAGTAGTCCTCACTCAAGGCCTGTATTTGAATCACCATGCTTACACATTCTCTTGGAATTACCTCGGGAGCACAGCTTGTGTCCCAAGTAATGATATGGTATGCATGAAACAGGAGGATTATCCTAATAGGGTGCTCAAAGAATCTAAAACACCGTATTCATATATGAAAGAAGAAATCTAGATTTGAATGACTGCATTTAGAACTTTCAAGCTATGTGCTTCCGATTTGAGACCAATTGATTCGAGTTGCCACATTTAAAATATTCGAATTCAACTTGACTTAAATATTTGACACTCCTACTTGCCCTAAGCTTGATCAAGATTTACTTTGCAAATCCGACCTCAACTCGAATAAGCTCTCGAGCTTGATTCAACTCGAGTCATAAAGTTTCACTCAAAAGCTCATACTAGACTTGATTTCAAGCTCGAATTATAAAAAATAAAATATGACTAAAACAAGCTAGCGTCTACTTATTTATATTTATGTTTGTACATGTATAATTAATCAACATGAAATAAAATTATTCAGGTTTGCAAGTCACTCGATTCAAATATTTTCAAACTTGAACTCAATTGGACTAAACACTTTTGAACTATTAAAAATCAACTCGAGTTTGAAAAGAATCCGAGTCAAATTCGAGTGGCTCATGACTAATTTGACTCATTGCACCCTTACTTCGAAAGTCGTGACTTCACATGAACAAAACAAAACCAAACAACAATAGTCCTTTGTTCTAATTACGTTGTACTCGTCTCTTCTCGAGGGCATACGTGAACATTCAAATCTTGCCCTTGGGATGTATGAAATTAAGTCAAATATGACTAGGGAGACCACCCCAACCTGTTTCTTTTCACCAGTTAGAAACCTTGTTTATTCCATGCTTCCATGTTTTCCAGTTCCAGATCTAACGCCCCCTGGGTTATGAAATAACAAGAATGTTTTCATACTACTTAGACATCCTCTTGTGGAAAATTGCGACATCTAACAAATTTCTCAATTAAAGAAATGCCTCTGTTCTGGACTATTGTCCTTGTGATCTCGAAAGAAAAGAAATCATCAAATTTTTCTTTTCATTTTGCCACAGCTGAGACTGAATGCGAGGGGTCGTGCTCAGCTATATAATAGTCTTTTGGGGTCTCGGTTCTTCCCCCATTTCTGCCTCCTCTTACTTCAAAGTGGTGAGCACTGAGCAGTGCCCTTTTTATGGGCTCTATGATAATTCCCCCCTCAACCCAACAGAGAGATTCTTGATTCCTTTTGGCTTTCCAGCTTTCTCATTTTAAAACACTTCATCTCTGCTTTCTGTCTCTCTCTCTCTCTCTCTCTCTCTCTCTCTCATCTTTATATAACTGCAGGTTCCATCGTCTTCCTAAGCTCCAAGGTTCGAAGTTTGCACCCTCCGATGGCGATCTGTCTCCTGTTTCATCTCGCTCTCCTGATCCTCTCCTCCTCTTCGGCCCCCGCCAGCGCGAACTCAGAAGGTACGGCTTTCCGCTTAACTACTTAGAAGAAGGGGGGAAGAAAGATGTGTCGTCGTGTTCATGGTGTATTAATGGCTTCCTGTGATTGAAATGACCTGAGCAGGGGAGGCTCTGTATGCGTTGAGGAGGGCCGTGAAGGACCCGGACGGCGTTCTTGAGAGTTGGGACCCAACTCTCGTCGACCCTTGCACTTGGTTTCACGTCACCTGCGACGGCGACAACCGCGTCACCCGACTGTAACTCTCTCTCTCTCTCTCTCTCTCTCTCTCTCTCTCTCTCTTGAAGAATAAGAACATTTTTGCCTCTACACTATCTCCTTCATGCGTGTCTCCTCTGTTTTACCAAAGTGCATGCGGAATATTTAGCAGCAGTGACATATATCGATCTGGGCTTGATGCAAAAAAGAGTAACTCGCCGAGCTGTGTACATGTTTTGTCTGCGCTACTTTCGCTGAAGGGATGATTGTAAATCAAGAATAAGTAGATAATGGTGGAGAGTTGTTGAGCAAAAGAAAGAAAACGGGTGTTAAATTGATGGCTTTAATCAAACATGTGCAGAGACCTGGGGAATGCAAAGCTGTCGGGGAGCCTGGTTCCGGAACTGGGAAAGCTCGAGCGTCTCCAGTATCTGTACGTGAAACTCCTCACAACCCATTGCCTTAGTCATATGAGATTTACGAGGTTGTCATTTTGTCAAACAAAATAGCACGGCAAAGCTAGTCTCTTCGCAACTCAAACTACCTAAGTTTGTACAAGTTTTTATTATGCGGATCTAACTGAGATACGATTTGGGGATGCAAGATGAGGTAAGTGTTTGGTATCTTCAACGTCTTTCTGATACAAGTTCAAAGGGGAGGCAAAAGGGCTAGGAGGAAGGGCAGAAGTGGGGTTTGCAACTGTTTTTTGGAGCACAATTAATAGAACGATGGCTGTTGCTGATGTGAATTAACTTTGCCCCCATCGAACACTCAAAAACCAGTCAAGTGTCATTATGGTCCTGGACCATGATGGATAGATGTCGGTCCTTGGGTTCTTTGCAATAAATTCATAGGTTGGGGAAATTGAATGTGTTCGGTGGGGATGCACTTTGCAATGCAGGGAGCTGTACATGAACTCCCTGGAGGGCCCAATTCCAAAGGAGCTTGGAGGGCTGAAGAGCCTTGTGAGCTTGGATCTCTATCACAACAACCTCACCGGCTCCATTCCTGCCTCTCTCTCCAAGCTCTCTAATCTCAAATTCCTGTGAGCTCTCTCTCTCTCTCTCTCTCACACACACACACACACAACTATTAGGAAGGCCCATTGCTTAAAACTATTAAAGAGAGCGTTTAGATATACTTTTTACTTTTACTATACCGATCCCAAAACACCTGAAACTTTCACAATATACAAACAGCGACTCAGAGATTTCATGTAAATTTTTCATAATTTGTTGAAATATACATAATATTTTGAATTTTGGCGTTCCAAAGACACAAACAGTTGTGTAGGAGAACATCTAAGCGAATTCTCATACTGATAAGATGACACCATGCATAAACAGTTCATCCAATTTCGAAAAACTGAAAAAGGGATGTAAATGTCTTAAACAAACTCATCCAAATCACTTAAGAGTTAAACATAATAATCTCTGTGGATGTTCTTGACATGTTTGATGAACTGACTTGAAAATCTATCACTATGCCCTTAAAGCACTCGTTAGGGAGACTCTTCTTCAATTTGAGTATAAACAACTTAGCTCTTCGATCTCTGGGAATAAATCCAAGGGGACACACATTACCCTTGTCATTTATGAGTGGCACAGCCATTCTCATGGAAAACGTGAACAGAAGCAAATAATTTGAGGGGGTGTCGGCTCACGCAATGTTGTCTTGTGCAGGCGACTGAACAGGAACAGACTGAGTGGAAGAATCCCAAGAGAGCTTACCAAACTTGGCAACTTAAAGATCCTGTAAGCCCAAATCACTTCAATTCTCTCACCCTTTTTGCTTCATTTCGCTCTCTTCTCTTAACTCACACTCCCAAACCTGCACAGAGACGTGTCCAGCAACGACTTGTGTGGTACAATTCCTACCTCCGGCTCCTTCTCCAAGTTCTCCGAACAAAGGTTACTCAGAATTTGTTTTCATTGCAATCTTTTTCTGTTCTCTCTCTTTTTTGGTTCCAGATTAGATTTAACTCTGGTTTTGAAGGTGTTTGGCTTTCTTTGTATGCAGTTATGTGAAGAATCCAAGATTGGAAGGACCAGAGCTGATGGGATTCGTGAGATACGACACCAGCGGGAGCTGCGACTGACCGCCTAGGAAAGAAAGCGCTCGAATCGAGCTTTAACATACATAAAAAAAGCTAGGAGGATCCTCTTCTCCTGTTTGAGTTTGGGATATGTATAGAAGCAAGAAATTGCTAAGTAAAGGAGTCGCGGAGGCGGTGTTTTTCTGTTGGAACTCAGATGTCTTGTGGATACAACGAAATTAGGAAGGAGGTTCAGAAATTGCAAACGCAATTTCGTTAACATCGTGTTTCTTTTTTCCGGACCTATATTACAAACTCCGTTCCTCGATTGATCAAACAATGAGATTTGTGCAAAGGTTTGTAATGGAAAGTATGTAATCCATTGCATGTCACAGAATCAACGTGCGGATCTACGCTAATCTCACAAAACCAACAGTGCAGGCAGAAGTGGCAACTGACCTCTAGTGAAGGAAGCGGACTTTGAAATACTTGTCTGCCTTGAACTAGCCGGTTCAAATCGCCCTCGTTGTCGGGGAGCCTCCCAGCTCTAAGCAATTTAACTTAAGTATTCAGTTTGATGCATATGAAAGACGACTATACAACAGCTCTAATTTTCTCCTGCCCAATGATAGCATAGTAAAGTTTACACTTTCCAAACATCTATGGTTTGGAACTTGAGTTACTAGGATTGTAGGAATTATTGCTCTTTAAGTGGATCTCAATAGGTTACAAAGATTCTCCACAAGTGCCATACTTCAGCCGTTCGCAACCCAAGATGCGAAGAATTACATGTGACATCTCCACCTCTAGTAAGAAACGCAACAGGCGGCGAAGGAAACTAGGCAAGTCATTTACTCCGATATGAACAAGCTAGGAAAAATGAACAAAGATCTCCCGTCTCTTGAAGAAGTCCAATTACAGGGGCAAACCAAAGTTTGATCGAAAACTCTGTATGCGGAGTTTCCTAGCCTAAACAGTTGTGGCCATTGGTACAGATCTGTGGCACACTCTCTTTGCAGCCCGCACAATGTCCTCAATCTGTACAAAACTTGAGAATCGGATCAAAGGGCACAAGGCAAAAAACCAAGGATAAGTTAAGTTGCAATGAAGGAAAATCAGATTAATTAAGGAATATAATTAGATGCAACATTATGCGGTAGTTGAGAATGTTTGACATGATATGTACATTGCTATCATCTTAAAAGCTTTCGAATGGACGAAAATCTGCCGCAAACCTGCTGAGTAAAAATACATCGAAACAAAAAGTAACCTGAGGAAGAGCCATTCTTTCCAGGTTTGCCGCGTAAGGCATGGGAACATCAGCCCCAGTAATCCTCTCGATCGGAGCATCAAGATAACCAAAGCTGTCCTCAATAATCGACATGCTGCTCAGAGTAAGAGGCAAAAAGTATAAATATCCATACCATGTTTCTTGTGTCGCAAAATAAATCATGCATCACAGAGTAACAGTTTAAACCCGATCTCAGCGCCAACAACATGCTGGGGAAACCCTTCCTCAGCCGTCACCAGTCTGCTGGTTTTCCTGACTGAAGCATTAATCGTAGGTCTATCCAGTGGTCGAATTGAGAGCAGATTTATGACCTGCTTCAGAATGATTAGGGCTCGCTTGTACCGGACAACTAACATGCTCAGTAATTCTCAATTTAGTTTACCTCTGCACTGATTCCTTCCTTTGCAAGGATTTCAGCTGCCTGAAAATTAAACCCCAGGTCATTTCTAACTAGTTCTCTCTCAAACCTCGGAACTCAAAATGAAGGAAGACAAAAAGAAACAAAGAAAGGAATATGCCCAGCTGATTGAAGAAAGAAACATGAGAAGATTACTGAAAATGCCGCTCGCATGCAAGTATAAATGCAGCTATCCCAGAGACCCCAGGCCAAACCTGGGCAACCTTCCGAAAATTTTCAGCTCCACCACATGTTGAGTTGATAGAATAATAATTTTCCTACAACCATGGTCACTTAACATTGATGAAATCCTCCTAAAACTCATTGCATTGCCTCACACCAAGGAACACTACAGTTTCTTCACCTTAAACCCCTTTTTTCTACTAAAAGCCAAAAATTCTTTCAGATCAGTCTTTTTCTTCACATTGGTTCTTTTTGGACTCTTACCTATGTTGGATATTCCTATCAATTATTTTCATCTGAGCACTTTTACCCGACTAAATGACGCAACTTTTCCAAGAACTATAGAAAATTCTGTACGCAAGAATTACAGAAAAGTACAACACCACTTCAAGGAAACAGATGCTTATCCAGTTGCTAAGGATTTGAAAACCAACTATGAGGGGGAAATGTTAGTCCCTAATCTTGGCTATGATAGCTGAAATTGTAAGTCACATTCCCAATGCATACCACCAGCTGGTGAATTCCACTGAAGACCTGTAAGATTCAGCCAAGTCCTTGCAACGCATGATAATCACCCAATAAAAGTGCAAAAGCCAGCCACACTCAATAAATGAGTACAGAGAATCTGGACTTAAAGCACACTGACATTTTCAAGCAATAGTAGCAGCACGCACCTCGAGAGAAAGGCCAACCATTTTTGAAAAAGCGGTAATTGTGACATCCTTTCCTTCTCTCTCAATCTGTAACCAGTAGAAGGAGAGACAGAGTGTGTGTTCAACAGAATTCTACTGAAGTAAGAACAACAGTCACTCAGAGAGAAAAAGGTAAGAACAGAAATTCAATTAAGTCTCATAAAATTAGAGGATATTAAACCTTGGCCTTCCCTATTGGAAGACAAAAACTGGAATCAAGAGCTTCTGCTGAAACAGGAAAACGCTCCCCATAGCTGAATAAAAAAAAACCACATAGAGGTCTGTAAAAACATGATGAGGGGAAAAGACAATCAGTTAACACTGAGTCACCCACATCAACTCATTTTCAAGGAAGACAACAGGATCGGGATCCCTTATTGCTGCTTTTATCAGTCCTCGAGCATCTTCCGATGAGTAGGGTGCCAACACTTTTAAACCTGGGCACGAGCCATACCATGCTGCATAACACTGCACAGATTCCAAAAAAAAAAGTGTGGTGATTGTAGAGTGGAGATGATCCAGAGACTACATGTTGATTTAAACGAGGTGAGTTTAGCAACGGTAGATAAGCTAAAGCATGCAGATATGCATAAGGAAGATTGGTCTATGTACTTGAGAGTGTTGGGCACCAACTCCTGCTGCAGCTCCATTAGGTCCTCTGAAAACGATAGGGACCGATATGTTGCCAGCCGACATGTAGTTCATCTTTGCAGCAGAATTTATTATGTGGTCAATTGCCTGCAGAACAGTGACAATCAAGGTCACTATAAAAAGTCATATAAATGGTGTAAGTAAAGAGAACGCTGGATCAGAACAAGGAACATCCAAGATCAGAACCATGAATCACAAACGAAATGCACATTGCACTCCCAAATGGAGATCCTTGCACCTTTGTTATGAAGTTATTGAACAATTTAAAAGTTCAATATACCTCTCAAGTCTTCAAAACCATGCACCATAAGACAAATTAGAATGGGAGACAATCAAGAAATCTGTGCTGATTCCTTTTCCATTGAATATTCATCTAGTGAACATAGGATGCTTCCAGACTATCTTCTCATGATCAAACAATAGAATGTAAGATTCTCATGTCAGCCTTTGAGATGATAAGTCTGATTCACACTTTGTTTAGCAACTTTTTTCTCAATTGGTTGGTAGGAATTAAAAGCAAATGAGGTAAAATATAAAAAGAAATGAGGAAGAGGATCCCATTGTTTAGATAAAGAGAAAAGAAGGGAGTTGGGGAGAAATGGAGAAAACTACTAATCTTTATTCCTACAAAAGTTCCTCTCGAAAATAGGAGAGCAATGGAGGGTAATGATGGATGTTGACACCCAAAGGGGAGGTCGCGACAATGGACAACTCCTTCATAGTTTTTGCAATTCTAAGAACATTCTTAGTAAAAGGTGGCAAACAATCACGATACAAATGGTATTTTGGTCTATCGATAAACTCCATTTCCCTCCACATTATTTCCCTTCAATGCATGTCCAAAAAGGGAGGGAAATCACAATTTCCATTTTCTTTTCCTTCTACTTCCTTCCAGTTCTTGTGATATCTGTATATCCATAACAAATTCAGTAGTTACTGGCACATTCACCAATTTCCAGCGGGAAAACAGACAAAAACTACATGGATCTCTGAAGATAAGTTAAAACAGATCCACACTCAGTATGACATGCACAAAGAGAAACTAGTGATCTAATCTGAACGTCATCAACCTTCAAAGATAGTGAAATATCATAAGGAGTAGACCAATAATTGAGATTCGCAACTGAGGATGCCATGACATGAATGAAGTGATCAATTAACCGATTGCATTTACCTTTTGGCATTCAATGCACATAGTTCTATGAAGAATGCTCTTATGTTACAAGTCTACAAATTCAAAATTATAACCTGCATAGCGAAATTGAATGTCATAAACTCCACGACAGGCCTGAGACCATAGTAAGCAGCGCCAACTCCAACTCCAGTGAAACCAGCCTGACAAATACACGGAACAGTCAGGTCATGATTCCATTAAGCATTACTTATAAAAGTGATGTTCAACCCTAGGATTGTTACCTCTAGAAGGCAATAACCAAAATACATGTGCGAATCAGCATATCTCAAGAATGAATCACCTCTGTGATTGGGGTATCAACCACCCTCTCAGGTCCAAACATCTGCAATAAACCTTTAGATACCTACATCATTAAATATTATAAGCTTGATAATGGAAATGGAATTTTACATAAAGATGAAAGCATTCTTAACATTAAGAATGTAGAAACGGTTTGTTCTGTCTATGATTAGCAATCCAAACCTTGTAGGCTCCCTGGTATTCTCCGACCTAGATTCAAAAGAAACCCACGACAGGGTCAATAGAAAGCAAATAATATTGCTGCATGTAGAATAAATGTCTTGCCGTCTCACCTCCTCACCCATTAGAAAGACTCTAGGATCTGCAGACATTTCCTCGTCAAGCGCCGTATTCATAGCCTCTCTCACAGTCATCTGCGCAGATGATAACGCACTTATCAATGAAGTAAAGACCCTTTCTGAAGCACACAATGAATTTGTACAGGAGAGAAATCAAACACATGCCTAAATCAATATCTATGTCAATGAGCAAACACTCTCTCCCTTTCGGACATTCCAATATTACCCTGATTACTTTGTAAGCTCATTTCATCGAGTTAACCACCCGTTTCCACTCATTCGATGGGATGGTTAAGAGATTATCTATGGCTATATATCTGATAACTACGCACTACCACTATATCCACTTCATTAAACAATCACTCCATTCCTCTCAAAATGTATTCCTTTTTTTCCCATACATAACCTCCCACCATCATGCACTAGCGTGCAGTCTTGAGCAACAAGCGAACATGCTGCAGCTGCAGAACAGGGAGCCTAAAAAGCACTGGCGTGCAGTCTTAAATCCAAAAATGCGATCAAAGAGAAGCAGAAGCACGCCCAGTAACGTAGCATTATACGATCAGTCATTTGTTTTGGCTAAGCAATCGGGCAAAGATTATCGACAAGAGACTCAACTCAAAATCAGGGAAGACACGACAAAGTCAAGCTGCGCAGTACCTCTTTCGCCGCGGTAGCGTAACCCCGCAACCGCGCTGTCGCTGCGGCGCAACTCCTCCGCAGCCTCTCTCTTAACAACTGCAACAGAATGATCGAATTTGAAATCAGCTACCGAATACGAACCTAACGAACCATACCTTCCGCACTAAGTAAAACCAGTAAAAGCTTCCAACCATCAACAAACCAGAGGAAATCTACTCTACTCTACTCTCGAAAGCTTGAAGAAACAACCGAAGCAGAGGTTCGCCACGCGAAGAATTTTACCGCGGCATCCGAGCATCCGGCAGCGGCTTCTCGTCTCAGAATCGACAACATCCCGCGCTTTCGATCCTTGAACACGAGCTCGCTCTCGGCCGCCAGATGACTACGATGATCGATGGAAACGAGGCATCAACACCGCCGCCACGCGCCGATCAGAGAAGGGAAGACTCTACCGCGCGGCTAGAAAAAACTGGGGGACGTCGAAGGCCGTCGTCGCAGCCGACCCCGTCTGAGTAGAAACCGAGCTCTTTGCGAATGGCGTCTTCGTGGTGGCTGGAGACCGCAAACTACAGGGGAAAGAAACAGAGAGAAGACCAGCTGTTTCCGCTCGGGCTTCTTCGGAGAGACGAAGCTGACAAGACGAAGGAGCGAGAGAGCGTTCGAGAAGGGGAAGGAAGCTCCTTGAAGTCGAAGGTGGAGCCCCATGATAGAGCCGCGGCGATCAGGTGGAGGTCTCGACGTGGAGGATGACGAGAGCAGACACCCTACAGCTCTCTCTCTCTCTCTCTCTCTCTCTCTCTCTCTCTCGGGGAAGACACGTGCGAGCTCTTCAAAAAAGCGGAAACGGCAACGGTCGCCGTCGGCCGGCGACGCCTCACTGGGCCCGGTAAATGGGCCGGAAAGGCCCGGCTCGTTTTATTGTTGGGCCTGTCAAGGCCAGAGTTCCAGGCCCGGGCCGCGTTCTTGCCGGGGCCATTTTCCCGCAATTTTTGGGGCCTATCCCAGGCCCAAAAACCTTTCTCGCATATTTATTTATTTATTTATTTATGTTGTCCCTTTTTTTTTTAAAGCAATGTTTGCAGAATACTAAGATAAATTTTCATTTAAAAATGTACGATATTTTCCTCGTGGAAAATAGAGGACGTAAATTTTACTTCTGAGCTCTTGTTGATTTTAAAGTTGCCGATTTAAATTCTATTTAACTCGAAAAATCGGAAACCTTTCAAAATATTCAAATAATGACATGTGAAATACACTGTGTAAGTTTTTAAAGTTAAAATAGCATCTTTGAATTTCTAACTTTAGAGAAAAAATTGTAGGAAGTAGAAGTTAGAAATAATTATTTCGAGTTACCAAATAGTGCTTGAATTCTTTGTGGAAATCTGAATAGAATTTTTCGTAATCAAAAGGGCGAAGGAACCATCCACATACATAGAAATTAGATGTAGCGTAATAGGTCGTGAAATAAAAAATGGAGGATGTTAAATACTATTCCGAAAAAGTCTTGGCCCGTTTGTGGAAAGTGGAAACGAAAGCAGAGTAATTTTGAGTAAATGAATACTCTAAGATAGGACAAGAAAAGTTGAATCTGGTTTATTCAACTTATAAGACCTTAACCTATCGATGTAGCCATGCAAGAACACAACATGGCAAGCATCTCACAACAAACACGCACTATTGACATAACTTTAATGGAATTGATACTATCATAACATCACTATATATCAAATGAATCTTTCTTCTTTCGGAGAACTACTCGCTTATTCGCGACCAAGGCAAACTGGTATAAGTACATGGGCGGTGTCAGGCGAAAATTATTTGCACTTGGTGGCATGGCGTATCAAATATGTGACGTGCATTTATTCAATCTAATACGCCAGCCAAATGGAGTTAGATCAAGTTCTAATCAATTGGGCTAATAGGCCATTTTATCTAGCGTCCGCATGTAAAAGCAGAGATAGCTCATTTTGTGTGGTGTAAAGAGGGTTGTGTCGAGAAAATTGGTGTCCCTCCATTATCTCAATGTGGAATCCAAAGCAAATACAACTATTAAAGAAGAAAAGTTTTTGGATTAGTGCTTGGTCTTTGAGTAGTTTGCTCCTGCTTCTTCACCTTTCATATTCGATACTCGGTCCTTACAAGACTGCGAAAGCTTGATGGTTAGGTGGGGGTCGGGCAAAATTTCGCGCATGGCCAATTGAATAAGCAAATTGGGAAGTTCAGCATTTTATCTTGAACGATACAACTCTTCAAAAGAGACAAAGGAAGGAGACGAGAACAATATTACAGCCCAAGAAAAGAGTGAATTTCGTTATCGCTTGGCTAATGTTCATCTGGTCTTATCACTATTTTAGTCGCGAGGTATGACAATGGCAACGTGGCGTTAATTCCGGTAACATAGTCGTGCTTGTTGTCCAGCTCATGAATAGGCCTTGTCCTTTCGAGGGGGGAAATGCCAAAAAAGTCCTAAATCTTTTGCATATGTGCAAATTTAGTTCTAAATCTTTTTTTTTGTGCCAATTCAGTCTTAAACCTTTTACATTAGTGCTAATTTAATCCTAAACTTTTTTTGTGCCAATTCAGTTATAAATCTTTTGCATTGATGTCAATTCAGTCATAAACCTTCTGTCTTTATGTCAATTTAGTCATTCCAATCAATTTTGGCTGGATTTTACTGATGTGGACACTGGCCGGCCGGCGACCGATCACCAACGCTGATATTGACAACTTTAATAAAATTTTAATATTTTTTTGAATTTTTTTTCCTCCCTTCCCTCCTTCCTCCAGCCAGTCACTGGACTAGCGATTGGCCAGAGGCCAACGCCAACGAGGCTCGCCCTCGCTGGCCACTAGCGAGGCTCACTCTCGCCAGTGGCGGCGAAGGTGAGTCTCGCTATGGCTAAGTGAGGCTCGACCTCGTTGAATCTGGCAAGGTCATGCCTCACCTAGCCGCCCGCAAGGTCGAGCCTCACCTAGCCAGGGCGAGGCCACGGCGAGGCTCGCCTTTGCCGTTGTTAGCGAGGCCGCCCTCGCAGGCCTCTGGACTGGCGACCGACTGGAGGAAGGAGGGAGAGGAGGGAAATATATAAATAAAATTTTAAAAAATATTAAAATATTATTAAAGTTATCCACGTCAGCGTTGATGATCGGCCACCGGCCAGTTGGCGTCCACGTCAACAAAATCCGGCCAAAATTAGCTGGAAGAACTCAATTGGCACAAAAACAAAAAAGTTTAAGACTGAATTGATAAGAATATAAAAAGTTTAGGATTAAATTGACACCATAAAAAGGTTTAGGACTGAATTAACACAAATGCAAAAAGTTTATGACTGAATTGGCACCAAAAAAAGATTTAAAACTAAATTGACACTAATACAACAGGTTTAGGACTTCTTTGGCACTTTTCCACTCCTTTCAGTGTATGTACACTCCCGTGTTCGAGAAAAGACACATCCAAGCAAAATTGCGAATTGTGAAGCAATACAATATCTATGTTTGAAATTACATATTTATAAAGGTCTTGTTAACAAGTGTACCGAGAATCTCAAAATAGAAAGAGCAATTTTCAATGGGCATAGAAGAATATTGAATTATCTTCTTCACATGGTATGAATAAAGTACAAATTCAAAGTAGATTTATGCTTCTTATCAAGTGCCGGAGGAACACTTTTTGAGAAAACCCTTTTCATAAAGGTGTTGATATACCGTCGTAGAAGTTGCTTCTATATGGTTTTTACACGGCTTCTCTCTTATGGTTCATTTCCTATGTCTGTTTCTTTTTGTGTCTGCGAGTCGTGCAGTCGGAACGAGTGCTGGCAACCGTTCCTCATGAATAAACACGACACCATGTACCTTCTGGTTTTCGCTGTGCCATTGTTGTTCCGTGGGCCGTCGACAAGACCGAACCCTCCACAAATTCAACCGATCTATCATCGCAGTTTGTATCCTAAACGGGAGTCTAAATCCGTGAATCTCTACTTCATCTGCGGGATTAGCTAGTTGATTTTGTTGTCTGTGGTCGCATTTGTTAGGGGGTCAGCAACGATGGCGAAAATCTCTACTCCTGAATTCGCTTGACTCGAGTGTGTGTGTGTTCGTCTTCTTCCATTAAGTGAGGGCAGCCGCTGAGTTACTGCTACAAGGGCATTATGGTGGCTCCAGACTTCCTCATTCCGCATTCTCCAGACATGCAGGGACGTTCAAAAACTGTTCATGTTTGACTACAAAGATAACTTTGCTTGCACGATTCGCTGTGGTGCATGTACAGAACTATCACAATCTTATGCGGTGTGGGGAGCAAAACCTAAAGCATTATCTTCCGAGAGAAGAAACTTTCGAAGAATCTGCGAGCGCTACCGGCTGAGTTAAAGTTTACCTCATCCCAAAATATTTATACCTAAAATAAGTCCCTAGCGCATGGCATCACATATAAAAGGATGCTTCAACGAGGCTGCACAAATTAAAGTGGATATTGGACGTAGTTGCTCATTTTATCTTGAGCTGACTCTTATCTTATGCGTCTCGACGTGCCTTCAAGAATCCAAAAATGAACAAATTTCTCTTCTTTTGTGCGAAAGAGGATTGTAGACCTCCTGAAAGAGAGCTGTGTGCAGAAGCCAGAACAAGAGAGATTTCAAGAGATATGTAAGTGGCTCAATCATCTGATCAAAGGATAACAACTTCATGAAGCTACTTCTGTTCTTGCCAGCAATGTTAGAATGCATGACATGACAATGAAACAAAGTCACGCTTTCGAGTTCTCTGAGAAGGGGGACCGAAATATCATTTGGTTTAATCCATTTCAGCATTTCGTGCCGCTGCTCGAAGGCTCTTGCCGTATCATATCGTGTCACACGATTATCGTTACATACATTCCCATGGCTTGTAACAACCCTGCATGTTTTCTGCCCCTGATAACGTACGCAAGATGAGTTTCATTATTAGATAACTTCGAGACAATATTCAGGACATCAAACCAACAGCATGTTTTCTGCCGTGATCCAATTTGATATCTTCGATCACCAACTCATATCTTCTTTTAAAAGAACGAAATGACTTATCTTTAAAATTTTGTGCGTGGTGAGGAGTGATCTGCAGCTACAGACACTCGACTCAAACGAAAGTCCATACCTTGCAGATTGGCGAAGCCGAGCATGGATCGGGCTTCAAAACTGCTCGCCCATCCCAGCAAATCCTACACCAATAGAACTCTTTTAACTCAATTAGAATAGAGCAAAATCCCATCTTCTCGTTGTTTCCTCGCCCCTAAAAAGAAACTTCTTTCCTGGAATTACACAGCCTACCCCTTCATAAATAGCTTTAGCGGGGCACTCTTGGACTGAGTTTGGATTCAGCTTTCCCCCAATTTCATTCCTGCAAATTGCTCGAGAATGATCCCCCAATCATGGAAAAGACAGAAAGCAAGCACTTGCAATCAAAAGGAAGTAAAAATTAAAGAAAGGGAAGATTCATTAAGGAGAAAAAAGCGAATGTTTTCAGACGCACGCAGCGTGGCACCATCGTTCCCTTACATTAAAGTTGTGGTGGTACCACCCTGGTATGCGCCTGAAACCCATTTTCTCTTCCTCTTTTTTCTCTCTTCCCTCTTTCTCGCTGGAACGTAAAGATTACTATATTTATAACCCAAACACAACACAAGCATATATATTAAGGGAACCCTTTAAGGTAGGAAAGGACCACGTCATCTTGAAACCTAGAAAATGACAAATGGCCAAAAGAGAAATGAAAACGAAAAAAGATGTTATGTTTTGCTTCCGTCCCTTGAGAAAGTGAACCCGGACGAAGGTGCAAACCTGTCTGCCTTACAAAAGGTGAATCATGGCATTATCCACCGTTGCCATGCACTTGCTTATCATCCCCATTCCTCCTCTCTCTGCTTTTTTCTTGTGAAGAAACAAAATCCCAAATAATACCAAAAAAAAAAACACAATAAGATGAGCCGACAGGCCACTGGGCGGCGGTTCATTGCTGGTGGATCAGGGATGGGCATATCTAAACCCGCGCGGTGGAAGAAGGTGACGGGTGGCCACGGGCTTGCGATCCGTGCTTCCATTAAAAAAACAAACGAAAATGTGCCGATCTATGTCGGTTTTGAGTTAAGTGAGATCGTGCCGCCTCTTGTCAAATCGAATTTCTATTGATAAATTTATGTCAGGGATGAGTAGTAAATTTTTTAACAATTGGCTCAATTGATTAGGGCCCGTCGAGGCTTCTAGCTCGGTATGTGAACGTTATATGTTCAAATCCCATCGATTATAAGTTGACAGGTGGATAGCACTAAAGTGGAGATGCGTAAACTCTTATGGTACCCACTGACATGGACAATCAGAAGGTATCATTGAGTCTAAGACTTAATCCTCCGAACCTGCTGAAAATCAGTAGTTGATATTTCCATATTAATGTTAGCAGATTTTCAAAAAGGGTGTTGTTCGGGATGTATTCAAGAAATTCTGGCGGGTATGAACCTTGCAAGTTTCAAGTTTTTCTTTTCAACAAGAAAAAGAGAATTTTTATCACTTTATCTTTTGGATAAATGACACAAACAATCAATGAAATTCAGTTCAATATACATTATGGTTCATAAACTTTAAATTTATTCAATATAATCTTTAAACTTTAACCCACTGTGTAGTATCGTTCATAAAATTTTAATTTGTTCAGTCAAGAAATTAAATTGAATATGTACTAAAAGTCTAGAAATCATATTAAATAAATTAATATTTATGCAGAAATTTATGAATTATATTAAATAAATTTAAAATTTAAGAAACATGTTATCCGTTGAATCGAAATTCAAAAATAATTTGTCTCGTTATCCCTTTTCTTTTATCGGATGTCTCCGAAGAGACGTCTCGTAATCCCTTATCTGTTCATACTTTGTTGCTTGCGTACGGCATTGTAAGATCGGATCATTTGGGTAAAGCTAGCTAGGGGGGATCGTGAAGACCACGGCATTTCCTACTTTTTCCCACGTGAAACTCATCCTCCCATCGCATTCACATCACCTTTTACGTTATGGACAAGTGGAGAAAGAGCATTGAATCAGCACAGCACCGCACGTGGATCATGTGCAACGTGTCCGTAAAAAAACAGTACATTCGTAACCTAAGCAATCGGGTCTGTGATACAATACAAAATATAGTTTTGTCCGGGCCCGGGAGACAGGGATATGATCACCGAATACCGAAAAAGTGAAAATCTAATAAATTGAAATAAAATTAATGGAGTTTTATAAAAAGGGCTTCTTTTATTTTTGTGATTTTGGTGGGGGTTGCTTTTCGATGCGAGTACTTGAATTAAAAATCGCGAGATATATAAATGACATTTGAATTTAAAGTGTTAAAAGGACAAATTCGCAAGAATTTAAAGGGATAGGTGAAAGTGCAGAAGAACTTCCGTTTGTTATTTGCAAAGATTACAATAGAGGTATTGATATCCCACTAACGGTAGTTACTTACGAGTGGTTACGAATTTTGAATCAATAATAACTTCCTTGTGCCATTTATAGTTATAAATAAGCAATTCTTGATATCTTTGGTATGTTCCTTGATACTTTATTGATGTTTATCTATTAGGAGTTACAGTTTTCGAAATTATAGGGATAACCGGCTAGCAATCAAGTGCCTGTGTTAATCCATCATCTTTATCTTCGAGCTCTAACACTTAGCAAAATCTACAATAGCTAATTGTCAATGACCCCCATCGACCGATGAAGGCACTCATCGAAAACTCCTGTATTGTTTGTTCTCGATGGCTTCATTGGCGAGGTGCCGACTCATTTTGAGTTATCCACTTTTTTGTTCATCGATGACTTCAATTTTGACCAATATTTACTCACATAGACTAAATCTGTCACCGGTAGATAATAACCAAAAGGTAGTCATCTTTTCGTGTCTACAAATATTTAGTAATGATTAGTTCTATGATTACATAAATTGAACTCAAGTTTAAAGATTATGACCAAACCAGCTCACATAGATAAACATGTTAGGGCATCTAGATTTTAGATTTGGATTTTCATAAACCTACTGGTATTTAAGTGGTACATGAAAACCATGGGAGGTGTAGTAGGACATGAGCTAGAGTGAGGTTAGACTTGAGCCTCGCTAGGATTGGCTTGAAAGGTAAGGTTTGATGGATTTGAGAGGAGACAATGACACAAACAGTTCATGAAGTTTAATCCATTGTGCAATGCGATCTTTGAATTTTTAATTTGTTCAATGTAGTTCTCGAACTTTTAGTTTAATATTCAATATGGTCCTTGAACTTTTAATTTGTTCAGTGTGTTTTTTAAATTGTTGATACATGTTCGATATAGTCTTTAAACTATATTAAAATGTTCAATGTAGTCCTTCAATTAATTCATGTTCATGGACAATATTAAATATTCTTATATAGTTCAAGAACTATGTTGAACATGTACCAAAAGTCTAGGGAACACAGTGAATAAATTAAAAGTTCAAGGATCATATTAAACAAATTAATAGTTTATGGATCACATTACATATTTGGCCAAAGTTCATAGACTGTTTGAGTCATTTTCCCATTTGAGAGTGGCCAATATTATCGCATTCTTCATCGACATGGTAAATATATGGAGACACTTTGATTTTAGGGTATGTTTTTTGGAAAATAATTTCCTAAAAAAATCGCTTATATAATTTAAAATAATTAGCCAATGAAATCTTTTTTTCAATTACCAACGACAATTCATGTCTTTTGACAAAAAAAATGATAATTTATATCTAAATATTTTTCACGGACGATGAAAATATTTTTCTTTTATTTTTTTTTGTAAGCGATACAAGTAATCATTTTTAGAAAAATGATTTCCAAATCCTTCATTTTTCATAAGCCTAACAGGAGGCCCACCATAAACAGCTGGATTTTGCAACTTCATGGGCTCAAGTCCAGTTCCACAACTGTTGGAAGCAACCTACACATGCAAAGTCCATATCAACCTACAACTTAATGGGATTTTGATAGCTTTTCTTAATTAGTTCTCGCTTCTCCCCTTGACCATAGTCCATTTCATACTTGAGATTGTTTAAGTATAGATATGACTCCATCATTATATCTCAATTAGTCGATAGCACATATTGCTTTCTGTAGGGTTTATGCACCCCTAATGTGATAGTTGCTTGTTTTTTCAATCGACAGTTAATGGCAAATCGTGCTCAAACAGTGTCTGAAGCTGCTATATGAATATTATTCAACGAGATTTGATTCCTAATATTTCAATTCCAATGATGCCGACGGGATAAGATGCGAAAATCTTTTCTTATGATATCGTGGTCCATTGTTGACCGGTGCGTCTGTGTGTGAAAGAGGAAAGAGCAAGAGGGAGAGGGGTGATGAAGCCAGAAGATTGATAGTGCCACTTGTGGGGAGATCAGCATGTCATTTCAAGTTCTTTGTAATAACTTGCTCCATCAATCATTCATCATTTATCAATTCTGGCAAATCCTCTCATTCGCATGAAATCGGATATGAGATTGCGCTGCCGGCATTGGAACGGGAAATCTTACACGAGGGATGCACAACTCAAGCTCTCTGCAGGAGAGACTGTATGAATAGTAACTTGCGCGTCTTTCCGATTTTCATAAGGTGGCTTTCTCCTCTACCTTTTTGCTCCTAACACGTGCCCTTGGGATACTAGAATGGATGTTGTTGTTTCGAAATTAAAGTGAATTTAGGTATTGTGCTATGCAAACATAGAGGTGGTGGAAGTAGCGGCATGTCGTAGGTGATTTTAGCTTTCGCATGGTTACGGATCGTGTGGTATAGGTCCCTAACACTCTTAGGTGTTTCTTTTCGTGATAAGTGGACTTTAGTTTCGCTAGGATTTGGTCCCAGCTCTCGTATTCCCAAAGCTTTGGATACTTCTAGGTTGCACAAATTCGAATGAGATAAAGATTCGTCTTCACCTCCAAGATGGTTTGGGATGGACCTTGAGGACCAGGCACAAGTGAGCCTCACGTACCTTCGATTGGGAAATGCATCAAAAAGTTTTAAATTTATTGCATTTATACCAATTGAGCCCTAATCATTTTGATAATTTATCAATATAGCCTATCTGATCAATCTTGATCGAAAATCGTTAACATGGATGACAGCCGTCCGAAAATCATTGGCAAGGTGCAAACTCATTTCGAGTTATTTACTGTTTTGTTTAACGGTAACTTCAATATCGATCAATATTTACTCGCACAGACTAAGTCTATCACCTGTAAATAATAACTAAAAGTTAGTCATCTTTTCGCGTCTACAAATATTTAGTAAAGATTGGGTCTATGATTACAAAAATTGAACTCGAGTTTGAAGATCACGACCAAACCAGCTCACATAGTTAAATAGGTTAGCTCACATAGACAAACCGTCCGAAAAAAGCTAGGATGTTTTGTGTCGATCCCCTGGGAAAGTGAGCCCGAATGAAGGTGCATACGTGTCTGCCTTATAAAAGGCGAATCATGGCATTATCCACATTGGTTTCGAGTTAAATCAAATCGTGCCGCGTCTCGTCAGATTGAATTTCTATTGATAAATTTATGCTAGGGATGAGTAAAAATCTTTTAACAATTGGCTCAATTGATTAGGGCCCGTCGAGGCGTCTAGCTCGGGATATGAACATTATATGTTCGAATCTCATCGATTATATGAAGTTTGCAAGAGCTCGTGAACGTTGCAAGTTTTAAGTTTTTCTTTTCAACAAAAAAAAGAGGATTTTTATCACTTTATCTTTTGGATAAATGACATAAATAGTCAATAAAGTTTAGTTCAATATGCAATATGGTTCATAAACTTTAAATTTATTTAATGCAATCATTAAATTTTAACCCAATATGTAATGTCGTTCATAAAATTTTAATTTGTTCAATTGAGAAATTAAATTGAATATGTACTAAAAGCCTAAAAATCACATTGAATAAATTAATATTTATGTAGAAATTCATGAATTATATTACATAAATTTAAAATTTAAGGAACATGTTACGCGTTGAATCGAAATTCAAAAATAATTTGTCTCGTTATCCCTTATCTTTTCATACTTTGTTGCTTGCGTACGGCATTGTAAGATCGGATCATTTGGGTAAAAGCTAGGTAGGAGGGATCGTGAAGACCACGGCATTTCCTACTTTTTCCCACGTGAAGCTCGTGCTCTCGTCGCATTCACATCGCCTTCTTTTACTTTAGGGACAAGTGGAGAAAGATCATTGAAACGGCACTGCACGTGGATCATGTGCAACGTGTCCGTAAAAATACAGTACATTCGTAATCTAAGCAATCGGGTTTGTGATACAATACAAAATATGGCTTTGTCCGGGCCCCAGGAGACAGGGATACGATCACCGAATACGGAAAAAGTGAAAATCTAATAAATTGAAATGAAATTAATGGAGTTTTATAAAAAGGGGTTCTTTTTATTTTGAGTTAATACCACAAAAAACTTCAAACTGATACATCTATGATAAATTTACCCCAAATTATTTTTTTGATCACAAAAAATTCTAAACTGGTACACCTGTAACAATTTTACCCCAAATTAATTTTTTGACCACCAAAAATCCCAAACTGATACATCCGTGACAAATTTATCCCAAAACTAATTTTTTGACCACCAAAAACCCCAAACTGGTACACCTGTGACAAATTTACCCTCCATTAGCTTCCGTTAAATTTTACTGTTAAATTGCTAGGTTTAATGATACGTGGTAATTGACATGTGTATTGATTTTGGGTTTTAGCCCTCTGTTTGTCACAAGTTTACAAATTTGTGATTTTTTGAGATATTAATATAATTTAACGAACATTAACGGAGGATAAATTTGTCACAAATATACCAGTTTGGGGTTTTTAGTAGTCAAAGAATTAGTTCTTGGGTAAAATTATCACAAGTGTACCAATGTGGGGTTTTTTGTGGTCATAGAAATAGTTCGAGGTAAAATTATCACAAGTATATCAGTTTGGGGTTTTTGATGGTCAAAAAAATAGTTCGGGGTAAATTTATCACAGGTGTACCAGTTTTGGGTTTTTTGTTGTCAAAAAAATAGTTCGGGGTAAAATTGTTACAGGTATACCAGTTTAGGGTTTTTTGTGGTATTAACCTTTCTAATTTTTGTGATTTTGGTGGGGTTGGAAGCGACTTTGAAACGCTTTTCAATGCAAGTACTTGAATAAAAAATTGCGAGAAATACAAAAGATATTCGAATTTGGAGTGTTGGAAGGACAAATTTGCAAGAATTTAGAGGGATAGTTGAAAGTGCAGAAGAACTTGCGTTTTGTTATTTGCAAAGATTACAACGTAGGTACCGATATCCCACCAACGGTAGTTACTTACAAGCGGTTATGAATTTTGAATCAATAATAACTTTCTCGTGCCATTTATAGTTATAAATAAGCAATTCTTGAGATCTTTGGTATGTTCCCTAATACTTTATTGATGGTTATCTATAAGGAGTTACAATCTTCGAAATCATAGGGATAACCGGCCAGCAATCAAGTTTCCATGTTGATCCATCATCTTTATCTTCAAGCTTTAAGACATAGCAAAATCTACAATAGCTAATTGTCGATGACCCCCATCAACCGGTAAAGGCACTCATCGAAAACTCTTGTATTGTTTGTTCTCAATGGCTTCATTGGCGAGGTGCCGACTCATTTCGAGTTATCCATTGTTTTGTTCATCGGTGACTTCTGTTTCAATCAATAAATACTCACACAGACTAAGTTTGTCACCTGTAGATAATAACCAAAAGTTAATCATCTTTTCGCATCTACAAATTTTTAGTAAAAATTGGGTCTATGATTACATAAATTGAACTCTAGTTTGAAGATCATGACCAAACCAGCTCACATAGATAAACATGTTAGCACATCTAGATTTTAGATTTGGATTTTCATAAACCTACTGGTATTTAAGTGGGACATGAAAACCATAGGAGGTGCAGTAGGACATGAGCTAGAGTGAGCTTAGACTTGAGCCTCGTCAGGATTGGCTTAGGAGGTAAGGTTTGATGGATTTGAGAGGGGATAATGACAAAAACAGTCCATGAATTTTGATCCAATATGCAATGTGGTTCTTAAGCTTTTAGTTTGTTCAATATAATTCTTGAACTTTTAGCCTAATAATCAAAATGATCTTTAAACTTTTAATTTATTTAGTGTGTTTTCTTACCTTTTGATACATGTTAAATATAGTCCATGAAATATATGAAAATATCAATTCAAGTTCAAGACTATATTGAATATTTTCATATAGTTTAGGGACTATGTTGAACATGTACCAAAAGTCTAGGGAACATAAAGAATAAAATAAAAGTTCAGGAACCATATCGAACAAATTAATAGTTTAAAGATCACATTGCACATTGGACCAAAGTTCATGGATTGTTTGAGTCATTTTCCCATTTGAGAGTGGCCTGTATTATCACATTCTTCATCGGCATGGTAAATATATGGAGACACTCTGATTTTAGGGTCCATTTGTTTCACAAGAAAACATATAATTTGGAAAACAGTTTCCTAAAAAAAAATCAGTTATGTAGTTTAAAATAATTAGCCATTGAAATCTTTTTCTCAATTACCAACAACAATTCATGTCTTTTGACAAAAAAATGACAATTTATGTCTAAATATTTTTTGCGGACGATGAAAATATTTTTTTTATTTTTTTATGTAAGCAGTACAATCAATCATTTTTAAAAAAATAATTTAAAATCCTTCATTTTTCATGACCCTAACCGGAGGCCCACCATAAACAACTGGATTTTGCAACTTCATGGGCTCAAGTCCAGTTCCATAACTGTTGGAAGCAAACTATACATGTAATGTCCATATCAACCTACAACTTCATGGGATTTTGATAGCCTTTCTTAGTTAGTTCTCTCTTCTCCCCTTGACCTTAGTCCATTTCACACTTGAGATTGTTTAAGTATAGATATGATTCCATCGTTATATCTCGATTAGTTGACAGCACACATTGCTTTTTGTAGGGATTATGTGCCCCTAATGTGGCAGCTACTTGTTTTTTTAGTCGACAGCTAATGGCAAGTCGTGCTCAAACAGTGTACGAAGTAGCTGCTATACGAATATTATTCAGCATGGTTTGATTCCTGATATTTCAAATTCTAGCGATGCCAATGAGATAAGACGTGACAATCTTGTCTTATGATGCTGGGGTCCATTGTTGATGGGTGCGTCTATGTGTGAAAGAGAAAAGAGTGAGCGGGAGAGGGGTGATGAAGCCAGAAGATTGATAGTGCCACATGTGAGGAGATTAGCATGTCATTTCAAATTCTTTGCAATAACTTGCTCCGTCAATCATTCATCATTTATCGATTCCAACACGTCCTCTCGTTGGTGTGAAATCGGATATGAGATTGCGACGCTGGCATTAGAACGGGAAATCTTACACGAGAGACGCACGACTCGAGCTCTTTGTGGGGGAGACTGTATGATAAGCAACTTGCGCGTCTTTCCAATTTCCTAAAGGTGGGTTTCTCTTCTACCTTTTTGCTCCTAACATATGTGCCCTTGGGATACTAGAATGGATGTTGTTGTTTCGAAATTAAAGTGAATTTAGGTATTGTGCTATGCAAACATAGAGGCGGCAGAAGTAGCGGCATGTCGTAGGTGATTGTAGCTGTCACGTGGCTGCGGATCGTGTGGTATAGGTCCCTAACACGCCTAGGTGTTTCTTTTCGTGATGAGTGGACTTTAGTTTTGCTAGGATTTGATCCCAGCTTTCGTATTCCCAAAGCTTTGGATACTTCTAGGCTGCACAAATTCGAATGAGATAAAGATTCGTCTTCCCGCTAAGATGGACCTTGCGGAGGCACGGTGGGCCTCGTATACATTCAATTGGAAAATGTACCAAAAAAATATTAAACTTATTGCACTAATATTAATTAATTCAGTTCTAAATTTTTTGACGATTTGCAATTGTAAAACATTGCCAATTTTAACTGAAAATCTCTGATATGGAAGATGACCAACTTACATGGCATGACCAATGCTGGGATGGATAATTTTTTAAAATTTTTCTGAATTTTTAATACATTTTTTTGTTTTTTTTTCCTTCCTTTTTTCTCCCAATTGTGGGTCAATGAGATCGCTATCTGACCATCACTATCCATGAGTGAGGGCCAACAACCCTCACTTATTTTGGGCGAGGGCATCGCGGCCCTTGTCGGCCACGGGCAAGGGCCTCTTTGCCCTCACAGGCCACAGGTGAGGACTGTGACACCTTCGCTTAGTCTGGACAAGGACCACAATGCCCTCGCCCAACCATAGTTGTATAAAAAAAAAAAGAAAAGGAAAAAAAACAAAGAATAAAAATATTTAAAAATTGTAACATTTGTCCACGTCGATGTTGCTCATGCCACGTAGGATGATCAATGTCTATATTAGCGATTTCCGATCAAAATTGGCCAAATAAACTTTATTGGCGAATTGTTAAAATGTTTTGGACTAAATTACTACAATTGAGAGGCTAAGATTGAATTAGCACTATTGTAATAAGTTTAGGACTTTCTTAATACTTTTCTCCATTCGATTTGTGGGAATGCACGTGTCGAAGTTGGTTGGAATTTATATAAGATAGACATGTGACTGGCCGGTATGATCGACGATTGAGAATCCAACGACCTAAGTTAGCAATTAATGCAACCCAACTGCAAGCACATGTACATTGGCAAGTCCCATCGGATTCAACTATTCGAATGAAAATTGGGTTCATAGGCCTAATTTATTCGACAATCTCCATAACTTCGTTTTCGTTTGGCATAAAGTGGAAAACCCTTGTGCCATGCCTACAAAGACAGTCGAGCTCTTATTCTCTTCATGGCGATTCGTGATCGGCTCTGGTGAAGTTAAAATTATCCACGATGCTAAAATTTACATAAAATTATCACGTATGATACAAGTGGCTAGCTAGTCGACTCTTAAATCCCGTCTCGCAAAGGAGTTGGAGCTAGGTAGATCCCCCCGTTCCAAGTTTGAATCAAGTATTATCGGTCTGCCGCACGCCCGCGCCCGCGTTCGTGTTTCAAAAGTACAACAAGACACAAAACAATCGAAGCCCAATTCGATGTCTAACCTAGATAAGTTGTAATGCACCCTTTCCATGCACAAGCAATCAAAGAAGTGATACTTTGTGAGCCGCCTAATTTCCGATGCGCCCGTATGTTATTATTTCAATTTCCTGAGTGGTCCGAGGACTTAAAAGATTGGAACAGAGAAATGCATGTTAAATGCACCTACAATGGTGTTCAATTATCAGAAACCGAATTTCCAAAAAATTGGTTGATAGACGGTATTCAGATAAAGATCCTATTTTCTTTTTGTCTTAAACCTTGGCACAGATCTAAGGTGTCACCCCCCCAGAAAGATCCGTTGAGAAATAAGGGGCAAAAAAACGATTTTTGTTTTTTAACAGTTTGGGGAAATCGTCTTTTTTTTTTTTTAGTTTCTTTTTTAAAAAAAGATGAAATGGGCTTTTATTTGAATTTTAACATAATTTATATATTCAGAATAAATCCAGAATTTAATTGAATAGATGTATCTAGGGAAAATTAACTTTGAAGAGACTATTCCCTAGGTGTCTTGTCTTTGATTGAATCGGACACATGGGCGAAATGCCAACTACTTTAACCGCTCAATATATCACTGGACCACAAAAGGAAAAAAAAAATTGTTAGAATAATTAAACATCAAAATATGAATTCATCTAACAGTTTAATTTTTTAGAACATTTGTTGAAAATTTCACAAAATCTCACATGGTATTAGAGCTGAAAAACTCGAGTTAGCTTAAGTTTTTAGAATAATCATTGATTACGTAGTAGATTTTTTTTTAATTGTTAATTTTTTTGCGAAATGAACACGTTATCCTTTATTATAAACTCGCTTAGCACATGGATTCTACATTTTTGGCACGTTTCAAGCAAGTGGTGATAGCTTTCGGAACTCCAACAAAACCTGTCACGGGAGACTTTGCCCTCCGGTCGGCATTTTCTTTTTGTTTTCTCCTTTGCTTTTTCTTTCTATTTTTTTTTTCCTTAAAGAATCTGATTTCAAAATTTGATTTGCTTTTCCTGTTCAGATATGGGACTAACCTCGTCGCAATCGAAGATTATTTCGTACAAGTTACCAGACAAAGGTTATTATACACAATTCGGCCAAAATAATATACAGGATTTGATGCCGTCCTTTGCGACTCCTTTGTCCACGTGGCACTCTCCGATAGAATTTCTCGTTGGCCCACGTTACCCAGCGAGTCAACTCTCAGCAGTGCATTGACCCTAAAAAATAAAAATAAATAAATAAATAATATTATCATCTTCGATGATAATATTTAGATATAAATAATTATCGATAATAAAAAAATATTTTGATACAAACGATCATTTTTCGAAAAATATTTTTTGAATTATTCATTTTACGCGAAATAAATAGATTATTGGAAAAAAAAAATAATCGTTTATATCGCTTGAAATAATCAATGAATGAAAAATATTTTCATTATAAATAAAAATTCATTTCTAAATATTTTTTGTGGATGATGGAAATTTTTTTGTTCTCATTTCCGTACGCAATGCGAACCATCATTTTGAGGAAAATATTTTTCAAATCGTTCATTTTTTCCCGCGAAGCAAACGGGCCTCGAGTCTGAAAACTTCTTATACATGAATTTTACGCTCGCTTTTTTTTTTTTTACCCCGCTCGCGAACTTAGAGGGACGTATCACGGGCCCCCGGTATTTATTCGCTTAAAATGGATTTCTTTTCCCCGCAAAACAAAAAAAAAACTAGAAGAGAAAAAGAGATCGAAAGTAATTTCTTCCCTGCGGATGGAATTTAATCAGAGGGGCGGCGATCGGTCTCTTGTCACCGAGGTTGCCCCTTGCCTGAAGCAACTCGACTTGAGATCGTAACGTGACGCGGAAAGCAATCGAAGCCAACCCCCCTTTCCCCTTTTCTTTCTCTTCTCTTAAGAAAAAGATTACTGTAAAGAAGCGGCTGAGGTCAAAGTTTTGCAAAGTAGTTGGAAGGTAGCGGGGGAGAATCTCGCCGCTAATCTCTGGTATTTGCTGGCCCAATTATGTCACGAAAACTTTAGATTAGTTTGCACTTCTGATAAGGGTCAAATCTCCTGTCTGATTGATTATACATGTCGTGGGTTTCCCAATCGCTCAAGCAATCGATCCCCTTCTCCAAAATATATAAAAAGGAAGCAGCCTTCGACCGCATGAATTGAGGGTGCGCTTGAGGTCATGTATGTGTCCCAACTTCAACGAAACACGAGGGGGAAAAAATAAACTCAGCCTTTAACTCGTGTCCCGAGATACCATTAAGGATTCGAGATAGTCATTCAAAAAATCTTAAATTTATGGCCATTTCAGTCATAAATCTTTTAATAGTATCAATTTAGTCCCGAAACTATTGCGCGGCAACCAATTTAATCCTAAACATTTCAACTATACTAATTTAATCCTAAACCTTTAAATGAGTTGTCAATTTAGTCATAAATTTTTTAACAATTCGCCAATGTAATTCTTTTGGGTAATTGAGGCTGAAAATCGCCAAAGAACTAAATTAACAAATCATTAAAAGGTCTAGAACTGAATTGACCATTGTACAATAAATTCAAAACTGAATTGGCCGCTGTACAATAAATTTATGATTTTTTGGGTAATTTTCGCGTGAGAATTCATATGATTTTCCATCTTGTTGCTTACGACTTTCACGAGAAAGTCAGTATGATGTTTTTCTATTTGGTTACTCGACGAGCAAGCCCTCCTTTGATAAAAACCCTTTGAAAAAAGTGTTAATACCACGAAAAACTCTGAATTGGTACACATGTTACAATTTTACTCCGAACTAATTTTTTGACCATAAAAAACCCACACTGGTATATCCGTGATAATTTTACCATCAAACTAATTTTTTGGCCACCAAAAACTTTAAACTGGTACATCTGTGACAAATTTACCCTCTGTTAGTTTCCGTTAAATTTTACTATCAAATTGCTAAGTTTAATGACATGTGGTAATTGACATGTGTACCGATTTTGGATTTTAGCCATCTGTTTATCACAAGTTTACAAATTTGTGATTTTTTGTAATATTAATATAATTTAATGGACACTAACAGAGGGCAAATTTATCATAAATATACCAGTTTAGAGTTTAGTGGTCAAAAAATTGGTTCGAGAGTAAAATTATCATAAGTGCACTAGTGTGGGCTTTTGGTAGTTATAAAAATAGTTCGGGGTAAAATTATCACAAGTGTACCGGTTTTGGGTTTTTGATGATCAAAAAAATAGTTCGGGGTAAAATTATTATAAGTATATCAGTTTATGATTTTTCGTAGTAATAACCGTTGAAAAACATGAATGAGGAGGAGAAAAACAGTATTTCATCTGACCACTTAAAAGTTAAGACCTCACCGGTTCTTCCAAATTCAAAACCAACCCTGTTTGCTCACTGTTCGGTGCCTTTAACTACTATGCGACATTTCTCGTGTTAGTTGAAAGAGGAAGACAACTGCAACAGATGTCCTGGAAAAGAATCACTACATTGAGAATGTCTGTTGTTCCTTTGAACAAGATTCTCCCTAATAATCTTTTTTCAATGACATGGATTGGAGTGGAGTGTCCATGAAGGGTTTTGACTTTCTGTACAGACAGGTCCCCCCCGGAGATTCCAATCCACTTTCAGCACCAACATGGGAGCCAGTTTGGGTCCTTAAAAGAGTACAACCCTTTGCTGTCCGAGCACCCACTTTTGAACAAAGTTCACAAGTCATTTTAGATATGAAAAACATCATGTTCCTTCTTCTCTCTGTAAACATTCATCTTTTGTCACTCTTATTGGCTTTCCTTAAAGAAGTCATCTTTTCATGTTGCACCAGAGGGCTCACCACCAAGAAGTTCCAAATTGACAGGTCAAATGCCGAAAAAGAGGAGACTAAACAGCTCACTAGAATTGAAATTTGGGGGGCGGAATCAGATTACATGATCGACTACCATCATAAGCTAATACAAAATGGCTCTCATATATTAGCAACACACAGTAGAAACGTAAACGCCGACTTCGCTTCTGTTGTCCGTACATCTCCGACCCCGAACCTAAGATAATCTCAGAGCGAGATGCAGAGAAAGTCCGTACTCGAAAACACTAACCGACATGGGTTATTACGACCGAGATTCCGACTCGAGTGCTGATCGAGCATTGTTTAAGGTTTTCTCCGGGAATAAGGGAAGCTGTTGCAGCTGCTACTTTCTTCGTGCTCTTCCCGGTCGCCGTGCGAGGACACCTCAGTGACGCCGCTCAATCCTGAGGATGAGGTACCCGGTGCCAGATTCAAGTCGGTCTTATATCTAGCCATGAAATCGTAGAAGACCAGCCCATTTCCTCCGACTTTGCTAACTTCATTAGTAGTAGTAGTCCTAAAGCTTTCTATGTTGTGATTATGGCCATCACTTTTGGTGCTCCTCCTCTTCAAAAATATGCGGCAGATAACCCAATTCTCCATTGGCACCACAGGGCTCTGAAAGAAAAATTTTGGAATATTAACACCCATTAGTTAAAATGCACAGCAAATTGAACACGGCTTATTTCATCCAAGAGTCAATAAGAAAATCGTGACATACGAAGCAAAAGAAAATAGATGATTATGATATAGACTAAACATTTGGCAGAATAAAGAGTTCCTTATGGCATGCGCAATCCGACTCGACTCACCTGATTCAAGTTCATTTTGGGCAGGGCGGTGTCGGGGGCTAGACCGTCGACCAGGCGATATTCATGCATGATCCAGTCGGTCTTGGAGCCGTGGGGGGCCTTCCCTCTGTAAAAAACCAGAGTCTTCTTCAAGCCCACGACCGATTGATCGCTCCTCGAGCTAACGATCCGCCTGTCGATCCCCGTGGCCTTCCAGTAACCCGAAACCGTGGCCCGGTTCGACCGGTTTCCGTTTGGGTACTTGGTCTCCCTCGTGCTGAAGAAGTACCTCTCTTGCTCTGTATCACCTGAAATCAGAGTCATACAATACGACCTTAAAAACTTAAAATCCTGAAAATCAGCATGTCCTGAGGAACTAGCTGATGCATCACCATCAGTCTGGCATTGCAAAAGAGCATGTACACATAACTCCACGCTACTTAAACTGAAAATTTGTGCCACAAAATTAAACTAGGAACATCGAAAAAGCTTTTCAAAATCAGCAGATTTCTCACCTGGCAAGTCCCAAGGGTCAGCCTTGCAGACATCAACCTCAGGGATGATGGAGGCAGGCAAAGGGCAAGCAAAGACCTTGCGCTTCAAGTACTGAACCACCAGCTCTTCGTCCGTTGGGTGGAACCTGAACCCTGGTGGCAACCTCAGCACTCCATTCTTCACAAAACTCACCTTCTCCATTCTCTTTCGGGCGCTCTGTGAAATTACAGCTTATTTTGACTCTGTCTATCTCTCTGCCCTCTTCAAACCCCTCAAAAATCTTCCAGCTCTAATTAATTCATCAACCGCTTGGACACACACACACACTCGCTCAGTTCGACGAACCCATGTGTGGAGACTTCTTCTAAATACAAGAAGACTCCTGGTAAAGCAGCTGGCTGAACAAGAACCCAAAAGGAAAACCAAGAGAAAACCAAGAAACAAGAGGGAACAAGAACAAGACACAGAGAGACCTATAAAAGAAGCCGCGCACAAAAGGTGAGGAACTCGACCCTGCGCGTGCGTGCGTGGTCTAGAGAGAGGGAAAGTGCTGGTTCTTTATAAGCACGACCCCCAAGGGTCTCCTCGTCTCAGAGGCAGAAGAAGAAGAAGAAGATGAAGACGAGGAAGACGACCCATCTGGCGTAAACGACACTCAATCTCCTCCTCGAATTTCTTTTTCGTTTTCCTTTTCCACTGTTTCGACGTACGCCTACGGGAGCCGAGTGGGGGGCAACGATCCAAAAGGTCAAAACACATCTCACGTCTCTCCCTATCGCCGTCTTGGACGGGAGCTTTAGAGAAACTTGGGATCAAACGGTAGTTGTGTGCACTGTGCAGTGTGGGAATAACCGAAGCTGTTAGAAATCGGGACGTTTTCTTTGCTTCCAAACAACACCAACGATATCGTCCTCGTTCCCATTGATGATCCCTACCCTCCTCGAGTTAGCGGGAGCGTACGACTCTCTTGTGATTCTTTTTGTCTCTTAGGATCAAGGGTGCTCGGTGGCAATGTTTGCGTCCGGGGGAGGGAGGTTTTTTTTAGGTTCGATGCCGACTAAATATCCGACATCGAAAAGATCAGTCCGCGTTGTTCCGACCTGCTTGTTTGAGATTGAGAGGGATTTATGTTCCCTCGACTCACGACCTCATATGATAAATATCTTTCGTGGATAAAAAAGATTACCTTTATGGCACTTCTATCTTTCAGAAAATAAATTATTTAAAAAATATTTTTTAAAAAATAATCGTTCATGTTGCTTGAAATGATTAGTCAATAAAAGATATTTTCATTGTCAATAACAATTTATATCTAGACATTATTACGAACGATGAAAATATTTATCATTTATTCATTTTTGTAAATCATACGAGTCATCATTTTTCGAAGAATAATTTTTCAAATCATTCATTTTTCGCAAAATAAACGCACCTAAAAATTTAAAAAGTAAATATTGGTAGTCACAAATCTAACGACTTGACAAATTTTCTGCAAACTTTTTCTCACTCTTGGACCCGTTCATCCAAAAACAAAAAAATAATAATAAACTTGGTACAACGGAACGGGCTTGCCATAGAAAGAGAAGCAATTTGATGAGGATCCATTAATATGTGTAAATGCAATAAGAAGGATCTCGTGTGGCGTGCAATAATGACATATATGTAAGATATTTTCCGAATTTTTGAATACAATGAATTATGAGGTAGCGAGAGAGCATAGCCCGTTCGAGGTCATTACGATATTTTTTTTTTTTCTGATGTGAGGTGCAAAAAATCTCAGAAAAATCTCTTTTAATGTCACTTTTGTTCCATACAATTCGACGTGTAGGATTATGGTAGTGTCTGTTCCGCTCGTTTTCAAATAAAACAAAACATTTTTAATTCGAGTTCTAGATGCCCCAAAATTTGTATATGTGAATCGCGGTCAAAGTCAGAACCACGGGGGAGGACCGAAGCGAGTAAATATTGGACGGTGGGAGGGGCAATTTGGACATCACAAGCGGGAGGTGGAAAGGACAGCGATAGACATAGAAAAGTCGCGCTGCGGGGTCTTTTAGGTCATTTCCGCCACGGGGGGTGACGTCAGATGGCGTCACGGCTCCCTCGCCAGCTGGTACCTCATATCCCCTCGCTTTCTAAGTAAACGAAGGCGAAAGTACCAGCGAGCATCGCTCGCGTCAAACGCACCGCAACCGTCGATTTCGCGAGGCCTCCACGGAATCAACGGTCGTGATGAGCTGAATTCAAGTCCCGTCTGCAAAACTCCCGTCTTATGGGAGCGCTTCTATGCTCTCTCGAGGAGGCTTTTCGATTGATTCGTGAAACAGCGGATCTCGTTTGCTAATCAAGATTGTTTAATCTTGGGTTAATACCATAAAAAATTCCGAATTGATTGATTAATGATAAATTTACCCCAAATTAATTTTTTAACTAACAAAAATCCCGAATTTATACACATGTGACAAATTAGTTTCCGTTAAATTTTACCGTTAAATTATAAAATTAGATGAAACGTTATAATTAACGGGTGTACTACTTTAGAGTTTTACCCTTTTATTTGCTGATTTACATTTTATGATTTTTTATGGCATTAATCCAATTTAACAGATGGTTAAATTGTCACGGATGTACTAATTTCGAGTTTTTTGTAGTTAAAAAATTAATATTGAGTGAATTTATCACAAGTGTGATAATTTAGGATTTTTTGCGGTATCAACCCCTTAGTCTTTTACTTTTTAAAGTTGCATTGTTTAAAATCAATGGTAAAGATGCGCGTGAATTTTTGGACATTTTTAATTAAAAAAGATGTTGATGAAGTTTGGTTTATGCGGATTCATTCAGTGCTAGAGTCACGGGTGACGGGCAGTTTTTGCCGCTACGAAAGGGGACAGAAAATGGTCGGACGATTATCGTACTCGAACCGTTGCTTTTAGCTTCTTCGTCGGGGGTTGAAATCTCGTTGCCGTTAAGTATGGCAAATTTTCCCTCGTGGCTCGAAATCAGGGAAAACGTTGACCCCTAGAGGAAGATATTTCTAAAATATTCATTTTTCAATTGGAATATCTGTTGCTAAGCTCCAAAAAGATGGGATAACAACACAAATAATCACTAAAGTTTGATTTAACGTGCAATATGATTTATGAACTTTAGTTCAATGTGCAATGTGATTTATGAACTTTTAATTTATTTAATGTGGTCCTTTAACTTTTTGTACGTGTTCAACTTAGTCCTTAAACTAACTTAGTCTTTGAACTATATGAAATTGTTCAATATTGTCCTTTTAATAATTCAAGTTCATGGACAATATCGAATATTTTCATATAATTCAGAGACTAAAGTGGATATATACCAAAAATTCAGGGACCGCATTGAACAGATTGAAAGTTCGGGAATCGTATTAAGTAAATTAAAAATTCAGGGATCACAATGCATATTGCGTCAAAGTTTATGAACCCCTTATTTCATTTTCCCTAAAAAAATTCTACGAAATAGAAAAGAAAATAGCCCCAGTCGAAAGCGAGATGTTGGAATCGTGTCGTCAGAGCTCGGTTCCCCATTCTTTGTATTCCATCGGGTGTTTTTATCTTGAGCAGATTTCTCGTTAGCAATCTCTCTAATCACGCTTCCTAGACACCGCATTTAACTCGAATCCACCGGCAATTATCTCAAAAACCGTAGCAATGCCATGGTAACGTGACGAAACAGTGAGGTGTGTACATACATGATACGCGTGTGCCGCTTGCTTGCAATTCAGTGCAAAAGGGCATGTTTCTTCTATAAGAACAAAACCGAATGAGCAACATCCAATCATTAACATTCCAGAAATTCATCTGATCTTATATATCTATCTATTCTGCGTAGAAATTATCGCACCAAAAAGGACAAAAAGAGAAAAAGAAAAGAGAAGAGAAGGGGATTGGAGGATTGAAATCGACCATTCCCTGCAGATTCTTTTAAAGCATGCTTGCCCTTTTCCCCCGCCATCTCTTTGACTAGTCCGAGTGCCCCTTCCATATATATATATATATTCACACACCATTTTACTACATATAATAAATATAAATTGTTAACGAACGTGACTCGAGAGTAAAGGGTAGGCACGGGACGGGAATGGGTATCTTGTCCCCCATCTTCCCCCGGCACGGGATAAGTTGCCCCGGGTGCGGGGGTAAATTTTCAAGCAGTACTTTTCTAATGTAAATTTTCTAAATTTGCCATTGTTTTGACATAATATTCACCAGTAAATCACCAAGACACTTGTAAATGTCTAAATACGGGAAGAGAAAATGGGAACAGAAATATTAATTGATATGAGAAGTTTTGCTACGCTATTTAATCAATGTAAACTCGATTGTATGGATACTGAAAATCGCATGCATAAAATGTAAGTAGCATAGCAACATATATAGAAACCTATATGATATATTTTTTTTCTTCGAATCATTGAAAATAGAAAAAAATTTGGAATTCTTGTTTGTATTTGGCCATGTACAATTGGTGGAGCGATTCTTTTTTCTAAATTTTCATTGAATATCTTGGACAACTTTTAGAGCTAAAACTAGAGTTTAATACATGTCAATATATCTTTTATGGCCCTCATACTAAAGAAAAAATTGGATGATGATCTCTAAACATTTGATGGGTTATAGTTTAATAATTACCAAGGTTTTTTTAGATTCAAATGATTAAAGTAGATTGAGAATTGAGGGAAAAAAGATCACAATTTGTGAAAGATCCCGTTGAAAGACTTTTTTTGGTGAAATACATATACATTGCCATCAGTGGAGTGTATAGGGGTTTAACAGAAATCTTTCTAGTGACCTATACCCGATCTGATTCATAGATAACACATACCGACCCAACTCATATTGTCTAAAATACTTTCATATTTAACACAATTTAGGAAAACTCTTATCCAAACCAAGGTGAGAGCGTGAAGTGAGCGAGCGAGTGCAAGATCGAATGAAGGTGAGAGAGAGTAATAAAGGTGGGCTATGAATCTATTTAATACTGATATTATTACTATTCTGAATTTATTTACGATCCATTTACTGATTACAACTAATCCATGCAATCAATCAGCCCATCATATATGCATTAATTAATTGGTTTATGATCAATTTTGACATGTCTAATTGTATTTAACAAGTGATACGGTTTATCTTTTAAAAAAAGGAAAAAGAAGAAGAGAAAAGGGCATCTTGGTCAATGTGAAGTCCATGGCTGGTATGATCGAGTAGGACGTGGGGGCGAGGGACTAAATCCAATAGGACCTACTTTGCCCCGAAACGATGGGCACCCATGTCGGATTTGGAGAAGGCGACAAAATGCCACCTTCAATGCAATGCTCCATTTCAAGATTTCCTCAAATCTTCTTGTCCCACTAGTTTGGACTGTATAGAAAGTCCTATTTGGAGAAATCGTCTCTCAAGAATCTTCCCTCCATCCACAATTTGACTCTACAGCATCGCCCCTTGCATGCAAATTTAATGACAGAATACATATATATTCAGAATTTTGTCTTCCTTCCATTTGTTTTTTGCCGTTTTTCAATTTCTGGATTCCGGGTTTTGACCCTTCAACTAATTCTCATCTAATTCAATCAGAGCAAAAGTCATGGGAAATAAGGAAGAATCCTGCCTCTGGTGGCAGAGACCAATGGCTTGCACAGTTGGCAATTCAGACATGATGCGGACAAAATGTCAAGAAGCATCCCATGAGGGACCGGAGACAAAGGCAAATTTATAAAAGAAAAATCAAGGGAAAAATCAAGATGAGACATATGGTGTATTGATATTTTTTTAGCATAACCCTTTTCTTTAATTGTCTTGAATAATGGTTGGGAACCCCCCCACTTAAATGATTGAATTAGGAACTTGGGTGGGACATATATATTACTATACTATATTCTTAGTGGCATCCAACTCAATCGGTTAATCCAACAGGTAACTTAGTTGAAGAGGCAAAGATTTTGGAGAACATAATCATATTTCAACAACCCCGCCCCCCAATCATCCACAAATAAAGTAAGGGTTTTTGTAAGTGATGGGATCCCATATCACAGTTTGCATCTCTATCTGTGCAAACCCTAAGAACAAGTAACCAAAATTACAGACAAAAAATGCCCATTTTTTCTTTTTATATATATGTTGTAGGAAAGCCAAACGCGATGTGTTTGGCATAAGAAGAAAGATAGGGGGAAACTCTAGGAGAGTTTACATTACATGCTTTGTCATAAAAAAAAAAAAACCTTTCGTGCGAGTGAAAGCAATGGTCGTGACTGAACTGTGCATATGATAACAACGGCGTTCTCGTGTCAAAAAAGTTTTCCATTAGTGGTGAATTTAATCTAATGAAAAGGGATTGTAAAGGAGCTTTGAGTGGAGGTAACGTGGGGGACGGTTGATATTAGTTAAAGATGGAGCCTCAAACTTTGACAATCGAAGGAATCTTTGCCCGATTCCGTAGAAAGAAGCGACACCCCCCTATCTTTCTTTCAAAAACAAAGCTTTTTCAAAGGGAGCCCTCCCCCGGGGCAAGTGTACAGAATTCGTTCAGGGTTGGAATCGGGCAAGGGAAGAAGGAAAGTACAAAATTCAATAAATTTCTCGAAGATTGGATTCCCACAAGCGAAAGGGTATCGACCCACATGTGTATCGAGTGGTAAGAAAAAGTGGGCTTTCGTGAGCTGATTGCGGCTGCGAGCTTCTGTCTTGTCTTAACTTTCTTTTTTCATTTCTGGACTAGTCAAAGGCGTTTGCGTGTGGGTGTTGAAGAGGTGGGAGGGTTTTTGGGGTTGGGGAGAGAGGGAAGGAAAAGAGGAGAAGGAAACGTCAAAGGGATGCAATAATCGTGGTTTGATTATGAGAATCTTTGGTTAAGTGAAATCGAAATATCTAAGGGTTCACATATAATCTCTCTTTGTCCTTCCTTGTACCAATGCCTCTTTTAGTTTGGCTTATGGAGGAGATGGGAGTGGGCCTTTTCGGATCCCTTCCTGCCTTTTCTTCTTTTGCCCTTTTGCACGAGGCTTGTGTTTGCAAGATTGGCTTTAACCCCTTTTGGGGTTTGCCCTTCTCTGAAGCATTTGGATTCCTCAACATTTTACTGCACTTTGACTTTATTGCATGTGCACATATGCCCCATAAGGTGATGGTCAAGAGAGAGAGTTAAAGGGGCGTGCCCATTTTATGAGAAGAATACTGGGAAGTTTATGCTTGGAAGGAAAAGTAAACTTTAAATTAGGAAGATTAGGAAAGTAGGTGCTCTAATTGTTCTTGGTAATCGAAAGGAGGCGCTCTACTTCAAACTAGTTATCTAGTGGAAAAGCACTCAGTTACCTATTAAAAAAAGGAAAAGGAAATATTATTGCACTTCACCCCTCGGTTGTTTTGTCACCTTAAACTTAAACCCCTAAACGGAAAAGGCAAATCAATGCGATTTATCGAGACAATATAATAACGAATCGAAATTGTTGAAGCAAAAAATGTTAAAGAAGGTCATGATTATTACTTGGACCATATAATTTCGGCCCAAAAAATGTTGTTCTTGACCTGATCATATATGATGGCAGGCTTGCAAACCAATAATCTGCTTCACCAAGGCAAATGTGCGGGATCACTTATCACAAAATATAGAAGAACACGTTACTACGTAATTGACCCGACAACAAACATCATAACCCAAAAGAAATGAGGTGTGGAGAGCAACTTACGGTACAAAAAAAATTTGAAAACTTAACTCTTGCTTCTTCTTTTGGCCAATCATCTGGGAATCTTGCCCTTTCCAACCCTTAAGAAATCTCCTTCCCAGTTGCCATGGCATTAGTGGAGCTTCACCCGTGAAAGTGACCTTATAATAAAATTCTAATAAATTTGCATTCATAGGAGAGCTTGTTGAAGATGACAACTAACAATTGATTGGGCGCCTTTAAACAATTTTAGGAGCGACAAGCTGATCTCACCTGGTCGCAAAAGGTACCATGTTTTTGGGCGACGGCCATTAAATACAGCACCCATTTGTATTATTATTATTCTACTTGACATGAGCATATCATATACACTTCCATGCGCCCGCTTGTGTATCTACCCGATGCCACGCACATACCTACAAATTTAATATGGGACACGCCACGGGAAAACGGAAGTATGTCGACAATGATCGGTCAGTCCATAGGCTCACATTAAATAATCAACCAAGATGGTCAAATATTTCTGTAAATTTAGAGAGTGGGCAACCTCAACAAGCAAACCCAAAACTCAATCGAGAGATAGAGAACTTTCTAGAAAGTGGAGTGCAGAATTCTCTCCAAAAGGGGGGTCAGTATGGGGGGTTCAAAGTTGACTCGGTAAGAGTTCTTTAATGATGGGAAAATAATAGCTTTATGAGGTCATGAAATGCTGCTGCTTCTTCTTAAAGCTCTTCCTACTGGGAAGAGCGTGGGCTTTGAGCTCATTGCGTTGCCGGTGAAGCTAAACATCCTTTTATCAACCCCGAGAAGGAAAGACAAGACATGTGATCTATCGTATCTAACCCGAAGAAAGCAAGTACAAGCAAGGCAAGGGAGGAGGGAAGAAACTGGAAGCAGCCTGCTTTTTCTTCTTCTTATTATGGTTGAATGCGGCGAGAAGCATCTCGGTTTCGTGGTTGAACTTCGGATTTCCCACTAGCTACTTTCGCACGGAAAAGGAAAAGAAAATAACCTTTTGCTAACTTTAATTTGTTGAAACTTTTGTGCAAGTCAATCTACAAGATTATTGAGGGTATGGTTCATACTTCTCGTCGACACGAAAGTACAAGGGTCTCCAATGAGCGAGCAAAGATCTCCGGGGATAATGTCGATAGGAGTCATGAGGGCAGTGCCTCCAAGTTGTCAAAGGACTTTTATATTATGAATTAGTATTTTATAGATAATTTGGGCTTGGATTCATGAATAGTTACTATATATATAATTTCTTTCTCTTATAATTGAGTATTGTAATTAGAGAAGTGAGAAGTGTAAATAATAGTAAAATCATTTGTTGGATTTAGCTCTGGTTTAAGGGTGAACCAGAATAAACTTTATATCTCGATTTATCTTTCTCGCATTTATTTTCTATTTTGCCATGTTTATGCGCCTAATTCTATCAAAGGTAAATAATCGGAGCACGGTGTGAAGTACTTTTTGCTAGCTATTTTTTACTCCGTCCTTGATTGGATCGATTGGTGATGTCGTGTCTATGATTTACCCATCAAAACATTGGCTGAGAGACAGTATAGCCATATTTTACCCCACAATATAATGCTTTTTTAACCTTAACGTCCCAGGTTGAGGTTGTTGGCGGACATCCATAATGATATAGCCGTGTTTATTAACGTTAATGATTATGAAAAATACAGAAAAAAAAAGTGGTTAAGGAAAGGGAGTAATTGGACCATTATTGAAAAAAGTCGAAAATGGGCTCCAGGGCCCCAAATCCTGGACAGGCCAGCCTGGCGTGGGCCTGTTTATTAGCTTCATCTCAGGCCGGTCCGGGTCTTGCTCGAGCCTAAAATGTTAAGGAAGATTACATCTAAGAATTAAAGCATGAAAAACAAAAACAAAAAATGGAAAATAAATCATACCAGACGCCTAGATCTATAAAACGGGTGAGTTAGGTGAGGTTGTGTTTGGGTCTTACTAAATTGACCAATTAACCCGTTTATGACTTACTTATTCATAATGTGAATTTCTCGATCTATACCTAACCTCGACGTGACCCATAAAACACTTTCATATTTAACTTGATCTAGAAAAACTCTTTTCTTGTGATTTTTTTAGAAAATTATATTTCGAAAATACTTCCATGCAATACAAATAGAATGGACAATTCTTATAATTTTTTTTAAAATTGAGTCTCTGTTTATTTCGCGAAAAATGCGACATTTCTAGAAAATATTTTCCATGAAGTCATTCTCTAAGAAAATGACAATATTTTTTAGTATTTAGGTGAAACCTGAAAATGAATTGGAAAATATTTTCCGTTGTTTGGTATAGAAAATATTATTTGATTTTCTTTCATGCACTCTTTTTAAAAAAAAATATTTTTATTTTGTTTCTATTAATTTTCTTTTTCCTTCATTTTCGGGTTGTCGCCGGTGACTAGCCACAAATGACGAACGCACTTGCTAGAGGCCGGTGAAGCTCGGGCTCGCCTGCCTCAGGTGAGGCTTCATCTCGCTAGATTCGGCAATATATGACTCATTTAAAAAATAAATAATCGGGGCATCTTCCTAATACAAGTGAAAAGCAAGTTGAAAAAAAAAAAGAAATGGTTATAAAAATACGAAAAAAAGAAATGGTTAGGAAAGGGAGTAATTGGACCATTAGTGACAAAAGTCCAAAGTGGGCTCCACGGCCCAAAAGCCTGGATAGCCAGCCCGGCGTGGGCCTGCTTATAGCTTTAGCTCAGGCCGGTCTGGGTCTAGCTCGAGCCTGAAATGTTAAGAAAAATTACATCTTAAACAAAGTGTACCAGATTAAAGCTTATACTCCTTTTGTTTTGCGGAAAATGAATAAATTGAAAAATATATATTTTTAAAATTATCACTTGTGTCGCTTATAAAAATAAAGATAAAAATAAAAACAATTTCATCGTCCTCTAAAATGGATTTGACAAATCGTTCATTTTTCGCGAAATAAACAAAGCTTAAAGTGCAAACTAAGAGTTGCGATTTACCAGAATGGATAGAGCGCAACAATATATGTAATCGAGGATGGACGAAGGTTTGCAACAATGTATACTATGTATTTCTCGTTGGTACAGATGAAACTATTGTTCACTGTATAACAATCTAAAACTTAGGCCACCCATGATGAGACGAAAACAACATAAACTACAACAACGATTCCCTGCCTTTACGAATTTCGTCGGATCAAGACGAGGGGATTATTGGGCGGCTTTTGAACCCTTACCGTAAAGTCCAAGTCACCAGCACAACAGCGATTCCAACGACACTAAAGATAACTAGGTCGTGTGGGCGTTGGCAGTCAACAAAGGGACAGAAGTGGCGCGAACCCAAAAAAGGAAAGCAAAGATCCGAGAGCAAATCCGACGTTTTCCATATCAAATTAGCACAAAAACGGCAACCCCTTCCATATCAAATCAGCACGAAAACGGCAACCCCGTAGTAGTGTAGTCGCGAATATAATAGCTTTCATTAGTAAACATAACCCCTTCACGAGGCCTCCCCAAGTCGATATGTAAACCTAAGTTCCCGAGAGCCCCTTTCACACATCATCGCCACATTAATGGAAGTTGCATCCATGAGAAGTCATGCTATAGTCTCTTCCATTTACCCTGCAATAGTCATGTAACTAGGATATCTACACGATATATCTTCACGATATTCTGGGGCCTCCTCAAGTCGATATGTAACATAAGTTCCCGAGAGTCCCTTTCACACCTCATCGGCCACATTAATGGAAAAGTTGCATCCACGAGAAGTCATGCTATAGTCTCCTCCATTTACCTTGCAATAGCCACGTAACTAGGATATAGGAAGGTCAACTATTTTAAGTAACAAAATATTACACAATCATTTATAATCAATCACAATTTTGTTACTATCTGGATATCTTCATTTTGACCAAAAAAGAGAACTAAGATATCTTCACGATATCTCCATAATATTTTGTTACTATCTATAGTAACAATACGATCACGAAGATATCCATATATCCATGCTATAACTCTCTTCCGTTGACTACAATAGTCACGTAACACAATATCCAGAAATATTTTGTTACTATTTACAATAACAATACAATCATGAAGAGCATTATTCTTAACTCACTTGTCATGCAAGCAGAGTAACCAAATATTCTGGAGATATCGTGAAGAGCAAATCCCACGTTTTCCATATCAAATCAACACGACAACGGCAACCCTATCATGAAAACAACACGAAAATGGCAACCCCATTAGTAGCGCAGTTGTGGATTTAATAGCTTTTTAGTAAATGTAACCCCTTCATGTGGCCTCCCCAAGTCGATATGTAACCTAACTTCCCGAGAGCCCCTTTCACACATCATCGCCACATTAATGGAAGTTGCATCCACGAGAAGTCATGCTATGGTCTCCTCTATTTACCCTACAATAGCCACGTAACTAGGATATCTGCACGATATATCTTCACAATATTCCGGGGCCTCCTCAAGTCAATATGTAACCTAAGTTCTCGAGAGTCCCTTTCACACCTCATTGGCCACATTAATGGAACCATATTAATGGAAGTTGCATCGACGAGACGTCATACTATAGTCTCCTCCATTTACCCTGCAATAGCCATGTAACTAGGATATAGGAAGGTCAACTATTTACAATAACAAAATATTGCACAATAATTTATAATCAATCACAATTTTATGCTGTTTTGATATCTTCATTTCGACCAAAAAAAAAAAAACTAGGATTATTTCACGATATCTCCAGAATATTTGTTACTATCTATAGTAACAATACGATCACAAAGATATCCATGCCATGAGTTTCCTTCGTTGATTGCAATAGTCACGTAACACAATATCCAGAATATTTTGTTACTATTTATAGTAACAATATAATCATGAGGAGCATTTTTCTTAACTCACTTGTCATGCAAGCAAAGTAACAAAATATTCTGGAGATATTGTGAAGAACAGATCCCACATTTTCCATATCAAATCAACACGAAAACGACAACCCCATCACAAAAACAGCACGAAAACAGCAACCCATTAGTAGCATAGTCGCGGATTTAATAGCTTTCATTAGTAAACGTAACCCCTTCATGGGGCCTCCCCAAGTCAATATGTAACCTAAGTTCCTGAGAGCCCTTTTCACACATCATCGGCCACATTAATAGAACCACATTAGTGGAAGTTGCATCCACTAGAAGTCATGCCATGTTCTCCTCTGTTTACCTTACAATAGCCACGTAACTAGGATATCTACACGATATATCTTCACGTTATTCTAGGGCCTCCTCAAGTCGATATGTAACCTAAGTTCCCGAGAGTCCCTTCCACACATCATTGGCCACATTGATGGAACCACATTAATGGAAGTTGCATCCACGAGAAGTCATGCTATAGTCTCCTCCATTTACCCTGTAATAGTCACGTAATTAGGATATAGGCACGTCAACTATTTATGGTAACAAAATATTACACAATCATTTACAATCACTAACAATTTTGTTACTATCTTGATATCTTCATTTTGACCAAAAAAAAGTAGGATATCTTTACGATATCTCCTGACTATTTTGTTACTATCTATAGTAACAATACGATCATGAAGATATCCATGCTATAAGTTTCATCCGTTGACTGCAATAGTCACGTAACACGATATCCAAAATATTTTGTTACTATTTATAGTAACAATACTATCATGTAGAGCATTTTTCTTAACTCACTTGTCATGCAAGTAGAGTAATTTCAATATGCATACTTTCCCCCTCTCTCACGTACACACACAACCCCCGTGTATGTAAAAGCACCTTAAAACACGCAACCCCCGGTGTATATAAAAGCACCTTAAACCATCCGTTGTATGATCCACCTAAGCAAAAGTTAGTGAGAGATAAAATGGCAGATTATCATATGTGGACCATTGCTTTCGGTATCCTAGGTAAAGACAAAAAGAAATCAGAAGAAGCTGTTCACCTTTATCTTCATTGTTCTTCTTCACATTCATGCTGCTTGTTGGCCATTTCCTTCCGACCCACTTCCCCCATTCATCAGGCACGAATAAAAAGCTTGTTTATTTCGATCAGCAACGCAGGTTTGTGCCGTGACGAAATTTAGCTAATAAGAGCTTTGAACTTTATAAACAATTCAAACAGATCCGTCCAGCTACTAACTGGCGGTATCCGAACTCCATCAATGCAACATTACAAAGGTACTGTGCTTAAAACGTAGATGACTATTGCTATAGAAACTAAAAATACAGTACTGGAAAATAAATATAATTGAAAGACAGTATTTTGATGTGTATTCGCAAGTGGTTTTTTCTAACTATCAGGTAATATTTATATTGTGAGTCTAATAACCACCTTCTGTTCCATATTCAATAATTAATATTAATCTCATCTTGGCCGTTCATTTTATGACACCTGTCCATTATCTGCCATCGATTTTATTTTTTTCTCCATTTTCCTCATGCCCATTATTAGTCGTTAGTTTGACTTTGTCCTCATTTCGGACACTTGTCCTTTCCTATGAGATAACCATCGTCGATTCTTTTCCATCCTGATAAACTTGTCCTTTTCCATGCGATAACCATATCGAATAACTACTGTTAATCTCATCTTTGCCGTTCATTTTATGACACTTGTCCATTAACCGCCATCGACCTTATTTTTTTCTCCATTTTCCTCGTGCCCATTATTAATCGTTAGTTTGACTTTGTCCTCATTTCGGACACTTGTCATTTCCTATGAGATAACCATCGTCGATTCTTTTTCCATCCTGATATACCTGTTCTTCTCCATGCGATAACCATCATCGATCTCTTTTTCGTCTTGACATTTGTCTTTCCCCATGCGATAACTATCATTAATCTCTTTCTGTCTTAACACATGTCCTTCCCCATGTGATAACCGTCATCGTTCTCTTTTCCATCTTGACTCTTGTCCTTCCCTATGTGATAACCGTCATTGATCTCTTTCCATCTTGACACCTGTCCTTGCCCATGCGGTACCTATCATCAATCTTTTTCTGTCTTGATACATGTCTTTCCTTCTTTTCTCGTCGACAGCTTCCATGACCTAGCCTCCATATAGCAATTTTCATCATGACCTTTGGTACAGAAGCTCAGGTGGCCCTTGCTTCTTCTACGACTCCAATCTTTCCAATTTCAAATTCTCAAATTTCCAACTAAGATATTCCAATGCTTGTCGGCTGTTTGCAACATTTCATGGGTTACGTCACCTCTTGACGACCTTCACGCATTTATCTCTGTTACTTCATTTATTTTTATTGTCGACAACCTTCACAATATCGACAGCTGGGTTAAGATTCTGATCAGATGTGTCGGAACAAGCAGGCCTTTCTCTTATGCACTGCAGGGATAAGTTATCCTTGTTGGTGGTAGCACGACCTCCCTGATTCTTCGTCTTCGCCATTGACACTTCCCAGAGATGAAACGCAATGGTCGCACTGAGTGTGCCAAAAAGATATTTTGCCGAGAGTGACCTCAAATGAAAAATCTGTCACCAAAGGGGAAGATCTTCGGCTTTTTTATCAGTAACCGGGCCTTGTGTCGTTTCGAAAAAGAAGCGACGAAATCTATGCTAATGGCAAACAAAAGTAAAAGGACAAAACATAAATTGTGCGATAAAAGGTAAATTAACAATAGTAATTGAATGACTGAGATTACAAAAGGTATGCTATCTGTAGTCAATTTGGCAAAGGTCCTCTCAATGATTGCTTGGAAGCTATTTATAGCTAACGCTGATAAATAACCGCTACCGAGTGATTATCGTCTTGATTATGGATTGTTTGACTTTCTTCTTGATAATTGCCCCTTTTATTTTGCAGTATTGTCGGCATCGAATGTGGTAACCGCTCTTATCCTTATCCCGTCATCCCGAGCGGTTATTGGTGATGAGTTTTCGGTATCCCATGTAGTGGGCCTTATGTGACTTCCTTACCCAGTCTACTGTTGAACGATTTGGGCCTGATGTACCGTTTCTTTCTTCTAGCTCAATCATCCAAATTTGAGCGCCAACAGTCATCTAAATAAAGATCGAGTTGATTACTAATATATTCATTATTAAGCAAGTGGTCGAGAAACTCGTTTTCGTTGATGATGTTGGGTCGATGATACTCGTGCTGAATTTCCTTAACAAACTTGAATATCACCTGTGGAACTCGAGTATAACGAACCTTATGGGCCATTTATCAGATGGTGCTTCGGATATTGCAAGCATTTTAGTTTAAATTCATGCCCAGAAAGAGAGTAAAAGTGAACGAAATTGTAGCTACAATTCGAAAGATCCTTGTAGGCTGTTCATGATTGGATAGGAAATCAAAAACTTGCGTCATTTGCAATGTCCCTGTGATAAGCAAGGTAGCAAGAAGATTCAAAACCGGGCGGCGCTATTTCCGCCCCCTATACGACTAATCCACTCCATTTTCTAGTGAAAAGACAAAATTATCCTCAATGATTCAATTGCAATTTAAAGCGTGGCCCCAAATCAATTTACTTTCCTTATTTTATTTTATTTTATTTTCTATTTAGGATCTAGTTACCATAATTAATCAATTCATGTTTTTTTTATTCTGGGTAATCCGTATATATTGAAGGCTCAATGTTTTCCATTTTATTTTTGGATTTTACTTCCGTAGAAATAAGTTTGTCAAATAAACAAGTGATGGTGATATACACAACAAAAGTGAGAGTTTATACATAAGTGATTTTGTTAAAGAAGTGTCTATGTTAAAAAATTTCTATAATTTACTTGACAACGCAGAAAAGAATTAGGTTTCTCAAAAAATTTTCTTTTGAACAAAACCAATTTTACGAAAATGATTGATTAGAATTAATCAATTTTGTAGTTGATTGCCCAATTTAGATTCGAATTGAAAATCATGGTTATATTGGATTATTGTTGTTTTCTCTAATGTTGTTTTCCCCCATTTTTTGGTAGAGAAAACCATGCTCTTTTTATAATTGAAAGTGCGCGGACAACGGGGTTGGCATCATAGATAGAAAACAGAGGACGATGGGTGTAAGGAAGGAGGAGGAGGCGGAGGAGGAGGAGGAGGAGCGGGAGGCGTAGAAAGAAGAGAATAACTTATAAGAGAGAACAAATAAACGATTAGCAGAAGCGAAAAACTAAGATGGCATGAAAAGATAGAAAGAAGAAGGAAAGTAGGTCCCGCAAGAAATAAACCAAGAAACAAACTACAAAGATTTCTCATTTTTGTAGAGTTGTATCAGAAATGGTGGCCTCACAAGGGATAATTATTGTCAAAATACAAAAAAAAAAAGAGTGACTAGGTTAAAAGAGGAATGGAAAAGACGTGATCCTTCAAAACCAAATAGAGTTTTAATCTTCTTCTATGATTGAGACAAGATAGTCTAACAAGCCCAAATTAAAATACACACGGACACATAATTGCACCACTTACCGCGACATGTAAATTCGGCGATAAAAGATATTGCTTAAACTTAGAGTTAGAAAATGCAGTCAAATTCTGCTCATAATAAACTTACAACATCCAGCGGAAGCATCACAAGACAATCTCTCTCTCTCTCTCTCTCTCTCCCTCTCTGTCTCTTTCTCTCTCTCTCTCTGTGTTTATTCTCGTTCTATAGATTGCTGTCCTAGCAGTGATATACACATAAGCATTCTTCCTCCAAGAATGGAGAGATGAACCCGAAAAGTGTGAGTTAAAGCAGTAGGGACCGATTCCTCCTAATTCAACGACAATCTCTCCACTCAGTCGGTTTGGCAAAATGGAATATGCGTGACACAATATGAATGCCCTGTTTTTGTTTTGCACGGTTCACAGAAAGCAAGCAAAGAGGCTCGAGGAGGGGACGAAGCGGGAAATTCGCGATTGAGACAACATATCATTAGATCCATCGAAACCGCCTTGAGCGCTCTGCTTCGCCAATTCTCTCCCTACACCTTCGCCTCGTCCACGGCCCTTTCCCTATTCACGTCCCTTTTTAACAACTTACCGTCCCTTGGAGAATCGTTCTTCCCAGACTCCTCGAATTCCCTGCTGATGCGCCCAGACCCTCCGGCATCCTCGTTCCTCAAAATGGTACCGCCGCTCTCATTGACACCAAGTTCCTTTGTTCCCGAAATTAGAAGCTTTGTTAGGATCGTTTGCCTGGTTCGCTAGGTAAGAAAGTGCCATCACCCTGTCCCCAATGAGAGGACGCACAGCCACCAGCTCTTGTATACACATGGATGCCACAGAAAGTGCCTTATATAGACGCCGTGATGGATAACGCCTCTGCAGCATTGGATCCGCCAATTTCGAGAATTTTCGCCTGTCATTGAATAATGGACGTGCCTGCACAGGCAAAACATCAGAAAGAATAACTTAGGATTTCTTGGAAAGGACCTTCCCTTTTAGGTGTCCAAAAATAGAGGCAAAGGCAAGCTTGTGAAACCGCTCTCTGGCTGCCGTTTCTAGTAAGTACTCTGTAGAGCCCAATTGTGAAAGCATCAAAAGAGACATTAACTTGCAATCACTTTCTTTTCTTTATATGTTCAGCCACGGTCCTATTTAATTAAAACTATGGAGCAATGGAATGTTTCACTTCAAGAACTCTTCCCATTCCAAAAGCACCTAAACATACTTCTGAAAGGAAGAAAGTCCAAATGAGATGGGAGTCATGGTCATGCAACAAGAGGCATAAGTTAAACTAGAATTACCAATGTTTCAAGGTTCTGTTCTCCATGCGGACAGGAGCTGTCGATGGCTTTGTGTCCAGTGATCAGCCCTAAAATGACTACGGCAAAACTATAGACGTCAGATTTAATGGTTAATTGTCCAGTCAGTGCATACTCTGGACCGCAATAGCCATTAGTGCCTGCGACCCTCGTGGAAACATGTGATTTGTCTCCAACAGGAGCAAGCTTCGCAAGACCAAAATCAGAGAGCTTTGGATGGAACCCTTCATCCAGCGATATATTGGATGAGTTGAAATTTCTATTAATAACCGGGGGATTTGCTTTGTCATGCAGGTATTTTAAACCTTTGCCTGCACCGGCTGCTATTTTCATTCTGGCCTTCCAATCTAGCGGTTCCTTATCCTGTGGAAGATCTGTACTAATAGCATCATGCTAATATATCAGTTGCCTAATACAGAGAGCCGATTATTAATCTAGCGGTTCCTTATCAAGGTGATTGAAGCCCAATGGGCATCAATCTACTTCGATTGCTGTGTAAGGCTCAATATGAGCCTTTTATGTCTGGCCTAATGAATTACCAAATGACCATGGCTCTCCACTGCCATTCTAGGTTTGCTTTTCTTCGAGCCGTGGTCACCCGTAATATTGGATACTAGGATTAAATATTTAAGGTTTTCTAAGACCAATCAGATTACATACCCATCAATTTGATATCAAGGAGTGAGCATGAATGATGTTGATGATGGCGATGATCAATCCAGGCCTACCAAAAATGTGTACTCCGGCGTCACAAGGACCAAGAAATATTTTCAAAGCGAAGCTAGTAGCAGCACATAGTTCTACATAACATCAATCACTCATAACCATGCAATATTAAAAGTTCACTGCCGATGTTTGCAGCTTTCTGTATTTTGAATCACGCAAACCTATCGGGGCTCAATTTAAATTAAGACATGAGAATAATGCCGTCCAACAACATTTACGCATCCCAATGATAAAGCCGTAAAAGAAGGGAAAAAAGAGAGGGAACAGAGTAATATCCACAGCAACAATCACTGTCATTCATATAGAAGAAAGAGGAGCATAGAAAAATTCCTCTGCTAATCCGTCACCAAAGGAAGTAACTGATACACAAACATAGGAAGATTGGAGTTGGACTAGTACTGGCAGCAAAGAGAGGGGCACATAATACACCAAGCAGGCACATCACAATCAACCATTTCTCCAGATTGTCCACTAAGCTTGATCCATGGCCAAAATGCATTTACGTATTTAACTCCATACCAAGGTTTTACAAAATGCTCCTTACAGATTGGTCAAGATTTGCATTGAAAAGGTCACACCTTCAAAAAGGATAAGAAAAGGTGTAAGGTGAGAAAATAACAGCTTCTGCAGTTATGCAAATGTAACTCACGGAAAGAAAAGCAATAGTCACCACCTAATGTCTTTATCCCAAATTCCTAATGATATGTCCACAGAAGTACTAATACCAAAACGATGCAAGCTAGGTGCCGCAACTGATGACCCGTATCAAAAGCATTTGGGACAGTGCAGGTTTTATTGTCCAAAATGACAAAAAAGTGTCATCGGGGATTTTAACAGACAGGTATTTCTGGTAGACAATTTGACTATTTTGGTCCGCTACAAAACACTATTTCAATAATAGATCATCAACATTGACACGCGTCACCTAACCAACTAGTTTAAACCAACAAAAGTTCATCAGTCACCTGATAGGAGTTCCAGGACCGTAGAGAGGGATTTTAGCCACGTATTCAACATATAGACTCTATATAAACTTCAGAGCTTCCCGTAGATCACTGGTTCTACAATGTGTAACCAAGATTATCTGCAAAGGCACGAGGAATAAGATGAAAAAAACAACCAAAAGAAAAAGCAGATTGATGGTTGCTAGTAGTCTTCTAATGAGAAGAACAATAATGGGCAAAGATCTGATCCAAGAAGGCATTGGCATTGATACATTTGCTGGACTTGCAAGCAACAGAAGCACAAGGCACATACTTAACAATGTAAAAGTAAGATGATCCGGTAATGTGATTCTCAACAAATTCATTTTGCCTAATTGAGCATAAATAATAAGTAGTCGATGCACAGATAATCGAAGTTAACACGAGCAAACCATTTCTTTCTTGTGTCATGTGATCAAGAAACCAAAAACACCAGCCAATTGTGTGGTGCCTTTAGATGCATCAGAAGAGGGTCAGTTCCTTGATAATGCTCAACAAGTCTTCGCTAATTTACAGAATTAGAAACCGCAAACACATTCTAATCGTGTTGAACTTCGTATTTCCACCAGCTACTTTGACACGGAAAAAGAAAAGAAAATAACTCTTTTGCTAACTTTTGATTTGTCAAAGAACTTTTTGAAACTTTTGTGCAGTGAATCTGCAAGGTAAATTGTCGCAGCATAAGGCGATGTACTTTTCCCTGGCTGTTTTTTACTCTATCCTTGATTGGACCGATTGTTGATGTCGTGTCTATGATATTGATCTGGGGACGATATAGCCGTATTTCACCCCTCAATACTGCCTTAAGATCCTAGGTTAAGGTTGTTGGTGAAGATCCATAATGATATAGCCATGTTTATTAACGTTAATGATTATAAAAATACAGACAAAAATGGTTAGGAAAGGGAGTCATTGGCCCATTATTGAAAAAGTCCAAAGTGGGCTCCAAGGCCCGAAAGCCTGGACAGGCCAGCCCGTCGTAGGCCCGTTAAGAAAGGTTGCATCTAAGATTTAAAGCACGAAAAACAAAAAATAAATGGAAAATAAATCACTCCCAGATGCCCCAATACAAGTCAAAAGCAAGTGCATCTTAAACAGAGCTTACCGGATTAAAGCTTAAACTCCATTTATTTCGCAAAAAATAAATAATTTAGAGAATATTTTTTTTAAAAAAATCACTTACATCACTTATAAAAATAAAAAAAGAACAAATTTTGTCTTGTTCTCAAAAATGAATTTGGCAAATCGTCCATATTTCGTGAAACAGACGAAGCTTAGAGTGCAATGAAATGTGGAAACCGAGAGCTGTGATTTACCAGAATGCATAGAGCGCGACAAAATAAGGAGTCGAAGATGGACGGAGGTTTGCAACGATATATACTAAGTATTTCTCATAGTGTACAGATGAAACTATTGTTCATTGCATAACAATCTAAAACCTAGGCCACCCATGATGAGAAAAAACAACAGAAACTACAACGACGATTCCCTGTCTTTATGATAAAGAGGGGATTATTTGGCGGCTTTTGAACCCTTAAACGTAAAGTCCAAGTTACAAGCACAACGGAGATAAGAACGACACCGGAAGCCGGCCGAGATTCAGCTTCCCTTCTTTCTTTTTTGCACTCCTATAAATGTAAAGCATTGAATCGGTTCTTCCGCTTTGATGCTGACGCCGACCATCAGAGCTTTGCGAAAACAGGTTTCCTTTTCTGCATGTGCGCCGAGATGGCCTCTGCCAGATCATCGGACAGAAGCATTGCCGAGTTCCAGGTCGCAACGTAGTCCAAGCCTTGATCTACACTCATGTCCCTGCTCTTTAGTAGCACAGCTTTGGTCCCGGTAACAGCCATCGGGGACTTGGAAGCAACCGCTGTGTGCGCAATAAAACCAACCTTTCCTCAGAAAATCAGAACAGAACAACAACCACAAGAAACGACTCCGTCTACACCAATGATATCCCGATGCAAGGACACTTTCCTAGTCCTCAATCCAATAGACACTATTACCTGATGCGATGTCACTTTTCCCACCTGCAACTTGCTGTTATCTCTTTTTACAGAGATATACAAACTGAAGTGATGACCCCGTTGGGCAAATTATTTTTCCACAACCTTGGTTAGCAACAAAATATGCCCATCCAAATAGCAATTCAAGGGTAGCTAGCAGTTCTAGCAACAAAAAGCACTGACCCAGTATCTTCAGTATACTGTTCTATGCACAGGTAAACCCAACCGATAGAATTTCCAAGCAAGGGAACAAACACACCCATCAAACATGCATAGAGAACAGAAATACAGGTAGGTCAATTAGCCTTGAAGAAATGGATATGCCGAGCCCTTCAAATCCAAATGGTAACACTATCCTTCAATACTCTGAGAGGACGTTAAAGAAGTCCAAAATTGGTAAACTGAAGACAACCAATGTGAACTAAACCCAAAACCTAGATTGTCGGTTTAACATTTTGGGTTTGGTATAAGTAAACCAGTCGACCATATTCCACTTCAATCTTGATTTGCTAATTGCCAAAACTGCTAACCTAGACTGCTATACCAAAGAGAAAAGGTAGCTACCCTAAAAGAACAGCCAAAGTGGACTTGGAGCAACTGACCTAACTCCAATCATCTTAGGCACCACCGAGTTCAACTCTATGAATGAAGAGTATGTCTGTTCGCCACTGTACGGGTTTACTGTGAAAATGGAAAAAACCAAGATAAAATAGGGAAACCTCCCAGACTTCGACACTTTGGAGCGGCACTAATTGTTCTCTCATTCTTCCACTCTTTTCACTCCAAAACCAAGACATGCCTTCTCTGGCTCCCGGCACCCAAGTCCCAACCATCTGGCTAATGCCTGATCCATATCACCGGTATCTTTTCATTTGAATTATGGTCACATACTAATCCCACACAGCTTTATAAAATTGTTAATCTCAATCATTCAAACTGGTCTCAAGAATGGTTTCTTATGTCAGTATAAAGTAAGTGCTCGAGATCCGGAATCCACATAACTGGAAAATACTCCAAAAATCATCGATTTGGAATCGGAAAGATGTCTAATCCAATCCGAATCAAACCCGCAAGTAATGTATCCAATAACCAAAAGTTTCAAGACTCAGACTACTCACAATTCCCACCGAAATGCACAACCATGAAACCAGGATCTATCTAACTCTGATAGGAATCATTCAATGTCATATACAAAGAATGATGACTAATGCAATCAGTGAACGCTGCATATGGCATTTAGCATAAGAATTATATGCCAGCAAAAAGATAGGTTTTGAGGAACCAATATACTTAGAATCTGAAACTACTTACCTTCGGCGATGACTCTCACTCCATCATCCAATTCACGCTTCGACCCGAAGACCCGAGAAACCAGACCCAACTCCTTCGCCTCCAAGCCCGACACCCTCCGACCCGTCAACGCCAGCTCCATCGCGTTCCCGTACCCCACGATGCTCGGAAGCCTCTGCAACGTCCCGAGGTCGGCGGTTATCGCCAGGTCGACCTCCTTCACCGAGAAGAACGCGTCCTCCGTGCAATACCTCACATCGCATGCCGTGACGATGTCGACGCCGCCCCCGACGCACGCCCCGTGGACGGCGGCGATCACCGGCTTGCGGCACCGCTCGATGGCCGTGACGGCCCCCTGCATGGACTTGATCTCCCGGCGGAGCCGCTCGCCGGCGCGGCCGCGGTCGGCGCCAGCGGCGAGGGAGCGGGGGGAGGAGACGACGGAGCCGAGGGCGGCGAGGTCGATGCCGGAGCAGAAGTGATCGCCGGCGCCGGAGAGGACGACGGCGAGGGCGTCGGGGCGGCGGTCGAGGGAGGCGAGGGCGAGGGGGAGCTCGGCGAAGGAGCCGAGGGAGAGGGCGTTGCGGGAGGAAGGGCGGTTGAGGCGGAGGTGGAAGACGGCGGAGCCGGGGCCCGCGCGGACGATTTCCAGGGTCTTGAATTCCTCCATCTCTGGTCGGAGAAGGAGAACAAGATCTGGAGAAGACGACGAGGTTTCAGCTCCGAGCTGTTCGGAGCCGGAGGAGGGAACGGCGTCGCGCCGTTTGTCGGGCGCTTTTCTTTGGGCCGGGCCGGTTTCGGGTCGGGGTCCGGTCGGAAATGTGTTTTTCCCCGATTATCCTGTGCAAAACGACGTATACCTCAGGTCGTTAGGAGGAATTCAACCGCGCACTTTATTTTTGGTGGTCAAAAACCTCGTACTTTTGTTGAGGTGTTTTTGATTCAACTTTGGCAGAATTTTTGAGGAATGATGCAGCACTGACATTTGCACCACAGACAAAGACTGCAGAAAAGGGGAGTGACGAATTGCACGAATTTTGCACCTCCACGCAAAGTCGATTCTTCAATACCGTTACCGGTAATTTGCATATGGTTGGGCGCCATAAACGGTGACATTATAAGATTTCCAGCTCATAAACTGAAGATTACATGTTTAAATTCTGTCAGTCGGCGGCATGTAAATTGCTTTGGGTCGGGGTCACCATCAACCCTGCATGGAAGGTTCGAGCTTAATCGGTTCGTGAAATTCTGTGATGTTCCAAGGACTTCCAGATAACCTTTTAAATTGTTTGATATACCGATTTTGCATTTCAAGAACGAATTTAGTAAGGATGATGAAAAGTTAGATGATTAGATGCGATTAACTCGGGCTTGCGTGACTCTATTGGGGCTAAGATTATATAAATGGATTGATAGTGGTATGTCTAACTACTACAAGAAACAAAAGTGATAAGAGAATTGCATGAATCGATCGGGCAAATGGAAAGTGATGAAGATGGCTGCAACGAATACAGATTGGCTCTATTTTTAAGATTATCTTTTACATTTTTTCTTCCTTTTCTTTTGTTTCAATTTTACTAAAAGGCGAAATTACGTACATTCAGTTCCAACAACTTTTTTTAGCGTTGCCAACTTCTTCCGCACCCATTACATTCTAACATTTCCTTTACCTTTGTCCTTGTCTAAACTTATTCTCCATTGTTATAACCCGAGCAAACACTAATCATATAACGGATTAAAGAAATATTAGTTCTATCTGCAAATTATTTACTTTATTTCCCTGGATTATTCTTACGATCGTTAATTTTTCGACTTCGATATTGTGGTTGATGTATGCATTATGCACAATTTACTCATTCTTCATTGTATCTGTTTTTTGTATTGCAGCTACTATGGATGACAATATTATTTTTTTGTACTACGAAAGGAGAACAACAATCAATCATGTCAACAAGTGCACTTGAAACTTTACTTGGTAATTTTCTATCACGGGAGGACCTTTTGAGTAGTGAGCGAATGCATCTTCTTACTCAAGGTTATGTTGTGTAACATTCCGAATTTCGATCCATTTTTGGGATTTATAAAACGTGTAATTCGTCAGTATGCTTATAGTAAAATCTCGCCTGGGAACTGATCACTTCCAGTTATTGTTTTAAAATAGAGATTTCGCTATAATCGCATTCGATTAAATTTGGCCGTTATTTAGAGCCCGAACTTTGGTGTTGAATTTTTCGGAGTTCCGTGACTAATTTAATTGGACGGTGTCGTTATTCGCGTGGCCAACCTCAATATTGCCCGGGATAAGTGAAAAGTGAATTTTTGACCGGGTGTAAATTTGAACTGGTAGATCACCCTCGCAGTGTATTTTTATTAGTACCCCTTTTGGCTAAAAATCTCAAAATTATCAATTAGAATTTTTCGGGACCGTCTGATCGTTTTTGAATTTTAAATCGTGGCCGTTGAATCACAATTATTACGATTTAACCCCCCTCCCCCCCTCTTTTTCTCTCTCTCCTCCGCTTCTTTTCCCGCTGACCCCCCTCTGCCACGTCTGACTTTACCGACCAAACCCCCCCTACTCCTCCCTCTCTCTCTTCCTTTTTCTCTAATTTTCCTTTTTCCTTTTCTTTTCTCTTCTTCTATCTTCTTCTCCTTCGTGCGTCCGCTTCTGGCTTCTGTTGCTGCGACGCCGACCGCTTGCTCGCCGGCGACCGGCCCAGCCTCTGTGTGCCGCCGCCAGCCTCGCCGTGCCGACCGCGCGTCGCCGCCGTCCACCTCGCGCAGCCGTGCCATCCGTCCAGCCGCTCCTCCCTTCCCCTGTGCGCGCGCGGCTCCGAGCTCGCCGTCGCTCCCAGTGTTGTCCAGCCGCGCCCCGCCGCCGCCGCGCGTCGTCACCCTCAGCCACCGCGCGCGCCGTCCGGCCGCCGCGCCTCACCCCCAGCCGCTTCCCTTTTTCCTCCCTCCCGACGCCGGCTGTTTCTGGCTTCTGTTTGTGGCCGCCCAACGCCGGCCCGGTCGTGCGCCACCTCCGCTCGTCGCCACCGTCCACCTCCGACCGTCGCCGCCGCGGTCCTAGTCGCCGGAGCAGCCCCGATCAGCCCCTACAACGACTATTCCTTCGCCGTTCGTCGTCGTCCGCCGGTCGCCATTCCGAGCCGGAACCACTGCGGACCGCCTTCGTTGCCGCCGTCGTGCTCGCGTCGACGCCGTCGTTAGCCGAGTAAGTTAATCCCTAATCCCGTATTTAGGGTATTAAGTTTAATTTATATTTAGTTCGTATTAAGTATGGGTTAGTGATTAGTTAATTATGTTTAGAATTTAAGTTGTTAATTAGTTTATTGTTATTGATTATTATTATTATATTAATTATTTTCGGAATTTTAAATATTATTTTATTAGTTAATATATTAATTTCGAATTAAATATTAATATTTTATTATTAAATAATTAATTTTCGAAAATTAAATATTATTATTTTCGGAAAATTTTCTAACGCCAATTATGATGCCAATGTTGGTTTTCGCCGTATAAGTTAGCGTATTTGGAAAATGATTTGATTAATTTTGATTTGAGAAAGTATTATGAATTTTGAGAAAATTTAAATTATTCTTGGATATTATTAATTAATTATATTTCGAATTTAATTATTATTATTTCGGAAAACTTATAATTTCAAATTATGATTTCTAACTTGAATATTGGCGTGTATGCCGTGATTTGTCGTATAAAATTATTTTTTTATGACAATTTATTTTGATCGGGAGTTTCAAGAAAATTTACGAGATTGCTGGTATTAAATTGTTTTTATTGTTATGCCAGAAATTGATAGTGGTGTTTTGTGATTAATACTTATATCGTTATTGGAGCTTGCAAAATTGATTGCCAGTTGCATGTGCGACCATGTGATATTGTTGTATGGCATTAATTAGAGCACGATTCATGTATGCATGGGCTAATTGAGAAGATAATAATTGGTCGGAATGCTTGTGTGCTCGTGTGGTCACACGTTGGAGCCGTCTTGCTGTGTATCGCTTGACGATGCCCGATTTATCGGATGCCTAGGGATAATCTGGAGTGCCGATACCCCGGATGCCTTGTCGCGGCCCGAGGCCGGACTTGATGCTCCTTACGGGATACCATCTTACTGTGTATCGTTTGATGTTGCCGTATTGGAATGCCGTCATCCTGTGTATCGTTTGACGTAGCTGTGCCCAACGGGGTGGGATGGAGCCCGGTTTTTACCGGTAAACTGCTATCTTGCTGCGTATCGCTTGATATGTAGTGGCCTCGAGGGGGCGTAATAATTGGAATACGTGTGATGCATAGTGCCTGATTATGTGGTAGAAACTGCGAGGCATGGTATGGGACGTGCTCAAGTGAATTCTATCTTATAATCGAGACACGCGAGACTGTGATGCATTAATGCATGGATAATTTATTTAAATACTTCGGGTATGCGACATATGTATTTCATCAACGTGTGTACCAAGGCGAGATAAGGATGCCTGTGGTTGCTGCTGTTGTTGCTATTGTGCCTGTTAGGGACTCCCGTGCGAGTTGGCCTCCTAGGCGGGGTTTAGGCCGTTAACTTATTGAGATTTTATCTCATTTGTTGTTAAACCTTTTCAGGGCCTTAGCACGTCGTTACTTTTGATGCGGTTCGGAGTACCGCAGTTTTGGTTGATCCCTAAGGGTTAGGCACGGGAGCTGTTTTGGTTGGAGTAAGTTAACCCTGGCCTTTGTTGTGTTGGCTTTTTGCGGTAGCGCCCGAAGTGGGCTTGTAAGAATATTCCCAGGGGTTAATCAAGTGAGAATTAAATTACAGTTGTGTGCGGTTTTCCACTGCTATCCCTGCTTGTTGTTGTCTGGAGTTTGTTGTGTTCGCTTCCGCATGCGTATTAAAAGATAAAATGAAGGGTCGGCGACGAGTCCTGGGACGTCGCATCTTAACGACCAAAGCAGGGTGTTGCACGTCCATAGGGTTCGGGGCGTGACATGTTGTCTTTATAAAAAGGTCAAAGAGAGACAGATTGGTTGCGATAGGGAGGTAATCACCATGATCGACGTAATATTTCTATTGCACCTCAGAGAAGAAAGATCGGATTTCGTCCGATCGGCTGTCATTTCGAAGTCCGTCGCTATAAACAGAAGAATGGATTAGAGTCGCTCGAAACATTGAATGCATCACGCAATAAATGATTAAAGATTCGGCTATTAAATTCATTGAATAAAACAAAAACCGAGCGGTTAAAATACACGGAACTACAAACTAACGGCAAGTATTGAAGTTATAATTAAACGGAAATGCATCCCGAAACTGGGAGACGGTTCTTTTCGCTCTTAAGTGTGCTTAGTCAGCTTCTACCAAATAATTTACAATCATCGTTTTGGAAATGGGGTTGCACCAATCATGTTTCAAACGAAGGAAGAAAAGGGGAAAAACCGAAAAACGAAGAGAAGAAGAAGGCAAGCAATACTTACTGTCAAATCAAGAGCGCGGCGCCGGATTTTTTAACCTTTGAACAGACGTCGTTCTAGAGGAGCATGGGGGGCCCGGCTTCCAGCAAAAACGAAACAAAAACAGAAAAAGGGAGGAAGAAGAAAAACAAGAAGAGGAGGTCAAAGAAATGGATCTCAGGTCGAGAGAGGGGAATGGCGCGCGCGTCGGGAGTCAACAGAGGGACCCCGAAAAAGGAAAGTATTCCCAGGAAGAAGAGAGACGCGGAGCCGAAGAGCGGATCCCACGTTTTCCTTATCAAATCACTATGCAAACGGCAACCCAAGCCGACACGAAAATTCGGCGCCTGCCCCCCCCCGCGCCCCCCACTCCCAATTTGACGAGAGAGAGCGAGCCTTGTACGGATGCCTCTAAAAGATCGAGCCGAGGTGGTGGGGGGGGGTTTTGGTCGGAGAAAAATCACGCCTGGAACAGTACGCCAGTTTCCCCCGCTTTCAACCCCCACGAGAATTGCACGACGAACACGCCAAAACCGCTGGCATGTCCTGATCGATCCCATCGAATGTCCAACTTCTTTCGAGCGCGAACTCTTTCCTCGTTGATTTTTTTTTTAGGGTCATGAGCTTCCTTGCGACCCCGAAAGGGATGGCATCCCTTGCGGTCAACATCTCTCCTCAAATCAAGGCCGGAAATCCGTCACTCCCCTCCTCCTCCTCCTCCTCCTGCTCCTGCTCCTTTCCAATGCCCTCCTTCTCGGTGTGCCAGCAAGGATGTCATCATAGCCTTCTTTGTGATGTCGCCGAACTAATTGAAAATGTGCTCACTGGTTTCCCTAAACAGGTGCGCCCGCATTGTCATCGCCTATGACCAATGAATGAAGTGCCGAGGCCTGATCAAATAAGGAAAAAGTGTAAAAAAAAGCCATACTTTTTGCATTTGTACAAATTCAGTCCTTCGACATATAAATAATTATTAATCAAAAGAACTGAATTGGTATAAATGCAAAAGGTTTAGGACTAAATTGATACAAATGCAAAAGGTTTAGGACTGAATTAGCACAGATGCAAAAGGTTTAGAACTAAATTGATACAAATGCAAAAGGTTTAGGACTGAATTAACACAGATGCAAAAGGTTTAGGACTAAATTGATACAAATGCAAAAAGGTTTAGGATTGAATTGGCACAGATGCAAAAAGTTTAGGACTAAATTGGCATAAATACAAAAGGTTTAGGACTTTTCTGACACTTTTCTCGGTCAAATCGAGCCGGCGCATAATTAGTCCAAGCAGCAACCCGAGGCTATGACTCAGAACGCGACATGCATGTTTTGTGAGGAGCTGGAATTCGGCGTAGCTCAAAACTGACTATAATCGACATGCTTTCATTCGATTTTTCCAAAACGACGCTTTGGGTTGATTTCGAAGAAATTTTGGTATCATTACTAAATGGGGCCTCTCCCTTCTAAGAAATTTTGGTATCATTACTAAATGGGGCCTCTCCCTTCTCCTTGCCAATAATGATGGTACGATGAACTGGCCCAAACCTAGAGAGAGAGAGAGAGAGAGAGAGAGAGAGATATACGAACACGACCACTTATTTAGGTTTCCTTTGATTGAAAGCCTTCAGGGACTGGCTCGTGTTAACACATTTGTGCCCAAGAACTTGCACTCGAATTCAATTATGGTATCGGCGCAAATAACATCAAATCGTACACGATTGCCAGGTATTCGATCTTCAGCTCTGATTGAATGTTTAATTATTGGGATTTAATAGCTTTCGTTAGTAAACGCAACCCCTTCATGGATTCTTCCCAAGTCAACATGTAACCTAAGTCCTCGAGAGTCCCTTTCACAAATTATCGGCCACAATAATGGAAGTTGCATCCATTTGCCCTGCAAATAGCCACGTAACCAGAGAAATTAGAATCTGAAAACTTTTAGTCGATAGTCGCAAGTCAAAGAAGCAATAACAGTATCGTATCGCACAATCAACCACTTTACAGCTCACCAACTTTTCGTATCCCGCGAAAAACTGCATCGAAACCGAAATATTTAGAGAGACAATCGATTCGGGAATTTCGCGACAAGTTGTGGTTTTCGTGGCGATAAGTCTGAAACAATATAGAAGCTTTGCATAATTTGGTAGGAGGGCACAATTAAATAAGCGCAACTAACTCATGTTTCGCAAAACCACCGCTTTTAGGAAAAAAAATCTTATGTTATCAATACATGCATACACACCAAAGTAACCGCATGGCATAGAAGAAGAAAAAACCACGGGCAAATGAAGGTGCATAACAGAAATATTTTCTTGACCCAAACAAACCACTTCCAAAGTTCCAACCATGCATGGGAACCCAACAACCTCATTCTTCACGCACACATGAAGGCACACGAAGACCCATCATTTACTTTTAGTATAAGGTCATCACTTCGCATTCTGGTCCTCGCGTGCCTCGCACAACCGCAATGCCAAAGAGCGCAAGGCTTCAAGAAGGAGAAAACAGCCAAGGAGATGCCATGAACGAACGCACACACGAAACCTCCTGGCGATGCGTTGAAAGGAAGAACACTGCGAGACAAACAGCCACCCATTGTAATACTAGAGAGAGAGAGAGAGAGAGAGAGAGAGAGAGAGAGAGAGAGGGTAAATTAGGGCTGAGTCAGCAAGGCGTGTTTGGTTCGGGGTTTAGAAGAAAAAAAGGGCTAAAAGGCAGAATCAAAATCACGAAACGAAATGTATTTTCGGAGACATCACGTGAACGAAGCATTCCGCGGGGTACAGCATAGCGGTGAGGCGAGTAACGTAACATTTCGCGAAGGCCCCTCTCCTCGCACCGATTTGCCAGTCTCTCCCCAAGGCGCGTGCCCCTGCCCCCACCTCCAGAGAAAGCCGCCGGGAAAAGTGTCAAAAAGATCCTAAACCTAGCATTGTTGTCAATTTAGTTTTAAACATTTTTTTTTTTGTTATAATTTAATCCTAAACCTTTTAATTTTACGTTAATTCAGACTTTCCGGCTAATTTTGGCCGGATATTACTAATGTGGATGCCGGACAGCCTATGTCGTACCACCATCACTGACGTTGATAATTTTAAATAATATTTTTCGATTTTTATGATTTTTTATGATTTTTTTTCTTTTTTTTCCTTTCCTCTACCTTTTGCTGGTGACTGGCCACAAGCCATAGCCGGGGCAAGCTTGCCTTGCCTAGGCGAGGTCGCCGTTGCCTGCCACAGGCGATAGGGGCGAGCAACTTGGACCGCCCAAACAGGGACCGGACCGGCGGGTTTGGTCCGGTTCTCGGGACTATAAGTCCGGTTCCCGATTCCTAAAAGTGAAATCGATTTCCGGGAGGTCTCGTTCCCGGTTCCAAGGGGGAATCGGACCAAACCGGGTCGACTATTTAATATGCATTTTTGTTATTTTTTTCTTTAAAAAAATTATAGAATGTGAACTAAACTTTAAGTGAACTTCGTTATCATAAATTCATTGATAAAAATTAGTAAAATGTGAATTAAACCCTAAGTGAACTTCATTGACAAAAATTAGTAAAATGTGAAGCAAACCTTAAGTGTTTAACAAAAAAAAAAAACTAATCTCTAAGTAACCGGTTCCATTAAACCGGATCGGACTGGCGGTTCAGTTCAGTTCCCGGTCCTAGAACCAACCGGTCCGATCCACGGTTCCCAAAATTGGGAACCGGTTCTCTCAGTCCGGTTCTCAGTTCCACTTTGGAACCGGACCGGACCGGGAACCGAATACCCCTAACAGGTGAGGCCTAGCCAACCCTTGCCAGATTTGGCCTAGGCAAGCCCTCACCTAGGCAAGGGCAAGCCTTGGCACGGGCTCCCCTCACTAGATTTTGCAAGGCTGGCCCTCGCCCAGGCCACGGTAGCCTTGCCCGTGCCAAGCCAACGCCTGGCGAGGGTCAGCCGGGCCTTGCATGTGGTGGTTGACTGCGACCATCGCCCAGGCAAGGCCAGCCCACCACTCGGCCATATCAACATAATTAAATCGAAAAATATTAACATATCATTAAAAATTGTCCACGTAAGAGCAAGCGGTGTCACGTAGGCCTTCCGGCGTCCACGTCAATAATATCCGGCAAAAATTAACCAGAATGATTGAATTAACACTAAGACAAAATGTTTAGGATTAAATTAGCACTAAAAAAAATTTAGGACTTTTGACACTTTTCCCCAAAGCTGCCGTCTCAAGGCGGACGGAACCAATGTATTCAAGTGGTGAGGCTGGTCCTGGATGCATGCGTTCCGACCTCCACATCGTTACGGAGGAGCTGTAGGGGAACGCGAGCAAGGAGGCACGTGAAGAAGGAGGGCGGTTAGTGTTGTTGTGGAGAGAATAATTTTTGTTTCCACTTCCCATGCAAACAGAATAAATTCAATTCACCCCCTTCCTCCCTCCCTCTCTCTCTCACGTGCACACACACACACAACCCCCATTTTTCTCCTGTGCTGAGTGTATGCAACATGTGTGTGGGTGTATATAAAAGCTGAGCATCCCCACCACCTTAAACCATCCCTTGCCTGATCCTCAGCGAAAGTTAGTGAGAGAGCGGGAGGGAGAGGGATAGAGAGAGAAAGAGAGAGAGCTAGGGTTTATCTCTGAACCCTGCTTTCTTCTTCTGGTCTTTGCCCTTGGGGAGAGGATTCTCTCGGTTGGAGGTGAAATGGCTGATTATCATCTGTTGACCATCGCTTTCGGTATCCTTGGTAAAGACAAAAGGAAAACAGAAGAACACCTTCATCTTCATTGTGCTTCTTCACATTAATGCTGCCTGTTGGGCATTTCCTTCCAACCCACTTCCCCCATGCATCGTCATATGATCTACATCCATTTTTCTTTTCCACTTGATACATCGTTTGTATTTAGTATCTTTAGCATAATGTTAGTGGGTCATTCTTTTCTTTTCTTCTTCTTTTCTCATGGCAACTCTTTCTTCGGAACCTCGCTCTTTCTCTTATTATCAATTGCAAAACACAAGTAGAGCCAAAAAAAAACACAAAAAAAATAAGAAAATTTTTGCTGGTGCACTTACCTTGACACTAGTCTTCACATATAAGAAAAAGGGTTTTACTTTAATTAGTTTCTTTGTGATCATACAAGCCTCGCTCAAAATAAAGCCTCGGGGAACTTTTTCAGTCTCTTGGACTTTTGCCAGCTTTTGACAACCCTTTTGGCCATTTCCTCCAACGATTTTTATTTTCACTCTAGTGCAATTTTAGAATTAGCTTTAAATGTTGAGGCGGATACGTTGGCGTCTGTTTCCGTCTTAAAGTTGCTGCAAAACCAACCAAAAGCTGCTCTGCGATCTTTTTGCAACAAACTTGGGATTAATGTTGTTTCGACTCGGTTTGCATTTCGTGGGAATTCATTCTTTTGTATCCTTCAGCTGTATCGTGACTGTACATAGGTCATAGAACGACATGCAGCATGATTTAGCTCGAGTTTTGTTCAACTGCGCCGTATGTGCTCGGCAGTTAGATTAGTAAAATGACTGAGGTTGTTCTTCTTTTTCTTTAACTTAACCTAGGAAAAAGAAAATTTTCATCTGCTCTGCGCTTGCATAGAATAATCTAACGGTCGTACTTTTGTTCTGCAATTGATGATAGGAAACGTTGTCTCGTTCCTCGTCTTCTTGGCTCCACTGTAAGTAATCATGTTTCTTTAAAGTTCTTTTCTTTCCCAAGAATGAAGATGATATCATTTCATTCCTTCACGTAGATGGTCGTTTGATCCTGATATAATAACTGCTAATTCTGCTTCTTTATCTTTTATTGTAGACCGACATTTTACAGTATTTACAGGAAGAAATCGACCGAGGGTTTCCAGTCGTTACCCTATTTGGTTGCTCTATTCAGCTCAATGCTTTGGCTTTACTACGCATTCCTCAAAGGAAACTCTACCCTTCTCATCACCATTAACTCCTTCGGAAGCGTCATCGAAACGGTGTACATCGCCATATACATTGCTTATGCGCCGAAAGCTGTGAGGGTACGTACTGATTGTTAGACGATACAAGCTAATATTCGGAGCACAATGACACAGAGGGCTTAACTAGAAACTTTCTTTGGCAATCACGTGATCTATACAATGGAAGAATTTATGTTCGACGAGAAAATAACTGAAATTTGAAGAATACAATAAATTCCAATGATAGTGTACCACTGACTGGGTCGACCGAATGCGTTTTACGCTCTCCATCATTCCCATCTGATTATTGTTAAGTTCTCTTTTCCCCCTATTTTTTCTAACTACTCTGTGTTTGTTCTGTCTAACTTAATGATCTTGAATATTGCAGAACTCCACGATTAAGCTCTTTCTTGGGATGAACTTGGGATTATTCTCTCTCTTAATTCTCATCACACGCTTCATTCCAAATGCTCATACACGCGCCGTGGTGTTCGGATGGATCTGCACAACGATTGCCGTGTGCGTCTTCGCAGCACCGTTAAGCATTGTGGTGGGCACTCAAAAACCCAATCTTCCTCTTCCCAAATTCTCATATTTAACCATGGAAAACGCATTGTAATTTTCTCTTTTTTGGGCCTATTCTGGTGTCCAGGCACGAGTTATACGAACGAAGAGTGTGGAGTTCATGCCCTTCTATTTATCGTTCTTTCTAACAGTGAGTGCCGTCATGTGGTTCGGCTATGGTTTCTTCGGAAAGGACTGGTACATTATGGTAAGTGATCTCCATTTTCGAAAGATTAAATTAACGATTGTATAGGATTACTTTCATTTGCATTAAGTGTATGTTCTATCATAATGTGCATTGGTGTAATGTAGATCCAATTAATTTCTTCAGCATCGCTTTTGGGATCTGCTGCATTTGATATGAAACATATTGCGTTGGCACGTCGTTTTCATGGACTAAGACTAATTAAATTTTCAAGAAACGCTAATGCCGGTCCCATGTCCATAGACATCTATACACCTTCTGTGTGATTGGATTTACCCTTCACGTTGTTAGGATAGGATGAATTTATGTAATTCTTTAGCATGGTGATAATTTTCGGTTTTTTTCTTTTCATATTATATACTATTGCATTTTATTCCATGTATACTGAGGAGGCCAAGAGCAAAGGATCAGTTCATGATATCTAATTTTGGAAAATAAAAGTTTAATAATATCGATCGAGCGGAACACATTATTAATGATTATGATTAATGGAGGATCGAGAATTTACATTTTGGAAAATGGACGGACACGAGAATATCTAACAAAACTTAAGTAGGTAGCTTTTTTGGTCAATCTAAACGCATAAATCCAATATCTTTTAATTATTACGGATAAAGATTATGTGATGATTGTGTCTGCATGTGATTGAGGTAATCGATATCACATGATACTTCCGCCGGAGATACTAAACTCTCCTTAAAAATGTGGTCAAGCTTGTGGCAGAGTAAATGTTTTGTCAAGTTTGAACCTAAGTTCGTCCGAACTAAAGAATGTTCTTGATCTGGACATGCAGACACCGAACATCCTAGGCTTTCTCTTGGGACTATGCCAGATGGTCTTGTACGGGTACTTCAGAAACAAAGACGGCATCGTCGTGGTGGAAGAGAAGTTCCCACAACACATCGCCAACATGGTCATTCTCACCCCCCTAGGAGTCTCCGACGTCCACCCTGTCACCGTCGAAATCCCGCCCCCCATTGACGGCGGAGAAGCCCATGTGGATGAGCAGCAGCCATCACAACTGCCGGAGGGCACCGCGGAAGTGGTAGTTTCTGGCGATGACCTCCAGGCCAGGGAAGATTTGGGGGTCTGATCTGCCAAGTTATTGGTTAGCTCGGGCCCAATTTACCATTTTGTGTCGAGCTACCCTCTCTATGATGATCCTACTTTCTTGATTGCGCTCTCTCTCTCTCTCTCTGAGTGTCTCCATCGTTCGGTTGTAATACAATTGTATACGAAGAAGTGCTTAAGGTAATCTCCCAAAGTATGTTTGTTCTTGTGCCATCTAAATAAAGAATAGATCGAGTTTATTACTAATATATTCATTATTATGCAAGTGGTTGAGAAACCCGTTTTCGTCGATGATGTGGGGTTGATGATACTCGTGCTAAATTGCCTTATGTGGAACACGGCTAAGTATAATTGGCCTTATGGTCCATTTATCCGATGGTGCTTCTGACATTGCAAGCATTTTAGCTGAAATTCATGCCCGGGAAGAGAGTAAAAGTGCACGAACTTGTAGCTATGCAATTCGAAAGATCATTGTAGGCTGTTCATGATTGGATAGGAATTCAAAAACTTGCATCATTTGCAATGTCCCTGTGATAAGCAAAGGAGCAAGAAGATTCAAAACCAAATGGAGTTTTAATCTTCTTCTACGATTGAGATGAGATAGTCTAACAAGCCCAAAATTAAAATACGCATGGACACATGATTGCTACTAACCGCGACATGCAAATTAGGCAATAAAAGATGTTGCTTGAACTTAGAGTTAGAAAATGCGGGCAAATTCTGGTCAGAATAAACTTACAACATCCAGCAGAAGCATCACAAGACAATCTCTCTCTCTCTCTCTCTCTCTCTCTCTCTCCTTGTTTATTCTCTATCTAGATTGCTGTCCTAGCAGTGATATACACATAAGTCTTCTTCCTCCAAATTTCAAGAAGATTATAAACAGAGAATGGAGAGATGGAACCCGAAAAGCGTGAGTTAAAGCAGTAGGGACCGATTCCTCCTAATCGACCACAATCTCTCCACTCATTCAGTTCGGCTTTTTCCAGTCTTTAGTTTTCAGTCTATGAACCAACTCTTTTACCTGAAGTCGGAAGGCTAAAGTTAGCTAGATGATATTATTTCTTCAAAGGGCCTTTTCTGGATCATCTAACATGTAGAGAAGAAATGAATTCATAGAAAAGACCGTGTTTGATGTTTGAATCAGTTACACAGTGTATTTTTGAAGAATATGTGGATCCCTCCGCAAGGAAGCTAATATTTTTTCGTGTTGTTGCCTCCAGTTTAGTGGAACTTTTGTTTAGCCTCTTTCTTTTGCTTTCGCTGAAATGCTTTGTCGGTATTCATTGTTTCTTTGTCAGGCAAATGAAGTCGGAGCTAAAGGATATTGACAAGCTGTGAACAGTGGAATCAATCCTTAAACTTTTTCTGTCTGATCAGAGAGTCTAAAGTTGGTGCAGCAGATCTTTTAATTGGAAAAACTTGGATTAGTTTCTTTAATGAGTTTGACATGGTTGGTTTTTGTAATGTAATCTTAAGATCTTCAACCTAATTGCATCTGTCTCAGAATTATCAAATTTTGAAATCGTCAGATTGACATTTTACATAAATATTCTGCCCCGGTTCAGTCATCAACCAAAGTTTAGACTTTTTCATATGGACTTCCTTCCTTTCAGAAGTATGTTTAGAGGTGCTTTTGGAATGGAAAGAGTTCTTGAAGTGAAACATTCCATTACTCCATAGTTTTTAATTAAATATGTAGCTGAACATTTAAAGAAAACAAAGTGATTGCAAGTTCAAGTTTCTTTTTGTTGCTTTCACCAAAAAAAAAAAAAAAACTGGGCTTTACGGAGTATTATTGAGAAACGGCGGCTGGAAAGCAGTTTGACAAGCTTGCCTTCGCTTCAATATCTTTCATCCTACAGGGGAGGTCCTTTCCAAGAAATCCTAAGTTCTTTCTGATGTTTTGCCTGTGCAGGCACGTCCATTATTCAATGACGGGCGAAACTTCTCGATATTGGCAGATCCAAGGCTGCAGCGGCGTTATCCAATGCGGGGTCCCTATCAGGCGCTTGCCGGGCATCCATGTGTGTACAAGAGCAGGCGGCTGTGCATCCTCCCCTTGGGGACGTGGTGATGGCGCTTTCTTACCTAGTGAACCAGGCGTACCAATCCTAACAAAGCTTCTAATTACGGGAACAATGGAACCGGCATCGATGAGAGAGGCGGTAAGATTTTGAGGGACGAGGATGCTGGATGGGGCACAGCAGGTGGGAATTCGAGGGGTCCGCGGAGAACGATTCTCCGAGGAACAGTAATTTGTTAAATAGAGACGTGAGTAGAGAAAGGGCCCGTTGCCAAGGCGTAGATGTGGGGAGAGAATTGGCGGGAGAAAAGACCGCCGAGCGCTAAAGGCAGTTTCGATGGATCTAATGGCACGTTGTCTTGATTGAGAATTTCGCGCCTCTTCGCTTGCTTTCTGTGAACCATACGAAGCACAAACAGGGCATTCATGTTGTGTCAAGCATATACCATTGCTACTACATACACGATACATACAGAAAATGAGCACGTTATCTACCTGTCCAGTGCTCTCCAGTCTCCCTTTTTATACAAGCCCAAATCCTCCTTCACCTGAGAAACCCTCTGGCGGAGGCGAGTTTGCGGAAGGTGAAGGTTTGAGCAGCAGCATGTGCACCCGGTCCATCCTTAGGGCCAATTAGATCCCTTTTCGACCCCACATTGCTTCTGTATTATGTGGCTCCTGTAATATTTCACCAGCAAATGAATGCGGAGTCTTTCTGCTCCTGCAATACTTCACCAACAAATGAATGCTCAAATCACGCATTTGGGAAATATTTCCGTTGGAGTACTCACTGGGGGTAACCCCTTTTTTCAACGCAATCCAAGTTCTTGCTTTGGGGAGATTTGCCTCCCAAATAGTGAGGTTTTTCACTCCAGTTCATTGCATCTGTCTTATGATCACCCAAGCAACAGTTAAGAAGAAACATGTCATCTGAATTCTAGGAAACTGTAAACACTGAATTAGTAATTTTCTCCTCGTGTAATCTACGAGGAGATGTGAATAAACTCGATTGTGCGATAGTAGATATGGTTCGAAGCTAGGAATATTGGCATGCTCTTAAGTAACGTACATTGAATTCCATAAAATATGTATTGAATTCATCTCAAAATAATGAATTCACAAAGGAAGCGACAATGAAATTATCAATGTAGAGCAACTTCTGACTTCATCTCGACATGTGAAATCTAGAGTTTTATTTCTCTAGACAAAGTGTTTGAAGCCCAATGGGGATCATCTCATAACCGCTAGACGTCGCAGCCAATTACCAAGCTTCAGCGACGGCCAATGAATGGCCATAAGAGAGGGCCAATGAGATCGAGCTCATCCGAGGCCTACAAGGCTCCACCTTGCTCTATCTTGGGAAGCTCGAGCCTTGCCGGCCACGGGTGAGGCTCCACCTTGCTCGAACCCAACAAGCTTGAGCCTTGCGAGATCCTGACAATGTTGGCCCTTCCCTGTGACAAATCATGTTACGTAAAACGGCCAGTATCTACGTCGATAATTTTTTGTCAAAATTGGCTAAAATGACTAAATTGGCAAATTGTCAAAAGATTTAGCATTCAATTGATACAATTGAAAAATTTACGACTGAAATGACACAAGCGCAATAAGTTTATGACTTTTTGGTAATTTTCCTGCCCCTTGACTACCCATCGATATAGATACCCACACCTTTAATCAACATCTTCACTCTTTTTTCGTGTGTTCAACACTCAGCCAAAGTTGCGATAATATTGGCCATATATTGGCTTTGTTATCAAAACGAGATGTTCATAGACCACGTGCCACACTGCATCAATAGCTGCATTTCATAGTTATCGATAATTGTCATCCACTTTATGTCGATAATGGCCTTACGTAATTGTTGCTGGATCACATGGCTCATCGATATTGATTCCATCATAACTCTTTGGCGAAATCAACTTTATGTCGATTATATATCAGACCAAATCGACTTCGTCTCAATTCTAAGGAGTTAGCCAATTTTTTCTGTAAACAATTTTTCTAATTGAATGTAATTGATATTATATTTATCTTGTTAACTTAGATAGTCATATAATAAAGCTTATATATAGATTGATGTTGACAACTAAATTTAATAATAATTTGCATAGAAAATTAGGGATTAAATTTTAACCCCTAAACAAAAATATTACAATTGCATAGCATTTAGTTTGAGTTCATATAGATTAATTGTATTCCGCATCGGATCGGCGGTGGTAAGCGAACTTAAAATTCATCACGTAAATCGAGCTCAGGCACCGAACAAGACTTGGCTCACTCGGAAGACAAGGGCCGAAAATTACAAGTCAAAAAGGGTTGGGTTGTTTTAATTTGAGCTTCAATTAGCCCATCAAGCTTAATTAAAGAAAAGCCCGAATTAATTCAGCCCACTTAGAATTAAATTAAATTAAAGAGTAAAACCTAAATCTAAGCCTGTTAGGACTAAAAAGCCCGGCTAATTGATCTAGGTTTGCGCTATAAATATATATTTATGTCTCATAATCTAAGGGGGCTGGTCCTTTGGGAGAACACACGTGAGAGGCCACAAAAATTGACATACGCAGCCACCATTAAGAGGAAAAGAAAATCGTGAAGAGAGGACACCTTTAGGGACACACGGCCATAGAGAAGGCGTGAGAGCATAGAGAGAGTCAGAAAGCAAGAGACAGAAAGGAAAAAAAAAAGAAGAAAAAGATTTTTGGTGTTCTGACATTGAAGAGAGGTAGAGGGACTTCACTTCACACGAAAGAGGAGAAAGCATGATAGAGTTAAAAAAAAAGAAGAAAGGAAAAATAGTCTCCTCCTTTTCCCTTGGTGTTTCGTCCACTTCAACGAAGGATTCGACTACAACCTTGTGCCACCGCCGATATTCTTTCAGTAGCCACCGCTTGAGACGCCGCTCACACCACGAGTGCCAGCAGCTCCGGCCGAGACCCGCCAAATCTGGTGCAGTTCCCAGGCCGTCGGACAACTTGTTCGACATCTCTAGCAATCGATGGTTGTTTCCTTCAGTCCCGGATCCTCACTCACTAGCAATTCCGGTGCCCTGCGGTCTTCTTGGACACGCTCGAACTCCTAATCCAGCATGCCGAGCAATATCCAGAGCCTATCATGGGCAACGAACGCTGGTCTTGTGATCTCAATTGAAATTTTGCAAGTTTCCAGTGAGCATAGCAGCCCAAGCGAACCATCACAGCAACTCTCGTTCGTTGCTGTGCTCGCTGTCCGCGCGCACATCGCAGCGCTTTCCCGCCAACATTCTCCGAAGTTGCTGCCATCCTTGACATTCGTCGCCCTCCCATAGTGAGTTGCTGCTGTTCCGCGACTTCCGAAGACTGCTCGTCGCTGCTATCGTCTACCACTGCCAGCCGCCGCCACTCCCGACGCCGCGCCACCGTCGCCGGTCCACCCGCCGACGCTTATCCGATCCGCAATCCCGATCCGCTGCAAATTCAAATTTGAAAAGAAATTTGCAAATCAGGTAATTATCTTATCCTGATTTGATCTGAATATTTTGTTGCCTAATTCGTGCTTATTGATATCTAATTTTGCATATTTGAATAGTAAGCATTATTTCAATTACGATTTATTTCCTTTTTTTTGAAATCTTGGATATCTATTACTTATCAAATTTGGATAGAATTTAGAATTTTCAAAATCTTTTGAATATATCTAAGATATTTGAAATATCAAATTTTTTTCAAAATGTGATCGATTAGGAAAATTTCCTAATCCGCAACCACACATATAGAAATAAATCTATCCATCAAGCTTTAAATAAAGTTATTTCCATAGTGGGTATTTTGAATTTTAGAATCAATCTGTTAGGCTTCAGATCAAAACTTAATTCGAAAGATTTAGCGGTTATATTTTTTTTACTAAAATTTGTGATTTGAATTTAAATTCAAAAATACAAAAAAATTTCATAAAAGAAAATCAAAAATTTTTCTCTAAGTCAGGATTTATCAAAAATTGTCAAATTGAGTATTTTTCCTAAGATTGGTCCCGAAAGAGCATTAGGGTAATCTAGCGTAACCAAGTTCCCAAATTTATAATTTCTAGTTCGCAGAAATAAAATAGTACTCTCGCTATTTTATTTAGGTTTCTAATCAACCTACTTTAAATGATTAGTGGCGACTCTCATTGAAAATATTTGCATGCTCACAATTGGACCTAAGTTGCGATTTGGTAGAGTTTGGGAGAACTCGAGCTAGGTTAATTAATTTAATTGATCTAGTAATCTATTAGCCTAAGATTGAAAACCCGATTTTTTTAGGTCGCAACAGTTGATGTACCTTTTCATTAAAACCCATTAAAATATTCAGAAATTTCCCATTTCTCTTTTCCGCATTATTCTTATCAAAGAACTAAAAGGTCAAAAAGAAAAGAAAAGCCACTTTATAGAGTGGGATTACCTAATTTTTTGAAAAAAGCAAAACCTGAAGAGCATATCCACCTTTTCCACGGGAAAATTGTCCAAGAAAATCCTAAACATATTACTCTTTTACTAATTCAGTTTCAAATCTTTCAATTTTATCAATTGAATCCTAAATATTTTCGCATTTTGCCAATTGAGTCAATACGGCCAATTTTAGCTAGAATTCGTTGACATGGACTCCGGCCATCTTACGTGGCACAGTCAGCGCTAATATGATTAATTTTTAATAAATATTTTGATATTTTTTTAAATTATTTTTTTCTTTCTTTTCTTTTTCTTCTTTTCTTTTTTTCTTTCCTATTTATTTTTCTTTTTCCCTTCTTCCCTTTGCCGGCCACCACTAGGCTTCGTCAATGGTCGACAAAGGTTGCCAGCCTTGGGAGAGGGCCGCTCAAACCTAGGCTGGTGATGGCATCGCTCGCTTAGGTGAGTTGCACCCTTACTGGCTAGACGAGGGCCGCCCTCGCCAGCCTTAGGCAAGGGTTACCCTTGCCTGGGTTAGTGAGCCTGGCGAGCGTTAGCCACCCTCGCTTGCCTAGGTGAGGGCAATCGACAAGGGCAGTCGATCCTCACCTGGCCAATGAGGGTGAACCTCGCCAGTTCAGGTCCAGGCGTCTCTCGCCTGAGGTCGATGGAGGTCAAGGCCTGGCAATGGCTGACGGAGGGAAGAAGTGAAAAAGGAAAGAAAAAAGAGGAACAAATTAATTTAAAAAATTCGAAAAAATATATGTTATTAAAAATTATCTATGTTAGCATTGACCATGCCACATAGGACGGCCGGCGTCCACGCCAACAAATTCCAGCCAAAATTAATTAAATGGACTTAATTTGCAAAGCACGAAAAGGTTTAGGAGATTAATTTGCAAAATTAAAATGTTTATGACTGAATTGACAAAAGTACATTAGGTTTAAGATTTTTTGGACAATTTTCCCTAGTTTCCGTATTAATTAGTATGAAAACAGTAACCAAGCTCTCCACGTCTTCATCTATCATTGGATGCCGGTGGCTGCCCCAATCGAAGCGAGCAAGAGAGAGAGAGAGAGAGAGAGAGAGAGAGAGAGAGTCTTGTACCGATTCTCTAGATTGAGTCAAGGGGATCGATGGAGAAGAATTATACCTGGCATATAGTTTCCTTAAAACTTCATCGAACTCACGATAAACATGCCAAATAAGGCATCTTTGTGCCACGCACGTAATGGAAGTCTGAATGATTTGGGAACAATGGCCACGTTCTGATCTGATCACATCCCCCCCTTCTCATACGCAACCGGGATAATCACTCCATCTCCTTCATTGATTTGGCAGGGTTCTGTCCTCACTTTAAGCAGGAAATTCCGTCATCTCCCTCTCCTTCCAATACCCCTCAATTTCGAGTAAGAATGGCACACATAGCTTTCGTAATATCGCAGAAATAACTTAAAGTATGCTCATTGATTTTGCTAAACTGGCGCATTCCTTGTCATCGTCTATGACTAATAAAGGTACAGAGGTCCAGTGAAGTCAAAGCCAGCACATAATTAGACGTGGCGATTCCTGACGCAACATGAGAATGCGACTCGAACGTGACGTGGATTTGTTGTGAGGAATCGGAATTTGGCGCGATGTGGGTTAGACTCGAAACTGACTGGAAACAACACTTTTGAAATAATTTGAAGGATTTTGATATTGGCATGAAATGACATGAGTGATTGACGCAAATATAACACACAAATACGAATTGCCAGCCCTACATATCGTGGGATGTGAGCACTACATGATTTTGTTGTTCGTAAACCTGTAAAGGTAGGGCAAACGCAGGAAAATCTACGGAATCAACATCGATGAATACGATTTAGGATGAGTTTTAAAGGATGACAAACAATAAGTTTTGACTTTCAAAAGTTCGGAATCAGTGAGTGCATGATTAACTTTAGGATAATATGACATAAGTTCTGTGATTTAGATCTACGCATTAGTAGCGCAATGTCATTATATTTTATGATGACTTATCTTATTATTGACGTGAATATGTATTCTCTATGTATAGAAGTTATCGACCTTAAATTGCTAAATGGCGTTTCTCCCTCTCCTTGCCAATAATGATGATAAGATGAAATGGCTCAAACCTAGAGAGAGAGAGAGAGAGAGAGAGAGAGAGAGAGAGAGAAAACTAATGGACGCTTGAACACGGCCACATATTCAGGTTTCCCTTAATTGAAAGCCTTCAGGGACTGGCTCACGTTTACATTTGTGCCCAAGAACTCACACTCGATTTCAATTATGGTTTTGGCTCAACTTACGTCAAATCATACACGATTGTCAAGTGTTCGCACCACTGTACCATTCTCTAGATTGAATGTTTAATCATTGGGATTTAATAGCTTTCAATAGTAAACGTAACCCTGCGTGGGGCCACCAGAAGTGGATATGTAACCTAAGTACCGGAGAGTCCATTTCACACATCATTGGCCATAATAATGGAAGTTGCATCCATTAGAAGTCATGCTATAGTCTCCCCATTGACCCTGCAATAACCACGTAACCAGAGGAAATTAGAATATGAAAATTTTTAATTGATAGTCACAAGTCAAATAAGCAATAATAGTATCGTATCATACGATTAATCACTTCACAGCTCACTAACTTTTTGTAACCTAAAAAACTACATCCAAATCGAACTATTTGGAGAGACAGTTGATTCAGGAATTCCACAAAAAGTCAAGGTTTCCTCGGCGTCGAGTCCAAAACAATATAGAAACTTTATATAATTTGGTAGGAGGATCAATAAATAAAGTGCACCAACTCATGTTCCACGAAACCACCGCTTTTAAGAAAAAAATCTTATGTTATCGATGCATGCATAAATCCAAGCAACCACGTGATATAGAAAAAGAAAAACCATGGGGAAATGAAGGTGCGTAACAAAAAATCTTTTCTTGACCCTCCCACCTTGCAATCCCAAACAAACCACTTCCAAGTTCCAACCATGCAAGGGGAACCATCAACAACCTCATTCATGACACACCCTAACATAAATGCACAGAAAGACCCATCATTTGTTTTAGCATAGGGTCATCACCCTCTTGTCCTCACATGCCTCGCATAACCGCATGGCCAGAGAGTACAAGGCTTCAAGAAGAAAAAAGCCAAGGGAGATGCCATGAACACACACGAAATCTCTAGAGCTTTTTCTCATGAAGCACGGTTGAGAAAAACACTACGAGACAAACAACCACCCACTATAATACTAGAGAGAGAGAGAGAGAGGTAAATTAGGGCTGAGTCAGCAAGGCGTGTTTGGTTCGGGGTTTAGGAGAAAGCGCAGCTAAAAGGCAGAATCAAAATTCACGAAACGAAATGTATTTTTGGAGACGTCACGTGAACAAAGCATTACGCGGGGGACAGCTTTGCGGTGCGGCGGGTAGTGTTTCACGAAGAGGCCTCTCCCCTCGCACCGATTTGCCACTCTCTCCCCCAAGGCGCGTGCGCCGCTCCGCACCGCACCTCCATACATAGCCGCTATGTCACGGCGGACGAAACCAATGTATACGGCGGTGTGGCTGGTCGGGGACGCATGCCTTTCGACCTCAACATCGTTACGGAGGAGTTGTAGGGGCACGCGAGCAGGGAGGCACGTGGGGAAGGAGGGGAGAATGATTTTGGGCTACGCTACCTACTAATCCTCCACTTGTCACGCAAGCAGAATGACTTCGATACGCATACTCTCTCTCTCTCTCTCTCGCATACACACACACAACCCCCATTTTTCTCCCGTGCTAAGCGGATGCAACGTGTGTGTGTAGATATAAAGCCGAGCTTCCCCACCACCTTAAACCATCCCTTTCATGATCCTCAGTGAAAGTTAGTGAGAGAGCGGGAGGGAGAAGGAGAGGGAGAGAGAGAAAGAAAGAGAGCTAGGGTTTATCTCTAAACCCTGCTTTCTTCTTCTGATCTTGACCTGGAGAGAGGATTCTCTTGGTTGGAGGTGAAATGGCCTTCTTGGATTACCACCATCCGTGGACCTTCACTTTTGGTATCCTAGGTAAAGAAGAAATATCAGAAGCTGCTCAACTTCATCATCATTGTGCTTCTTCACAATGTTGCTGCTCGTTGGCCATTTCCTTCGATCCCACTTCCCCATTCATCTCATATAGTCTACATCCAATTTTTTTTCCACTTGATATATCGTTTATATTTAGTATCTTTAGAATAATGTTAGTGGGTCATTCTTATATTTTCTTTTCTTCTTCTTTTCGTATGGAAACTCTTTGTTCGAAACCTCACTCTTCCTCTTTCTATCAATTGCAAAACACATGGAAAGCAAAAAAAACACGAAGAAACTAAGAACAATTTTCTCGGTGCACGCATCTTGACACTAGTCTTCACATAGAAAAAAAAAAGGGTTTTTCTTTAATTAGTTTCGTTTTGATGATATAAGCCTCGCCCAAAATTAAACCTCGGGCAACTTTTTCAGTCTCTTGGACTTCCGCCAACTTTGGCCTACCCTTTTGGCCATTTCCTCCAACGATTTTTGTTTTCACTCTAGTGCAAGTTTAGAATTAGCTTTAAATGTTGAGGCGGGTACGTTAGCGTCTGTATCCGTCTTAAAGTTGCTGCACAACCAACCAAAAGCTGCTCTGCAATCTTTTTGCAACTAACCTGGGATTTATATTGTCTCGACTCGGTTTGCATTTCGTGGGAATTCGTTCTTTTTTATCTTTCGGCTATATCGTGACTGTACAAAGGTCATAGAACGATATGCAGCATGATTTAGTTCGAGTTTTGTTCAACAACGCCGTATGTGCTCAGCAGTTAGATTAGTAAAATGACCGAGGTTGTTTTTCTTCTTGGTTTTCTTTTTCTTTCACTTAACCCTAGGAAAAAGAAAATTTTCATCTGCACTCCGATTGCATAGAATAATATAACGTTTGTGCTTTTGTTCTGCAATTGATGATAGGAAACGTTGTCTCGTTCATCGTCTTCTTGGCGCCAGTGTAAGTAATCGTGTTTCTTTAAAGTTCTTTTCTTTCACTAGAATGAAGATGACATTATTTCATTCCTTCAAGTAGATGGTGGTTTGTTCCTGATGTACTTAACTGTTAATTCCTTTTCTTTTCTTACATCGCAGAACGACATTTTACAGAATTTACAGGAAGAAATCAACCGAGGGTTTTCAGTCGCTACCATATTTGGTTGCTCTGTTCAGCTCCATGCTTTGGTTTTACTACGCATTCCTCAAAGGGCGCTCCTTCCTTCTCATCACCATTAACTCCTTCGGATGCGTGGTGGAAATGGTGTACATTGCCATATACATTACTTATGCACCGAGAGCTACGAGGGTACGTATTGATCGTTAGACGATACGGTGCTTACATTCCGATCACAATGACACAAAGGGCTTAGCGAGGAAACTTTCTTGGGCGATTCACGTGATCTATACAACGAAAGAACTTTTTTTTTTGGTAAGGTATACAACGAAAGAATTTATGTTCGACAAGTTAAAAAAACTGAAATTTGAAGAATATAATTAATTAAAGTGATAGTGTACGACTGACTTGGTTGACCGAACGTGTTTTCTGCTCTCCATCCTTCCAATCTAGCTAATTACTGTTAAGCTCTCTTTTCCCCCTATATTTCTAACTAACCTGTGTTTGTTTATCTAACTTAATGATCTTGATTATTGCAGAACTCCACGATTAAGCTCTTCGCTCTTATGAACATCGGACTATTCTCACTCCTAATTCTCACTGCACACTTCATATCAAACGATCGGACACGCACCGAGGTGTTCGGATGGATCTGCACAATGACTTCCGTGAGCGTCTTCGCGGCACCGTTAAGCATTGTGGTAGGCACTCAAAAACCCAATCTTTCTCTTCCCAAGTTCTCGTATTTAACCGTGGAAAACGCATGTTGATTTTCTTTTTTCGGTCTATTATGGTGTCCAGGCACGAGTTATACGAACGAAGAGCGTGGCGTTCATGCCCTTCCCTCTATCGTTCTTTCTAACGTTGAGTGCCATCATGTGGTTCGGCTATGGTTTCTTCGTAAAGGACTTGTGCATTATGGTAAGCGATCTCCATTTTTGAAAAATTAAATTGACGATTGTCAAGGATTGCTTTCATTTATGTTAAACGTATGTTCTATTATAATGTGCATTGGTGTGATGTTGATCCAATTAGTTTCTTCAGCATCACTTTTGGGTTCAGCTGCATTTGATACGAAATAGATTGCGTTGGCACGTCGTTTTAATGGACTAAGACTAATTAAATTTTCAAGAAAAGCTAATAAGAGCGTGCGGGTCCCATGTCCATAGACATCTATGCACCTTTTCTGAGATCAGATTTACTCTTCAGGTTGCTAGGGTAGGATGAATTTATGTAATTCTTTAGCATGGTGATAATTTTCGGTTTTCATGTTATTCTGTAATCTTATTTGTTGCATTGAGTTCCATGTATAAGTAGGAGGCCAAGGGCAAAGAATAAGTCAATAATATCTATTTTTGGAAAAAAAAAGTTTAATAATATCGACCGAGCGGAACACATTATTAGAGATTATGATTAATGCTGGATTGAGAATTTTACATTTGGAAAATGGACCGACATGAGAATATTTAACTAAACTTAAATAACGTTACTTTGTGAAAATAATCAATGTGAAATCTTGGATTCTCGGATTGTTGGCCGATCTCAACACATAAATCCAATATCTTTTAACTATTATGGATAAAGATTGTGTATGCACGTGATCGAGTAAATCGATATCACGTTAATACTTCCGCCGGAGATACTAAACTCTCGTTAAAAACGTGGGCAAGTTTTTGGCGGACTAGATGCTTTGTCGAGTTTTAACGTAAGCTCGGCCGCCGAACTTAAGAATGTTCTTAACCTGGACATGCAGATACCGAACGTTGTGGGCTTGGTCTTGGGACTATGTCAGATGGTGTTGTACGGATACTACAGAAACAAAGGGATCGTCATCGTGATTGACGATAAGCTCCCTCAACACGTGACCAACATCGTCATTCTCTCCCCCTTAGGAGGAGACTCCGAAGTCCACCCCATCACCTTTGAGATCCTGCCCCCCGTCGACCGCAGCGAAGCTCACCGTGCAGATGAGCAGCAGCCATCGCGACCGCTGGAGGGAGCCGTGGAAGTTGTTGTTTCTGGCGATGACCTCCAGGCCAAGGAAGATATGGGGGCCTGATCTGCTAAGGTATTGGTTCGCTCGGGTCCAACTTACCACTGGGCTGGGCTTTAATTAAGATTGTATAGGTTCATATTAGTGGCGATTCATCCTCTCCATAAGGATCCTACTTTCTTTATCGTACTTTCCCTCTCCCCGAGTGTCTCTCTCGTTTGGTTGGTATCCAATTGTATGAGTAAGTGCTTAAGACAATCTCCCAAAATATATTCATTATTATGCCATCCAATTAAAGATTGAGTTGATTATTAGTATATTCATTCTTATCCCTCCCTCCTGGTGGATTCTCTTTCTAGATTGCTGTCCTAGCAGTGATATACGCGTCAGTCTTCCTCCTCCAAATTTCAAGAAGAGTATAAACAGAGAATGGAGAGATGGAACCCGAAAAGTGCGAGTTAAAGCAGTAGGGACCAATTTCTCCTAATTCGACCACAATCTCTCCACTCAATTCAGTTCGGCAAAATGAAATATGCGTGACACAACATGAATGCCCTGTTTTTGCTTCGTATGGTTCACAGAAAGCGAGCCAAGAGGCTCGAGGAGGGAACGAAGCAGGAAATTCTCGACCAAGACAACATGCCATTAGATCCATCCGAACTGCCTTTAGCGCTCTGCTGTCTTCTCCCTCGCCAATTCTCTCCCCACATCTATGCCTCGACAACGGTGTTTACCCTAGTCACGTCCCTATTTAAAAACTTTACGAAGAAACAAAAAGATACTTTAAGTCGCAATCACATTCTTTTCTTTATATGTTCAGCTACATTTCTATTTAATTAAAACTATGGAGTAATGGAGTCTTTCACTTCAAGAACTCTTTCCATTCCAAAAGCACCTCTAAACATACTTGTGAGAGGAAGAAGCAGATATAGCTCCGAAGCTAGGAATATTGGCCCGCTCTTAAGTAACGTACATTGAATTCCATAAAATATGTATCGAGTTCGTCTCAAGATAATGCATTCACAAAGGAAGCGACAATGAAATTATCAATGTAAAGCAACTTCTGACTATATCTCGACATGTGACATCTAGAGTTTTGTTTCTCTAGGCAAGGTGATTGAAGCCCAATGGGGGATCAATCTACTTTGATTGCTGTACAAGAGCCTTTTATGTCTGGCCTGATGAATTTTACCAAATGACCATTGCCCTCGACTGCCATTCCAGGATTGCTTTTCTTCGAGCCAGAGTCACCCGAGCAAATATTGGACACTATGATTAAATATTTTAGGTTTTCTAAGACCAACCAGAACCCATACCCATCAATTTGATAACAAGGCGTGAGCATGAATGATATTTGATGATGGTGATGATCGATCCAGGCCTAAGAAAAATATGCACTACAGCGTCACAAGGACCAAGAAATATTCTCATAGTGAAGCAAGTAGCAGCACATAGTTCTGCATAACATCGATCACTCACAACCAGCACTACAAAAAAAATATGAATTTTGCGATGGGAAAGTTTTTGTCGCTAATTTGCAACAAACTTTGCTACTGATTTATGTTTCGTCGCAAATTTATGACGAAACATAAATCCGTCGCAAATTTGCAATAGAAAATTTTCGTCGCTAATTCCGTCGCGAATTTGCGACGGAAAATAAATCCGTCGCAAATTTGCGATGGAAAATTGGTCGTCGCTAATTCTATCACAAATTAGTGACAACTAATTTTCCGTCGCAAATTTGCAACAAATTTCTTTTCCGTTGCAAATTTGTGCAACAAATTTACCATTTTGCAACGAATTTTTTATCCGTCACAATTTGCGACGAATTTTGCGACAAAAATGGATTCGTCGCTAATTTATGACGGAAAATTTTTTTCGTCATATCCACCCCACCCTTCAATTTCTCTCTATACCGATTCCTCACATCCGCCGCTTTTCTCCCGCCTTCTCGCTCTTTCATTTCTGTCAATATTCCGTGCGCACAAAAATCAATCTCAGTAAAGCTTTTATACCGGTAAGTATCGTAGCTATCTTTATTACTAAATAGACGACGAATACAGTCCTGTCCTTTCTATTCATCGCTAGATTTGTTTTGTTTTTATTGACTTTTTTTTCGTCGGTGACCGGCCACTAACGAGACCTTGCCAGCCATGGGGGGAGGCCGAGTGGCCTTGTCGGCTATGGGCTAAGGCCGCTCGACCTCCCCCCATGGCGGTGGACCTTGTCATCCCCTAGATCTGGGCGACGGCGAGGTCCACTGCCGGCCATGGCGAGGCCGCTCGACCTCCCCCAGATCTAGGCAAGGCCGAGCGGCCTTGCCCCATGGCCGGCGAGGTCGACCGGATGCCTCGCCCAAGTGTGGCCGTCGACCTCGCCCAGATTTGAGGGAGGCCAAGCGGCCTCGCCATGGCCGTGGTCGACCTTACCGTCGCCCAGGATCCGGGCGACAGCGAGGTCGACTGGCGGCCTCGCCCCATGGCCGTCAACCTTGCCGTCGCCCAAATCTGGGCGACGGCAAGTTCCACCGGCAGCCATGGTGAGGCCACCTGGCCTCGCCGGTGTCAACCGATCGCCGGATCGACGACCAAAGAAAAAAATAAGGAGAAATAAAAAATTTAAAAAATTCGCAAAAAAATCAAAAATTATTAAAAAATGAATGTTAAGTGATTTTGGTTTTATTTAGGTACATGTCCAATTGAAGGTCTCGCAATCCAAGTGAACGTTACAATTCTCATCAAATTGACTATTTTCTGCTACCAAGATTTCAGTTAAATATTTAGGTAAATCTTCTTTACATGGTAATTTTTTCAATTTCAAAGTAATTATTGCGTGAAAAACAAAATTTTAATTTTTATAATTTTATGGTTTTAATTAAGAACAGTAGATATGATATTTTAAATATTTTACGAGATTTTTTTTATTTTAATACAGGCACAATGCAAAGAGACAGGGCTTGGATATATAATAAGAACTTACCTAGACGTCGAGGATTGACCGGTGAGTTTCGTACTGGGTTAGAACTATTTTTAGACTTTGCTAGTAGTAAATATGAGTTAATTGATGGAAATAAGTTAAGATATCCGTGTAAAAAGTGCAGTAATGATAAATTTAATGTGTGATAAAGTTAGAGAACATCTTTGTAGATTTGGGCTTGCTCCTAATTATTATAATTTGACTTGTCATGGTGAACCATTTATATATGATGAAGGATATCAAAGAAGTCACCAATTTTTAATTAGGGAAGAATGTAGCTATTATGACCAATTGAACCCATACGAGAGGATGGTGATTGATGAAACTGGTCAGAATTTTGTTTCAGAATCGAACTGTGCAAGTATTAGTTTTACTCCTACACTTGAACAAGTGGGTACTAATCATGCATCACAATTAGAAGAAATAGGAATAACGGATTTTGATGAGAATGTGTGTAATAGAGCTTTTTCATCTAATCAGTTTTGGGAAGTGTTGAAAGCAGCAGATGAACTTTTATGGGCAGGTTGTGAAAACCAAACTAAGTTATCAGTGACAGCAAGACTGTTAAATATCAATGCAGAGCATAATGTGTCTACGGATTGCTTCAACTCTTTTGTTGAAATAATGTAGAAAACAATGCCTCGTGATAATATTATGCCAAGTGATTTTTACGATATGAAAAAGTTAATGGATAACTTAGGTCTTCCGATTGTAAGAATTGATGTATATAGTAGGGATTGTATGTTATATTTGAGAGATGATGAAAATGCAGAATCTTGCAAATTCTATAACCAACCTAGGTACAAGATTAACAGAAGGCAGGGTCGTAATCAGAAGCGTAGACCATGCAAGCAAATGTTTTATCTGCCCTTAATCCCTAGATTGCAAAGGCTTTATGCGTTTCAAGCCACTACTGAACACATGACTAGACATACAAATCATGAATCAAAAGAGGGTCTAATGTGTCATCCTTCAGATGCAGAGGCATGAAAATATTTTGATAGAACATACCCTGAGTTTGCGATAGAGTCTCGAAATATCATGTTAAGTCTCTATGCTAATGGATTTACCCCATTTAGGAAATTAGGAAAAAGTTATTCATGTTGGCTAGTTATCTTAACGCCGTACAATCTTTCACTTAATATGTGCATGAAGATACCTTATATGTTTTTGACATTGATCATGCCTGGTCCGCAAATCCAAAAAAGTTAATAAATGTTTATATGCAACCATTGATTGAAGAGTTACAACGGTTATGGGAGAAAGGTGTCCTTACATATGATGTTTCTACTGACTAAATATTTGTAATGAAGGCTGCTCTTTTTTCGACGATAAATGACTTTCCAGCTTACGGAATATTATATGGATAGAGTACAATTGGAATCTTAGGATGTCCGATATATTTGGAGAGATCAAAGTTATTTAGATTAAAACATGAAAAGAAGCCCAGCTATTTTGACTGTCACAGACAATTTTTATCGATAAATCATACATTCAAAAGGAATAAAAAAGAGTTCATCAAGAATAAGACTAAAAGAACATGTCCACCATTGAGGTTGACCGGCAATCAAATTTGGGAGCAGGTGCATGACTTTTCAACTATTGTTCAGAACCCTCACAGCACGATTTTTGCTTACGGAAGTACACATAAGTGGATAAAACGCAGTATATTTTGGGATCTACCATATTTGAAGGCTCATTTTATTCATTATAATCTTGATGTCATGCACATAGAAAAGAATATTTTCGACAATGTCATAAATACTGTCATAGATGTCACCGAAAAAACAAAAGACAATTTGAACGCAAAAAAAGATATGAGAGATATTTGTGATCAGCCAACACTAGATGTGGATGTAAGCAGTAGGGAATTAAAACCAAAAGCAGTTTATACATTAGATAAGGAGCAAAGGCAAGTTGTTTGTCAATGGTTGAAATCTGTGCGGTTTCCTGATGGATATGCTTCGAACCTCGGGAGATGTGTTGATTTGAATGAATACAAATTGATAGGTTTGAAGAGTCATGATTGTCACATATTGATGAAAAGACTAATTCCAATAGCTTTCAAAGAAGTTCTACTGAACTTTATATAGGACGCCATTATAGAGTTAAGTAATTTTCTGCATGATATTTGCTCGACAGTGTCAAAAGTATCACACATGGAAAAACTAGATAGAGATATTCAAATTATTCTTTGCAACTTAGAAAGGATATTTCCTCCATCGTTTTTTATTCGATGGAGTATCTCTTAGTTCACTTGCCTTATGAAACCAAAGTTGCAGGTCCCGTTCAATTTCAATGGATGTATCCATTTGAAAGGTAATTTTTTTTAAAAAAATAAAGTTCAAATTACTTTATTATATATTATGTTTCGATAGCTTCTTTCTATTGCAACTAGATTCTTATATCATTTGAAGAAAAAAGTGAAGAATAAGGCACGTGTTAAAGTTTTAATTTGTAATGCATATATTGTGGAAGAAGTGACAATATTTGCACCATACTATTTTGAGCCACACATGCAGTGCAAAAGGCGGAGAGCATGCAGAAATGATGAGAGCCACATTGATCCCAATTGCAAAGTATTTTCTATTTTCAATTATCTGGGTCGACTAAGGGGCACATGTTTGTTTCGTTACTTAACAGGCGAAGAATTGCATGCAGCCCATACATATATTTTACTAAACTGCCCAGAAGTCGAGCCATACTTCAAGTAAGTGTAAATTTGCAAATATATGTACTGTGTGTCAAATATTTACTAATATATAAATGGTATTTATTACTAGGATTTTCCAAACTTCAATGTATGGACTACTAACAAATGAGTTTGACCGTTTGTGCAATGAACAATTTGCAGTATGGTTCAAAATATATGTAAGTTACCTATGGACCAAAACCAAGTTATTAAATATTTTATACATCATTTATTAAAATATATATTATTGACTTTGCGTGTGTAACCTTAAGTTCACAGTAATCATAATGAACTTGGAGAGCAAGGATTGTTATATCATCTGTCATAGGGTCCACAGTTAAGAGTACGAAGTTGGCCAGTATATTTCATAAATGTATATAATTTTCACACTCGAGAATATGAAATAGGAAAAGCCACAAAGAATAGTAGTGTATCTGTTCGGTCATCCAATGGTGGCGGTTCAAAAGATGATTTTTATGGCTTATTCGATGAAATCATAGAGATAAAGTACCATAGACTATTAATGATGTGGGTTATGTTATTTAAGTGCAAGTGGTTTGACCCCGTCAAAAGAATGAAGGTGCATACGAAATTTAATTTAGTTGAAATAAATCACAAGAAAATGTATATGAAATATGAACAATTTGTCTTGGCACAACAAACAATTCAAGTATGTTATGCATCATATCCTAATTTAAAACGTGACAAAGCTAATTGGTGGGCTGTATGTAAAATCAAGGCACGGAGAAAAATCGAGAAATACTAGAAGGATAGAACCTATCAACAAGAGGAAGTTTGTAATACGGTTAAAACTAACGAATATGACATTCCAACTTTACGAGATCCGTGTGAAGCAATGATAGATGTGGATCCAACTGAAATTTGCGAATTAAATGTACAAGATTGTTCGAAATTTGATTTTGAAACAGATAATGAAGATCAAGATCAAGACGAGGACGAAGACAAAGATTAAAATTTTTGTGACAAAATATTAATGATGTGTAATTTTTGTTGCAACAAATGTTATTTTGGTTGCCATAATTGTTATTATTGTTCTTGTTATTATTGTTATTGTTATTATCATTATTGTTGTTGTTATTATTGTTCTTGTCGATTATTCTTATTAATTTAATTGATCGTCGGAAAATTTGTCGCTAAATGACGACAAGTCAAATGTTATTCGTGCGATGACATTTGTGATATTCTATTTTCCATTGGGTTTGGATCGTTGTTAATTTCGTCGCTCATTTTACGACAACAACTTATTCGTGGCTACTGTTCATCGAAGAATTAGCGACGGAAGTGAAATTCACGGCAATTTTCCGAATCCGTCGCAATTTTGCGACGGATTCGAAAACATCCTTTATTTTTGGAATCCGAAATAAATCCGTCGCAAAATTTTGGACGGAAAAAGGTACGTCGCAAATTTGGGACGGAAAAAAATTTCCTCCCAAATTTGCGACGGACAAAAAATCCGTCGCACATTTGCAATAGACAAACAAGGCCCTTCGCAAATTTGCGAAGGACAAAAAAAGTTCGTCGCAAATTTACGAAGGAAAAAAAATCCGTCGCAAATTTACGACAGAAAAAAAAATCCGTCGCAAATTTGGAATAGAAAATAATTTATGACAGATTTATTTTTCCGTTGCAAATTTCCGACGGATATTTTTTCCCATCGCAACCACATTCGCGCACATTTCAAAATTTTGCGCCTGTCTCTTTCTCTCTCTCTCTCCCCCTACACACGCACGTGCCCCCATTAGCCTTTTTCTTCTTTTCAGACTTTTTCTTCATTTTCTTTTTCTTTTCCTCTTTCTACTCTTCTTCTTCTTCTTCTTCTTCTTCCCGTTGTCATTGCCGAGTACCCTGAATCGCCGTTGCCGTCGTCGCCTGTCCGCCCGGCAACTCGCAACCGCCGTCGCCGTCATCGTCATCATCTGCCCGCGCATGTGGTTGTCGCTCGCCTAGCGAAGCTCGCCGCCACCCAACTCGCCCGCACGCCTCACAGCTGACTGAAGCCGTTGCCGCCCAGCCTCGACGAGCTCGCCGCCGCCCAACAGCCACCCGACGCCATCGCCACCCAGACTCACTCGAGCACTTGCCATCTCTGTCGCCGTCGCCGCCTAGCCTCGACAGAGCACTTGCCGTCGCCGTTGCCGCCGCCTGACGCCGTCGCCACCCAGCTGCCTCCCAACGCCGCCCGACGCCGTCATCGTTGCCTCCCAGTCACGGTCCTATGCCGTCGCCGGCTAGCCTCCATCTAGCTCTACCGTCGTTTGCCCAGCCGTGGCCAAACACCTGGCCAACTAGACACCACTTGGGCCCACGCCCACACCGAGCCCGCCATTGGCCGACCGGCCAAAATATTATAATTGTTTGGTTTTTCTTGACCTTGAACTAAGTAAGTAACTCCCTAAACCTACCTAGTATAATGAGTATTTAATCGGACTTGTTTAGGAATTGTTTAGTGTCTGATTGGTTGGCTAAGTTAGGGGTCAATTTCAAGATTGCATGTGACTTTGATCGATGTTTGACTAGTTAATTTGTCCATTATGTCGTCGATTAAGCGTTCAATGATGACCGGATGGTTGATTAAGCGTATTTTTTTTCAGAAAATGCGTTAAAATTGCACAATTCTAGAAAAATTCATAAAAAATTCAAGAAAATTTAAAAAAAGTTAGATTTTGGGAAAATAATAAATTTGGTGAATTTTTTAAAAAAAATTAAAGAAACACCAAAATTTCAAAATATCACAAAATGGAAAAAAATAACTGTGACCACCCACTTTGAGTGAAATTTAAATTTTTTTAGATGCCCAAAAAAAGAATAATAATAAAAAATTCAACATTTTCAAAACTTGATAAAATGGCTTAAAATTCTCGTGGCCACCCATTGTGAGAGAAATTTTAATTTTTTGAGGTGAACAAAAAAATTAAAAAATAATAATAAAATAAAAAATTTCAAAACTTCACATAATGGTTTAGAATATATGTAGCCATCCACTTTGAGTGAAATTTAAATTTTTTTAGGAAGCCAAAAAATATTAAATATTTAAAAAATTTTAAAACTTTAGAGAATGACTTATAATACCTGTGGCCACCCACTTTTAGTGAAATATAAATATTTTTACGTGCCCAAAAATATTAAAAAATAAAAAAAATTCAAAACTTTATAGAATGGCTTAGAATACCTATAGCCATCCACTTTTAGTGAAATTTAAATTTTTTTAGTTACCCAAAAATATTTTAACAAAATAAAATTAAAAAAATTTCAAAATTTTACAGAATGGCTTATAATACCTATGGCCACTCACTTTTAGGGAAATTTAAATTTTTTATGGTGCCCAAAAAATTTTAAAAATTAAAAAAAACATTCATAACTTTACATAATGTCTTAAAATACCCGTGGCCACCCACTTTTAGTGAAATTTAAATTTTTTTGGGTGCTTGAAAAATTTTAAAAATAATAAAATTAAGTTTATTACAAAACTTTACATAATGACTTAGAATACTTGTGACCACCCACTTTTAGTGAAATTTAAATTTTTGTAGGGGCCCAAAAAAAAAATTTTGGGCAAAAAAATTCAACAAATCAAACAGATTTCTCCTTCACAAGTCAATTTCTGGCAACATTTTGATTTCTGGAGCAAAATGGTTACTATTCGCACCCTTAGTTGTTTAATGCCAATCGTATGGTTAATTAAGTTAATTGTGTGGTTGCTTTGCTTAATTGTGACTGATTGATTAACTATGACCCGATCGTATGGGTTAATTGATGATTGTGTGGCCGAGAACGAAGATCATGTGACTGAAATTGATGTTTCATGGTTGATCTTGTACTTGATGAATTATCGTGTGGTTTGAAAGTGGATCGTGTGGTTAATTTTGACTATTGTCGGCTTAGCATGACATATCATGCTCATATATTGATGTTTGATATCAAAATAATTGCGATTCATAGTATATTTGTTCGTAAGAAATTGCATGTTATAAACACTCGGCATTGGCTAATTAAGAAGAAACATTTTCTAATTCTGAAACAAAATGATAAGCTTTGTCATATACGTCATTATGTGTCCGTAATGCGTGTTCATATTTTTTTACATATTTGTCTAATCTTCCTACTTGTCAGTATAAATGCGGAAGTCACATATATAAAAAACCAGCCTCTTCCTCATCCTCGTCCTCGTCCATTTCCTCTTCCCCTGTCCTTTTTATCTAACCCTCAACCACAATATGTTGATGGACAATATGAACATATTGGTCCTTCCTCCAACACTCAAGAACTTGTTAGGGGACTTGGCCACATGCGAACTAAATCTCCTCAAATTCCATCTCATTTAGCTCCCTCTCCTTATGTTCCATCTTATTATTCAGCGCAAGAATCAAATAATAACGGAAACACATGTGAAGAAGATAACTGATTCATGATATGCCCATTTGGAGATTCGTGAGTACTTTATTTTTTTTTTATTATATGTAATATTTATGGCTTTAAATATGGATATCAACTTAATTGTCAATGTTGCACAATATCCGTATATTTATAGATTCACGGATGCTCCGTTTGTTGTGAGGGAACTAAATAAAATAGTAAAAAACTATTGGATATGGCAGTATATTAATTACAGAAGTGCTCCACAAGAAGTGAAAGATTTGTGGTGGAATGAGTTCAAGGTAAGTTTTAGATATTCTATTTTCTCACCAACTAAATTTGGTGTAGTATATTGATGGTCAGGAATGATATAAAGGGACCAGAACAACTCTTTAGTTTTCAGTACTAAAGGGACTAGATATTTTTCCCGAGATAAATTTTACAAAACCTTTCGCCGAATTATCTGATGCATAGTAATGGATATGTGACCATCATAATAACTTTCAGTTTGTTTTGTATTGATTGCAGCGGAAGTTCATGTGGGATAAAGAGGAAGAGAATGAAGTGAGAAGAATTTTTTAGAAGAGAGTTGGTGATCACATACGAAATGTGATGAATAGAGCAAAGATTAAGCAAGTGAAGCCGGCTTTCATTACAGCTGACAATTGGGCGGAAATTAACAGAATTTGGGAAACTAAAAAGAGTCAGCAAATCAATGAACAGAATAAAAAGAATCGATCTTTTTGTTCTAGTAAAGGGTCTGCCACCTATGCTGGGGGCTCTATCAACATTGGAGAGCATTGCAAACGAATGGTAAGCCTGTTAAATAAGTTATAAGTTAATTTAATTCAATTACTCATGTTTACATTTTGTAGGCATATAAATTGGGGACGGAACCGACATTTGCAACTACATTTGAACGCACATTTCAAAAGAAAGATAAGACATGGATTGGCAATCGAGCAAAAACTATTAAGGTATGTAAGGTTATACTTTGGGCTTTATAGAAACTAGAATGAAAACCGTGAATACTTTTAATATTTATGGTATATATATATATATAAAGTTATTTTATTTTCATCTATATTGTTAATGTAGGAAAAATATTATGAACTTTTAATGAGCAATGCTAATGGTAGTGATGGTTGTGCTGCGTCTGAGCTATCGGTTGACAGTATGGCATTATGGGTAGAGACAACGGGTGAGATGAAAAAAGGAAAAATATTTGAGATGAGATCCTTGTCAAGAATGTACATGCCGAATCATGCCGGAACTTCATCATCCAATGTGATTGGTCCAATGAGGTCACGACATGATGAGCAATTGACCCAAAAAGTGAACCAACTGAAAAATATACTTGTAGAGAAAAACGAAGAAATAAATGACTTGAAACAACAAATGAAAATCGTTATGCGACACCTCAACCTCAATCGCGATGAGGTTCCTCCTGTACCTCTCGCCAATCCAATAGGTGATGAGCATAATGATGAGCGACACAATGATACTAAGATTGTTGATGATGATAATGATTTTCTCGGTCCTTTCTAGTTAAAATTTTCAAAATCGGGGGTAAGTTTGCTTCACAATCTTTTATGATATAAGTGCAGTTTTACCCAATATGTTCCTACCCTACAATTACTTTTTGTGCACAACTTTCTTACAACTAAGCTCTTTGCTTGCGAAAAACTGAAATTTTAGAAATCCCAGGATGACATGCTTGTTAAAAAAAATCATGATATTTGAACATTGTAGAAATACATGCTTTAATTGATTTTGAGTCCTCTCTTCTTGGGAATTGGTGTTGGTAATTCACCTCTCTAAGTCATTAAACTGTTAAATGCTGTTTGGACAAGGATCTAATTTTTCCTAGGTGACAGAAATACGGTTTACAAGGGTGAAAAAACTACAGTGGATGTCAAAGTTAACTTATATTCATATGTAAGAATATTGATATTCGTCCTGAAACGTTTTTTTGTTAACCCTCTTACTTGTTTTTTTATACCTAGTTCAACATCCATGCATAAACGCTTCTTTTATATTCTGGACTAATTGAATATCTTTATTTATGTATCCACATTTCATCAGACGTCGACAAAAGTGACTGCTTTTGGTGTCCTACCGAGTACCAAAGCTGCCCAATCTTGTATCTGGTTTGTCGATTTTTTGTTTTTTAAGCAGAATCTATGGTTGTCCCGCCTCCTATGAATGTTTTGAATATAATATAAGATTGGATATCAAATAGCATCATGTCAGACTTTATAACTTTGCATATATCGTAATTTTTTGCGGACTAGCATCTTTCCTTCAGTTATATTTTTCAATTATATGGCATTGTGTTTGGTTTGTTCATTTTCTATTTCTAAAGCGGAATCTATAGTTGTCTCGTATCATTTGATTGTTTTGAATGTATTACATGATGTTCATTAATGCATAGCTATTGATATGGACAAGATTTAATGGCCGAAATGTTGTAAAATTTGCGACGAATATTTAGAGACGAATTTTGCGACCAAGACAGTTCGTGGCTAATTTGCAACGAATAAGTAGTGACGAGTCAAGTTCATAGCTAATTTGCGACGAATACATCTTGCGACGAATTTTGCGATAAATTTTGCTACAAATAAAGTTCGTGCTAAATTTGCGACGAATAAAGTTCGTGACTAATTTGCGACGAATTATTTAGCGACGAATTTTGCAACGAAATTTGCGACGAATTTCGCGACTACATTTGCGACGAAATTTCCGACGAATAAAGTTCGTGGGTATTTTGCGACAAATTATTTGCGACAAATGATTTGCGATGAATAGTGTTCGTGACTAATTTGCGACGAATTATTTGCAACGAATTTTGCAATGGATAATGTTCGTAGCTAATTTGAGACGAATTTTGTGACGAATTATTTGCGACGAATTTTTTTCTATAGCAAAATTTTGCGACACCCTAGTAGAGACGGAATTTTTTCTGTCGCTAAATTCATCGCAAATTCGATTTGCGACGGATTTTGCCAAATTTTTCGTCGCAAAATTCAACGCTAATCCCTTGTTTTTTTGTAGTGCAGGCAATATCAAAAGTTCACAGCAGATGCTCGCAGCTTTCTGTATTTTCAATCGTGTAAACCTATCCGGGCTCAATTTAAATTCAGACACAAGAATCCACGTCTTCCAACGAAATTTGCGCATCCTGGTGATGAAGCCGCAAAAGAAGGGAAAAAAACGAGGGTACAGAGTAATGTCCACAGCAACAATCACTATCGTTCATATAGAAGGAAGAGGAGCATAAAAAATTCCTCTGCTAATCTGTTTACAAAGGAAGCGGCTGATACACAAATGTAGGAAGACTGGAGTTGGACTAGCATTGGCAGTAAAGAGAAAGGGACGTAATACACCGAGCAGGCACATCAAAATCAACCAATTCTCCAGATTGTCCACTAAGCTTGATCCATGGCCAAGGCCAAAAGGCATATACATATTTAGCTCCATACAGAGGTTTTACGAAATGCTCCTTACATATTGGTCAAGAAAAGGTCACACCTTCAAAAAGGATAAGAAAAGATGTAAGGAGAGAAAATAACAGCTTCTGCAATTAAGCAAATATAACTCACAAGCAATGGTCACCACAAAATGTCATCATCCCAAATCCTCATCATATGTCCACAGAAGTACTAATACCAAAAAGATGCAAGCTATATCAAAAGCATTAGGACATTGCAGGGTTCATTATCCGAAAAGACAGAAAAGTATCATCAGGGATTTTTTCTGGCAGACAATCTGACTATTTTGGTCCCCTACATAACACTATTTCAATAATAGATCATCAACATTGACACACATCATCTCATCAACCAGTTTAAAACAACAAAAGTTCATCAGTCACCTGATAGGAGTTCCAGGAGCATAGAGAGGGTTTTTAGCCACATATTCAACATATCGACTGTATATATACTTCAAAGCTTCCTGTAGATCATCGGTTCTAGGATGTGTAACCAAGATTATCTGCAAAGGCATGAGGAACAAGATGAAAAGCTAAGAGTATTTTCAAGAGAAGTACGATAATGGGCAAAGATCTGATTAAAGAATACATCGTCATTAATATCTTTGCTGAAGTTGCAAGCAATAGAAGCATAAGGCAAATCCTTAACACTGTAAAAGTAAGATGATCTGGCAATGCGATTCTCAGCAGATTCATTTTGCATTATTGAACAAAATAATAAGTAGTCAAAGCACAAATAATAGAAGCTAACACAAGCAAAGCATTTCTCTCTCATACCATGCATTCCAGGAACCACAAACACCTTCTAATTTTGTGGTGCCTTCAGATACATCAGAAGAGTGTCAGTTCCATAATAAATGCTCCGTTTTAACAGGTCTTGCTAATTTGCTAAGATTATTGAAGTTTTTCAGCGCAAGCTCTTTACAAGCAACATCTGAGGTTGAAAAATTACTCCAAAGACGGCAGAATTAGTTTAACTAACCTTTATACCAGAAGGACTTTCAATGTTTGTATGTGTTAGTGCGGAAACTGTGAAATGAACAACGCTGGCCTAGTAACTGCGGCACCCCAAGATTTCCTTTGTCTCCACTGCAAGAGGAAAAACCAGAGAGTGTGTAAGTTAATCGCTGATCATCCGGTTCTCCTGCATGCTTGGCCCTTGGCAATAGAAAGCTTTTGCAGCTTCAAGCTCATGGCACAGAAAAGTCCACCTCCTCACGAGCTACAGGAACTTGACTAAGCGACTACTTGAACATTAAGTTTAGTTGAGTTTCAAGGTCAGCAATGCTTAACTTGTCCGACCAATGAGTTATTGAGCAGTTATGTTTTGTGTGTTTGTGATGCGTTTGCATGTAAGAGGGAGCCTGCGAGTGCGCTTAGACAAAAGAAACACAATCTTCATGTAGTCTAAAATTTCTACTGCAGGTTCGATTACCGTTAGATTTTTCTTTTCCTTTGAGCTCAAACTCGACTTGAAAATTTCCAAAGTCCTTTCAATAGAAGGTTCGCTGAACTTTCGTGAGGAGCAACAGCAATTCAGCGAAAGAACAAGTAAATTACCAACCAAAGTAAAAACCGGAATTACCATCAAAGGGTGCCTGAATTGAATACACAAGATTCAAAAAGGTCACTCATTTCAGCAATTTCAGCGAAATTTAATCGCATACAACCGTTTGGGAGAGTGTTCAGAGACCAATTACGAAGGGATCCAAGTCAAAGCAAATCATCAAGCAACCGGGCAGCACGTACATTCTCGACACAATGCATAAAGACCTACAATTCTACACAACATTTTCGATGCTTCGCGCGATCCGCCATCCCCCCCACTCGGAATTCAACTTCCCGCGAAATCGACGAGACGATCGGATGGGAGACGCGGGTTGAAGCCAAAAGGGAATACCAGGTGGTGGGATCCATCTTGGCGGTGAGGGATTTGAGGAAGAAGAGGAGGCCGAACATCAGCTTGTGGTCCTGCTGGGGATTCAGGGGTCCGGAGGGGGCGGTTCCACTCCCGGTAGAACAAGCACACGCCGTTCCGGTTGAACACGTGCATCACGTTCGCGTTGTGCCCCGCCGCCGTCGGCGCGGGCGGCGACGGGCTGATGTCGGAGCCCCCGAAGAACTGCATCTCCCTTCCCCCGGACCGGCGATTTCGCCTGAAGGCGACGCCGCAAAGACACCCGGTTTTGCAAGAGAAACGGCGTTCCGTCGGTTTACGAGTTAAAAAGAGTGTAAAATTGAAATTGCTGCAATGAAGCTTTGTACCTGTTTAATATTGGGCAGCGTTTGCCCAGAGGACTTTGCGTTTATGCAAAATGTAGACTCGAAAAAGTATTTTTATGCAAAGCAAGTAGTGTTGGTAAACAACTTGTAAAATATTTATCCGCAAAAAAAAAATTTAAAATTAGAAAAAAAATAATATATATATATATATGAAAAAGAGAACGGAAGGCCTCCTAGGTTACGCGACTCAGATGATGCGCAACCTTAAGTAGCGGTCGCCAATGTCACCCAAGTCCCAGCAAGGTAGCGCTGGAGTCCCTCTTTAACTCCTTTGCAAGCAGTTGGAATAAAATAGGAACACTTACGTATTATCGAAGGCAAGATTGGAAGAGAAAACTACATTAAACCCCCATACTACCTACTTTGGTTATTGTTCTCTCCCTCGCTCGGTCGGTATACAAGGCATACAATTGAACAAAGAAGAAAGTGCTTGAGGCAATCCCTCAGCGAATATTCTTTCTTATGTTATCTAATCATAGATCGACTTAATTACTACTCGTGCTGAATTGCATTAACTCACTTGAATACCGCGGTTGAGTCGAACTAATCTATTGTTCCGTTTATCGGTTGGTGCTTCGCATAGTGCAAGCATTGCAGTGGAAATTCATGCCCAGGAAGAGAGCCAAATGAACGAACTTGTAGCCACAATTCAAAATATCATTTGTAGGCTGTTCATGATCGGATAGGACTTTCAAGACCTGCATCATTTGCAACATGCCTGCTATATAAGCAAAGGAGCAAGAACATTCAAAAAAACCAAAGGGGGTTCCCTTCTTCTACAACAGAGACCAGGTAGCCCAACAAGGCCCAAATTAGTAGATAAGATGTTGCTCAAAACTAGAGTTAGAAAATGCAAGCGAGATTCTGCTCAGAATGAACTTACAAGATTCAGCACAAGCGTTACAAGACAGACATAGTCTCTCTTCCTCTAGATTCTCTTTCTATAATGCTGTCCTAGCAAATGATATACACCCAACTCCTCTTCCTCCAAAATTTCAAGAAAGTATAAACAGAGAATGGAGACATAGACCCCGAAAAGTGCCGGAGATAAAAAAAGTGGGAACCAAGTCCTCCTAATTCGACCACAATCTCTCCACTCATTCCCTTTCAACAAAAGGGAATGTGCGCTACACAGCATGAATGCCCTGTGTCTGCTTCGTATGGTTGACAGAAAGCAAGCCGAGAGGCTCGAGGAGGGGACGAAGCGAGAAATTCTCGATCAAGACAGCCGGCCATTAGATCCATCAAAACTGCCTTGAGCGCTCTGCCGTCTTTTCTCTCGCAAATTCTCTCCCCACATCTTCGCCTCAGCAACGGCCCTTTCTCTATTCAAGTCCCTATTAAACAACTTACCATCCCTTGGAGAATCATCCTTCTCGGACCCCTCGAATTCCCACCTGCTGCGCCCGGAACCTCCAGCATCCTCGTTCCTCAAAATCTTGCCACCTCTCTCATCAGCGCCGGATCCTTTGTTCCCATAATTAGAAGATATGTTAGGATCATACGCCTGGTTTGCTAGGTAAGAAAGGGCCGTCACCACGTCACCGATGAGAGGACGCGCAGCCGCCTGCTCTTGTATACACATGGATGCCACAGCAAGCGCCTGATATAGACCCCGCATTGGATAACGCCCCTGCAGCCTTGGATCCGCCAATTTTGAAACTTTTCGCCTGTCATTGAATAGTGGACGTGCCTGCACAGGCAAAACATCAGAAAGAACTACTTAGGATTTGTTAGGAAAAATAGAGGCAAAGCCAAGCTTCTGAAACTGCTTTCTGGTCGCTGTTTCTCAGAACTACTCTATAAACCCCAGTTCTGAAAGCAGCAAAAGAAAGTTTAATCTGCAATCACTTTGCTTTCTGTGTATGTTCAGCTACGTTCCTATTCAATTAAAACTATGTAGTAAGGGAATGTTTCACTTTGAAAAACTCTTTGCATTCCAAAAGCACCTAATTGTACTTCTGAAAGTAAGAATAACTTGAAACTTGTTTTCATTTTCATCCATGAAGAAATTCTTCAAGTACACTAAATAATCACTAACTTATTCTAAGACATTGCCGTACAGGTTAACAAACCAGAAGTCTAATAGAAATGGGATTCATGGTCATGCAACCAGAGACATAAGTTAAATTAGAATTAGAATTACCCATGTTACAAGATTCTGTTCCCCATGGGGACGGGAGCTGTCAATGGCTTTTCGTCCAGTGATCAACTCTAAGAAGACTACCCCGAAACTATAGACGTCAGATTTAACGGTTAATTGTCCCGTCATTGCATACTCCGGAGCACAATATCCATAAGTGCCCATGACCCTTGTGGAAACATGCGATTTGTCTCCAACAGGACCAAGCTTCGCAAGACCAAAATCGGAGAGCTTTGGACGGAACCCTTCATCCAGTAATATATTGGATGACTTGAAATCTCTATAAATAACCGGGGGATTAGCTTTGTCATGCAGGTATTCTAAACCTTTGGCTGCACCAGCCGCTATAATCATTCTTGTGTTCCAATCTAGCGGTTCCTTATCCGGTGGGAGATCTGTACCAATAGCATAATGCTAATATCAGTTGCCTATTACAGAGAGCCGATTTTCACATAATTGTGACCAGAATGTGAACACACGACTATATAATAAAAATTGTAGTATCATATCTATATCTTCTTTTTAATTTGCAATAAAAGTCAATTTCACACTTTCAGTGCTGGGCCACTTCAGGGCAGAGTTCTAGGGGAGTGCAAAGAAATATGTACTGGATTACCTAGAAGAATAATAGAAGGAAAAACCTCTCATTTAGGCTAATTAATTTTACCAAGAAGATGATCTTCCAATGATCCCAAGGGCATGAATTGATAGACAAGAAGCCGTTGATCACCATCAGCACAGTAACCAATCAGGCTCACGAGATTAGGGTGATGCAGAAGGCTCAGCATCAGAACCTCCACCAGAAATTCGCGGTTACCCTGGAGACCATTCCTATCCAGTTGTTTAACTGCAACAGCCTACAAACAACTAAGGTCAAAGTAAGAACTATGTATAACAGCACGTACAAGAGAGTCGTGAGTAGCTCCACGAGATATGAGAATTTAACGGAACAGAACCGCAGCCAGCATAAATATGGTATATACAGTGCTTTGTCTGACAGTATCGGGACCTTCAATGGTTCAATGACTTATCCTGGGCAAAAAATTTATGTACAATGTCAATCTTGACAATTGTGAGACAAATGTGAAAGAGTTGTGCTCTTAAGATGTTATCATGAAAACTAACCATTTCAAACTCGTAAGAAAACTATTCCAAGTTTTTCTAATTAAAAGATCTGCTCTACCGACTTAGACTCTTCTGATCAAACAGAAAAAGTTATAGGATTGATTGCACTCTTCACAGCTTGTAGCTCCAAATTTATTTTCCCGAGAAAGAAACAATGAACGCCAACAAAACCTTTTGACGAAAGAAAAAGGGGCTAAACAAATGTTCCACTAAACTGGTGGCAACAACACGAAAAGTGTTGGCTTCACTTGCAGAGGGATTGACATATTTCTCAAAAATACACTGTTCGACTGATTCAGACATCAACCATAGTCATTTCCAATAACAGGAAAAAAAATGTTTCAACCATTTTAGTAAAGAGTAATCTCCACCAAAAAGCAAGGTTCAATTGGATCCAACCTATAGAAATGAGTTCTTTTTTTATTTTTAATGGTCAATAAGTATAGCTCCAATTGACTGTTGATTAGTTGGTAAGAAGAGCGACTAAAGTTGGATTGAAAATCGAAAGTAACAATATAATTTTCTATGAATTCATACCTTTTCTACATGTTAGATGAACTAGAAAAGGCCTTTTTAGGAAATCATAAATTCTAGCAAAATTTAGCTTTCCGACTTCAGGTAAAAGAGTTGGCTCATGGACCGAAAACTAAAAGCCTGGAAAGGGAATACTAAGCTGATGCAGATTTTAATTTACTAAAAACGCAACCATAAATATGCAACATACACAACACATACAGAAAATGAGCACGTGATCTACCTGTCCAGTGCTCTCAAGTCTCCCTTTGTATACGCGCCCAAATCCTCCTTCCCCTAAGAAACACTCCGACCTAAAGTTCTTCGTAGCAGCAGCGAGTTCGCGGAAGGTGAAGGTTTGAGCAGCAATTTGTGCACCCGGTCCATCCTTAGGGCCAATTAGATCCCTTTTTGACCCCACATTGCTTCTCGACCTCAGTCTTTCTGCCCCTGTAAAATTGACAAGCAAATGGATGCGGATAATTTCAAATTACGCCACTCGACATTTAACAAAGTGATCTACGATGGTGTGCACAGAGACAGCAATCACCTCCGCAGGTTTGAGCTCAAAGATTTAAATCAGATACATCACTTGGTATAGCTGAACAGTGATCAATCTGAAGGCACTCAACAGTAATAAGTGACTTGCAAAGTCAGCAAATCAGGTTGCCCACAAGCTAACCAATTGATTTAGAGAAACCTATATCTTTCATCAATCAGCAAGACCTGAACTATCAAAAATCATCCTGAGCTATTATTGCATCAGCAAAAGAAATCCAACCTATTCTCTAGAAACTCTGTAAACGGATTGGACTACTAATCAAACGTCCAGTTGATTCTCAAAGTCACAATCACAGAGCTAGAACCATGATTACACTCTTATGAAACTCACCTACCAAAGATTGGATCAAGCAGCGAAATACCAAAAAGGGCAAGAATTCATCAGTGAAAGCTAACGAAACTGACCGGACGGCAAGCTGGAAATCTTGGAGGACATAGTTGAGAGGCCGTGTTTCGGGTCGTCACTTCCTTTGTCCGGTTTCAGCGTCTCTTCTTCCCTCGAATCAAAACAAGGAAAGCAACCCATTTCCCAAACTCACAACCAAGAAAGACCCTCTTGCTTTTAATGCGGTTCAAAGCTCAGATGCATTCAAGCTCAATCAATCATCTCACGATGGCATCCCTACAAGCGCCAAGAGTCCAATCAAAACTCCAAAAGGGTTCGCTCGCAGAGGACGACCGTTGCTCCTCGTCCGATCAGGGGTCGAGGAGAGATCAGCAGGAGGAGGGAGAAGGAAAAGAAAGATGCCGAGCGAAACGAAGCAAAAGCTGTTCCAAGGCTCGAAAACAACAAAGAAGTGGCAGAGAGAAGCAGAAAGATGAAAACTTTTTTGCTGTGAAATCTGGAGAGAGAGAGAGGGGAGCCGGTTTTTTTGTCCTCGGCTTCGTTTACAGCCCCCCCTGAAAACACTACGCACGTTACGACAGCAGGCACACAGCTACACTCAATCTACCACCATCTAAGCCCACCTCTTTGACCACCCCCACAAAAGAGAAAATGGACAAAGGAAACATTTTTACTCAAAGTAATGGTCGAATATCAAAAGCAGATCAGCCATGGTCAGTGAATTCTGTAATTACAGAGAGTGGGGTCAATGGGGGGGATCGATTCCTGCTTTTGTTGTTTCTACAGGGCAAGGTGGCGTGTGACTCTTGATCGCAGCAAGGGATGTCAGATCATATAAGCTTTTTGAATATGAGCTTTTCTTGGCTCTTCCTTTCTTTATTCCTTTCGGTTGATAGAACTAATGCTCTCCACCATGGACCCAACTAGGAACTTTCCATGATTAGGCGAGCATTACTTCAAAAGTGGAGATTCATGGTCATTTTGGAAAATTTAGACAAGGAAAGTGAAGTCCACCCCACGAGAGCACGATCGGTCTTTCCTAAAGGCAGAAACGCAAATCGCCCGAGAAGATCTTCCTTGCAATGAGAGCAATCATAGATGCGTCGAATAAAATACCTTTTCATGCGAGGCGAATGAAGTCTCTTTTCATCAGTCGTCCCTTGCATTATCCCATGTATTAAAAGTCATTCTCACTTGCGTATGTGCATCTGCTCGTGGGGGTGAAAGAAACAGCTGCGATGTCACAGGCTTAGGTCTTTTCTGGCAGTGAAGAAACAAGACAGGAAGTAGCTCTAACTTGTCCTCTGATGCAAAGAGAAGGCCAAGGAAAAGAGAGACACGTTCGTCTAACCTCAGTCGTTGCACACGTTGTTAAGCTTGAGATCGTTAGTTGTCACTTTCTTTCCCCAAGCGATCAACCGCAAATAAGGACTCCGAGTCCTATGCATTCTAGAAATACATACCGTAGAGTAAGCATACCTCATAAATTCAAATGCCTGAATAAAAACATTATTGAATCTTCTACACCCACGTTTTAACGGGGACCGCAGGAGCAGGGCTTCAATTGTACCCGAGCGGTCGAGGAAAAGATGGTCTCATGGATATTGTTCAGGCAAGCCGATCTCACGATAGCAATGACAAGACAAAAAAGAACTCTTTACCCACGTATAATACTCACTCGTCGAATTTACAGCTCTTGATTTTAGATCATCGGATGTGTATCTCGAAGATGAATTTTTTTGTATGTAGCAGGAAGCAATCTTTTGTATGCCAAGTATGGAAGAAAACAACTCGAAAATCACGATGTCCATCACCTCTCCCTTTTATTTAGATTCAACAGTAACCCTAAGTAAACTCCGTATCTTACGTGTGTTTGATCAAGTGGTTGGCCACTTGTCTTTCTCCTCTGAGTTTTCTAGCAGAGACTTTGATATTATGCACATCTATCAACCTCGATGGAAGGATGCTAATGAATTCGACCGAAATTAATATCACAAATTTGATAAGATTCGTAGAGAAGTCATCATATCAATGATATAGTCTCGTCACGGTTCGTAATAATTGACTTATATATAAATTTGAATAATGATTTCTAGTTTGTCATTTTTGGGGGCAATCCCACCATTGAAAAAGACACATAGAAAAGATCGAGATGGGCACCTCAAATTCTCAATCCAATGAAGCATTGACAAAAGAAGTGGAGGAGATTCCAAGAAAAGCGACCCCGATGAGCTTTGCTGCGGAAGTGACGTGGGCAGATCGAGTGACTTGGTTCCCAAGTTGACTTTTTGTTGACAAATCAGAAAGGAGCAAGGAGCAAATCACAAACAAAAGAAAAAGAAAAACGAACGAATTATATGAGTGCGTGTCGCGTGTGCAAAAAGATCATGCAATTATTCCTGCCCTAAATAAGCGGTGAGATGCGGAGAGAACTCCGCAGCCGGCAGCATCATTAGTAAATCAATGGAATGTTCAAGAACGCAATGAGCACAAGTGATGTACGTAGCCCATGTTACATTGACTGTTTTCTTTCTTCCATCTCCTCAAATATCGCTTGTATTTATGTTTTTTTTTTTTTCTCGGAACAAAGGCACGGGTGATCCCTGAACTTTTCTTTCTGAATGTTCGATCGAGTGCCTAGTTTATTTTTTCGCATCCTTAATGAGTTGGTCCATCGTTGTAAAATTCGATGAAACCGCTCTCGAGTGCCACGCCGACATACAACGTGAATAGCAAAAAATTTAAAAAAAAAAACAAGTTTAAAAACATTGAATGGAGCGAAAAGAGGAAATTTCGGAAACAAGACACAAAATTCGATAAGATCTAAATCGGCACGTCTCATCTTTAAATCGATTCGACTTGCAACTTCATGTGGGCCTCCATTGAAATTTTTTTTTTTCCTTTTCGCTTGTTTGACTCAGCATTCAATTTGCACATCCAACGCGATAGGCGATGATGACTTGGTGCCGGACCGAGGCGCGACATTGACAATCGAACCGAGCCATCACGGAGCCGTGATGGCCGACAGATACTAAACAACGAATGCGCAGCCATGCATGGGTATGGCAAGGTCGCGCGGCCTCGGGCGAGGCCTGGGTCGCGGTCGTATCGCACCTCCTCCGAAGGGAACGGCTCTTTGTGGGCTTTACAAGGAAGCCCAATTGAGTTGCGTCTGAAATCTTCTTGGGCTTGGGCCCACTTGAGAGGCCCACACGACGGCTCCTCTACATTGATGCATTTAGCTTGACCTTTTCGAAAAAAGGTGACCGACACATGGAAGTGAATCGATATTTGTGGCCTCGTTTTATGAGTGGGTCGAACATCGAGTCATGTCCTCCTCCATCTCTAGTTTTCCTCTTATCGATCATTTGACCGATAGATCGCAAACATGGATATTGGCCACGTTTCTTTTTGGAGTCCCCTTAAAAAGTGCATTGTTACACTAGTTAACTCTACTTAAAAATACAATCACTCGACTTTCAAGACATCGAACATGCATATCACAAGGACGGTCTATACATTAACAGTTAAAATATTTCCTTATTTGGTTATCTAGCAAGTACCTTCAGAACGAGGACATTTTTTTGACAAAATCCTTATATTCATTTGAAGTTATACGTGGGTTGTATCCATTACGTAACTCAATAATCAGAGGGTTGAATAATTGTTTAGGATAAATATTGATAAACTGCGATCCTTTCGTATTTCGTTTTATAGTACATTTTTTGAGGCAACTGCCCCTTAAAACTGGGTGAGACGGTTTCCTGAAAGTTGGAGTAAGCTACTCCAACTTCGAAAGTATTGCAATCGTAAGGCGTTTACTGGATGCCTTAAAAAAATATGTATGGCATCATTTTTCATTATTAAAAATTGCTACGGAAAGCTGTACCAAATAGTTTCCTAGTCATTGATATGCAATCTTATCTTATAATTGTGTAATTTGGATTTCAGTTAGTGAATAACATTTGCCACTTTATCTAATCGATGGCTAGGAATAGTCGTGATCGATGCACAATCCCATGCCAAGCTCCAATCTAGCCTTAACTTCTTGTCCGCACTTACTTGCCAATGGACTAGGTGATACTAAATCGAGCCGAATGGGATTGGGCCAGGCTTTTCTCAAAGGCCCTTTTCAGGCCCATCCAAATATGTCTTTCGGGCACTTATGGTGAGGGTAGATCCGTGCGAGAGCAGGGTCGTTAGGTTTCTGATCAGGTCTCGCTATGCAAAAGCAAGTCGAGATGATTGTGACTTGAAAGTGGTCGATGACCTTCGATTTGCTTATGGAACTTGCGCGAACGACTGGTTTAGAGCTTGTTAATTACAGGGCGACCGTTGCCTTACCTAATTTTGAAGATAACAAAACCACCTTAAGGAGGCAATTCCATGGTCCATCGAGGGACGGGCTCTCGAATAGTAAAATCTTAAAGAACATCACGACACGCAATAACCTAAAGGCTTCACATTAAACGAGTGAAATTTATTCTTTCTTTTATTTCGGCGGTCATCGAAGCATCGAACGTCCATTCCCTAAGAATCGCATGGTCAATCGCATGTCAAAAAGATGATTTTACATTACTTTGGTGAAGAAAGATATGGTTCATGGCAACCGATTTTACTTTACCATGACATCTTTTAATATTCAACTGGGCCTTAACAACAATTGAAGCGATCGATCGCAGTTCTCGAGTCTATTAGCACCCGCTGGATCTATAAATCTCTCGTCTTTACAAACCTGAAAGTTCTCCTACATAATCATAGTATTCAACTTCAAGGTAAAATGAAACAAGCTTGGGCAGGCCCACCAATCGTCGCCTTCCACGGGGCTAAAAATATTCGCTCGAATTCTTTAGTCAATAAAAAATATTTTTATCACCGATAATAACTCATGTCTGACTATTTTTTCGTTTATTCATTTTTGTAAATAATATAATCAATCATTTTTAGGAAAATATTTTTCAAATCTTTTATTTTTCGCGAAATAAACGGAACCTTATTTTCATTTCATTTACCGTGAAACTCCTCAAGTTATTTGAAATCTGGGCAGCCTTGGTTATAGCATTCGAGGCTCGATCCTGAGCCCGACTCGACATTCAAACCCGGAATTGTCACGAGACCTGGCCCAAGCTCATTTAGGCCGGTCCATTTAACACCGCGAATTTTCATTTTCAAAATGAAGGGCACATTATCGTTACACATGAACGGTCCGTCCGACCCAAAAATTAAAATAAAAAAAAGACCGGTCTTAATTTTCTTCCCCAAAACGCAACTTTGAAGTCTGAATAGCAATGATAGATTCCAGTCACGAAATTGGTAAAACTCAACGACTTCCACTACATATTTTCCATACCAAACTTCCCTTTTATTTCAAGACACTCGATTCTTCTCGCGCGGGCATAGCAACGTTATCATCCCCTGCTCCTCCTCCTCCTCCTCCTCCTCCTCCTTCGCCCTCCAATCTCGTAGATCTCGAGAACGAAATTCAAAAGACAAAGCAAAGAAAATGAGCCCGTGAACCAAACGGCCAATCCTAAACGAAGCCAAAAAAAAAATCCCAAAGCAGGGGGCAAAGCATTAATGAGGAAGCGACGCGAGTGTCAGAGCCCGGTCGCCGAGACGCAGCCGTGCGCCGCCCCACCTCCCCCCCCCGCCGCAGCAGCGGGAACGCAACGCGAAGCGAAGCGGCGGAACGCACCGACCAGCCTTTTGTTCCGCGGGATCCGAACAGCCCGGCGGCTCACCATAAAGTCCCCCGAAAATGCAAAAGACGTCGAGGTTTCGTCGAGCTATATCTTCGGTCGGCATCGGGGCTGCTACTACTGAGCACTGTCCGAAGCCGCCGAGCACGAACTCCGCCGATTATCGCCGCGCGTCCGTACGCACAGGCGCCGCCGATTTGCTGCAGGAAACTGGAGAGAGGGGCAGGGTGGGGGAGCGACGGCACTGTTATTGAAGCGGTTGTCACCGCTTTAGGTGGACATCACTCCATCCCTCATTTAATTATCTCCCGAATAAATCGCCTGCGCCCAAAGCCGCGGTGCTAGCCGCCCTTACGGGGGGGCGGCGGCGGGGGCGCACGCGTGCGCCAGGAATCGGGGCTTCCTCCGGGCCCATTTGGATCGGGTCGAGCCCCGTTCGATGGAACGGGACGGACTGGTACGGAAGCGTCCCAGTCTCGACTCGCATGCCCGGCGATGCTTGGAACCCTACTCGGACACTCGATCGAGCGCTCGAACTCGACTCCACTAGAAAATCGAAGCAGTCCAGCCTGTCGACCGTAAGTAATTCGTGAATGAGGTCGAGCTCGGGCCCTTGAGAGAGCTCGAAGAAAGTAGGTATTTCACGCGGTTTTTCAGGATACCCATGTCCATATTTTTTTTTTTTGGTAACTAATATTTAAAAAATAATAATGGAAGCGCAATTAAGCTCGTGAGCTGGTCGAGCTGAGAATTGTCGAGCTCAGAGTTACTTGACTCGACAAGATGCTTGAGTGGCTCGAGATGAAACGAGCCGATCTCGGGTAATTGTCCAATCGAGCCCGGGCTACTCCCGAGTAACTTGACTCGATTTCATTCCTAATTAGGATTGAAGGGACGGCGATTATTGACGCAATAAAAACACATGACTGGAATTTATCAAGAGAAATATTTCAAATACGATATGGCGGGACACAACCGGTTCAAAACAGATACCGTAAGAACCGCCACCCAAAAATAAATAACGATCTGACTTAACTATCCAAAGAAGAAGGCGATGAATTCCACATAATTTTGGACACATTCGCCTCAGATCGATCTCCGAAAACGACGACCTCCTCGGCGAAAAACCGAAGCAAAACGGGTTATTTTTATGTCGAGTGGCTCGAGGAAGGAACCACTTTCGTGTCTAACGAATTAAAAATAATCAACTGTCGATCGGTAGACAAAAAGTGAGGTCAGCTGGTAAACCAGTGAGGTCACACTAAAGTAATCGATGGATAATCATCAGGCATGATTCAACGTGGTCCGTTGCCCTAGGAGACGTGCTACGAGTAGCGGCCCCTTGGCCAAACATCGCTAGAGACAGGACCAAGCGAAATTGGAATGGCGCATTGATTGCCGCGACCGAACACGGCATAGCCCCCACAAAATTTCAAAATGTCTCGTGAAGTGAAACGAAGTAATTACTAATTAGGTGAAGAAAAGAGCAAACATGTGCTTCCGTGATCCATGCATCCACGCATTTTTTTGACATGATTTGATGCGTGCTTGCTAAATTACGATCGATGGCATTCTAGATTAGTTTCGATGATTCGGAGGTGGATCATTTACCTATTTTTTCGACATAATTTGATGCGTGCTTGCTAAATTACGATCGGTAGCATTCTAGGTTAGTTTCGATGATTCGAAGGTGGGTCATCTACACATTTTTTTGACATAATTTCATGCATGCTTGCTAAATTACGATTGGTGGCATCCTAGGTTAGCTTTGACGTATCAAAATAAAGTCCATTCGAGGTCATTTACACATTTTTTCGACATAATTTGATGCGTGCTTGCTAAATTACAACGGGTGGCATTCTGGGTTAGTTTCAATGTATCGTAGTAAAGCCCATTCGAAGGCGAGTCATTTACATTAATTTTTTTTGTATCCATACGGTTTTTTTATTTTCTCATGGCATAATCATGTGAATTTACCATTAAAGATCCTGTTATCAAAATGAGAAATGATTAAGTGACTGTCATTGATCCACCGTGAGACCAACGGCCTATTCTGGGCAGCAAAATAACAAGTGACAAATAATTAGAAATTATTGTGGGTTGAATTTGTGACCCTCATTAGGCCGTTACTCTCACGTTGTTGGACTGATGACTCTTTATGCCAATCGGACTCTTATCAAAATCTCAGTATTCGCGTCTTTTGAATATCTTATCGGATGTTGATAGCACGATTTATATGGAATTTTCCACATTACAGATTGTGATCAATTAGTGCGCCCCAAATAACCAAACTCCTAGTGCAATAAAGAATTGAAATCGCGTGTCGCAAGATAATCTCTCTCGTGCTTTGATTCTTCTATAAATCGGGAGGACTCAAATCTCGAGTTCTAGGCATGTATTGAACTTTGACGGTCGTCTGCTTCGGTATTGCCTAAAAAGCAAGAAAGCTGTTGATGTCTAGGCTGATAAAAAGATGAGAGATCCGCGTAGAATCCGTCGAATGAATGCGAGGAAACTCGAAAGGTGGGAAGCACGCTTTTTAGCCTTTTCATGTGGGAGGTCAATCCTCAGACCGACGAGCATGACGATGTTGTTCGGTCGTCGTCGGCGAGAAATCCCAAATCTAATCACATGCGCTTAATGGTCACGTCAGGAAAGTCACTTTAAAAGGGCAACAAGAAAAGGGAACAAGCAGGAGACGAAGCCGACCGATCTAATAATGTATTCCAATCTCACTGTTACTCCCGCAAAGAAATAAAAAGAATTAATTAATAAGATATTTAGTGAAAATTCTTTATTTACTTATCTTTATCTTTCGATCGTATGTTTTTTTTTTAGTTTTTGCCAGATTCTCGGGAAAATGTTGATTTCTTAATAGTTAACTAAGTTAGAATCAATGTATCAAGATTAATTAATTTTTTTTGATGATCCGAAGACACGAGCATGGAGAGCGGGCTAAATGAAAAAAAGAATCGAGAGATGTTGAGGACCGCAACTTCTTCAATCTTACTTATTTTTGTAATATCAGTTGGCCATCATTATTGACACAAACAATTTCTAAACTTTGGTCCAATTTGCAATGCGGTCCTAGAGTTTTAACTCAAAGTATAATGTAATATATGAACTTTTAATTTGTTTAATATCGTCAATGAACTTTTGATACATATTCAATTTAGTTCATGAACTATATGAAATGTTCGATATAGTAATTTTATTAATTCAAGTTTATTAATTATATTGAACATATACCAAAAGTTAAAAAAAAAAATCATGTTGAGCAGTAGGCTAAAATTCAAGGACTAAATTAAATAAATTAAAAATTTTAAAAATTACATTACATATTTGATTAAAATTTAAAAATTATTTATGTCATTATTCTTTTTATATTAAATATTTGTTGGTCTGCAAGACTAAAATGAAGAAAATGACAGAAAAAGGGCAAAAGGAAAACCATCCGACATTGAGGACGGAGACAGCCGTCCACATTCCTCAGACTTTTGGCCTGAAAAAGCCTGTGCCCATGTCTCTTCGAACCTGAGATTTTTCTTTCACTTTTTCCATCGCCCTTTCTATGTGCTCCCTCTTTATTTCTTGGCATTTGTGAGATTTTTTTTTTTTTTTTATGATCAAAAGTTTTGTGAAATTTTAGAACGAGCTCCGAGCGTACACCGTTGGGGCTTCAGGTTTGTACACTGATTTTCTTGGCTTATTGGTATAATCCAAAACTTTTCTGGCCGAGGACAAGTCGGTGTGGCATCTGATAAGCCGGAATATTAGATCGAATTCCTGTCAAAACATCGCTCTAAGGCAACATGACAAATCGCATTTTGATAATTAATCGCCGTATTACCCACTTTTAAGTCCACTTGGGTATGGCAGAAATCGGACTGCGACAGTAGCATCAATTCCAAGGTCTGGTCCCGCCCGACTTCTATGCCATCAAAACTCCTTTACCAGAAAATTAGTAAGCACTTTTAGAATGATGGGACATAGGGCAACAAATTTGGACTCCACTTCGACCTAACCCCCTTAATAGGTACAATAATAACATCTAACATGATACCCAAGTGTCAAAAAATTTGGCGACGTGTTTCTTACGCATGGCTTTCTTATTCTCTCGTTCAAATGCTTCGAGTCATAGTAGATCGTTGCATGTGTATCGGATAAAACCTCGCTCCACATGCCTTTTCGATCACTCTAAAATGAGAGGAAGGGCAATGGCACCGTATTATGCACATTTTCACTGATACGATAAAAACAAACTCAATAATTCCTTTAACAAATTCCACTGTTTTTCAAGAAACACGACATCAACGAATTCCCAAAGAATGCGCATAAATCATCAAATCCACATGTATTGGATAAAGCTCCACTTGCCAGGTGGTTTGGCTAGGCCTTGGCTGTTATTTTGAGCAAGAGTGCGATTTGACTGGCGAAATCCGCTGTACCAAACTAAGCGTTTCAGCTCGTCTTATGAATTAAAGAAATCAACGGAGGCAGCAATGACTGAACATCATCTCCCCACAGGAGCGAACATAAAAACAGACGCAATATCCTCTCGACCAAGCAGCAGCCAAAACCTGCCGGCGGCATCGGGTGAAGTTATGGGACGCCGTGGCTTTTGACCAAACCGCAGGAAGGAGGAAGTTATCCGTTGTTTCTTTCCGCTTCAGTCGACAAGCTCCCACCCTTTCGCCGCCCTTTCCTCACCCTGCCATGTCAGCTCCCTCCTTCCCTCTCTCTAAAAAGCGAACGAAACAGAGATTTGATTTCACCTTTAAATGCGTCCGCATAAAAAAAAACATCAAAACACAAACATAAATTATTGTTCTTCAATGCTTCGACTCCCCTCAGGAGAGACAAACAATCCTTCGAAAAGCAGAACCCACGACAGATCGCCCCCACGCACGCGCCGCGACAACTACAGACAAAGACCAGTCTCATCTTCTCCTCCTTCCATCCCCCTATTCACTGCCAGTCTCGGCCACCTTCTCCTTTATATACATGCCACGCTCCATCACAACCCTCATCCTCACTTCACAGTTCACAGTTCACACTCCACTTGACCAAAAGCTTCACTCATTCGTGATCCGACAGCTTCCTCTTCCTCTTCCTCTTCCTTAGATCGATTGGTTCCGACTCGAGTTCGAGCCCCAGTCGAGCCCGTTCGTCAGCACGAGAGAAAGGATGCAATACCAAGCCGAGTCGAGCTGGGAGTACTACATGCCAGGCGCCATGATGGGGGGCGTGGCAGAGATCGGGGGACCTTCGACGGACCCGCTGGAGAGGGTGGCAAGGCTGGCGTCTGAGAGCGCGGTGGTGATATTCAGCGTGAGCAGCTGCTGCATGTGCCACGCCGTGAAGCGGCTCTTCTGCGGGATGGGGGTGAGCCCGGTGGTGCACGAGCTCGACCAGGACCCGAGGGGGAAGGAGATGGAGCAGGCGCTGGCCCTGCTGCTCGGGAACTACGGGGTCGCCCCGGCCATGCCCGTCGTGTTCATCGGCGGGAAGCTGATCGGCGCCATGGACCGGGTCATGGCCTCCCACATCAACGGGACTTTGGTGCCGCTGCTCAAGGAAGCCGGTGCACTTTGGCTTTAAATTTAAGTGTTTAGTAGTCGATTAAACCAAAAAAAAAGAAGGAAAAAAATGGTTTAATTGAGTAAGATAAAAAAAAAAAGTAGAAAAGAAAAGATGTGAGGGAAGGAGGGGGTGATGAGTTTATTTCATGTGTCTTCTCTCCATAATGTTTCGTTTCTTAGTTTGGTTAATGAAACCCAAGCTTGTCCATGCACGGACTTTATTACATGTTCGACTTACTTACTCTCTTCACATTGTGCCTTGGCCCCGCCTACGTACTTTCGGACTGTCGACAAGGACGTACATTTATTGCGCATGCCACATTGATGCAAAGGTCCTATTAAAAACTCGAGCGAATGATCATCCGAACTAATCCTAAACTGCCGAAGAAATAGCTGGAGGTGATTCAAAATCGAAAAAATAATGCGTAGTCAAAGTTGTTTTCAATGGTTTAACCATGCAAAAATTGGTGATCTAATATTTCGTTTTCTTATTGGACGAACTCTATCGACTTTGGTCATTTCACTAGCTATGCCGAGTCAAATTATTGATGGGACGATTTCACAAGACGAACTTCGCTCGAATGACACATTTTGCTCGAGAATCGTTTTTTCTATGAATGATTTGTATCTTAGATACGTAAATTTGCCGTTTCGATCGAGAGAGATCAATCCGTACGTAATCATGATTCACGGGAGTCTTCATGCGTACATATCCTGTCTTGCTAAACAATTGGTTTTTGCAGTGGCAATCATCTTCGAGTCCAAGCTCTTGATTTGGTGCAACACATTCCTCCGACAGGTTGATGTACCTACGAAATTCAACCCCCAAAAAAACGATCTGCTGACGAATGAGGCCTTGCCACGTCGACACGTGAAGGAGCAATCGTCCGACCAAGAGCTTCATGCAACGAATGATGTTGCCTGCGGTTGTGGCTGCCGTTTGACCGAATCCTTCAATGAGGCCCGGAGATTGGTCCCCGTGGCAGCAACTTTTTCGGACATTATCATAAGCAGGAGTGGGCATGATCCGGATTTAGTCGATCCAACACCTAACCCTGAAATCAATCCACACAATATTGGTTTTTAATTTTTCGAACTGAGGACTGGACAGACCCTATGGATTTGATTCGGTTCCAAGGTCAACCCGAGATCGATCAATTTTTTTATATTTCATTTTTTTTATTCGTTGAAAAGATAAACGATACACTTTGAAAATATATATCCATCAACAATATTGAATAACTAAACTATGGACCACGATATAAATCAAACAAAAATCTAAGATAAGGTAACAACAAAAATCTCCACTTAATAGTATACGAACACGTGAAATAAAATTAAAAAATAAAATTGTCAAAATACATAACATAAATTATGGATAATACAATTTCATATCTTGTTCGTTCTCAAAAGATTGCTTCAATTTCTGAATACCTGAAAACAAAACAAACAACTTCATGTCTTGTTCGTGAGATGCCGAGGAGGGCCAAGTGAGGCGACTTGCGTTCGCCATTCGTGAGGCGCCAAAGCAGGCTAGGAGAGGCAAGCTGGTTTGTGAGGTGAGCAAAGAGAGGCAGATTTAGTGAACAGCCACAAAGAAACAAGGGAAGAAGAGAGGCGACGCTCAATAGTCAATAGGGTTTCTATTTTCGATGCCAAAAGAAGATGAGGGATATATAGGGTTGGTTCGAGTTGAACCAAGCCTAAACTCCCTGAACCGAGAACCAACCCGCATAGTTTAGGGTCCAGGGGTCCTAGGACCAAAGACCAACCCAGTCCCCCTAGGAACCGGACCAAGACCAGTTGGGTTGGGTCGGTCTAGGGTTGCTCTAGGGTCAACCCTAGATTGTTGCTCACCCCTAATTATAAGAGTCCTACGCACCTGCAATCCTAAGCATGGACTTGGGAGAGCGTATGCATGTATTTTTTTTTAAGAAATTACCAAAAAAAAATTCATAAACCTATTGTGCTCATACTAATTCAATCATAAACCTTTTAATTTGACTAATTTAGTTTTAAAACTTTTTGGCAATTTATCAATTTAGTCATTCCGATTAACTTTGATTGGAAATCGCTGACGTGGCAATCTAATCAACGTTGATCGTCTTACATGGCACGGCTGGCGCTGATGCAGCCAAATTTTGCAATTTTAAATTTTTAAATATTTTGAAATTTGTTATTATTTTTTCTTTTCTTTTTTTTGACTGACCGTCGTAGGCCACAGGCGAGGACTGCAACCCCTCATCCGACCAAGCGAGAGTCACCAGCCCTCGCTTGTAGTTGGTGAGGTTCCGTTGGCTATTTTTAACCAAAATTTGCCGAATAAGTAAATTGGCAAATCGTCAAAAAAGGCTTATAGTTAAATCGGCAAACCATTAAAATGTTTATGACTAAATTAGCCAAATTAAAAAGTTCGGAATTGAATTGGCACAAATACAATAACTTTAAAATTTTTTCTGTACTTTTTCGATTTGCTCGAGGCCATTGATGCAAAGCATGTTCATGATCAATTGATTATTTGTTGTGAGGGTTCCATAAGTGATCAGGATGTGTCCAATGTATCCATAACTCCTCCTTTCTTGAAGATCTATTTTCTTGGAAAATAGTTGTGTTAAAAAAGGGGTTTATTGCAAGTTCACCACCAATTCATTTTGAGACAACATTCAATCGAAAACAAGCCCGAATCATTTGGCAAAAATAGTTTTAGGAAAATTTCTTAGAACTTGTATTTCTCAAAGGGAATTTGGAGGGTGGTAGGAGAGAAAAAGAGAGAGAGAGAGAGGTGGGGGCTAAGCGATGGAAAGAGTGGCTAAATTACCACAATGACCTTCGATTACACTAGAATCAACTTTTCACGAGTGGTAAAATGATGGAATTTGATGGACCCTTTTGCTAATCTAAAAAGAAAAACATAAAAGGAGGTTGCAGTCCAACTGTTAGTCCATAGTTTTACTCGAGGGAGAAAATTCAGCTTTGAACGGCCCAATTCAAGCTACACGCAAAAACACTTGAAGTGAGCCCACCTAAGAAGAAGGCCCATGGAAGTTGGTTATCCGCACAATACACAAATAAAAAGAATGGAAAGGAATTCTCTTCATCTCAGTTTGGGCAATGTCGTCCTCCGACCTTGCCCTTCGATTCGGAGGGTTATGAGACATGGACATCATCCGCACACAAACTCAGCCAAAATCAAATGGGGTCCTACAATCTAGAGGCATGATTAGAGAAAAAAACATGGCCCATTTGCTTAAAAAGGGTTGAAATTTGTTTATTAAAAATAGACCGGTGAAACGGGCAATTTAAGTCGGATAAATAATAGTCCGATCCAAATCGATCATTTAACATGTTTTGATCTATTTTCATGCAATACAAATCTAGTGACCCATACCGGACTCAACCAATATTGTTAAAACATTTTCATATTTTAACTCAATTTATAAAAACTCATAACTAAACCAAAATAAAAGTACGGAATGAGTGAGCGCAAGGCAAGAGAGAGTGAAGGGAGAGATGGGTTGTAAACCCATTTAACTCATTTGACGCTCATATTGTCATAGAGATGGGTTGAATTTAAGTTGTAAACCCATTTAATACTCATATTATTTTGAGTTTTATCATTTGAGACTCATTGAATAATTAACTAACTTATATAACAACTCAACATATGAAATATAGGTTATGTCTCATTTTGATATGTCTGATTAAAAGAACAAAGCGAATCCGTAGTCACTATCTAGCGTCAGAAGCTTTTGATCGACTGTTCGACTTTGGAGCTGGATGCTTCTCGTCGACTATTTGACCTAGGAAGTGTCGAGGCTGCCAATTGAACCACCGGTGAACACCATTCTCGCTCATGATCAGTTCGTGAAGAATCAAGTAGATCGATTCGCACGAGAACAAGAGAGAGGTCGCTTGACTGGAGACCCGACCCGTGCCCGTAGACATCGAATTAAGGGACCGACCACTCAATGGCGTCTATCATGGTGTCACACCATTCAAGATGAAAATCAGCGTTTGTTCTAATTTTTCAGCGAGTCTGTGTAGCTGGTGTACTTAATTTGGAGTACTGAACAAAAAAGCAGGACATACATTCTGAAAGGTAGGAAACTTTTGACACAAACAGCTTCACGAAGCCCCGTGACTTCAGTAATTGAGCTATTTAGGATGAGAAAGATGACATCTTCAATTCACAACCTCCACCAGAAAAAGAACTTAAAATCCCACACAATCTGTGACATCTCTTTGGTGGGTCTCGCCCCAAAAAGTTGAACTTCCAACCATAAATCATCTTCACTTTTATTACAGAGCAAAATATTTTTCTGTATCCATGAATTTCAATAAGTATTCATAAGCGTCAAAGAACAGTAGACATAAACACGGCCATTATATATTTCGATGGCTTTTCACACTTACCAATTCTTACCAATAACTATCGGCTCAGGAAAAGATTCATACTTAAGATTGAAGTATTTGTTGTTGGAGTGTGATTTATACTCCCTATCAATCAGAAGGCACGGGAGTCCTGCTCTCCGATGAGTAGGCAAAAGTCTAGGGCACCCCGAGCTACCGGAGAGATTTTATAATTTGTATTTGTATTTTATTGGTAGTTTGAACTTGGGTCTTTGAATAATTATTGCCTATGTATAATCTCTTTCTTTTGTGACTAATAATTGTAACAGAAAGGTGAAATATGCTGGCCCTAGTTGAAGAATGAGCCGAGATAAATTTTATGTTTCGATTTCTCTTTTTTATTTTTACTCTTTATTTCGTTAAGTTTGTACTTTGCGACTAACATGGCCATTGGAGAGCCGGATCACTTGAGAAGCTACAGAAAGTCTCAGGAGCAGAACGATCAGTCACGAATCCTGCATACATGAGCAAGCATTACATCTGAAAATGTTCCTGCAAATGGACCCTCTCTGTTCCTGCAATCATTCCAACTCCTCATTCGTCTTCACTTCTCTCTCTCCCTTTCTCTCCCTCTCTAATCAGCCAAAAGTGGCTTCACATGTCTTTGTTTGTAGTGAATAAATAAAAAAATCTCTGGTTACAGTTGGTCCTCACACCAACAACTCACGGGCAGATCACTGCTCTGAGGAACAATTTGTTTACTCTCCTTGTGCTCTTCCAGCTATCTTACAAGTTCACTTTTGAGATGCCATTCACAGACTGAAGGGCCAAAAGGACAGACCTTACAACAACATGCCATTTCTATAGAACTTCTCTTCCTCTCGCTCATCCCAAAGCCTTCCCCCCTCTCAGATGGAGTCCATGATCTCCATTCTCGTTCTTCTCTCGTGTTTGTTCACCCGCCCACGTCACATCCTAGCGCAGCAGCCGGCGCAGGCTGCGCCGCCATCGCCGACCTCTCGCATCACTGTCGTCGGCGCCGTGTACTGCGACGTATGTCACACCAACACTTTCTCCAAGTATAGCTACTTCTTGCCAGGTACTCACGAAGTTCATCTCTTCACTTGTGGTCACAACGATTCACTTCCTTCACCTAAGTGATCGTCAGTCTCTGGAGTTTGAATTGTTGGTGTCTCTTTGTCAGGTGCTGATGTGAACATCCAATGCAAGTTCAAGGCGAGCGCGCCGAAGACCACCGAGCAGATCAACTTCTGGGTGAACCGGACCACCGATGGATACGGGACGTACAGGTTGGACGTGCCCTCGGTGGACGGGGTGGACTGTGTGGACGGCGAGGAGATCGCGTCCATGTGCCAAGTGAGCTTGATAGGGAGCTCGTCCGCCGCGTGCAACGTGCCCGGGTTGAGGGCCACGACGAACGAGGTGACCGTCAAGTCGAAGCAGGACAACCTGTGCATATACAGCATGAACGCGCTGAGCTGCCAGCCCCGCGAGCGCAACGTTACCTTATGCGGGAACAAGAAAGAGGGATTATTGCAAGATGAATTCAATTCCTCCAAATTCTTCTTGCCTTACTTCCCACCATATGGCTTTCCATGGGCACCGATCCCTCAACTGCCACCGTTTCCTCCGATCCCGATCCCTCCATTACCGCCTTTTCCATCAATACCATTCCCGCCTCTCCCGCCATTTCCCTTTCCCTCATTCCCATGCCCGAACCCACCCGCGCTGCCGTTCCCGTTCCCGCCTCTCCCTCCTCTGCCTCCGCCAGGGTTTAACTTAACCGATCCCCGGACATGGATCCCGAGAATCCCGTTATTCCCTTCTCCTCCTCTCACACCGGCTACGCCGCCGGCATATAATCTATGGGACCCGAGGACCTGGATACCGCATCTCCCTCCGTCTTCTCCGCCAAGAGCTCAGGACCAAACTCCCTAGTGTAGCGTGCATCGACATATGATGAATGTAATCTTTGTATGGTTTTGATTCTTGTGTATACTATGATTTATACACCATTATTTGCCTCCTGGAAATATGCTTGCATGCATGTGTATCATTTGAAGTATTTAGTACAAGCCCGCAAAAATGGAGTTCACCTGAGTTGGCCTGTCAGTTTCACAGCTCAAGCCTGGGTTGTCTTCAAGCCGAGAAAAGCTAGAAAATGACTTTAGTTCATTGAAATTGGGACTGTATAGAGCTGCTAATTCATACGGAAGATTACTGCAACGACTAAAGATCAATTCAACTGGTGCAAAAGAATGTGAAAAATGCAACAATTTTTTTTTTTCGATTCGCCCGACTCTGTGAGCAATTCATAGAAAGTTCGTGCATCGGAAGCTTGGTTTCGTATTCGAAGTACAGATTCGACTCCGAAAGCACCAAGACAAGAACAGCTCACACGTTCATGGTTTGGAGTCGAATGAGTAGGTCGATCTGCAAATTGGCCTCGTACAGATGATATTCATTCCGAATTTGGAGGCATTAACAGTGCGATGACTAGGAAAAACACATGATCGAGGATCGGTCCCTGAGATTAGCAAGGTACATTATCGATCATCGCGCTTTAGAAAAGTTTGAACAAAAAAAAACTCGAAGCTCGTTGCTTTCAGAATGATGCCGTACTGGGAGCTGAAGAATTGCAATTCTTGGTCAGGGCAAATTTAATTCCATAAGTTCTCAGAAATCAGGTTTTAAGCCTTCCCCCCCCAAAAAAAAACTTGACCTTCTCTATAATTAAAAAATCTAATTTTGTGTTTGGAAGGGCAGAATGAAATGGAATGGAATGATGAATATGATGTATTTTCCGTTGGATTGTAGGAATAGAATTGTGTTTCCCAATTAATTATAAGGAAAAATTTGTCAGGGTTGAATTAAATGGGAACTTTATAATGAATTTAAATCACGTTGTACCTTGAGTTAATTATAATATATCAAAATATGTACAAGAAAATAATATTAATTATAATGTAATAGTATGATAATTGTATCATTTAAATACACTTTTGGGCTGGGAACCCAAAAGCCTGGCCCGGTACGATTTCTCAACCCGAATAGGCTCAGGCTTGGATTTCGCCGGGCCTTCAAAATGGTCCCAACTAATTTCTAAAAAACAAAAGAATACATTATGAGTACAAAATACGAAAAAAATACAGAAAAGAGATAACATATTTCTATGCTCAAAGAACGTTAGCATTGTCTAAAATAAGTTGGAAAACATAAACATATAGAAGAAGTAACAAGTAAATTTGTTTATTTTTTTTTTAAAAGATTATGGCCAGGAACGAATTGGCCTAGCCCCGACCGATTTAGTTCGGTCCAAGACCTGGAAATTCCGGTCCTAATCCCTCAGGATCGGACAAAAAATACCTTAAGATCCAATCCACTTGGCCCGTGCTCACCTGAGTGGAACGGGCTTTCAATTTTGTAATGCTAATCCCAAACCAGGGCATGTGTTCTACATGTGTCGTAAGGGTGTGCAAAGAAACCTAAAACCACCAAGACCGCTCGGAATTGGATTGGACTGGCCCGAAACAGGCGGTTTCTATGGGAACCAGTATGGTTCCTGGTTCCAATTTACTAGAAATAATGAATATTGGTCCGGTTGACGATTCTAGGCGTGTAACTACCCACCTGGATCGGACTAGAAAAATATATAATTTTAAAAAAAATTTCTAACTAAAAAAAAAGTAATTTTTTTAAAATCTTAAAATCTCTAATTTGAAGTTCAATGCCGATCAACTAAGTGATCGTCTCACTCTCACCTTGTCTACGTCGACTCTCTATCTCTCACTTATTGTGTGACTCTCAAGCTCAATGCCCATCAATTCATGATCTTGACTCTCAACTCCCATCGACTCACTGTCACACCTTCGGCTATTCATCGCCTCCCTCTCTCAATCTTGGTCACCTTTATTTGAATGTAGCTTGATGGGACCGATTTCATGGATCTACTCGGGATAGGCAGTTCTCGGTTTCAATTTTTCGAAACCAATCCTTAGTGGGCGGTTTCCAGTTCCATGGTGGGAACGGCCCACTCGGACTATGCTCACCCATAATGTGTCGTGTGAACTTTTGTTTGTTCACTTTGGATTTTCTCATCATTTCTCGTCTAAATAGGTCATGAGCAGGACCTTATAATGCTCAACGAGAAAACATGTGGAAGGGACTCCCCGATATGGTGGAGGCTCCTCCCAATGTTCTCTTCGTATACCCTCTCTTTTGGAAAAACAAATATATGGAAGGAACATGTGGCCTTTTGGGTGGTGAAGGTAAATACTATGTCAACTTCGGTCAGCTATCTCTGGATGGGCAGATATAGCAGCCTCCCGCATTTGGAATGACAAGAGGGGAAGTCCCGATTTTCTATAAGTCTATTTGTGCTTGGCACAATTCTGTCAACTGACTGACACATGTGTACCCCGGTTGATAGATTTGTGCCATATTGACACTTAGTCACGTCAGGCCCCCCAATCATATGCGGTTTATCTGCATGAAAAATCCCTTCTTCTCTTGATTTTTATTTTAATCGAAGCGGATCGAAGTTTGACGAATACCGCTTTAATGAATTGAAATAGCGATGCCGATAATTGCCAAACGAGCACGCAGCCGAGTTCCAGTTGTGCACGCATGATGGCACACAAAATTGGAACAACGACATTCTCTGCAGAATTAATTAAGCCGTACTTTGACCAAAAAAAAATTTTGCAGTACAATAATTCTGGCATTTGTTTAATTAGAAAAAAAATAATTGAGCGACAAGGTAGCCCGCGCATGGCCTCGTTCTTTGTTTAATCAATGTGACCATGTGTTTCGGCAAAATTCGACTCTACGACAAAATTTCTTTCATCAAAAGTCATCGTTCAGTTTTATTAGAGAAGATAGGTTTTACGGCGATTTCGGATAGAAAATATCACAAGTAGACAAGACAATCAACAACTTCACTTAAAATTGTGTCGGAATTTAATTGACGACAAAGTCTAAGAATGTAATCACTTCAAACGAAACCAAACATACACGAATTATGCTGGAATTTAATCGACGATAAAACTTGAGAACGTAAAGATGTAATGCAGAATTTAATCGACGACTCGAGCTTTCAAATTATAACTACCGCATAGAAATTAAAAGATAACATGTTTGTTTATTTGTGCGAGGGGTGCCTGTAAAGAAGTATGATGTGGTTATTTAAAGCCTACAATTGACGGTTATCATCGGAGGTCACAAACAGAGGTTACAAACGATTACTGAACAGTTAAACTGACGGTTGACTTCGCTACTTTGAAGGTTTTTTCAACTTCACTATCTTAATGGTTTCTTTGGCTCCACTATCTTGACAACTGTTTTATTTCACTACATTGACGATTACTTTTTTTTACGGCTGCATCCTCCAATTTTTGTCGATTCCTTCAAATTGTCGATAACTCTTTTGCTCTTATTGACTAAGTCTATCATATGTTTATAATAACCAAAAGTTTGTCATTTTTTGGTGCAAACACATACCCCCTTTAAAAGAATGGAATGATTCATCAATTATTTGATTCTTAAATTAGATAACCAAGAATCATCATATGCTCCGTTGTCATCGGTAAATTTGATTTTTCTTTGCCGATTTTTATCTTGGTCGGATTCATTATATGCATCATATCTTCCCATGAAAGGCATGTTTTGTGTAAATTTTTTATGTGGATGTCTATCTCTGTCTTACTTAGTTGCTCATACTTAGACAGTCTCTTTGCCAATTGATATATCAACAAAATTTTGGCCTTCAAGTTTTTTTTTCTAAGATTGAATTCCTATCCACGGAAAGCTAAATTTGTGAATTCTTTTTCTAGGAGTGAAGTAAGGCATCTATTCCTAGTTCTCTTGAATCGAGCAATAAACTGATCAATTGATTCATTATCGTATTGATATATCCTAGCCAAATCAGTAATCGATACTTTAGTTATCGTTCTATAAAATTAATAATGGAATTGTTTTTTCATCTCAACCCAAGTATGGATTGAATTAGGAGATAAATTTGTATATCAAATAAAGGCGGTTTTCGATAAAGACAAGGGAACAACCTAAGTCTCATGAATTCATTTGTTCCTGCCTCTCCATATTAGACAATAAATCGACCAATGCGTTTGACGGCCGACTAGTCATCTTCACCATTAAAAACATAGAAGCCGGAAGTTTTGAATTTTCTTGGGCAAAACATAGCATCAACCTAATCAAGATGTAGCTTCTTGTAAACTAGCGTGACCATTCCTCTGTCAACGCCTGATTGTTGTCATGCAAGTTTAGTCACTTGATCAGAATTCGCAAGTTGACACCTTTCCTACCCTCTAGGTTTAGGGTATAGGTCAATAGACTTGACCTTATTGCCTCCTAGATTTAGGGTAGATATGATTTTCAAGCTTTTCTAAAATCCTCACCGGTGGTAGAATCATTTGACCTAAATTATTTCTGCCGATTGATTAAGAGTTGGAGAAACAAACTCAGAAACCGTCGTGTTCGGTTGGATCGATATAAACTGATTGAATATCATGGGTCTAGAGATAACATCGTTGATTGCATTGATGACCATCGGCCCGATCACATTAGAAATGTGTCTTGCTATGTGATTCGTCATCCTATTTTGTTGTTCCTTGAACAGCCTCTTCATGGAAGCCATCGAAGTAAGGTTTGGTGCTAACTCCCTTGCCTGCTCCTCCGTGAAGTGCTGCGGGATTTCAACATCGTCCCTTGGCTTGGCTGTATTGCTATAGCGGTTGAGGTCTTGAACTGGGTAGCCGTATCCCTGGGCTTGGAGCCTATGGTATGATCAGGTTACGGATAATTCCTTATTCTCGGCATTGTACTTCCTCAAATCAACCACATTGGTCCCATTAGGCGTGCCAAAAAGATCTTTTGCTCAAATTGGATTTGACGACGAAATATATTTCACCAAAAGTCATTCATTGATTTTATTAAAGGAGATAGATTCTATGGCAATTCCGTACATGAAATATCACAGGTATACAAGAGAACCGACAACTTTACTTCAAACGGACCCAAACATATACAAGCCCTGTCGAAATTTAATCAATAACAAAGCCTGATAACGTAAGTGCTTTAAATGAAAACCAAATGTACTCATGTCTATTAAAATTTAATTGACGACAAAGCTTGAGAATATAAAAATGCAACGCTGGAATTTGATCTATGACGAGGCACCTTGGATATAAATCAAAGATACACATCGAAATTTAATTAATGACACAAATCTAGAAACACGCTGAAATTTAATCGACGATTGCAAGTTTGAAAACTATAACTACTATGCATGAATGTAAAGATAATTGAAATGTAACATGTTTGTTTGTCTATGCGCAAGGCCCCTCCAAAGAATACAATGTAGTTATTTAATGCTTACAATAAATAGTTATCAATGGAGGTTACAAACAAATGTTACAAACAGTTATCGACGGTTACTGTGACTCTACTACCTCGACGGTTTCCTCGACTCTACCGTCTTAACGATTTCTTCAACTTTACTATCTTGATGGTTGTTTTTTCTAACTACGTTGACGGCTGCATCCGAGACTGTTAACTCAACTTTTTATCGATTCCTTCAAGCTGTTGATAATTCTGTTCATAAATGATCAAACTTTGTTCTCATCGACTAAGTTTGTCGCATATCGATAATAACAGAAAATTGATGACTTTTTGGTGCAAATATCGTATATTTGTCTTGACGTAGATTTTTTCCTGATAAATTATCTTGCCACCTTGTTTACCAATCCAAAAGGAAAAGGTCACTAAGATACCTGCCCTGGTCAAATCTCTGACATAACTCAATTGAGCTTCCATTTTTCCCCCAATTGTCATCAACGAATAAGCTTTAAAATACCAAACTACATTAACCTTCTAAATTTCACGGCGTATTTCATTTATCCTATAAAAATTTTCACACGCTGGACTAAGTTAATCGCGAGTCGCTTTTCATGGGTGTGCCCCAATTTGAGGCTCGTCAAATAATCCTCGAGCTCGAAACCTCACGCTTCAAGGCGCGAGGGATTTAATGGCTTTACCAGTTCAATCAATTGCCATTAACGAGGAGATGATATTTGATCGATTTAGTCAGTGAATGATGGGGATAGACGGAATCAATCAAAGTATGAGAATCTTATGAGAACCTATTCTTTATACCGGGATCTAGCATGGGCCTTCACGAATCCTTAAAATGCCATTGACTTGATTTATTAGTCATCCATATAGTTCTAATTCTCCCTCGATTAACAGCGCGGGGTTCTAGTTTCCTCCTACCGGGCACCTTCCCCGGCTCGGGCGGCATGTGAAAAATGAGTACAATAATCAAAACGATCAGGTAAGAATTCAAAGAGCTGCAGTTCTCTTCTCTCACAGAGTCAAACTAAGGAAAAAGCAGTGGAATCATCCTCATCCTCTCTCTACGCTTCTTCGAAATTGAGCAACCAAAAACTGTTCAGTCATCTGACAAATCCACTTCCACTTCCCCATTTCAAGATATGATGAGCGGGCTGAAACCCAAGAGGGCAATACAATATGCGATCCAATTAAATTAGATGTTATGATTGGGGTAACCAAGTCAACAACGATGAACTCCGCTGTATAATGTCGCTCAGACTTTTTTAGGAAAAGCATACAAAAAGAAATTCATATTCTTAAATTTTGCAAGGGCCAATCATTCAAATTTGACCTGCACTGCCTGCGATGACCATTTCGGAAATTGATAACAAAATCGCGGGGTCATCAGCCGAAGGCGTCGACGGGGTCAGCATCAGCAGCATCCGCGAAGACACACTTGGCCAGAGCATTCCTGGTTTGTTTATTCTGTACTAGGTTCTCTTGCCAAAGTTTTGGTGCCCCCTTCGTGAGTTAGTTTATTGGTTTTACGAGAGGTTGGCTCAACATCCACCAGTGTAGGAAGAAGCTAGTTGAAGAAATTGTACAGCTCGGATCTTATTTCATTTGCAAATAAGCCTGGCCTAGTAGTACCGACAAAGGTATCGACGACGTAGACCGCGAAAATTACCAAACAAAAATTATAAACTTATTGTATTTGTACTAATTCAGCCATAAACCTTTCAATTAGATTAATTTAGTCATAAACATTTTGACGTTTTGCCAATTTAATCCATCCGGTTAATTTTGGCCGGAAATTACTGACATGGGCGCCAGTCATCTGACGTGCCACGACCAATGCTGATATGAACAGATTATTAATTTTTTTAAAAAAATTTGAATTTTTTTTTCCTTTTTTCTCACTGTGGCAGGCGATCGTGTTACGTCAGCAATTTTTGGTCAAAATTGGTAAATTGTCCAAAAGTTTAAGATTAAATTCTTAAATTAAAAGATTTAAGATTGAATCGGCACAAATTCAATAGGTTTAAGACTTTGTTGTTAATTGTCCAACGTAGAGTAAGTGCGCAAAAACTGGTTTGTACATTACCCGACAGCTAAACTGGAAAAAAAGGGAAGACAAAAACATTACTGGTCCTAGCCCAGTGATTACACATATAACTCGAGCCATAACTAACAATTAGTACATAGCTTTTGGAGGTCCAAGGAAAGTACATGGTATGTAATAGGCGCCGCGTTCATTCAACCTTCTCGGATCATCAGCACAAGCAGCCGCATGTTTAGATCATCCACCCGAGCTCAAGCAGCGTCGGCATCGCACCGGAACCTTAGTGGAGCATTCCATGAACTCAGAATTAACACACCTGAAAAACAAGGATCGGCCACCGCAAAAAAATTCGATAGGCAAAAGAGCACTACAAGTGCCATAACTTGTGTATGGCGCTCACTTTGGTGCCATAATTTTTTTTGGATCACTTTAGTGCTAAAATTTTTGAAAAACGATCACTTAAGTGCCAACTTCGATGTCGTACATAATTTTTCGCCGGAAATCCGATGTGGCATTTTTTTTATTAATTTCTGAAACTGACGTTGCTCGCCAAAGGCTCGCCGAAGATTGGCACTTAAGTGATCGTTTTTCAAAAATTTTAGCACTTAAATGATTGTTTTTAAAAAATTTTAGCACTTAAGTAATTATTTTTAAAAAATTTTAGCACTGAAGTGATAAAAAAAAAACTTATGACACTTAAGTGATCATTTTTTCTCCAACTTGGTACTAAAGTAATCTGAAAAAAAGTTATGGCATCAAAGTGAGCACCGTATACAAGTTATGGCACGTATAGTGTCCTTTTGCCAAATTTGATACATGTTCACTTATTAATTGCTGTCGTTGGCACATCTCTCTCTCTCTCGGTTAATCACGGGCCGAGCCACCCCCGCAATTCGCAATTTACCTCCCCGTGAAGACACTGCCCAGCCGTTGTTCGTTCATCCAATCCATCCCCAATTCAGATGTCCTCCCCTGCAAACAATCAATTTAAAGTGAAAACCCTAGTTGTCGTCTTCCGACAGCCCACCTTAATTCCCAGAAACTAGCCACCTTCATGTCAATTCAATGATCCGCAGGAGCACCAAGAGGTGCAGTTCCTATTCATTGATTAGTTTATCGAAAGTCCTTTTTTTTAGAAAGACGAAGAGGCAGTGCACGCCTTATATATCGTTCTTGGAGCGTTGACAAATGGGTTGGTCTTTTTCCACTATATATATCGAGGCGTGCTTCTCTGCCCCGGGACTCAGCTCCAAAGCGAAACTCAAATCGAAGCGCAATTCCTAGAGCTCTTTCCTCTCCTTCGTCTTCTCCCCAAACGTCCCCCGAAGCTGTGCGGTTCGGGTTCGGCGTCGATTCCTTGTTTCTATCCGGATAATTGGCGCGCATCTAAGTGCTCTCGTCTCCGGCCGGCGAATCTGGAAACATGAGCAACATCGAGAGGCCGAGGCTCAAGGTCATGTTCGATTTGATCTACGATAGAGGTTAGTAAAGATCGGGAGCCTAGGAAGGGCAAAAGGGAGTAGTCCTCGTGTGCAGCTTGATTTCATCCGTGTGTGGCGCAGCTAATTAGTTCGAGAAATTAAGCGAGTGTTGTTGTGCGTTCTTGATTTCATCCAACGTCCAAAAGTTGTTCTCTCTCCCTTTCGCACAACCAAACTTGCTTTGTCCGTAACAAATATGGACGAGACAAGGAGAAAGCCGAAGAGGGGTCTGATTTTCAAGACGTGGGAGCGATGCAAGACCCTCGGCCGAGCCGGCAAGAGCTCCTCCAAGCCGGGGTCGACGCACGGCCCGAGCCTTGCCAAGAAGAGCAAGTCTTGGAACAGGTCGCGGCCTACCTCGTTCAAGGAGGACGACACGCTGAGCCGCCACGGCAGCATCAAGCGGCGCGCCGTCCCCGGGGGCTGCTTCTCGGTCTACGTGGGCCCTGAGAAGCAGAGGTTCGTGGTGAGGACGGAATGCGCCAACCACCCCCTGTTCCAGATGCTGCTCGAGGAGGCCGAGTCCGAGTTCGGGTACAGCAGCGGGGGTCCCATCGAGCTCCCGTGCAACGTCGACCTTTTCTACCGGGTGTTGACCGAGATGGACTGCAACGGGGATGCGGACGGCAGCGCTGGGGGCCGGCGGCTCGGGTGCGGTTACGGGGTCGCCGCGTACCAGCTCCTGAGCCCGGCTCGGACGATTGCCGTGGGCCATCATTACTAGTTTTTAACTATGGCTTGTAGCGTTGATTATCATGAGGTCATTATATTATCCCGTCATGCATGTGAACAAAAGCAACCAATGTTAGTTCCATACCAGTTTCGTATCAAGAGATGAGCAGATGCAACTAGCATTCTGTGTTGTAAATTGTAATATCATGTGATATTATATGTCGATATATCCCACTATTATATAAGAGTGGTTTACCAAAAATCATCTAACACCGCATCCTCGAATTCTTTAATTTTCTGTTCTTTGAAGTTGGCCGAAAAATATATTCTCCTCTTCCTTCTCTTTCACAAAAGGATTAGGGTTTTGCGGGCCGCAGTATACGATTCCGGCTTTATATATTCGCGATGAGCTCGAGCTCGTGAGCTCAAGGTCAACCAATTCATCTTCCGTGCATGAGGCAATTGGTTTCGGAGCATAAACTGTGAAAGTTGATGAAGAAAGTATCTGGTGCAGTTGAAGCTGAAACATAGTTGTCAAGATTTTAAGCTGACCAAGGCATATGTTTGATGGTGGCACTGAACGGAATCGATGTTTGATGGTGGCACTGAACAGAATCGAAGTCACATTAATTCCTCTCAATTTGTAGCGGCCAATCACTGCACCGAACAACAATCGACCTGCTTCATTCAATCAAAGAATCTCTCGGGTGTGCGAGATACTCTATCGCAGAGACGCCGGGCTATCGCACCCAGAAAGCTTCAAAAGCCAGACGGGTTTGCATGTTGAAGCGGACCACGGAGGGTCTTGAACTTTCCCCAGCTGAACCTGTTCCGTTCTGGCGTCACAGACTTGCAGATGAAGCCCGAGAGCTTTGGGGATAATATTCTATTGCGGCCACAAAATTTAAGCTGCATTGCCTTCTCAACCACGCATCACAGACTCACGTCAGGGCGTAGAAATCCCCCTCGAATAGCCAAAGGAGCAGAGGGGAAACGACGTGCTTCGGCCGGCGCCGGCAATACCTTATCCAGTGAGAACCTGACGAAGGAGGGAGGTCTTGTCCGAATGGCGAATGACGACACCTCCCCTTCTTCTCCGAGCAATAACCATGAAAACTAGCAGAGCTCGTAGTTTAAAAAAGAGAGAATAGTTGAGTCGTCCTTGTCTTCACACACGATCTTGACGTTAACTGTGAATCTGAGTGGATCGTTTAGACAAAGGCCACCGTCACCACGGACGAACATCGTTCGGCGTATCAGCTTTTTGCCGCATTATTATTGCAAGAGGGAAGAGGATGAACACGTTCTGCAGGATCTTGAATTAGATTCTTGGAGAGAAGCTACGGTGTGAGCGTGACATTGGATACGCATTCGTTGTCATTCATGTTCCTCAGCTAGATTCTTGATTACTTCTTGCTCGTGCTGCATCTTTACTCTAGGGGAGGCTTTTTATTGCACCATTGAGTTAGACATAAGATACTAGGAAAAGATATCTTAGTCGTTTTAGGCCGCAAGTTAGGGGCAGTCTAGGTAACTTCGGGCACGTCTAGGAAATGCATTCCCAAGGAGCTTTGGGCTCTAAAGTCCCTTGCGTAAATGTTTGACAAATTTTTTGGATAGCTTTTGGAATATGCAATTGCAATTCTAAAGGCTTTTAACCGAGGTAGATTTGGACGTGTTTTGAGCTTTGGGTATTTCTAAAATGCAAATACATTTTTTTTCTTGGCGAAGGCCTCAGCCACTAGCGAGCCTTGAATAGGCCAAGTGAGCCTAGCCAGCAACCGATTTGGTTTGTCGACGACTTTAGTTCTATAGACAAAGGTTTGAGATTTTAAAAAAAATATATTAACGAAAATCCTCAAAAAAGTGTAGTTTTTCCGACCAATATTTAAGTTAAAGTAGTTTCTCAATGTGTTTTTAAATTGCACTTTGGAAAAAAACCCTTTCACCTAAATTCCTTTGCATTTTCTCAAAATATTTCTCCTAGAGTGTTTCCAAACGACCGGCCACCAGCGATTTCTAGAAAGGGCTAGGTGAGGGCGGCGAGGGCCACTCTCACCGGCCATAGGTGAAGGATGGGGCGATTCCGCCCTCGAAAGCCTAGGCAAGGTTGGCGAGGGTCTCGCCTAGGCGAGGCCATCCCTCGTCTGCGGGCGGCAAGAGTAGCCATTGCCCAGCCCTTTCTGGGCATCGCCGTTGGACGACGAAGAACAAACTAGAAAAAGAAAAAAAAGGAAAAAAAATAAATTAAAATTGTCTTTGGACAAAAATGCCATTGATTGACTGGTGATGGGCGAGATCAGGCCCTTATTTTGAAACAATCATGCTATTTTGGGCTCTTATTTGAAATTGACATGATCACTTCATATCTTAATTTGACAAAAGATCCACTTCAAACTTTCATTTGGAATTTTCCCCAAAGACATGCATGCCAAGAAAATAGGTGGCACACTATCGTTAAATTGGACAAAACTCGTTCATCCTGTCAACAAAATTCTTGATTTGTTTAGAGGAAAATTAGTGGTCAACAAATACTTTTTTTTTCGTATTTTTCGCTTCCATAGTTTAAGAATGTAAGTTGATCGATGGTGATGAAGGTATTTTTGTAATTTTTTAGAGAACAAGGAAAATATTTATTTGGTTTTTAAATTTTTTTATGTAATTAAAGCATAACCCTGTTGAGCGAATTCAAAAAAAAATTAATCTCCGTTTGTTTCGCTGAAAATGAATAATTTAAAAAATATTTTCCTAAAGTCGATATCTCATATCACTCAAAAAATAATCAACAAAAAGTGTTTGAATGGTCCACGAAAAATATCTAACATTAATTATTATTGATAACGAAAATATTTTTTTATTAATTATTTATTTAAAGCAATATAAATAACTATATTTTAAAATTATTTTATTTTCGGTGAAACGACCGAGCGTAGAGTCGTGTCACGACAGCGCGGTCTCGTTTCTCCAACTCAAAAAAAATTGCTGACTTCTTCCGATCAGCATCTTCCCCGCCGGTCGGCGACCTTAAGCTCTGCACCGGCGATCGGAGCTTTCTAGAAGCGACCGGCCTCTCGGAATATGGAAGCTCACGGGAGCTCGCCGATCCTGCTCCACAACGCCATGATCGTCACCATGGACCCCCAGAGCCGCGTCTACGGCAACGGCGCCGTCGTCGTCGACCGCAACCGGATCACTGCCGTCGGCCATTCGCTCGACCTCCTCCGCCGGTTCGGCGACGCCGCCGGCGAAGTCATCGATCTCCGTGGCCAGATTCTGCTCCCAGGTCTTCTCTCTCTCTCTCTCTCTCTCTCTCTCTCTCTCTGAACTTCAATCGGTGCTCGGAAAGCGGTAACGCTCCGCTTTTCTTCCGCCGGCTCGATTTTTGACTTCGATTTAGCGAGCTAGGTTTCGTCAACACGCATGTGCACACGTCTCAGCAGCTGGGTCGAGGGATAGCCGACGACGTCGATCTGGTGACTTGGCTGCACGACCGGATATGGCCTTACGAGGCCAGCATGACCGAGGAGGATTCCTACATTTCCGCTCTGCTCTGCGGAATCGAGCTCATTCACTCCGGTGTAAGCGCCGCGTGTTTGTGGAATTTTGGCTCTGGTGATTCGTTGGGCTTTTCCTTGAGTCGCGACCGGTGATGTCGTTGATTTTCGATGGAGCAGGTCACTTGCTTCGCCGAGGCGGGAGGGCAGCATGTTCCTGGAATGGCTAGAGCGGTGGAATCGTTGGGCTTACGTGCGTGCTTGGCTCAGTCTGTCATGGACTCCGGTGAGGGTTTGCCGGCATCTTGGGCTGCTCGAACTGCAGGGGATTGTATCCAGGTTGCTGAGCTGAACTCAGTGCTGATAATCATTAATGCATTAAGGGAGTCTATGTCTAGACAAAGTCAGAGTCTTTTTGGGCTAAATTAGACTCATCAGTAGTAGTTTGGCGCTATAGTTATAGCTGCAGTTTTGGCTTTAACCATGGGAATTTTCGGTTTTCTTGGCATACTAGAGAACATGCACGGACGATGCTCTTAGTAAACTGAAGATATATGGAAGGTTTAAATTAACAATGAACTCCATGAAGAATGTGACCATTGGGACTGATATCGAGCTTGTTTAGAGAGGCCTAACAGGACATGCCCAGAGTCCCTGAAAAGGATCTAAACAGACATGGATAGAGGCTTAGTTGCTATTCAGTATTGTTGTTCTTAGCAGCTGTCTTTTAGATGATAATTAGTGTGAGGCAAAATATGTTCAGCAGTGATGATATTAACCAAGTTTTACTTGTAAAATATTGATTTTATTGAACAAGCCTTAAAAAGATAATAGGGAGCTTTGACTTGGGAAATGGTAGTACCCAAGTTCTTTTTTGATTCATTTGCTGCAAAAATTCTTGCTTTCTAGTAATTCAAGGATTCACAGAGATTACGTCACAGAATAGAGGACATGATTTGTTTTCTATATCCTTATGCTTTGGTCATTTCCTTTTCTGCAGGGTTGAATCTAGATGCCTCTCAATGTCTCCCAGGACCCTAGTATCTATAGATAACACCAATCTTGCTGTGTGCTTGGACAGATATTGCCATTGAGTTGAGCTTAGTTGATGTGGAAAATTTTCTTGTTTTAGTTATATTTATATGAAATTGCATAATAGGCTTCACTTTTTCCTCACATGACTAGCTCTAGTTTCAACTGCATTCAAAATTGAGTCATCGCTGTCGACATATGACTCATGGCAATTGGCTTAAAGGATGCAGTCACAGAAGGAGCTCTACGAAAGGCATCATAATACTGCTGATGGACGTATTAGGATATGGCTTGGCATCAGGCAAATTATGAATTGCACTGATGAACTACTACTCGCAACAAGGGATACAGCAAGAGAATTGAAAACCGGAATCCACATGGTACTTGTTCTTTTATCACTTGCCCTTTGTCCTAGAGCGTCACAGTGAAATGGCTTTGTCCTGACACGTGCTCAAAATCTCTAACGAGAGCCTGTAAAAGTGAGAAAACTCAACTATTCAACCTTACAGCTTCTTTTCCTTCTGCTTCTAGCTGTAAGGTCATACCAGCCTGGATTTTTTCTTCCTTTTTTCTTATTGTAATAATCAACATTGAAACTTCCAATCTCTTCTCCTGAGATAGATCAAACTGATTATTTTTTTTTTCTAATTTAGCATGTTGCAGAGATTCCCTATGAGAATCAGCTGGTAACTGAGACACGGAATGTTGATCATGGAACGGTGACATACCTGGAGAAGGTTGACTTCTTACAGGACAATTTGCTTTCAGCTCATACAGTTTGGGTGAACAGAACTGAGGTGGACTGCTGCTGCACTCTGTAGAGTAACCCAATTTTTGTTGCTTTGCAACTGTAGTACCATATCTCGCATCTTGTTATAACTGTCATTGAGGATTAAGAAATCGTCTTGCTGTGTTTTTCTTACTCTAGATCTTTCTCATTTTTTATAATTGATTCAGCTTTAACAAGAGAAGAACAAATTGCTGTTTCCGTTTATCTAGGATAGAATTTGCAGAAACTTGATAAACCTATATCTTAACACCAATAAAAGCGAGAGTACCATGTATGTTTGCCCATTCCCAGTTGTTGATAGATCAAACGTTTGAAGCTGACTTCTTTCTCCTTTAGAAAGTTCATCTCTGTTAGAAAGTCCAACCCAAAAACTTAAGCTATTGGGTGGAGAGAGACCACACGAATATAAAGAGCATTTAGAACCCATTGTCAATTGATAGAGGATAATACTTCAACAATCTCCATTGATTTCCGTTACATCAGCCATTGCCAATTTCTAATATAAGTTCTAAATGACAAAGGGTGCAACTTGAATGGTCTAGAACCATTGTAGTATCTTGAACTAGAGATGATCATTGGGCGGGGGGCCTGGGCTGGGCCCGAAGGTTGGGCCAATTGAATTGCCCGAGCCCACCCATCACACAATTTATGTAAAAAAATTTTGACTGGGCTGGGCAAAAAATGGGCGGGCTGGACTTTCTTGTGTAAGAGCATTGCCCAAGTCCCCCATTCCTTCTTGGGCCTGGGTGGGCCGAATGAGCTGCCTTCCTGTTGATCATCTCTATTTGAAACTGTAATATAAGAAGCCTTTTCAGTTTGTTGTTTGCTGAATCCTACAGTAAGTCCCATTCAACCTTAAATTGATCAATTTTGCTGCGTGTCCATGCTCCTTGCAGATTCAATCCTTTTAACGCTTGTAGGAGGGGTTCCTTGCAACACTCTGTTCAAAGTGTATTGTGCAGTTCCTGGTGGTTTGTAGTGAAGTCGAAAAGACAATAGATTAAGACCATCCCTAGAACTGTTGTAGTCATTTATGTCGTGTTAACTTTCTCTTCGATTTTATTCTATGTGAGAAGATTAGGTCTCAATATAAGGACAGAGACATCATTGTTCTGAGTGTCCATAAGTCCATAAGTGCTCTTTGTAATATACTGCCACCATATTTGTGCCCTCGGTAGTGAAGATTATCCTTGCTCTACTTTAGGTTGGTTTTCTTTCACATGCTGGAGTTAAAGTTTCTCATTGCCCCGCTGCTGCAATGAAAATGCTGGGATTCGCGCCTATTGCGGAGATGCTTGATGCTGGAATCTGTGTTTCATTAGGAACAGATGGCGCTCCATCAAACAATAGAATGAGCATTGGTTTGTCCAAACTTTTAGATCTGTGTGTTCCAAATCTCTCATATTTTCTTGGTAGATGATGGTTTCTTACTCAATGTGCCATTGGAAGCTTATGTTGAAAGAGATTTTCCTATCTGTTAGTTTAAAGACAATCGCAATGATCCCAGCTTTTTGATTCTTCTGGGCATAATTAGATGTAGTCTAGCTTAGTTTGATAATCATCATTGACTGATGATTAACTTCTTGGGAAACTATGTGACAGTACTTGGCATGTTTATCAGAATTTCGAACTATGCTGATTCCTGCGTACTCTATTGCTGTACAGTTGATGAGATGTACCTAGCTTCACTTATAAACAAAGGACGTGAAGTTTTCAAAAATGGCGTCACTGATCCTACAGCACTTCCTGCTGAAACTGTGCTCAGAATGGCAACAATAAATGGTGCCAAGTCAGTACTCTGGGACGATGAAATTGGTTCACTTGAGGTTGGGAAAAAGGTATGGCCCATGCTTTTGTTTTTTTGGCCACCCACTCATATTCTTTGAGATCAGCAAACTGATTAATGACTCGGTTTCTCATTTCTAGGCTGACATGCTCGTGATCAATGCTTCCACTTGGCATATGGTTCCTCTTCATGACTGGTATGCGACTATTGTTCTAAAAACTTCACATTACATGGTGTTCATTCAATTCTAACTCATTAATCATGCAGATATACGATGGGCATATTTTTCTTAAATGTGCGTGGTATCTAATGAAGTGTTCTACACAGCGTTAAATTCTAAACATAATCTAGACTTTGAAAAGGGAAAACTCAGTGAGAAGATGTGCTCAATCCAATTTATACATCGTTTTTCTTAATCTCTACTTTCCTCCTTGCTTTAACTGACTCTAACAAGAATTGAACTTATGTTTGGCGTCCGCAGCATTTCTGGCCTTGTATATTGCATGAGAACCGAAAACATTGTTTCTGTGATGTGCAATGGTTATTGGATTATGAAGGACAAAAAGATTTTATCAGTCGATGAGGTAATGTTACAAAGCCTATACAATTGATTGCATTCAAATGATTCACCAGGGTCAAATTGAGACTTTGTTGTTGCTTCTTATGCCTTCAAGGTCATGTTTGTGTGGATCATGCCATCATTTTCAATGACCTTTTTGTAATTCATTGCTTTGTTTCTTATCTGCTAAGAAGCACGAACCTTCACAAAGTTATTCCTTCTTTTTTTAACCTTCTTGGTTATCAGACTTTTTTGCTTGTATCTTTTGGAACCTATCAAAAGTTTTGGTTTCTGATTAGAGATTTGATAGTTGCTCTGATTCTTCTCTTCGTCCTACCCATTTTCAGTAGGTTTTTCTTTTTTATCATCCATTTGTAGTGTTCCAGGTTTTAGAAAGCTTCCTGCTTGCTGTATTATCGAACAGGCTGTAAAATTTTCAATAAATATTTGATGTCTCACTTTTAGTTACCTAGCAAGCTATATTGATAACTTACACTTTGTCGATTACTTATTTGGTTCCTGATATTGCTGGGATCCCACAGGAGGAAGTTATTTCACTAGCAAAGCGGGCTTCAAGTGAACTCTTGAAAAGAGCAGGCATCAAGATTCCAAATAGAATGAACATGCTATAGCAAGGTATTTCTCTCTGCAGATGTGAGCTCACGACGTCTTTGGACAGATGCTGTTCAAATGTAGTTTCGCTTTCCTTGGACTACTAATTTACCTATCATTCCAGACTCCAGAAAAATGCTTTGGTGGGCGTGTACTACTTGTTTTCTATTCCTTGAGTGGTGTTGATTTATTTCCCGCGCTTCGTCACCCGAGCAAAGGTTCTAGCGATTCTTTTCACTGCTTATCGGTTGGCTGATATGGGTGTCAGCCCCGCTTATGCAGTCCTTTGATTCAAGTGCAAGCTAAAACCATTTAAATGCTAAACATCCACATGTGGCTTCAACATATACTTTGGGTTCGTTTATTTCACGGAAAATGAACTGTTTCGAAAATGTTTTCCAAAAAAATAATCGCTTGTATAGCTTGAAATAATTAATAGATAAAAATTATTTTCATTATGAACAATAATTTGTGCCTAAATATTTTCGTGGATTATGAAATTATTTTTTGTTCACACTTTTTTTTTGTAAGAGATATAAATGATAATTTTTTAAAAAATATTTTTCAAATGATTCATTTTTTGCAGAACAAATCGACCCTCTCTCTCTCTCTCTCAAATTTCTTGCAAGGGCCATCTTTTGCAGCCTTTGCTTTGCAATGCACTGCTGCTATTTTGTACTCGCCTAATTAGGGCAAAATTATGACATGGTCAAAACTTGAGTTTCGCACATGTGAAATGCGTAGCCACTTTCTTATCATCCTCCCATTAAGTATCGTTTTCTCTTTAGATTAGTGCAACAGCTATGCTAAATATTTATAGGAGAAGGTAATTTGGCTTTTACACTTTCGGAAATGTCATTTTACGCATTCTTGTCTCCTTTAAAAGATATTTGAACACTCAGAATTCTAATTATTGCGATCATCCGTCTAATTTATGAATAGACTTTAAATCAGATGAGGTTTTAACTTTCGTTCACCCTTTTGCAAGGCAGCGGAAGATATCCTTTCCATACTTGCATAATGTTCGTAATTAGCTTCACATTGATAATAGTTAATCTCATAGGTTAGTAAAAAAATACTTCCCTAAGTATAATTTGTCCAAATTGTACTGAAATGAGGGTGAGTACCTAAGAAGTGTCTAAATTTGTGGAGGAGGTGGTGTGCCATGCAGTTTCTAAATTTCATCCTTGACATCCTCCAGGCCTTCTCTGTCTGAGTTTGTTTTTTTGGGTCGAACTGCGTCTAAGTTGACTCTTTCCAATTGTGCGACCAGCGATGAGACTCTCTCCTCAGGAAAACGCGAGAAAAGGCCAAAGGAATTAAGGAAGATACAAATATGCGATTTGAGTTATTTTAGAGAGTGAAGTTTAATTTATTGAGAAAAATGTGGTTTAAATGTAGAATCCACAACAGGCTCATAGGATACCGTGGCATTTAGGGAATTACATCATTCAAGGAGATTTATTTGATTGGCTGTAGCCTAGCCGTTAGGACGAGAAAGATTTAAGTAATAAATTTGGGTTGTGATCCACATGTGCGAGTTGCCCATCTCGAGGAAGAAGGAAATATTTTCACATAGAATTTTATTTCCAATTTGGTTTGTGTTAGAAAAATTGTCGGGTCGATACCACTAAAAATCCTAAATTGATGCACATATGTCACATTTACCCGAAGCTAATTTTCGAGTAACAAATCGGTAAATCGTGTTATATTTAGTTCAAACTAATTTTTCGCGTCAGTAAAAATCATTCATACCATACCTTAAAAAACCTGAAACGAAAATCATCTCGGGTGAAAATAGCAAGGGCGTATCGATTTGTGATTTTTGCAACTTTGCGATAGATGCGGCCCGAGTAAAATCGGTTCGGGATTTCCGATGCTATCGCTCCAACTGTGGGAAAGGATCCGACCCGACCCAGACGACGAGAGCGATCTGGGCGGCGAGCTGTTCGACGACGATCCAGTCAGCAGCGCCCCCGTTTGATGCTTAGCTCATTCGATATACCAACCGGAAGCAAAATACTAATTTAAAAAAAAAAAAAAACCTTTTAATTCCGCTCATTTATTTATTTATTTATTTATCGTGCCAAAACGGTAAAAAAACCAGAAGAATCTGCACGTGTCCAGATGCTTCTTCCTCCTCCCGAATCTTCTGGAACTTCTCGAATCTCCCACCCCGCACCACCCCCTCCTATAAAGCCCCTCTCCGCCATCGCAGAGCTTCACCCAAAACTCGCAAACAACTCGCAAACGCACGAGAAGAAGAAGAAGAGAGTTCATAGCAGCCGATGATGGACAGCCCGTTCTTCAGGAGCCATTGGGTCGCCCCCTCCCACCCCCGCCCTCGCTACTACCCCTCCCCCGCTCCGCCCAGAGCCGTACCTACCCGGGCGGCGCCGTCGCCGTCGCCGTCGCCGCCGCCGAAGGTGGTCTCGATCCCCGTCCGCTTCGTCGGGTCGGAGCGTAGCCGGTCGGGCTCGGCGGTCAGGATCCAGAGCGCGTTCCGGGGGTTCCTCGTGCGGCGGAGCGTGGGGAGGATCGCGGCGGTGAGGAGGGAGGTGGACGAGGTCGAGAGGAGGATCTCCACCGCGGAGGCGGCGGAGCTGCTGCGGCGGGACGAGAGGGAGAGGCTGAAGGTGAGCGAGGCGCTGATGAGCCTGCTCTTGAGGCTGGACTCCGTCCGAGGCGTGGATGCGGGCGTGAGGGGGTGCAGGAAGGCGGTGATCAGGAGAGCGATCGCGCTGCAGGAGAGGGTGGACGCGATCGTCGCCGGGCAGAGCGGAGGCCCCGTCGGCGGAGGTTCTGCGGAGGAGGCGGATGTCGAAGGTGGCGATGCGGCGGGGAGAGAATCTGTTGAGGCCGACGATCGTCGCTCTGGTGCCCTGCCTCCATTGAGCACGACCACAACCGAGGCCGTCGTGGCGCGATTAGAAGGCGAAAGTGGACCGGAAATGGCGGACGCGGAGCATTCGGTCGATGCTGGTAGCGAGAGTCACCAAACAGAGGAGACTCCAGCGGAGCCTGAGGTGCATACGGCGCCAGAGGCTGACGTGGGGGCGAAGCCGGAGGGGGAGCATTCTGTGGAAGCTGATGCAGGCAGGGATCGTGAGATGGGACAACCGGCGGCCGACGGAGTAGATACAGAAGCAGCACACGAGCCAGAGACTGAGATTCACGCGAACGAAGGTGAGATCACGGCGGACAATTACACTGTTCAATCGACGTGCGAACTCGTGGAAGATGCCGTGGCCACCGGAACGGAAAGCTCAGCTGATTCCTCCGCCCATTCTCGGAGCCCGACGGAGGGAATCGACGAGAACGCTTCGCCGAGGGAAGGCGCCGCGGTGGAGTCGCAGAGGCCCGAAAAAAACGAGGAGCTGCTGGAGAGGATGGTGGAGGACAACGAGAAGATGATGGGGCTGATGGCGGAGCTTTTCGAGAGGAACGAGCGGCAGACCCGGTTGCTGAGCTCGCTGTCGCAGAGGGTGGAGCAACTGGAGAGGGCTCTCGTGTGCGAGAAGCTGAGGAGGAAGAAGAGGAGGCAGGCCGCTGGCCGGTGCGACGCGATGGACTGCCCGGAGACGTTGCCGGACCCGAAGAAGTGTGGAAAGTGACGAGACCGACAGCGATGTGATCGTCTGGTAGTTGCTGGAACCGAAGAATTGATGTATGAGCTGTCTGCATCCCTCCATCATTCTTTTCTCTGTATTTTCACCCTTTTCTTCTGCTGCAAAATGAAAATCGCATCGGCCACAGTTGGTTTCCGTAGTGTATGGGCTTCTGTTCATTTGATTTGTTTCGTGAGCCCGATGTCTCACCGTAACCCAAGCAAACATCAGTCCCGATTCAGGCCCATCTGTCAAGTTTTTTGCTTTATGTTTCGGCCAACAATTGAAGAACAGCCTACTGCCTGAGCCCCGGTCGATGCGAGCATGCTCTCACGATAGATATAGTTCGTGCACATATAGACCGGTCTCGGGAACTAGTCCGGATTAGAAAAAGGGAAATTAGAAAAGAAGAAAGGCACTCGTTTTTCAGCTTTTTAATTCCGGGATCTTGACGGAACGACTTTCTCGGGTGTTTTACCCCTTTTACGGTGATAAAATTAGGTGCAACCCGGGTCAAATGATGTCGTAATTCTCGAATCTTTTAGATGGATTAGCCCTTTATTTTACCTTAGAAAAAAAGCATCCAAAAATTTCAATGGCAGCAGTGGTTACTTTAGCTCGCGGGACATCTACCGGTCTCTCTTTATTTTTTTATTTATTTTTTTGAAGTTTTATTTCCTACCGGGAATTTTCACCTGGACCAAACGATTAAAGCGTGAATTTTCACAATTTATAGGATTTTGATTCCGAAATTTGAATTTTTTTGGATGGATTTGCCCTTCGCATAATCTCAAATTGCAAAAATTAAAAGGAAAAAAAAAAAAAACGTAAGTTCGAAAGAAAGAGTAGCGACTGCTCTGACAATCTCAAAGTCGTTGTTTCTCGAGAACATCGTCTCTCCGCTCACCCACCCACGCACGCCCTCGCGGTCTCTTACATATTTATACCGACAGCAGCTCAAAACCTCAGCCTTTCCTCGACAGAAAGAAAAATATCCCCTTCTCCTCTTCCTCCACCGTCATCCATGGCCGCCTCTTTCACAGCTCTGGTAAGTCCCCTCGTTTCCCTTCCAGTACCGCGTACCGTCCCCGCCGATGCTTTCCGGGATTAAGCGCCGATGATTTTTCGGTTGATTTTGCCGTTTGCATTTCGTTGTTGCCGAGCAGCCCAATGTCGGTTCGCTGGCCAGTCGAAGGAACGGCGGCTCGGAGATTAGAGGAGGGTTCGGCCCCCCCTCTTGCAATGTCGCCGCCATCGTCCGGCCACCTCCGTTGAAGGCCAGCTTGTCGGCGTCGTCCTCGAGCTCTTTCTCCGGCTCCCTGCGCCTGATTCCCATCAACTCTACTTCTCGGAGGAAATTCCGTCCGTGCTCGGTCCGAGCGAGTGCCGAGGTTACCCATGTCGTCCTCTCGTTCTCTTAATCTTTGTGCTTTTCGCAGTATAGGGGCGAGAAAGGAAGTGGATTGACAGTTGAGTTGAATTTGTTGTTGTTGTTGTTGTGGGAATGAGTCCTGAATTATTGTCGAAACCGACGTCAAAAGCAATGTATCGCGATAAGCAGGGGATGATCTTTCTGGGAATGTAAGGTGTTGTTCCCGTGAAGTGGATTGAGGACTATTATTCTCTGAAGCTAATAGGCGTCTGCATAATCTTAGTGAATACACTGTAGGTTGCATCTCTTATACGTGTGTGTTGGTCTCTTCTGGGATTTCAGGATGCGGCTGTTCAGTCGAAAGTTACCAACAAAGTTTACTTTGACATTAGCATCGGTAACCCTGTTGGGAAGCTAGCCGGAAGAATAGTAATTGGATTGTATGGCGAGGATGTTCCGCAAACAGCGGAGAATTTCCGTGCTTTATGCACAGGTTTTACTTAATTCTCTACTGTGGAACTAACTTATCGGCATGTATCGAGTATGGCATTGCGTGAATTGGAGGCTGTTTTCAAAAGATGATTATCCGATCATTCTTTGTTTTCTTCAGGAGAGAAAGGCTTTGGATACAAAGGTTCAGCGTTCCACCGTGTCATCAAAGATTTTATGATCCAGGGAGGTGACTTTGACAAAGGAAATGTGGGTACTTCATCGATGTCCTCCAATTCGCATTATAGCAGCTTTGGCCTGTTTTCCTTCTGATGGTTACTTTGTTATCCGATTGAATGTCATCTCATGCCATAACAGTTGTTAAGGCTCTTTGTACCCATTCATTCCTTGTGATCGGAGTGAAATTAGTCAATTAAACAGGGTGATGCCAAGGCCTGGTCTCACCGAGGGCATGTGAGTGATGGATGATGAGGTTGGATTTGTAATACTTGCTGACAATTAGTCAAAACTTATGAAGCCTTTGTCTTTTGTAAGATGACTCACGGACAGTTCAAAGCTCTTCCAATCCCAATAGAGCAAATAACTAAAAGCAGAAAAGACAAACCAAAGTATCGTTAGATTGGGGAATCTAAAGGTTGTTAAAGACATTAAAGGTGATAAGACAGTATTTCTTGTAGTAAGTTGCAAAGCCAGTTCTTCAAATTAAAAGAACAATAATTCAAGTTGAAGATTTTGTGGTGATCTTGACTCACGATGTGAGTGAAGTTTTGGTACAGACTTCCATTTTATCATAACACCAGTGTTTTTATCATGAGCCTCCCAGGATGCTTGTATTGATGGTTTACATCCCTTAGTCTCGGATCATAAATGGGGTCAAGTATCACAGTCACTTCTAAGCATTATGTAGATTTGTCCTTCTTGTTCCATTTTTAGGTTTTGTCTGGTATTTGTTAGCATTTACATTGAACACTACGGGCATCCTTTCCGAAAATGTGGCAATTCTCGGTGACTTTGTAGCTAATATCTATGAGTTGCTGTATTTGTTCCTTCAACAGCTGAGATTCTTTTGGAACTGTTCAATTTTTTGTAAGGCGTGCTATTAACGATTTAACTTAGTGTGTGTGCTGATTCTTGTCAGGTAATTTTGGTTTGAGAGTATTAACAGTTTCAAGGAACCCTCTGCAGTCCTTAATCTGTTCTGAAGTGTGAATTTATTGGCATTCTATTTCCCTTAAGGTTGACCCCAACGATGATATTTTAAATGATTCTGAACCAGTCTGATATTTGTATCTATTGCAGGGAACAGGGGGTAAAAGCATATATGGCCGTACTTTTAAAGATGAAAACTTTAAGTGTAAGACTATTTCTCTTATGCTGTACTTATTGTAGGATAAGGACATGTCTTAGAAATCCCAATTTATAGTTACTTTTTTGGTAGGGGACTATGATCTAAGATATCTGATTTAATGCTTGATGCATTTCATATGCATTCTAGCTATAGAGGCCACTGTCAATACGGATTTCTCATATTTAGTTTTCATGTAATAAGCATGTGTTGGCGGCGATTCCTAACTTGAACCCTCTCACTTCTTCTGAGTGCTGTCCTTCAATTTTTAGCCGAATTTGAAAATATAGTTAGTCTTCTATTGAATGTCACACATGTCAAGATCCCTCTTAGTAAGAGTAATGGAATGCGTTGCAGTGACTCATGTTGGACCTGGTGTGGTCAGCATGGCAAATGCAGGCCCTAACACCAATGGGAGCCAGTTCTTTATCTGCACTGTGAAGGTAATCTTAATTTTATGTCTTCTTCTCACAAGATGTTGCTGATAATTTATCTTGTCACTATAAAAGTCGTGTTTTTCCAGAGCTGAGAATAAGGATACCGTCTTGGAACGTTTCCACGGATTTTTATATTTATCTATGTTAATAGATTTTTGGATTGTGGGGGCTAGAGTGCGTTTGGAAAAAAGAGCTATCGATTTTTCATATTTATCTATGTTAATACATTTTTGGATTGTGGGGGCTGGAGTGCTTTTGGAAAAAAGTGCTATTGCGGAAATTCCATAAAGAAGTATATTCTTTGCCCGGCTCAACTTTTGAACCTTGGAATTTTATTTAGGATCATTTACGCTAGGAGAGCTTGGTGTCTGAGAAGTAAATTTTTATTGGAAGCTTTATATTTTATAGGAGCATATCTATAGTAGCTTTTCGACAGGATGAGAGAGAGAGAGAGAGAGAGAGAGGACTAAAGTCTTAGTTATTTAACGCCCTAAAAACCTGGTCATCTGTTTTTATAGTTCTTGACATGCCCATTATAGATCATTTTCACTTAATTATTCATATTCCTTTATGTAGTTACAACAAATCCTTGATTGGAATCGTGTGTATGTTATGCTTTGGGGACGCCACTTTGTTGATCAATAATGTCATACATGATTGGCTAGTGCATTGCATGGACAAAGCTTCTAAATTTTTAGCTAATTGTTTGCCCAAACAAATTTTGTGGAACATAGTTCGTGAAACCAGTTTGCTTCTGCTTTGGATCTGAATAGCCATCACTTCAACCAAAAGTAAAAGGCACCCAATTCGAGGCATTAAGACCTGCCCCAGCAAAAAACCAGCCCCGCCCCAAACAGGGCACGACCCACACTTTGCAGGTTTTGGAGTGGGGATGGGATCCCACTCCTTTCCGTAGGCCTTCTGCCATTCCTGCTGTGTCCTTTCTATTTCAGGACTCCCTCGTGGAAAGTCCTAAGGAAGAAATACTATTACTTTATACTACCAAAATCTATAATCTCCTGGAGAATTAGATCAGTCTAACATGCCTCCCCACCTCTCTTGAGACAGATTTTAAGGCTAAGTTCTTTGTTACCCCACTTGAGTGGAATTTTGCAATCAGGGGTGATGGTAGCTGAGAGGAACTTCTTATTGCAAATTTGTCACCTTTTTGCTACATTGCTCATTTTTTCTTAGAGCATCCTTTAATTTTGAGCTCAGTAACTACTATTGGAGTTGATTAAAGTTGTTATCAGTGCTTCCTTGTTAACATTTTTCGGCAAAATATGCTCAGACATAGCTGACATTTTTTAACTAGTTTAATCCTCATATATGCATCAAAATTGCTATGCAAGCACGTCATCCATGTATGCAGTGTATGCATGACAAGATTTTGCTCCAACAACCACAATCCACCAGGAATGTTGCCTCAGTGTTCATTTCCATGCAAACCACACATTAGTCACTTCTGCAGCTTATTAGTGATCTACTAATTGATTGGGAACTCTAGCAACCTACCCTGTTTATAAAATCTCCTCGGTGCTTCAATTTCTCCTGGTCATTCTTTTCGGCCATATCAATGATTCATCTTGTTTAATGACAGACGCCGTGGCTGGACCAGAGGCATGTTGTGTTTGGGCAAGTGTTAGAGGGCATGGACATCGTCAGGCTGATCGAGTCACAGGAAACAGACCGAGGAGACCGTCCCAGGAAGAGAGTGGTCGTAGCTGACTGTGGTGAACTTCCCATGGTGTGATATGCCTCGATTAGTTGTGTGTTGTGCAAATTAGCACTGGCTAAAATCTGAGTCATGCCCCCCCTCGAATTTTCTTCCTTCTTTTCTCTGTTTTGTTGAGAGTAAACTTGGGAAGAGCCAGGTCACGATTGTTAATGCTCGATTATTGTAGTGTACCGACGTAATTTTCTTTAAATTGGAAGCACAGAATGACTGCTCCTGAGTCTTTTCTTTTAGCATAGGACCCCTTTCGAGCAATGGATGATATATGATACCGTTAGATGTCCGGTATTTGCTTGAATTTCCCTTCTCTTGCCTCCCATTTGTGTTGGATCCTTCCAAGCTCTAACATGGATTTGTGAATTGATTCTAGTTGGGAGATAGTAGCGGGACAAATAATGGGTAACAGAGCCAAAGTGAGCGAGTTTGCTGTGGGAATATTCCAGGCCACTAATCCTGCTTTTCGTGATGCAGAACGGTGCTTGTGCGAAAGCTTCTGCTTCGGATAAGAGCACTCGATTCCTTCATATTGCCGCGATACGTTTGTCGCCATGATCACTAGTCTCTGTTTCAACTTTGATTACAGCCATAATCCGAGGGCGTGTCCACAGGATAAAAGACCTACATTGCGAATGCGGGAGAGGGATGCATTGCATTGTTTATAATCCTGATTTCCCTGTTTCAGCTTGTATCTGCTGTAAGGTAGGGGTGAGCACGGGAACCGGACCAAACCGGCCGGTTTAGATAGTTTCTAGTTCCTAGGATATGGACCTAGTGATAATCGGTTTAGTTCCCGGTTTTAAGTTTGGACCAAACCACTTGGATTAGATCAGTACTTTTTCTTATTGCCAAAAGTTTGGAGAAGAGAACAAAAACAACGTTCACATACACACTTCACTTTGCAAGAGCAATTCCATTCTCCGTAGGAATTAAAAAGAAATACTTCTTTCCAATTCTTTGTCGGATTGGAAGAAAGAAATCACGCCAGTTTCTGGACCCACCCGGGAATGGTCCAGTTCAATTCTAGGACTAGGTGGGTCAGTTTCTAGTTTCACAGATTAGGGACCGACTCTTCTGGTCCAGTTTTCGGTTCCAGGATGGGAATCGATCACTCTAATAAGTGAGTCGATCAGGATTTATGATGATTCACAAAACAAAGTGAAAATTGTAACTAATGAAATCCCTCCTCGTACAGACAGATGGTTTTCGGCCACTTTTTCTTTGGGCCAAAACAGCCGAAAAAAGAAGGAATGCAAAATCCTACACGACCGGTCATCCCCATCCGGGCCCAACCCTAATTCCTCTGTTTCTTACTTTTCCTTTTCGTCTTTCTTGTCTGGAATATACAATTCTAGGCATAACTATATGATCAAAGATGATAAGGTCAAGGTGAAGATCCCTCTCATCTCCACGTCTCTCGGCCCCCCCCATGCACCGAGGTGGATTCGGACAAGATACTCCCCCGCAGCCCCACGTGACTTGTGCCAAGATGCCGCCATTTTCGTGCCTTTACTTTGAGTAAATTTGGCGCCAATCCTACGACAAAAATGACATTAAAGAAAGAGAGTTTATTGTGAAGCGGTATTCCGTATCAATAAGATAGCACAAATTAAATGCGCTCATTCAAGTTAAACATGAGACGAAACTCTTATTATAAATATCGACCACAATTAGGGACCTAATTGAGTCTAAATAAAGTAATGGCGGCTTGACACGGTTGTATTTTAAAATGAAGAACAAATGATTTAGATTGAGCTTGATCTTTATTTAAAGGGTGCGCATTCTATAAGCTTGAGCTCCATTTGACTTAATTATTTAAGAGATGTTCTTATTGGAACTCATAGTTAGAACAATAACAAATCAACACTAAAGTCATGTGTAGGCATGACATGTTCGCTTGTACAAATAACATTGCCATAATATAACATCGAATCTTTTGATGTGCTCGCAAATCATCCAAGCTAATTGATTTTTAAGCTAGGAACTCGATCTCCTCCTATAGTAGCGTGCCTTGAACTCAATCGGGTGTCCAAAAAAAAAAAATTTCGAGTCGACCAAGATTACCATCCCCTAAGAATTAGGTTTAAACAAGGCAACAAGATGAACTTTCGAGATAGATTTCGATGCATGTAGCAAGAGAGAGCTCTAATTTCGCGCGAAATCAAAAACCATTGTCTTGCTTTATAAAACAACAACCCAAAAAAAATGCGACATGAATCTGAACGTTAATGACGCGCGCTTCTTATGATTTTTGTGGTTGTTTGAGCGCGGGAGAAAGAAGTGCCATCTTTAATGCTAAAAGTAACGGGAGCCAACCCCGACACAAACAAACAAAGAAACGAAGGGACGGGGGACGCCCGCGGTGGGGCCCGGCCGGGGTTGGGAGGGGGGAGGACAGGACGGCGAGTACGGGCGAGCCACCCGACCCGACCCGAAGGTTGGGTGGTGCCACGTGGACCACGCCCCGGGGTGGGGACGGGACGGGGATGGGATCCGGTCGGGAAGCAATATTTTGCGGGGATTTTGTCGGCTCGGTCGGGGCCCCGCTCCTAATGTCACGGTCGGTCTTGATAACAGGATCATTCGGGGAGCGTGGAGAGCGAGGGCCGTTAATCCGCGTCGTTTTTGGGGCTCGTTGCCTGGCAAAATTTCATTCGGGTTCCATTTATTTTACGAGAAAAAAAAAATTACTCGGAAAATATTCTTTTTTGAATTAATCGCTCGTATTGTTTGTGAAAATCAATAAATTAAAAAAGAAATTTTATTATCTGCGAAAATATTTAGATATAAATTGTTGTCGATGGTGAAAACATTTTTCGACAACAAATTATTTCGCGGAATACGGCCGATTATTTTGTGGGAAAGTATTTTCCGATTCATTCCTTTTCCGCCAAACAAATGAAGAGTTGGCTAGGCTCGGTTTGTTTCGAGAACAATGTGGCATTTCTAGAAAATGTTTTTCCGAGAAGTCGATTTATAAGAAAAAGTTAATATTTCGCCGTGTCTAGCAAATACCTAAAAATGAATTAGAAAATAGTTTCCATCTTTCGATATGGAAAAATCTGATTTGATTTTTCTAAATTGTCACACTATTTGGGCACTAATAACTTGCGCACATGTGTAGCAAGGAACCGAGTACGAGCACTAGAGTCCTAAGTCCGAGCGCTAATCCATAAGTAAAAACGTTATTTTTTTGTCCACTGTTCAAACTTATCTGATTGGAAGCCAAATCAGCAAGTTCTATTAACTTCAATTAATCGAGGGATTTTGAACAAAAAACGAAGAAGAATAATGAATCGAGTGATAACATTGAATATTTTTATATATTTTAAATATTAGATTGAACATTTACCAAATGCTTAAGGACCAAATTGAATAAGAATTTAAAGTTTAGGGATGGCATTGCATGTTAAACCAAAGTTCGGGGATTCTATTGAACAAATTAAAAATTTAGGAATGGTATTACGCTTCGAGTTAAAAATTGGGGACTATATATGTCATTTTTTTTCTAAATATTAATGTTTCAGATAGGTGACTTCCTTAAAACGCGCACTTTTCTCAATTCCTAAAGTACGTCGACATTTAGTACTCTCGAGACACCTGTTAAGAAAGCCAATTCTGAAGCCAGAGAGCATACGAAGTTCCTACTTCTTGATTCCACAACTACAAGAAGCAAACCCTAACCTACCCATCTTGACCACCCAATTTGACAAACACTACTCTAAATTACGATGGTTATGTCTATCTACCTGGAGATTATTCCATGGCAATCTCATTATTCATGTTTTGCTGACGACATACACCACTCGCCCTATTGCCCACGAGCGACCAAAAGCAAAGCATCATCTTTTCATGACGTGGCCATTGACAAAAATAAATAAATAAACAAATAAAATGCCGAGTCTCATAGTCTTATTTAGGCGAAATGCAATTATATTACGCAAAATAAATAGTTTTACATGTCACTAAAACTATCTTATATATAAAAATCGACAAAAAGGTCGAGATAAGAATAAATGTCTGGGACTGGAATTCACCACGTTGTGCCCTCCACGTGGGAATGAGATGGATTGAACCCTTTTCATGAATATTTTTAAGGGTTAGTGCTTCCAATGATGATGGCGGCGACGATGACGATTCTACGAGCTCTGAATCGGGGCAATTTGCGCACACCTTCACCATTTGGATCCGATCACTTATTACCGAATCAATTAACTAAACCGGCGGCTCCTAACCATAATCATGGTCGGAAAGCATTTCTAAAAGTCAAAATGCGCAATTAAGGAACTTGGCAAGGGTGTCTTCTTCGACCTAATTGATTGCAAAAGGGGCCTTAAAGAAGACACAAGATCAATTCACCATTCCATCATGCTTTTCGTTTTCCCCTGGTATCTGTAAGCTTGCAAAGTACATGTACAGGGGACAAATGATTTGGAGAATAAAAGGGAAACATAATGATGCCCTTGTCCTAAAGTGATGGATGATGTGATGGCATAAACGAACAAGAACGAGAGTTCTAATCATACAATCATCATTTCCCTGAAAATAAGGGACGGTCGAGATGCAATTAACACGTGATGCCATAAGTGAAGTGGGTACGGTAGATTAGTTCTCTGATGTCGACGCAATGTCGAGTCGATTTTTCGCTGCTTTTGGACGAAACTCCTCCCAATCTACGCCGGAAAAGAAGGGAATTCGCCGATAGAGTTCCTTGGCGACGAGGGGCGCGACCAGAACCAACCCGGGTCGATAGCTGTAAGCCTTTGTAGACCCCGGGGTGTCTCTGTCGATGAGCTGTTGCCAAAGGTTTTGATTAAGGCAGCGATTCATGTCACTGTTTGAAGTACAACTAGGGACCAGTTTTGGATGACTCCATTGAGCTTGACTCCCTTTATGACCGATGCTGTCTCTGTACGTATGGTTCACTGAAGAACACTAAGGCCACCTCGTGAGCGCGGCACGTGACCGAAAGGGAAACGGCACCCCCCCCCCCCCTCTCCCCCGATCACACCCTAGTTTGAAACCGCATCTCGACAGTCGGAATCTCTCTCATGCCTAGGTCCTCTTCGAATTGAACACCGCGCATCGACAGTCCATCTCGATCTGTCTGAGAAACGTCTACATCCCCCCTGCATCTCAATGTTCGGCCAAGAACTATTCCGTGGTTCAAAACAAAAGAGAGTGAGGACAGGACACCTAGATCGAAAGCGAACCGTGCCTAGACTCTTGTTAAAACCTCGGCCTTTGTCGGACCGAGATAGCCAGCAGATTTATGCGGTAATTTCGCTATAAGAAACTCAAGAGTAATAATCTATCAACCACAAAGAGAAACGTATTTCCATATACATGGTCGGAGCATTCAGAAGTGAAGACCAAATGCGAGCACAGTGTCAACAAAGTATCCAGAGAAACCACAAAACAAGATTCAGATTGAATGACTGATTAAAGTTGGGGAACTAATATATTTACAACATCCTCCAATAAAAGCAACAGCTGCGGCTGGAGAGAACTATGTACAAGGTACTTTACAAGCCAATTTATGATTCTACACACCTTGAGCCCCGACCCGGATCAACCATGGTTGAAGCGATGCGGTCATGAATGAAAACCTAAGAGCGAGCCCTGAATCGTCCTATGTTTTACAGGCACTAGAGCAAAAAGCTACATTCTTCCTAAATCACCTCTCAAGAACATGATTTTATCAAGCCCAGATTGAAAAGGAACTTCTCCGACCGTGAGCGGAAGAGGTTTCCCAGAGAGAATTTACCGGCGTCTTGTGGTGGAGACTGCAAGTAGGAATCATCTTTGACGCGAAGTATTGTCAGGCCAATCTGTTCCCGGACAGCCTCGATCATCTCACTCTTGACTGGATTACCAGAGGAATCGGTCACACAAAACATATTCACAGCATGCGAACCCCTCGTGGTAACCTCAGCCCGAGTAACTGACAGACCATTTTCTCTGAATATTCGAGTCACATCGGCCAGAAGGCCAAATCTATCGTCACAACAGAGTTCTAGTTTTATTCCCTACATAACAGAAAAAACCAATTTTACCGAAAGGATGAGGAACTTAGATCAAGAAACATTAGGACATTATACGTGTGTGAGTCACGAGTCTCTGTGGATCTTGTACCTCAGAAGCTCGCCTCTTAATAGCAGCCCCCAAGCAATGAATCACCCTTTGCCTCTCTGCCTCTGAACTAATCGGGGAACCATCCATGTGCCTGATGTAATAGTCCTGGCGCAACAGAGGGTAAAGAAAATATCAAGAGAGATCAATCCCACATGAATTTGCTAGATTACACATTCTACCACCAAACAATTGTCAAGTCCAGTGCAGACAGGAGGGTACTTCAAGAAAAAAGCAGCACAAACGATGAACCGGAAGGCCATTTGGTATAGACAATCGCTAAACACAAACAAAGGGTGTAAAAAACTTCTCTGACACAAACATTTGAAGCACTTCGAACTGCATTCAATCAGAAACTCAGATCAAAGGATAGGAATTAGTAGGCCTGCTACCTGATAAGCGTCAGGTCCCTCGGCAATGACAGTCCCATGGTACACGACATAATCCATATCTGTCAAGGTGCACACAGTATCAAAGATTAGTTTAGGGCGATCCGGGCTTCTCAAGTTCACGACAGTATATCCCTTGTCTGTGCAATTATCAACCGTGACAGAAAGTTTGTTCTGGTCTCCTGCTGATCCTCTGTCCACACCATCCACGTCATAATCACGATCTGCATACATCAACTGGTGGAGCCTCCTTTCGGTGTGAGTGGAGCCCACTGTGACAGCGGTATTCGCCCTCTTCATACCTCTGTCGTCCTTCAACACAAATAGGAGCAACTGCTCAATCTTAGCAAGGCGGTCAGGATCGTCAATTGGCAAACTGGACACTTCGTCGGTGATATAAACGACCGACGCCATCCTTGAATTGTGGGTCCAGACTTCAGCAGCCACTACATTACATTTCAGGTTGGCCAGAACAGCGAAAACCTCCGAAAGCAAGCCCGGCCGGTCTCTCCCTGTCAGTTCAATAGTTGTGTGGTCCATGGCAGCTTGGACACCGACAGAGCTCCTCAAGGACCGAAAACTCCGTATATCGGGGCCCAGTGACTGTCACATGTAAATTGAACCATCAATATCAATTGAAACTCACATGATATAGCTCAAAATTCAGTTGAATCATCAAAGTTCAGAGCGAACAACAACTATAGCTCCAATTCTTTACGGACACTACATCTGACACAAATGAATTCATCAGCTCATATGGGAAGATGCTGATGATCCAATCAGACAACTCCCGACTGGCATTACAGTCTTCATTTAGATCAGAGAACACAATTTCTGTTTAACTGTTTATGTATCTCATATGGCCATTCTTTGATCCTCTTGAAACATTGTTCCCCAATTCTACCAGACAAGATTTAGTATAAACAAAGGACCATTTTCCAAATTGTCACCATTGTTGTTGAGATCATGCATTCACTCTACGCAGCGCTTCATGAAACATTCTTACTAAAACAAAAAATTGCAAAATTGAAGTGTAGAACCATTCAGTCGATCTACCTGCTGAATCCGTTCAACAACATCATCTTCAGAAAGCTTGTTCCCTTTCAGATCCGTCACGTGAAACACTGCGAACGATGATTGTCAAGAAAAGCGGTCATTGATAATGCAGTAACAAGCAAATGAACAAGAACAAGAAAAGTTAAATTCAACTGCCTCACCATCCATAAACCACTCTCCATCAGAAGAAATATAAGCCCGGCGAATCATGAGATTCATATCGGTCAGGACCTGAACCACCTCTAATAAGCTCCCACGCTTATTCGCGCTATCAACCTAAACACAATTCACAACGAGCGAAACACAATTGCGGCCTAAATTCCAAAAAATTCATACACAGGACAATACAGAATTCATGAAGACCATAAAAACCTTTTTTAAGTACCTTGACCAGAGTGGCCTTTTTGCTGGATTCGTTATCAACCGTAACCCTGAAAATTCAGCACCAGCCGCAGAAAAACAAGCACGGGAAAAGAACCCGTCAACACCTCGAAAACAAAAAGGTCAAATTCCAGCAAGAAAGCGGAAGGAAAACCGGGGTGGGCTGGGGCTAGGAACAAGCGCCCCACTTTGTAACCCGCGAAACAGAGGTGCAAGAAATGAACACACGAACACGAGACAAGACCCCAAGAACAGGGAACGAACGAGGCACGGTCCGCACGGATCCATGATGTACCTTGGTGGGTTCATTCTAAGAACGAGTTTCTCAAACTCGTCGTCGACGGCGAGAGGAGAAGACCAGCAATCCATACCTCGCACACCACCCAGAAAGACAGAGCAAGAAAGGAAGAAAGAACGAAAAGAACCGAGCGCCGCCAGACAGAGAAAGGGAGAGAGGTTCTTCTTGCTCTGGTTCTGCTCTTCGTTTCCTCTGTCAAGAATTCTCTCTGTTTCAACTCATTGCGATTTGCACGCACGCCGTCCTGACATCGCAAACCGTGCCGTGAGTTATGCCTTCCCCTTTCCTCGTTTTGCCATTTTCTATGTATGGCAGAGTGGTGCGTTGGGCGAGGAGCGCGGCTGGTGGCGGCTCTTGAGTTGGACGATGAGTTTTTGGAGGGACTCAGAAAAGGAACAGATCACCACCACAACAGAACACGCTTGCGTACTCTTCTCATCAGCCTTTTGGTCTTGTCTTTTTTTTTTTCGGTACACATACCATATCGAGAGAGTGCATTGAAAAATTGAAGAGCATAAAAATTGCAAGAGTTTTACAAGGTGAATCTGACAGATGGAAAAAATGAAGACTTGAATATTCCTGCTCGCGAGGACCTATCTAGAGTATTTTTTTGTTACAATTAAATTTAGGAGTGATTTTTTTCTGGTCCTTGTGATGAGACTCGTGTGAAATGAATCGCCTTATTTCGCACGTCGGGGGTATCTGAGCGACTCTCATTGGTAAGAAATCTCTTTTGTGAAACATCTGCGTGCAATTAGGAATGGGAATGGTAAACACAACCTGATATGAGACGGGATACGAAATACGTCCAGATGTGACGAGGCGCGAAGGCCTGGCAATGTTCGACATGAAATAACACGATTATTGGGCAAAACATAATGTTATTCGATAGAACTGGCTAGATGATATTACAGAACTCGAGATTCGCATATTGCCTGTTGCTCCTGTAAAATCAAATTACATCGTTCGTTTGACATACGCGTGATTCACCGGATTCACGATGGATTGAGTCTAGACGGGGTATTCCACCTCGATTGGCTGCCACGCTCTCTGCTTCCCTCCTTTCCAATTGGTCGAATCCCTCTGTTGGGATCACGGAATTGGGGAGTCTAGCGCGGCCGAGCTTGTTGCAATTCTACTGTTCACATGGCGGCTTTGTGAATGAATGTCTTAGTTTAAGTATTGTTAGGATTCTCACTCAGCTCACGTTCCTGCCTTCTTTTGAGGACGCTCTGCTTTCACTTTAGGATGGCCTAGTCAATGTAAATGCATTAGCGACATCCTAAAACCATTTCTTCTTCTTTTTCTTCTTTCATTTCCTAAGGTTTTAGCCTTTTTCCCCCCCTGAAATTTACTTACGATTGAGCTAGGCCAACAAGTCTCGCACCCAGTAGCCACGCTTAAAGGGGTGCAGGTTTATGTGCCGATCAGGGTGATCTTAGTTTAAGTATCGCGAGAAGCTCCGGAGCTTTTGTCAGAGGATAGCGGATCCAAACGATCACGAACGAGAAATCCGAATCTCCTTAATTCCGAGTGCTCTCTGTAATGCCAAAGCCGACATCGACACGTGCAGTTAATTTGTAAAATAATTGTTATCGGTAACATCGACAAGTGGAAAGAAGTGCAAATCATACAAATTCAAAAGAAGTGAAAAAAAAAAAAGAACAACAAATTTCATCTGACCAGATTCTCGTAAGTTCCACATCATACGGTCCAAGGGCATGTGAATCACTAATTAAATCAATCTTTTCTCAGGCTCAAACAAGTGATCTCTCCATCAACCCCCGGGGCCCAACTGAAGAGATCTTTAGTCAAATTGCCATGTTACTGTGCGACATGTAGTGACCGGAAAGCAAAGTGCTGACATGCCTTTGCCAACTTGTAGCACGAACATGGTAAAAGCCTATTTTGATGGACAGCATGTAGGTGTAAAAAAGGTCATAAAGTTTGAGGGAGGGGCTGAGCTTGGGTTTCCCTTTCTTGCCCCCAGATCAAGAAAATCTTTGTGGAGATTTGATTGTGCCTTTTAGGGGACGTCTTTGGGGGGGTTTGAAGGGGAATATATGTCTGATCATCAAGGCTCAAAATCTCAGCAAGATTTCTGCTGTGCCAAGTGCGATTTAAGGAGGACATCTTCCTCTTCCCCTCTTGTCCTTGCCCTTTTGCCAGATCTAAAGGGATTCTGCTTGTTTTTGTTTGCCCTAGCTGCGGGATTCCTCTCTCTCTCTCTCTCTCTCTCTCTCTCTCGCTTTTGGGTTTGACTATAGACCTGCCTATTCTGGTCTGGGGAAAAGCTTTTTGCTCGTCTGTTCACGCTCTCTCGCCCTCGAATTGTGCGTTATGATGCGATAAATGTGAAACTCGGCGACATCCTTTAAGCGGGTCTTTGAGGATAAGAGTCAACGGTGAAAATTCAATACACTCAATCTCATTCCATTGATCCGCAAACTTTAATGTACGGCGATATTGGTATCGAAAATTCTCTCGTGGCCTCTCACATTTTTACAATGTATTGGGAATATTCGTGTTCTAAAGAGAGTGGAAAGCAGCCTCTCTCCTACCTCTCCACGACGTGCGGTCGTAATCTAGTACAAGAGTCTTGTAACCCATCATAACATCACGACAATTCATCTTAGTCAAGTGTAAAACGGTCGGAAAAAAGGCAATGGTACTAACACGAGATCAGTATGTACATGTTTTTTGTATGGTTTTCCCCTTGCTGTGCTCCAAATTGTGGTGGTAATGGGTTCAATTTTCCTTCTATTTTTTTTCAATAAAACCCCTTTGTGGAGTAATTTATTTATTCGACCAAAAAAAAAGAATAATTTATTTGGGAGCCAGCCTGCCCCCTTACCGCTCCTCTAAAGAAACAAAAATAATATAAAACCTCCAGTCAAGATCGACTATGATGGGATAATCCCAACAACCCCACTATATTTGTATACCGTCCACCGTGTATTTTTCTCTGAGAGAGACATACTAGTACCGGTTACTTTTTTGCAACTAGACTAAGACCCATTAATGTTATCACATGTCATGATGTTCTTGTACTTAATCACAACGACAACCACTAGAGTTTGTTTCAGTGGCCACCATTTCCATTTGGGAAGGAAAAGATGGAGAGTTCGATTCTCTATCTTAGTGTGGGATTAAGGGTGGGAACATTTAGTTTTAGATGTGGGTTTCAACTCCCACGCTTTATAAAAAGACAAGATGGAAGTTTGAGAATAAATTGAGAGTTAGAGCAGAACAAATAAAAAAAAAAAATTACAATGACACGCCGTGATATTACATGGCACATCCAAAGTATCATAAAAGTGTATAGTCCCGTTACAAAATGCGCTTGTTGTTGTTAGTCAATTTCATAGGATGTTCTTCCCCCCCTCCCCTTTTGTTTTATTGGTACAAAGGGTATGCAAGAAATGATAAGATGTGCCGTGGAATTTTTGTAGAAAACGAGAATGGTTATTTTGAAGTGAGAGTGAGACTATCAAGTAGAAAATAGCTATCTTTCGAGCCAAAATAAAGATAATTCAACGAATGCTGTCAATTGTACCGTTGACTGTCTCAACTATGTGAGAAATATCACTCGACATCAAATGGGTCGACGGCACATTACCAGACCAATCATATGGCACAGGGAGAGTGCAGGATTATAAATTAATTATTGAGGAGAAAAACTTATAAGTGACTCAATTATATACCTTTCATCATTATAAAGCATTATTAGCAAAAGAAGCTAGATGTATTCATGATGCACCGAGTTGGTACGGACTCAAAGAGGAAGAAACGTGGTGGGGTGAATCAACACCAAGCTCAAAGCGAGTTGAGTCACATCACTTGTATTTGGCAATTAAGCATGATTTAGCTTCTTGTTAATGTTGTTTTCTTTTAATTATTTGTTTCCCATTAATCAGAGTGAAAATTATCTCAGGAATGACAACGACAGTTAACAATAAACCATAAATATAGGGAGAGCCATTTAGATGAAATCAATTAAGATCAACTTATAAAATTTAACCACTAGGATTTGCCTTGGTCACTCTTCCTACTTGGAAAGGAGAAAAAGGTGGAAAGTTTGATTGCCCACTTTCTCTGGGAAGGTTAAAGGTGGGGACGTTTAGTTTTAGATGTAGAGTTCGACTTCCACGCTCTGTAAAGAAACAGGTAGAAAGTCTGAGAGTGAATTAAGAATTAGAGTAGGATAAAAAAAAATACTTTAGGATTTATTGATTGCTTTTCCTTGTTTTAACTATTGTGTTATAATTATCACACAATTAGTAGATGCTAATCCCTATTCTTGACTTAAGTAAAGGATGTTGGAAACTCGACATATAGAACATATGCTCCTCCAAGTCATTTGTCTGCGCTTACTGTTTACTTTAAATTTCAATAGGTAATTATAAAAACATATTTTAACTTTTGAAAGAATTATATACGATTCAATAGGTAAATATCCTAATATCTTCGAAGATTTCAAGCATTATGGGGTTAAATAAAGGTCAAAGCGTGAGTTTTACAAGATTTACAAAGAGTCAAAATGTTAAAAGTAAAGGTCATTCCCGTAAAGGCTAATTTATAAAAGTTTTATTTACTATGCAATATTTGGACAAGGAGTTGTCCAAAAGTGAAGTATGAGAGATAGGATTTTTTGTCTGTCATAGCTCTAATTTCGTTACTTTTTGACTTTTGAACTGATTTTTGCAGAGTGCAGGATTCAAACCCCATTTATGATTCTAGCTTTCTTACCCGTCAATCCCTTTACTAATAGGATTACATGCCTATTGGCATGATAGATAGTGTTTATACAGTGTAAGAAAAAATATGGGCGTGCTCATGTTGATCTACAAGCTGCACAATATGTCCCATTTACAAAATATTTCACGATCCTCCAAATAGTTAAGTCTCCACGCTTACGTTATAAAAGAGGTAAGGGGCAGAAAAACAAAAAGGCTAGATTCCATTTGGAATCCCTCCACCTACCTCACTCGGCCACTTTAAAAAACCCATGTGCCTGCTTCTGCTCGTTCTTCCGCGCACCTAAACTTTATAATTCAGCATATGCTGATTAAAATACCTACTATGGATTGGAAAATGTGGTTGTCTGGTTGTATTCTGAAAGATTTATCAAAAGAGGAACGAATCAAACTGGTCCATCAGTTCGACCTAGACAGGCTAAAGCTTTGCTATATAAAATGCCATTTCCAATTTGATGAGTCAATACTTTGATGAGATCCTATGACAGGGAAAGTCTCAATTACTGAACTTACTGTCGCTGCTATGTTTTGGCCATCATGGTCGGTGCATCCAGCTCGTCACAACCAAGAGGGAAAGTGCCAAAACTGAACCCTTTTGGAAAACTAGAAGAGGGAAAAGGGAGCAAACGATCACATGGCAGTTGAAGCGATTAATATAATGGCATCAGATCACAAATTCACATCTTGATAGATTAGAAAATAAAAATTCACGAATTTTCGTAAAATTTGATGCAGTAGAGACACTGCACCAACTATGTTATAGACCAATCAAAAAGATGAGTCTACTCCCGTAATGTCTAATCATGACGGGTTACATTTACTATTTTACTCATCTCAGTTCGCATTCCGTCGTCTGGATTTTTGCCCACAGATATGACATTATGAAATTAGCATCTGCGCTCATCGGCACATCCAAGAAAACCACATTCAATACAATGATCTTCGCACATTTCAAACTCAATTTCTGCCTCGTTTCATCGATGCTCGTGTTCACACACACACACAAATTTTGCTTTCTGTACCCTTCATGGCTTCCTTACACATTTGTTGAAGCAGAAGCTGTGGGGGGTCTCTTTTTCTGCTTTTTTTTGTTTGGCACTTAGGTCTCGAAAAGCAATTTAATTTCGTCGCCACAAACACCAAAACAACGACCCCACATTGCGCTCGAGTTGTCACGTTTATCACGGATTTGTCAAAGAGAGGGACCTCTCCGCTTCCCCAGATTCTCTTTGACCGAGCCATCAGAATGTCTTTTTCTTCTTCTTATTTTTGGCCCCATTCTCACCAATTCTTTCGACAGCTGTGATTCTGTATCCGTACGAGTCGCACGACACGCAACAAGAGGGATACGGGCACTTCATTACACACAAAGTAAATAGACCTCGATCGTCGAAAATTTTCGCAGTGTTTGCCAAGTGCGATATCTCGTGCAGGAGATACATACAACACGGTATGAGACGACGTCTTAGGGACGATGGCTCGGTTTTCATAACAAGCTTTGTCATACCAAGCTGAGAGGGGGAGTCTTGATCGAATCTGAGCTCTCTTTAATGAGCAGGATCCGATATATTGCGCGGTCCAAGAACAACCCACGTTTGGACCACGTCCGAACCTGTCTGGTTCTAGCCAATTGCAAAATTGTTGCCCCACTTCTAATTGATAAAGGAGAAAAAACAAGTAAATTTTCTTCTTTTATTCTTTCGCCTACTTGGGCCTGTAGATACAAAAGATCAGAGAACAGAATTAGCAAGTGGGTTGCTTTGTGCTTGCTTTGGACCTGCAGACTGCAGTAGCTTGTGGAGGGGCTTTTTATGGCCTTTTCTAGGATAAGAAAAATGGTTTGCTCAGACGCTTGGGTTGCAACCACAAAGGTGTGAAATGCGATGAGAGCGAAACAGATTTGTACTTACAAAGTAATTGCCTGACATGTGATTTTGTAAGATCTAAAGGCCGCGTTTGGTTCGGCTTTGGAAAGGGACTTTCAACCTCGAAAGCCCCTTCCCAAAATGTTGAATTGTTTGGTTCAGCATTTGAGGAACGGAAAGCCGAAAGTTAGCATTTAGAATACTGAAGCCTATTTTTTCTTTTCCAAATTGCCCTCACTCAAATTTCTTTATTCCGATTTTGCTCCTATTACTATTCATCTTCTTCACTGTGAGGGTGGCTAGCGAAGGGCTGGCGAGGGTGGATATGGCCGGCGAAGAGCCGGCGAGGTTGCCTGACCCAGGCGACGACCGCCTGGGATCGAGCGACCGCCTAGGCGCCATTGCCTGGGTTGCGTGACCCAGGCGACAGCCGCCTGGTCGGGCGACCTCGCCAACCCTTTGCCAGCCAGATCCGCCCTCGCCGGCCACCCTCGCCGGTGAAGAAGATGAACAATATTAGGGGCAAAATCGGAATATTAAAAATAAAAATTGCCAAAGCTCTTTACAAAAAAAAAATTACCAAACACTATTTAGGGCAAAGTAGCTGCATAAATTTTTTTTTACCAAACACCACTTGCATTTTCCTGAGTGACTTTCACCTAAAAGTATTTGTATTTTCCCAAGTAGCATTTGAAAAACCGAACCAAACGGGCCCGAAGTCTCTGAAAGCTTTCCCCTTTCTGCTCATAAAAGAGAGAGATTCTCTCAAGAGCTGCGTGGTCAATAAGAACATGGGGGACACTTCTAAGATAAGAGAGTGTACAGCACAACATTACGAAGTGTGTCCGAGTACAAAAACGTCGTAACACATGGTAAAATTGGTTTATAACAGCCAAGTATAGAACAGTCGTAAAATCAAAGTGGGAGTACGGTACGCTAGGGTACCATGGAAATTCCTTGAACATGGGCTTTGGTAATAGAATTATTTTTATGGGGCATCAAGATAGGGAATGCAAATTGAACTTGTCACTAAGATATTTTGGCGTGCATAAACGTGTTTCAGCTTTAGTCTAATGAGCTGAGTAGCGACACGATCAGGGGAGTGTGATTGCACGCATGCGAGCGCTGCGAAAAAGTTCACGCACGGCTGGAGAACTGAGCTGGGACATTTGGCTTTCCGCAATCCCAGTGAATGCATATCTTGTTCCGAGTGAATGTTCTGAAAGTACACAGAAGGCTAGGATGAGAGATGTCCCAACTTGCAAGAACAAGATACTCCCCTAACATAGAAAACGGAATTAAAGTCAAGAAAAGAGAGCCAACTGTACCTGAATTGGTGCAGAGTTGTTTTGATAGAGTTGCTGGTTGTTTTTTTATTCAGGGATCAGAACATATTCCTCCTTGCAATTGCACTGAGATCTACTGAATTCTTGTAAACGTCGACTCTAAAACATAAAAGAGAAGCAAAAGAGATTTTGCCTCCTCAACTTTCTCAGAAGACATGTCGCAGTAAGAATCTATTCCCAATTTTGTAGCTTTTTGGGCACTCTGATTCAGGACGTTCGAAGTTGAAGGGATCCACACACCCTCATTCGTTTCTCAAATAGCTCAAGATGCTCTTCCAAGAAATTGGAAGTATGCATATCACGCAACTTCAGATGTCCCAAAAGCAAACGCTTGAGCAATGACACCGAGCCAGAATAGACGATTCCTATTCTGGGTCAGCAAATAAAGTGGATAAAAGAGACGAGGATTCTTTACGGGTTTCTGATCCCTGACCTGATTGGCCTAAACAACGATCGCGAAGAGTAGCATCATTTGCCATCCGACTTCGAAAGGAAAAACAAAAGTGGGGATTATTATTTGTATTCGTGAAAGAGCAAATTATTACAGTGTTTGAGAAGTATTTAACAAAACGAATGGTAAAGGAAACTTTAAGGCTCTTCCTTGGCCCCTGTACCCCATATTTGTAGGATTGATACTTGGCACCCCTAAACTGAAGCCTTTCACATCTGGCCGAAGTCCTGAAAGATGCTCAGATTTTTGCAATGAGCAGTTTCTGGACCAAGATTACAAATAATGCAACTTGAAGTGGGGAAAAATATGGACGGAAAAATAAACAAATAGAAGAATGTTATCTGTTGTAGGTCACTGGCCCGTGCCGAGATCACCCCACTTTATGTTGTACCTTGCAGCAAGACGGAGTGCCCAAACAGGGCCCTGACTGCCGTAAGGATAGCTCTCGGGGACTGTTTTCTTCTCCTCAATCTCTTTCAACACAGGCGTGAAGATAGCCCAAGCAGCATCCAACTCATCACTACGGATAAAAAGCCTCCTTTCCCCTTCAATAGCATCAAGCAAAAGCCTTTCATATGCATCAGGAATCTCCTTGGAATATCTACAAAAGGCACGAGCAGAAGTTGTCATGAGCATGTATCACTAAATGAAGCATTATCACATGAAGTGTCGAAATTTGTTTCTCTCTTCCCCATTTTCTCCAAGTACTTCAAATGTAAAGCCACTAAGACATTGTGCTAGAACTTCTCTATATAACTACAATCACAATCAACAAATTAAAAGGAAGGAAAAAATGGACAAAATGGATGCTTGAAGAGATACTACGGTATCTATATTCTACAATTATTGATGTAAGCATGTTTTGCTAGTAGTATCTCAGTCCCAAAATATGTCATTTCAACGAAATTAAAAGGGAGAGATTTCCAATTGCATATGCTCAGAAGTATATTTTGCAAAAAATTTTTGAAAAATGTCAGAAATATAATTGTACCTCGCGGCATAGTGTAGATTCAGATTACTGTGGTCCAATTTCATTTCTAACCCCGGGACCTTATTGTTTATTAGCAAATAAATAGCCTCATCTGGCTGCACTCTGATGACGAGCTCATTTGTGGCTTGATCGAGATCCGTCCCAAGTTTCTGGTTATAAAAATTGCCAGGCACGTGCCTGAACTGTACTCTTATCTCAGTCCTGAAAAATAATGGTGCAAAAAGCAAGGAAAATTGGACAGTTAGGCACGAGATGGATGAGTATGCAATCAAAACGTGCAAGTTTCATATAGAATTAACATATAGATATGTTGAATCTTCAACTTTTAGCAACTCTAGGTACCTCCGATCTTGTAATGCTTTTCCAGCTTTCATCAAGAAAGGCACCCCTTCCCATCTTGCGTTGTTTATGAAAAGGGCTGCTGCCGCGAAAGTAGGAGTTAAGCTCCCCTTTGGCACAGTCTTGTCATCGGTGTAGACCAGGTAAGTGGTAGATCCCTCCTTGTGGCTCGTGTACTGACCAATTACCACGTCATCAAGATGTAAAGGCTTCATGCAACGTAAAACTTTGACCTGGTATGGGCCACATATAATTGGAGTCATGGCTCACACACAATGACACTGAGCTCTCCCATGTGAGTCGTTCAAAATGCTACTCAAGTATGCCTAGAAGAATTATGAGATGTCACATAAAGATTCGGGTTAAAACCTTCTCATTTCTGATATCCTCTGCATCCAAGCTGACTGGAGTTTCCATGGCAAAAAGGGCCAGTATTTGAAGTAGATGGTTTTGCATGATATCCCTGATTATTCCGTAGTTGTCAAAGTACCTAAAAAGATCCACTTCCACATACAATGACTATATGGACTTCCATTTGACCATAAAGGACAAAGTAGGAGAGAAATTTACCCTCCACGCCCTTCGGTGCCAAAATCTTCTGAGAATATCAACTGTACATTCCTTATATACTTTCTTGACCACAAAGGTTCAAATATGAGGTTTGAGAAGCGGAGGACTGACAAGTTCTCCACTAGCTCCTTTCCTAAGTAATGGTCGATCCTGTAAAGAAATGATGCATGTCAATTCGTAGTACTAGTGCTCATCGCATGCAAAGAACCAAATTATCTATAATTACTCACCTGAATATTTGATTTTCCTCTAAGTATTGCTTGAGTGCTTTTGTCAGAGCAGCTGAGGATTTTGAATCCCAACCGAAAGGTTTCTCCACAATTACTCTAGTCCAGCCGTTTCTGGATGCAGCTGATGAGCTTAAACATCTTACAGCATCTACGAAGATATTTGGAGGAATCGACAAATAGAAGAGGCGATTAGAAATTCTCCTGCCCTACACAGATTACATCATTGCCATAATTAATGGAAGTCAAATCAAGACAGGATGAGGATGATTACAAAAGGAAAAAAGGAAAATGCAGGTTGAGACATTGATCAAGAAACCAGCAAATTAAGGATTCATTACCTCAGAGGGGGGGGGGGGGGGGGGAGGGGTGGTGTAAATCAGATTCAAAGATAGAATAACATTTTACTTACAATTTACAAATACTACGTGACCAGGGAATCACATACAACCACATAGTCTGTAATTCCAGTATACACCCTCTAACACTGTATCAAGCACCAATACACAGAACACTCTGAAAAGTCATTGCCGACCTAAGTTTCATATGCAAAACTTTATTTACCAGTCAAAAGGAACAAAAACTACACTCCCATGTAGCACATTAGTTCTCAGAGTGAGCCTTCATGTGTAGATGCGGATCCCAACAAAATTATTAACTCGAGACAGCAGATGGACAGGGAGTTTCACAATAGATGATTGTAACTACTGAAAGATACCGGCGAAGCAACTTAAAGGGCCGCTGAGCATCTGTTGGTTTATCCCAGGGGTGGCCTTTCAAAATTAAATATGCAAAACTGCCAGGCACTTGAACTGTTCTATTTCAGCATTTCAATCTGTCAACTCACACATCTTCCGTTCCAAGCCTCCCATTCTGAGGTCAACTTGAGAGCCTGAAACACTATCGAATATAGTTGGCTAACCCACCATTTGGACTTTCAATCAAGATTAGTCTTCTAGGAGTGTACGTGGGTTCATAGTTGCCCAGGGATCTTTAACCACCTTGCAAGTCATGATCTTGGTGTATTATGTCTAGGATCAGCCAAGTTTGCATCCAAACATTCCCATCACTAACTCATACCACTGAAATGCTCTTGGTAAAATAGGACTAGCTAAGAATCTTAACTTAAAATCATAAGATATGTGCATCAGCAATTTCATTTGAAACAAATGACCAAATTCTACTTGATGCATATGAGCCCACTCCATCTCAACCTTTAGATAATGTGGCTCTCACGTGGGGTCCCCACCACTCAATGGCTGAGACGAAGTGGACGCACATGCTCTGGGTGCATACAAGAATTTTTCCACAAGAAAAACAACTAAACCTACTCCTGGAGCCAACATGTTTTCAACAACCAGTACACCTCCATTCCAGTTCTTCTACTACAACTAAACCATACTTTTATCAAAATAACCACTGGGAATATAATTGTCAGCTGCTCATAAAATATTACAACGCAATTGAGAGAACAAGATGCAAACTAACATGTACCCAGTTCATTGTTAGCACAGATATAATAAAAAAATGTACCCTGTTAAAATAATTTGTGAGCTTTTACCTCATGCAGCTTTAGCTCCTTATCTAGCTCTGCAAAGTTCTCTGGGGAATCATAATGGCCCGAAAGATAGAAACATCTCTCCAGGAACTGGTCCATCTTTTCTTCACAATTCTCACTGAAAATCCAGAATTAATGGTTATCAACGGTGAGAATTCTCATATATTTAATAATCCAAAATGAGAGGTCTAGACTGTTGGGGAGGAGAAGCATCTTATGTATCATATACACCATGCATCACCAATTAGATTTAAGATATTGGCAATTCAGAGATAGATTTCCCTATTTGTCGTAACAACAATCCCTTTGTAAAATAGTGACTGGCTTGTTGCACCATGCTAGCGGTATAACTGTGCGCATCCTGCGATACTTGTCTACTGGGTTTATATATACCTTGTAGACTGATAATCTTCATCTGTCTTATAGGCTTGAGCTGTCGAAATTTAAATATGGTATTAGACCGAGTTTAAATTCTTTAAGGCCCATTTCAAGTTTCATTCCGCATGTAATTCTTTTTTGTCCCATGCCTATTTGTTATTTTGTACATGCTGCTCTTCATCCAATGTGCTTATGAGAGCAGTGCTGATACCCACATCACATTTATAAGCTTCTTATGAGCATTGAACATACTAATCTTCCTCCACCCAATAGCTTAAGCTTTTGAATTGGAATTTCAAATAGTTACGAAAAAAGACTTTCTTCATGACTGCAACAAAAGAACTAAAGAAGGATTCATGAATGTGAAATATTAGCCACTTGTGGTGTACGAGCCAAAAGCTGCATTTACCTTTTATCGATCCTGCAAGTTAGAGATTTTCTGATCACGTTTCTGAGTTCCGCATCAGTCATCTTACTCCGACCATAACCATAAATAGTGAAGTGCTGCAACCACAAAATCAATAAAAATGTGTGAAGCAATTTGGATGAAGTCCTAGGGGATCAAGATAAAAAGACAGAGTCATAACTACTAAAAATTTGAAACAGAGCAACTAGAGAACTTCCACACCTTAGGGAGACAGTCTTCATAAAATAGTGCAAAAAGCGCAGGAAAGATCTTCTTTTTGGCAAGGTCACCAGAGGCCCCAACCACTGTGATGCTGACAGTAGACTCATTCTCGCCGATGTTTATGCTCTCCACCTCGGGCAAGGTCAATGACAAGGAGTTTTTTGATTTCTTCATTGGAAACTCGTTTTCAATTGGAATGATTGTTGTAGCCCCTGCATCTATGATTAACAAAAGTTGAATAAGAAGTTAAGAACCAAGTTCCTCATCAGTGGAAAAAATCTGAAGTTGGATGGTACAGATACATTCATTAGGCAGAAGAAGATGTACAAGAAACTCTCAGTTTTCATAATGTTCTTCCGATCAGCTCACCGGAAATTTTTTTATCTACCCGTCTTGAACCAACTTCAACGAAAATCTAATCTCATACAATTAAGCTACAGCTGACTCGGTCGCGAATATCAAAATCTTTCCGGTGGCATCTACTCATATCAAGTTCGATTCACATCTTGAAACATAGAAATATGCATCATCTTATGCCAAAAAGATCTTCTGAATCTTTATTCCTGTATCATATTTAGTCCGTCAAAACCAAAGCAAGATTCACTGGGTTGGAAGAAGGAATATGAACGCAAAAAACGAAAAAGGAGCCACTACGCTACAGGGCCTCAATCCAAAAGAAACAACCTTCACAGCATGCAAAAAAGAGAGAAAAAAAATAGTAATTGCATAGCCAACAGCTAATAACTGGGAAAGCAACAGGACCAAAATGGACAACAAAATTTTGGTACGCAAGCCAAAGAAACCAATTGCAGTACCATATTCAAAAACTATCCTCATCAAACCCGACACGAATAACTACAATGCGGGTGGTGGGCATTGCGAACCAAACTTGCATAGAAAGAGGAAAACATCAATTCCGACGAGGTTACCCTCATGCAGGCGAACCGCATTGGCGCAGCGACTCCTGTGTAGCCGAGACGACGGCTGCGCCCGCAACGCAAGCCTGCTTGGGATGGAGGGAAGCGTCGCTCGCCGATCATGCCCGCAATCCGAAGAAGATAGACGAGGCCGCGGCGACGGGGTGGATGGGGTCGTTGCATGTGACGGACAACGCGTGGAAGAAAAGGCTACCATGTAGTGCTCTCTCTCAGCTGAGCTCTTTCGTCTAGATATTCCGTACTTCTCTGGATTCGGCTTTTAAAGAAGAATGAACGTGGAGAGAGAGAGAGAGAGAGAGATTGGCAGTGTGTGTGGAAAGAAAAGCTTCGGAGAGAGCGAGGGCCGAGGCCCTGGGAATCTCCGAAGCTGAAGGAAGAAGGAAGAGGGGTAGTTGCAGAGGAGACCGTCTCCTCTTTGGTGATTAATGAAGCTTGGTTAACTAGGTTAATCGGAGAGGTTAAATTGGGTTTGATTGAATGGGCTGAACTTTGCACGGGCCAACATATATTTGATGGGCCGAGTCATCACATGAATTAGTTATGTTCGGTAAATGAGTCACAAATAAATTTAGAGCTCAAAATAATTTGAGTGTTAAATGGATTCACAACTTACTCAAACCCAACCCACCTCTATGAATCTCTTTTCACTTATTTTGACCTCATTCGATCTCGCGCTTGCACGCTCTGCGCTCTCACCTTAATTTGTGTATAAGTTTTTCTAGAACAATATGGGTCAGATCGGGTATAATTATGCCCGGTATGAATCACTAAATTCATATTTCATAGAACTAGGCCAAAATAGGTGAAATAAGTTGATTTGATTTGGATCATTTTCGACGTGACTCAAGCCTAATCTAATCCACCAGTTTGACTAGTCTACTGTTGAGATCATCTAATTGTAGCAGTGATTTCAAGTCGAAAACTTCGATGGATGCATAGCTTGACACCATCTAATTGTAGCAGTGATTTCGAGTTGGAAACTTCGATGGATGCATAGCTTGACGGTCATGAGTAAATGCAACAATTCGATCGTTTAGGGCCATATAACTTTTTGCCTTCACTAAAGGGAAATCTTGGAAGCTTTTCAGAGCTTTTGTTTTTATTTTTAGCTCGAGGTAAAAACTGAAAAAATCAGCTAGATTGTTGCAGGTTCAGTCCTATGAATTATTGAATCCCCTTGGGAGTTAGACCGACCAAGCTTACTCCAAGATCGAATAGGCAACCCGTTTTCTTCCATTATATCACGAAAAGAAACCCTACAATATGTGCTAAAATTAGGGCCGTGGGATCTAATGTGAAAGTAGTGCACTCACATCATAGCTCCACTAATGAAATTATCTTATAAAAACTTTTAAAATGTTAGCAAAAAAGTGAAATTAGCTGGTTCTCGATGTTCATAAACATGACCAGGAACGTATCAACAAATTGTCGATTCGGTTATCGATTCCGATTTTTTGAGATGGGGGCCTACAAGATTATGTAAAACTTGATCATCCTCTTTCTTTTCCAGGACACTTTGCAAAGTCTTCATTGCTAAAGGAAGGACTTTTGTGATGAGCCATGTCGAATTAACAACAAAGATTAGATCCCGTGCGTCCACTTAAAATTACTACACTAATTCCGGAGGAAGTGAACTCCTGATGATAAAACGTCTTGCAACTGTAGAGACTACGTGTGCAAGATAATTCATTAGTTTTAGAACGATACATTCCTTTGTTTATCTAATCTATATCATGTCCTAAACCTACAACTTCAAAAGTCAACAATGGTCTATGATGCAAAATATATATGGTGGAGTCATGCGTCGGCGCATATTAAAGATCTGGCTCAAGCAACCTTCGTTTGTTAACCCTAGCAATGAACGCTTCAACTCTCCTATTCAATTCCTCAGCAGGCAATTCCTCCTCATCTTTATCCTTCTCCACCGATTTCCTTGTCCCTTCTGCTCCCACTTCTTCAACTCTACGGTCTTCTTTAATAAAGTCCTTCTTAGAATCCCTCCGCTTATCATTTTTCTTCTTCGGAACCGCACCGTGGACTTTGAAACCCTTGTTCCCTTGACTGATTCGGTTGATATATTCCGCGTAGAGGTCATCGGCCGGAGACGAGGGTGAGGCCCGGAGCCTCGATTCGCCGATGAGGAGCACGATGATGGCGTTGGCCACTATAAAGAGGCACTTCGGGTGAAGGAAGGTTGACTTTATGTGAGGGAGTGTGATGGATAGAAAATGGTTCATGTAAGGCTCCAATGAGGACGAGGGAAGCGAAAAATGGTTAGAACAGACTAAAATGCACATTGCTGCGGTGAGAAGATTGAGAATCAGATGGTGGTTGGAAGGGGCGAGGTGGCTGCTCTTGTGTTTCTTCATGGATTTGAGCTTTCTTGGTCTATAAGATTGATCCATTTTCAAATGTTTGGGGAGCGAGAAGGCAATTGAGGCACTTCTCTAGGAGGTTTTGGAGAGAGAGAGGGTTAGAGGGAACTCTTTGTCATCTGACTGAACGTTGGAGAAGTAAGAACATGGGCTTTATAGAGGGGAGGTGGGATATTTTGGTGAGATTCTGTATATTCATATTAGTATATTTTCAGGCCAAAAAAATAAGAATATTAGTAACACAATTCTAATAATGTGGGAAAAGGCAGAACTTTTACAAAAGGCATGGTGGCACAGGTTGAAAATGTGCTTATTTGGGTGCTTTTGCTTTGGCCTCCATTTGCTTATTTATTTATTGTCCTAGTTCTTTTTTTGTCGTTTGCTTGTCTACCGTGTGCTCTAATGGTTTTGAAACAGCCTGGTTGGGAGTATTATTAGCTGCTTAGCTTCAATGCTGGAAGCTGACTCCATCATATCCTCCTTGCGGTACTTAGGGTGCGTTTATTTCACGGAAAATATAACATTTTTGGAGAATATTTTCTGAAAATTCATTTTCTAGGAAAATAGTTAGTTTTCTTTTGTTTGGTGATGTGTGATCGAAAACATTTTATGGTGTTTGGATCTTATTTGGAAAATGTTTTCAATCCCATGATTTTATCTCGGGCAAAAAAAAGATTCGAATTTTTAAATACTTTTATTTTAAAAAATAAAAAAGACAGAAAAGAATAAAATATTTAAAAAGTAAATGGAAGCAATTCTGGAAAGTGTTTTCATCTTTTTAGATTAAGGAATTTACTTTTCTAATTCTATATATGAATGTTTTCCTTAACTGGAAAGTATTTTCAATTGACTAATTATTTTCGACGGACCAAACGGATGAAAGTTCGGAAAACGAATTCCCGAAAAACACTTTCCTTGAAACAAATGCACCCTTAGAGATCAATAATGAACTTATTATTGAGATTGATCCAATGCTTAAAAAAACCCCACTCTTTATACGAGAGAGCTCTTCTCTATCTCTTACGGCGATAGTTTATCTAAACCTTGCTAATACTCTTGAACCCTAGTCGCGTCTTCACCATATCTCGTCCCCTCTTTTTGGGCTTTAACTACGCAAAATTCAGGCTTGAAAGAGCTTATTAGAGTAATTTTCTTAAAAATCACCATTATTGCTCAAATAACTTTAGTAATAAGAGTCCACATACTTTTTTAAAATTCTTCCAAGCTTGTCCCTAGATAGATCTCGTTTGAATCACATTGGTAAATCACCTTTTTGAACGCTTTCCAGTTACATCGAGCAAGATTAGATATGTTCCCATTTTATGCTTTAATTGAGTCAATTGATAGCCTCAATTATTATTGGATCGATTTTTCCCGTCATACGACGTCATAGCTCACAATTATAAGATTAAAAAAACGAATATATAAAAAGCATAGAGCTCGTGCCTTTTGCCTTTAGTTGATGGGAATAGAGAGTGAATGGAGAAATGTCTTATCTATGCTTTTCTCAAGTGGTTTGGTACGCCTTTTTCCTTAATAATTTAAGAAGAGTATGTATTTGTTAATGTTGAACTTGGAAAACAGCTCGGCAAAAGTGCCCGGCTTCGAGAATTAATCCACGAGACAAAATCTGGGTTAAAGCGTCTGGGTTTAGAATCCGGTTTAACCTTCTGATGATTATTAAGTCAGTAATTAGAAAAAAAGAAGGGTACACATAATTTAAATTAGGATTTTATGCTCCCTTATTTCAAGGAAAATGAATGTTAAAATTAATTACTTATATCGGTTGAAATGATTAATTCATTAAAAAAGTTTTCATTATCGATAACATTTTATATCTAAATATTTTCGTAAACGATAAAAATATTATTTATTTATTTATTTTACTATATAATTCAATCGATCATTTTTAAAAAAATATTTTATAAATTATTTATTTTTTGAAAAATGAACCAAAGCCTCAAAAGAGTCCAATCCTGCCTGAACGAGGCCCCTTACGTTATTAGACTTTTTGTGAGTTGACTAGTCAAGGTTGACAGGTACTTGCCTTCGGTGACAATAGGTAATACTTATGGGCCACCACCAAAGACACTTGGCACCTCGATAATATGTAGTGCTTTATAGTAAGTCATGTAATTTACAATGGTCGGTTCGATTTGAGGGTCACTGAGGGTCACTATGGGCATGGATTCTTAGTTAGTGGTAGCACCATTGTGGCGGTTAATTAGATAACAGTTAAGTGGTGTCGGACTAAAGTCTAATGATGTCAGGATTTATACTCCATCAACGGGATGATTCCGTCGAGCTGTTCTTGCCGCTTTACTAATTGGAGTATTCCGATACTTAAAAAATCATTTATCAGTATTGAATAGGAAAAAAAAAAGGAGGTGACCAAACAACTAGTAACTTTTCCAATGCAACAGCATGGTGATTAATTAGTCAAAATAAGGGCATAGCTCATGCCATCAAGGTCTTCTTTTTTTTTTATGAACATTGCCAGTCAAATCTACTCATTTTTATAACCTCCATCTATTCTCATTCTAAAAAAAAAAAAGAGGACCTGATCATGTCCTTAAAATGTTTCATCTCGGTCATCATTCAGACCTCAAGATCTTTGGGATGTAAAACTTTAAGAGGGTATTCCATTTTCTTGGGATGAGAGATTTTTATAAAATCACTGTCAACCGTTCTAAAAGCTCAAACTATTAGACAATAGTGTAGTTTAATATTTAATTAGTACTCTAACAAGACAATGATACATGAAGAATTAGAGGTCGATACCAGTACGTAAAAATAAGGAACGCATCTGTAGAGCCTGTCATCATATTAAATCAAACGGACAGGCCGCGGAGCCCTCCTAATCAATTAAGCAACCTTGTAATTGAATCTTGACCTGCACCTGCCACCACCCATCCCTTTCCTTGCTCAGGCTTGAAGAGCACCAGTAGCTAAAGGAACGCACGAGAGCTGCACCACATATAGATCGCAAGCAAGCTCACAGGAATCAAAAAAGGCGATCCAATCAGCTGGAAATCATGAGGTCGCTTTAAGGCGGAAGTGGAGATGGTGCGGCAAAGCGGCCCACGAATGACGCAATCGAGCATGCGGAGTGGGTAGGTTTCTTGCTTTTGTTGGGGTCATTGGATTAGATTAATGTCCTCCTTCAGTTTGTACTTCCTCTTCAAGAATAGCTTTCGCCTTTTGTTAAGGTAGGCCAGTATCGAAGGAAAGCTCCTACGGAACTTCCTCCACCAACTTTCTTTTGAGCTTGGAAATTCGATCACGGAATAGTAAGTTGCTTTTGGGAGATGATCGGGGTTACGATTCGATTCCCAAATTGAAGATTTTTCGTGAAAAGGAGGGAGTGACCATGTGGGTTAGTGGTGGTTCTTGGAAGGATCCCAGAAAGGGTGACCAAGGGAAAAGTAGAATTATTGAGTTGCCTCTGGTGATTCGATTTTCGCACTATTTAGTGACAAATTCTTGAGTGGGTGCTTCTAGTTTTGATGCTGCTAATAGGAGTAGGCTGATAGGATTCTATTGAGTTATCTTGATTTCGGTTTTTTAAGAATGGGCCGTGCCAAGCATTTACTTACCAATGATTAACCTTAACCTGACAATAACTGCAAGACCTCCCAGCACTCCAAGAAAAGCCAAAAAGAAGAAAACCCAACATAACACTGATCTCCTCCATCTCTTCGTTGACCCACCACCACCGCCTCGCCATCGCGCTACCACCGTCGACACAGCTTCCGTCTGAGCCTTGCAAGGCTATCGTCCCCGAGTCCCTCTCTCCACGCTTGTGAGTGCGTTTAAGATTTAGTCGTTTAAATTGTTGACTGAGGTCATATTACTTAGTTGTAGTGGGGAGTTCGTTTTCACGTCCGCAGCCAGGGAATCAGGCACAAACATTGGGATCCCAGGTCCAGCCTCGATGGGCCCAGACACCGGAATGGGCACCTTGGTCTCGAGCAAAAGCACAGGCATCGGTCTCGGGTTTGAGAACCCGGTTCCCATGCGTGGTTTCCTAGCGCCCCAACCCGGGTCCACAACGACCAGGCCTAAGGCCCCTCTATCTGTACCTAAATCCCCAGCACCCTAGCCTAGGTCCACAAAAGTCGAGCATGGGATGTCAGTGCTTGGGTCGGGGACCTCGGTGACTCTAGTCCCAAACACTTGAGTCCTAGTCCATCGAGATTGGGCCTGAGATGCTTGTGCCCATGCTCGAGTCTCAAGCTTGAGCTCAATCTATCAAGGCATGGCCTGGGACCCCAGTTCCTGTTTTTGGTTCCTCGGCTCCTGAACTTGAGACTATAGTGCCTGGGCCCATGCCCATATCTTCGGCGCTTGGGCCTAGGAACCTACAGATAGGCATGGTTGCTAGGACTTGGGCTTGCATTGACGGATTCGGGCCCAAGTGCTGGGGACCCCAAACACTGGCACTGGGGTCTCGAGCCCAGCCTTGATGAACCTAGGCACGTGTAAATCAAGGTCCTGGGCCTTAGCCTCGATGGACTCGAGCGCAAGCGCCGAGGATCCGATCACGAGCGCAAGGACTTGGGCAAGGGCATCAAGGTCCCGAGCTCAGCCTCGATGAACTCACGTCTGGGCGCAGTTATATTTTGGAAAATGATTAAAGAGAAAATTATTTTCCTAACACTACAAAAAAACCTAAATTTTGCCACGGAAATTTACGACGGGAAATTTCTCGTCGCAAATTTGCGATGAACTTTGCGACGGATTTCATTTTTCGTTGTAAATTAGCGATGGATTTTTTTCTGCCGCAAATTTGCCACATAAAAAAAAACTGTCTCAAATTTGCAACGGAAAAGTGTTTGTCGCAAATAGGCTACAGAAAATAAATCCGTCGCAAAATCCGTCATTAATTTGTAATGACAAGTATTCCGTCGCAAATTTGCGACGGAAAAAAAACTTTGTCTCTAATTTGCAACAGATTTTTTGACGAAAACGAATTCGTCGCTAATTTGTAGGTTATCAGACCGTGTAGCTTCCATGATATTCCACCCCACCCGTCAATTTCTCTCTCTCTCTCGCTTTTCTCCATCTTTCGTATGTTTCAAATTCGCAAAATCCGTGCGCGCACAAATCAATCTCTGTGAAGCTTTTTTACCAGTAAGTATCATAGTAAACTTCGTGACTATTCATCGCTGGATTGGAATTTTTTTTATTTTATAGACTTTTTTTTGGTTTTTGTTCGTAACTTCGTCGCCGATCCAACAACCGACGATCGGCAATACCTTGCCGGCCTTGGGAGGAGGCCGAACGGCCTCGCCATCCATGAGGGGAGACCAAGCTTGCGACAGATTTTTCATTTATCCGTTGCAAATTTGCGACGAAATTAAGTTTTCGTCGCAAATTTGCGATAAATAATCATTTATTCGTTGCAAATTTGCGACGGAAACCCAAGTATTCTGTCGCAAATTAGCGATGGAATTAGGTTTCCGTCGCAAATTTACAACGGAAACCTAATTCCGTTGCAAGGTCGACCTCACCGCCACCCGGATCTGGGCGGCGGCGAGGTCAAACTCGCCGGCTGCAGCAAATTGCCGATCGCCGGTCGCCGGTCGCCGGACTAGGGAAACATAATAGGGAAAAAAGAAAAAATGAAAAAAATTAGGAAAAAATTAAAAATTATTAAAAAATGAGTCTTACATGATTTTTTTTTTAGGTACGCGTCCATTTGAAGGTGTCGCAATCAACGTGAACAGTGCAATTCTCATTAAATTGACCACTTTTTATTACAAATATTTGGGTAAGTCGTCTTTACATGGTAATTTTTTCATTTTTTTTCAATTTCAAAGTAATTGTTGCGGCCAACACAAAATTTTAATTTTTGTAATTTTATAGTTTTAATTACAAACAGTAGATATGATATTTTTAATATTTTACGAGATCTTTTTGTTTTTATATAGACACAATGCAAAGAGAAAGGGCTTGGATGTATAATAAGAACTTATCTGGACGTCAAGAATTGACAGATAAGTTTTGTACAAGGTTAGAATTATTTTTAGACTTTATTAGTAGTAAATATGAGTTCATTGATAAAAATAAGTTAAGGTGTCTGTGTAAAAAGTGCGGTAATGGTAAATTTCTTGTGTGTGACAAAGTTAGAGAACATTTTTGTAGATTTTGGTTTACTTTGAACTATTATAATTGAACGTCCCATAATAAACCATTTATATTTGATGAAGGATATTGAAGAAGTGACCAATTTTTAGTTAGAGAAGAATGGGGCTATTATGATCAATTGAACTCATACGAGAGGATGGTGAGCGATGCAGCTAGTCAGAATTTTGTTTTAAAATCGAATCATGCAAGTACTAGTTTTACTCCTACACGTGAACAAGTAGGTACTAGTCATGCATCACAATTGAAAGAGATAGGAGTAACGGGTTTTGATGAGAATGTCTATAATAAAATTTTTCCATCTAATCAGTTTGGGGATGTGTTAAAAGCAGCAAATGAACATTTATGGGCAGGTTGTGATAACCACACTAAGTTATCAGTGACAACAAGACTGTCAAATATCAAGGCAAAGCATAATGTGTCTGCGGATTACTTCAACTCTTTTGTTGAAGTAATGTGAGAAGCAATGCCTCGTGATAATATCATGCCAAGTGATTTTTACGATGTGAAAAAGCTAGTGAATAACTTAAGTCTTCCGGTTGTAAGGATTGATGTATGTAGTAGGGGTTGTATGTTATATTGGAGAGATGATAAAAATGCAAAATCTTGCAAATTCTGTAGCCAACCTAGGTACAAGAATAATAGGAGGCAAGGTCGTAATCAAAAGCGTAGCTCATGCAAGCAAATGTTTTATTTGCCCTCAATCCCCAGATCGCAAAGGTTTTATGCGTCTCAAGCCACTGTTGAACACATAACTTGGCATGCAAATCATGAAATAGAAGAGGATTTAATGTATCATCCTTCAGATTCAAAGGCATAGAAACATTTTGATAGGACATATCCCGAGTTTGCGATAGAGTCTCGAAACATCAGGTTAAGTCTCTGTGCTGATGGATTTGTCCCATTTGAAAAATCATGAAAAAGTTATTCATGTTGGCCAGTTATCTTAACGCCGTACAATCTTCCACCTGGTATGTGCATGAAAACACCTTATATGTTTTTGACATTGATCGTGACTGGCCCGCAAAATTCAAAAAAGTTGATAAATGTTTATATGCAACCATTGATTGAAGAGTTACAACGGCTATAAGATGAAGGTGTCCCTACGTATGACGTTTCTACCGATCAAACATTTGTAATGAATGCTGCTCTTCTTTGGATAATAAATGACTTTCCAGCTTACGGAATGTTATCTGGATGGACTATAGCTGGATCTGAGGATGTCCGATATGTATGGAGAGATCGAAATCATTTAGATTAAAATATAGAAAGAAGCCCAACTATTTTGATTGTTACAAACAATTTTTATCTATAAATCATTCATTCAAAAAAAATAAAAAAGAGTTCATAAAAAATAGGACTGAAAAAACAAGTCCACCATTGAGGTTGACCTACGATGAAATTTGGAAGTGGGTGCACAACTTTCCAACTGTTGTTAAGAGCCCGCACGGCACGACCTTTGCGTATGGAAGTACACATAAGTGGACAAAACGCCATATATTTTGGGTTCTACCATATTTGAAGGCCTATCTTATTCATTATTATCTTGATGTCATGCACATAGAAAAGAATGTTTTCGACAATGTCATAAATACTGTGATGGATGTCGCCGGAAAAACGAAAGACAACTTGAACGCTAGAAAAGATATGCGAGATATTTGTGATCAGCCAACACTACATGTGGATGCAAGCAGTAAGGGACCAAAACCAAAAGCAGTTTATACATTGGATAAGGAGCAGAACGAGTTGTTTGTCAATGGTTGAAATTTGTGCGGTTTCCTAATGGATATGCTTCGAACATTGGGAGATGTATTGATTTGAATGAATGCAAATTGACAGGTTTAAAAAGTCATGATTGTTACTTATTGATAGAAAGACAAATTCCAATAGCTTTCAAAAAAGTTCTACCGAACTTTGTATAGGGCGTCATTATAGAGTTGAGCAATTTCTTGTATGATATTTGCTCGACAGTGTTGAAAGCATTACACATGGAGAAACTAGAAAGAGATATTTTAATTATTTTTTGTAACTTAGAAATGATATTTCCTCTATCGTTTTTTGATTCGATGGAGCATCTCTTAGTTCACTTGCCTTATGAAACTAAAGTTGCAGATCCTGTACAATTTCGATGGATGTATCCATTTGAGAGGTAATTTTAAAAAAAAAATAAAGTTCAAATTACTTTATTATATATTATATTCCTATAAGCTTCTTTTTATTGCAACTAGATTCTTATATTATTTGAAGAAAAAAGTGAAGAATAAAGCACATGCTGAAACTTCAATTTGTTATGCATATATTGTGAAAGAAATGGTAACATTTGCATCATACTATTTTGAGTCGTACGTGCAATGCAAGAGGTGGAGAACAAGCAGAAATGATGAGAGCCCCATTGATCCCAATTACAAAGCATTCTCTATTTTCTGGGTTGACCAAGTGGCGCATGTCAGTTTCGTTACTTAATAGGCGAAGAATTGCATGCAGCCCATACATATATTTCATTGAACTGTCCAGAAGTTGAGCCATTCTTCAAGTGAGTGTAAATTTGCCAATATATGTATTGTGTGTTAAATATTTGCTAGTATTTAAATGGTATTTATTACTAAGATTTTCCAAACTTCAATATATAGACTACCACTAAATGAGTTTGACCATATGTGTGATGAACAATTTGTAGCATGATTCAAGACATATGTAAGTTGCCTATGGATCAAAACCAAGTTATTAAAATTTTATACATCATTTATCAAAATATATATTATTGACTTTACGTGTGTAACATTAGGTTTATAATAATCATGATGAACTTGAAGAGCAAGGATTGCTATATCATTTGTCATGGGGTCCACAGTTAAAAGTACGAAGTGAGCCAGCATATTTTATAAATGGATATAATTTTCACACTTGAGAATAAGGAATGAGAAAAGCCACAATGAATAGTGGTGTGTCTATTCGGTCATCCAATGGTGACAGTTCAGAAAATGATTTTTATGGCTTGTCGGATGAAATCATAGAAATAGAGTACCCTGGACCATTAATGATGTGGGTTGTGTTAATTAAGTGCAAGTGGTTCGATTCTGTCAAAGAAATGAAGGTGCATACGAAATTTAATTTGGTTGAAATAAATCACAAGAAAATGTATATGAAATATGAACCATTTGTCTTGGCACAACAAGCAATTCAAGTATGTTATGCATCATATTTTAATTTGAAACGTGACAAAATTGATTGGTGGATTGTATGTAAAATCAAAGTACGGAGAAAAATTGAGGAACACTAGAAGGATAGAGCCTGTCAACAAGAGAAAGTTTCTAACACGGTTGAAACTGAGGAATATAATATTCTAACTTTACGAGATCCATGTGGAGCAATGATAGATATTGATCTAACTGAAATTTACGAATTAAATGTACAAGAATGTTCAGAATCTAATTTTGAGACAGATGATGAAGATGAAGATGAAGACAAAGACAAAGACATGAACAAAGACAAAGACGAAGACGAGGATGAAGACAAAAATGAATATTAAAATTTTTGTGACAAAACACTAATGATATATGATTATTATTGCGACAAGTGTTATTTTGGTTTTCATCATTATTGCTATTGTTCTTGTTATTATTGTTATTTTTTTTGTTATTGTCATTATTGTTGTTATTATTGTTGTTGTCAATTATTCTTATCAATTTAATTGATCGTCGGAAAATTTGTTGCTAAATGACGACAAGTCAAATATTATTTGCGCGATGACATTTGCGATATTCTATTTTCCATTGGATTTGGATCGTTGCTAATTTCGTCGCTCATTTTTAGACAACTTATTCGTGGTTACTGTTCATCGAAGAATTAGCGACGGAAGTGAAATTCATGACAATTTTCCAAATCCGTCGCAATTTTTCGACGGATTTGAAAGTGTCATTTATTTTTTGAATCCGAAATAAATCAATCACAAAATTTTGGACGGAAAAAAAGTACGTCCCAAATTGACCATGGTCAAAAACTCCATCGCAAATTTGCGATGGACTGTTTCTGTCCGTCGCAAATTTGGGATGGAAAAAAATTCCCTCCGAAATTTGCAACGGACAAAAAAATTCCATCGCAAATTTGTGACAGGATTGAAAAATCCGTCACAAATTTCAAACGGAAAAAATTCCCTCCCAAATTTGTGATGGACAAAATATCCGTCATAAATTTGCGATGGACAAAAGAAGTCCGTCGCAAATTTGCGATGGACCAAAAAAGTTCGTTGCAAATTTGCAACAAAGCAAAAAAGTCCATCGCAAATTTGCAACGGAAAAAAAAAATCCATCGCAAATTTTGGACGGACAAAAAAATTTGCGACGGGATAAAAAAATCCGTCGCATATTTCGGAGGGAATATTTTTTGTCAGTCGCAAATTTGTGACGGATTTTTTTGTTCCATCGCAAAATCCGTCGCAAATTTTTTTTTTCTTGTTTTTCTTCTTCTTCTTCTTCTTCCTGTTGTTGTCGCCGAGTACCAAATTTGCACACGCGCACGTCGCCGTCGTCGCCCAGATCTGGGAAGCTTGCAGCCGTGGTCGCCATTGCCACTTGCCCACGCATGTGGTCGCCAGTCGCCTGTCGGAGCTTGCCGCTGCCCAGCTCGCTCGTTGGCCCCCCCCCCCCCCACCTCGCAGCCGATTGAAGTTGTCGCCGCCCAACCTCATCGAGCTCGCGGTTGTCCAGCAGCCACCCGACGCCGTCACCGCCCAGCAGCCACCCGAGGCCATCGTCACCCAAATCTGGGAAGCTCGCAGCCTTTGTTGCCGTTGCCGCCTGCCCGCGGATGTGGTCACTGGTCGCCTACCGGAGCTCGCCGCCCCCCAGCTCACCCGCGGGCCTCCCCTCCCCACCTCGCAGTCACCTTGCAACCGACTGAAGCTACCTCCGAGCTCACCGTCGCTGCCCGACGCCGCTGCGCCCAGCGGTCGCCCGCCCGTTGTCAGACGCCTTCATTGCCTAGCCGCAGCCTGACGTCGTCGCCGCCGAGCTCTACCGTCGTTCACCCAACCGTGGCCAAGCACTTGGTCGACTAGCCACCATTTGGGCCCTCGCCCACGCTGAGCCCGCCACTGACTAACCGGCCAAAATATTATCATTGTTTGGTTTTTCTTAGCCTCGAACCAAGTAAGCAATTCCCTAAAACCCTACCTCGTATAATGAGTATTAATTGGACTTGCTTAGGGATTATTTAGTGACTGATTGATTGGCCAAGTTAGGGATCGATTGAATTTTGCATGTGGCTTTGATCGATGTTTGACTGGTTAATTTATCCATTATGTCGCCGATTAAGCGTTTAATGACTATCGGTTGGTTGATTAAGCGTTTTTTCAGAAAATGCATTAAAATTGAACAATTCTAGAAAAACTCAAAAAAAATTCCTAGAAAATTTTTAAAAAAGTCAGATTTTGGGAAAATAATAAATTTGATGCTAATTTTTTTAAAAATAATTAAAAAAAACCAAAATTTTAGAATATCACAAAATGGCCCAAAATAACTGTGGCCACTCATTTTGAGTAAAATTTAAATTTTTTTAAGTGCAAAAAATAATAATAATAAAAAATTCAAAATTTTCATAACTTTATAAAATGGCTTAAAATACTTGTGGCCACCCATTGTAAGAGAAATTTTAATTTTTTTAGGTGCACAAAAAAATTAAAAAATTATAATAAAATAAAAAATTTCAAAATTTCACAGAATTGCTTAGAATACATGTGGCCATTCACTTTCAGTGAAATTTAAATTTTTTTAGGTGGCCAATAAAAAATTAAATATTTAAAAAAATTCAAAACTTCATATAATGACTTTGAATACCTGTGGTCATTTAATTTTTTTAGTGAAATTTAAATTTTTTAACGTGCCCAAAAAAATAAAAAAAAATTAAAACTTTATAGAATGACTTAGAATACCTATGGCCACCCACTTTTAGTGAAATTAAATTCTTTTTAGTTCCCCGAAAAAATTTAAAATAATAAAATAAAAAAATTTCAAAATTTCAAAACTTTACAAAACGTCTTAGAATACCCGTGACCACCCACTTTTAGTGAAATTTAAATTTTTTTAGGTGCCCAAAAAATTTAAAAAATAATAAAATTATTTTTATTACAAAACTTTACATAATAACTTAGTATACTTGTGGTCACCCACTTTAAGTGAAATTTAAATTTTTGTAGGTGCCATAAAAAGTTTTTTTGGGCAAAAAAATTCAACAAATCAAACAAATTTCTCCTTTATAAGTCAATTTCTGGCAAGAATGAGAACAATTAATTTCTGGCAATATTTTGATTTCTGGAGCAGAATGATTATCATTCGCACCCTTAGTTATTTAATACCAATCGTATAGTTAATTAAGTTAATCGTGTGGTTGCTTTGCTTAAATGTGTATAATTGATTAACTATGGCCCGATCGCGTGAGTTGATTGATGATCGTGTGGCCAAGAATGAAGATCATATGGCTGAAATTGATGTTTCATGGTTGATCTTGTACTTAATGCATTATCGTGTGGTTTGAAAGTGGATCGTGTGGTTAATTATGGCTATTGTCGGCTTAACATGGCATATCGTGCTCATATATTAATGTTTGATATCAAAATGAGTGTGATTCATAATATATTTGTTCGTAGGAAATACGTCATAAACACTCGACATTGGCTAATTTTGAGGAAACATTTTCTGCTTCCGAAACAAAATGGTAAGCTTCGTTATGTACGTCATTATGTGTAAATACTTGTTAATATTTTTTACATATTTGCTTAACCTTCCTATTTGTCAGTATAAACGTGGAAGTCACATGTATAGAAGACCAGCCTTTTCCTCGTCGTCGTCTTCGTCCCCGTCCCTTTTCTCTTTCCCTGTCCTTTCATCTAACCCTCAACCACAATATGCTGATGTACAATATGGACACGTTGGCCCTTCCTCCAATACTCAAGAATATGTTAGGGGACTTGGTCACATGTGAACTGAATCTCCTCCAATTCCATCTCCTTTAGCTCTCTCTCCTTCCGCTCCACTTTATTATTCGAATAATGACGGAAACACAGGTGAAAAAGATAACCGATTCATGATATGCCCATTTGGAGATTCGTAAGTACTTCATTTTTTCTTTTAGTATATATCATATTTATGGCTTTAGATATGGATGTCAATTGAATTGTCGATGTTGCACAATATCCGTATATTTGCAGATTCACGGATGCTCCGTTTGTTGTGAGGGAACTGAATAAAATAGTCAAAAACTATTGGATGGGACATTTTTGTAATTACAGAAGTGTTCCACAAGAAGCAATAGATTTGTGGTGGAATGAGTTCAAGGTAAGTTTTAGATATTCTATTTTCTCACCAATTAAGTTCGGCGTAGTATATTGATGGTCAAGAATGATGTAAATGGACCAGAACAACTCTGTAGTTTTCGATAATAAAGAGACTATATATTTTTCCCGAGATGAACTTTACAAAATCTATCACCGAATTGTCCGGTGCATGGTAATGGATATGTGACCATCATAATAACTTTCAATTTTTTTTGAATTGATTGCAGTCGAAGTTCAGGTGGGATAAAGAGGAAGAGAATGAAGCGAGAAAAATTTTTCAGAAGAAAGTCAGTGATCACACATGAAATGTGATAAATAGAGCGAAAATCAAGTAAGTGAAGCCAGCTTTCATTACAGCTGGCAATTGGGAAGAAATTAACAGAATTTGGGAAACTGAAAAGAGTCAGCAAATCAGTGAACAGAATAAAAAGAATCGATCTTCTAGTTCTAGTGAAGGGTCTGCCACATATGCTGGAGGCTCTATCAATATTAGGGAGCATCGCAAACGACTGGTAAGTTTGTTAAATAAGTTATAAGTTAATTTAATTCAATTACTCATGTTTACATTTTGTAGGCACATGAATTGGGGATGGAACTGACATTTTCAACTACATTTGAATGCACATTTCAAAAGAAAAATAAGACATGGACTGGCGATCGAGCAAAAGTTATTAAGGTATGTAAGGTTATATTTTGGGCTTTATGGAAATTAGAATGAAAACCGTGAATACCTTCAATATTTATGGTATATATATAAAGTTATTTTATTTTCATCTATATTGTTAATATAGGAAAAATATGATGAACTTTTAATGAGCAATGTTAGTGGTAGTGATGGTTGTGCTACGTCTGAGCCATCAGTTGACAATATGGCATTATGGGTGGAGGCAATGGGTGAGATAAAAAAAGGAAAAATATTTGGGCTAGGATCCTTGTCAAGGATGTACATGCCGAATCATGTTGGAACTTCATCATCTAATGCGACTGGTCGAAGGAGGTCACGACATGACGAGCAACCAACTAAAAAACATACTTGTAGAGAATGACGAACAAATAAATGACTTGATCCTTACCAATAAATAAATAAATGACTTGAAACAACAAATGGAGATTGTTATGTGACACCTCAACCTCAATCTCTATGAGGTTCTTCTTGTACCTCCCGCCAATCCAATAGGTGATGGGTACAATGATGTTGAGATTGCCGATGATGATGATGATATTCTCAATCCTTTCTTGTCACGTCCTGAACTCTACGGACGTGCAACACCCCGCTTAGGTCGATGAGACGCGACGTCCCAGGACTCGTCGCCGACCTTTCATTTTATCTTTTAATACGCATGCGGAAGCGAGCACAACAAACCCTAGACAACGACAATAAACAGGGATAGTAGAGGAAAACCAAACACAACAGTATTTTAGTTTTCACTTGATTAATCCCTGGGAATATTCTTACAAGCCCACTTCCGGCGCTACCACAAAAAGGTCAGCAAAAAGAAAGGTTAAGGTTAACCTACTCCAACCAAAACAGCTTCCAAGCCTAATCCTCAAGGACCAACCAAAACTGCGGTACTCTGAACTGCACCGGAAGCAGCGACATGCTAAGGCCCTGAAAAAGTTTAACAACAAATGAGATAAAATTTCAATAAGTTAACGTCCTAAGTCCCGCTTAGGAGGCCAACTCGCATAGGGGTCCCTAAACAGGCAAAATAGCAACCACAATAATAACCACATGCATTCTTACCTCGCCTTGGTACACACATTGATGAAATGCATATGCCACATACTCAAAGAATTTAAATAAATTATCTATGCATTAATGCATTACAGTCGCGCGTGTCTTGATTATAAGATAGAATCCACTTGTCATGTCCCATACCATGCCTCGCAGTTTCTACCACAGAATCAGGCACTATGCATCACACGTATTCCAATTAGTACGCCCCCTTCGGGGCTACTACACATTAAGCGATACGCAGCAAGATAGCAGTCTACCGGTAAAAATCGGGCTCCGTCCCGCCCCGTCGGGCACGGTTACGTCAAACGATACACAAGATGACGGCATTCCAATACGGCAACATCAAACAATACACAGTAAGATGGTATCCTGTAAGGAGCATCAAGTCCGGCCTCGGGCCGCGACAAGGCATCCGGGGTATCGGCACTCCAGATTATCCCCAGGCATCCGATAAATCGGGCATCGTCAAGCGATACACAGTAAGACGGCTCCAACGTGTGACCACACAAGCATTCCGGCCAATTATTATCTTCTCAATTAGCCTATGCATACATGAATCGTGCTTTCATTGATGGCATACAATAATATCACATGGTCACACATGCAACCGTCAATCAATTTCGCAAGCTTCGATGTCAAACCCGAATATCAACCACAAAACACCACTATCATTACTTGGCATAACAATAAAAATAATTAAATGCTAAATAATCTCGTAAACTTTCCTAAAAACTGTCGATCAAAATAAATTGTCATAAAGATAATTTTATACGACAATTCATGGTATAAATGCCAACATTCAAACTAGAATTAGTAATTTTAAATTATAAATTTTTCGAAATAATAATAATTAAATTCGGAATATAATTAATTAATAATATCCGAAATTAATTTCTTTTCAAAGAATTCAAAATATTTTCTCGAATCAAAATCGCTCAAATAATTTTCCAAAACGACAATTTAAACGGCGAAAACCAACATTGATGCTAGAAAATTTTCCGAAAATAATAATATTAAACTTTCGGAAATTAATTATTTAATAATAAAATAATAATATTTAATTCGAAATTAATATATTAACTAATAAAATAATATTTAAATTCCGAAAATAATTGATTTAATAATAAAAATCAATAACAATAAACTAATCAACAACTTATATCCTAAACACACTTAACTAAACACTAACTCATAATTAACATAATCTAAATATAAATTAAATTACCCTAAACAAGTTTAACACTTTAAATACGAGATTAGGGGTTAACTTACTCAGCTAACGCCGGTGACGACGTGAGGACGACGACGGCGACGAGGGCAGTCCGCGGTGTCCTCAGATTTGCTCCGGCGAGCGGCGAATGGATGCGACGAGGGGAGATAGCTGCTGTGGTGGCTGGTCGAGGCTGCTCCGGCGGCTAGGACCGCGGCGGCGACGGTCGGAGGTGGACGGCGAAGCCGGTCCCGGCAGCGAGCGGAGCTAGGCAGGGCGAGCTTGGTCCGACGAGCGTGACCGTGGTGAACGGCGGCGACGTCCGGGACGGCAGCGGCGGAGGCAAGCGGAGTTGGTTCCGGCGAGGTGCTAGCCGGCGGCGGAGGTGGTACACGGCTGGGCCGGCGTTGGGCGACCACAAACAGAAGCCAGAAACAGCCGACGTCGGGAGGGAGGAAAAAGGGAAGCAGCTGGGGGTGAAGCACGGCGGCCGGACGGCGCGCGCGGTGGCGAGGCTGGCGAGCAGGCGATCGCGGCGGCGAGCTGGTCCCTGGTGATAGGCGTCGCAGCAAGCACAAAAGCCAGAAGCGGACGCATAGGCAGAGCAACGAAGGAGAAGGAGGAAGGAAGAAGAAAAAAGAAAGGGAAAAGAAAGGGGAAGAAAAAGGGAGAAAGAGAGAGGACTGGGTGGGGGTGTCTGGGTCAACGCAGCAGAGGGGAGGCCGGCGGAAAAGAGGGAGGAGAGAGAGAGAGAGAGAGAGAGAGAGAGAGAGATTAGTCAAATTGCAATAATTGCGATCTAACAGTCACGATTTAAATCTAGAAACAATTCAATGGTCACGAAAATCCTAATTAATAATTAGGATAAATGGTCAAAGGGTAAAAATAAAAATACACTGCGAGGATAGCCTACCAGTCCAAATTCACACCCGATCAAAAATTCACTTTTTACATTTCCTGGGCAATATTGAGGCTGGCTACACTAATATCAACACCGTCTAATTAAATTCATCTCAAAACTCCGAAATATTCAACACCAAAGTTCGGACTCTAAATAACAGCCAAATTCAATTAAATGTGATTCCAGCGAAATCTCAATTTTAAAACAATAACTGGGAGTGATCAGTTCTCGGGCGAGATTTTACTATAAGCACACTGACGAATTACACGTTTTATAAATCCTAAAAATGGGTCGAAATTCGGAATGTTACAACTCTTTCCACCCTAAATACGGGATTAGGGGTTAACTTACTCGGCCAACGCCAGTGACGACGGGAGGACGGTGGCGGCGACGATGAGGGCGGTCCGCGATGTCCTCGGATTTGCTCCGGCGAGTGGCGAACGGACGCGGCAAGGGGAGATAGCTACTGTGGTGGCTGGTTGGGGCTGCTCCGGCGGTTGGGATTGCGGCAGTGACGGTCGGAGGTGGACGGCGGAGCCAGTCCCGGCAGCGAGCGGAGCTAGGCAGGGCGAGCTTGGTCTGGCGAGCGTGACCGTGGTAAACGGCGACGACATCCGGGACGGCAGCGGCGAGCGGCAGAGGCAAACAGAGTTCGTTCCGGCGAGGTGCTAGCCAGCGGCAGACAAAAGGTCCAGGCAACGAAGGTGGCACACGGCTGAGCCGGCGTTGGACGACCACAAACAAAAGCCAGAAATAGCCGGTGTCGGGAGGGAGGAAAAAGGGAAGCGGCTGGTGACGACGGGGGGCGGCCGGACGGCGCGTGCGGTGGCGGGACTAGCAAGCAGGCGGTTGCGGCGGTGAGCTGGTCCCCGGCGATGGGCGTCGCAGCAAGCACAGAAGCCAGAAACGGACGCACAGGCAGAGCAACGAAGGAGAAGGAGGAAGGAAGAAGAAAAAAGAAAAAGAAAAAGAAAAAGAAAGAGGAAGAAAAAGAGGAAAAAGGGAGAAAGAGAGAGGAGTGGGTGGGGGTGTTTGGGTCAACGCAACAGAGGGGAGGCCGGCGGAAAAGAGGGAGGAGAGAGAGAGAGAGAGAGAGAGAGAGAGAGAGAGAGTAGTCAAATCGCAATAATTGCGATCCAACAGTCACGATTTAAATTCGGAAATGATCCGATGGTCACGAAAAATCCTAATTAATAATTAGGATAAATGGCCAAAGGGTAAAAATAAAAATACACTGCGAGGGTGGCCTACCAGTCCAAATTCGCATCCTATCAAAAATTCACTTTTTACATTTCCCGGGCAATATTGAGGCTAGCCACACTAATATCGACACCGTCCAATTAAATTCATCTCGAAACTCCGAAATATTCGACACCAAAGTTCGAGCTCTAAATAACGGTCAAATTCGATCAAATGCAATTCTAGCGAAATCTCAATTTTAAAATAATAACCGGGAGTGATTAGTTTCCGGGCAATATTTTACTATAAGCACACTAACGAATTACACGTTTTATAAATCCCAAAAATGGGTCGAAATTCGGAATGTCACATTTCTAGCTAAAATTCCCAAAATCAGGGGTAAACTTACTTCACAATTTTTATGACATAAGTTGACTTATATTCATATGTAAGAACATTGATATTCGTCCTGAAACGTTTTTTTGTTAACCCTTTTACTTGTTTTTTTATACCTTATTCCACAACCATGCATAAATGATTTTTTTATATTCTGGACTGATTGAATATCTTTATTTATGTATCTACATTTCATCAGGTGTCGACCAAAGTGACTGCTTTTGGTGTCCTGTCAAGTACCAAAGCTGCCAAATCTTGTATCTGGTTTGTCGATTTTTCGTTTTTTAAGTAGAATCTATAGTTGTCCCGCCTCCTATAAATGTTTTGAATGTATTATAAGATTGGATGTCAAATAACATCATGTCAGACTTTTTAACTTTACATATATCATTATTTTTTGCGGACTAGCATCTTTCCTTCAGTTATTTTTTTCAATTATATAGCATTGTGTCTGGTTTGTTCGTTTTCTGTTTCTGAAACGAAATCTATGGTTGTCTCGTGTCCTTTGATTATTTTGAATGTATTACATGATGTTCATTAATGCGTACCTATTGATATGGACAAGATTTGATGGCCGAAATGGTGTAAAATTTGCGACGAATATTTAGAGATGAACTTTGCGACCATTACAATTTGTGGCTAATTTGCGACGAATCAAGTTCGTGGCTAATTTGCGACGATTTTTGCGATGAATTTGGTGACAAATTTTGCGACGGATAAAGTTCATGATTAATTTGCGATGAATTTTTCGACGAATTTTGCGACTACATTTGCAACGAAATTTGCGTCGAAATTTGCGACGAATTTTGCGACGAATGATTTGCGACGGATAGTATTCGTGGCTAATTTGTGACGAATTATTTGCGATAAATTATTTGCGACGGAAAGTGTGTGGCTAATTTGCAACGAATTTTGCGACGACTTTTGCAACGAATTTCTTTCCGTCGCAATTTTGCGACGAACATTAAAATTTTCTGTTGCAAAATTTTGCAACGACCTAGTAACGACGGAATTTTTTCCGTCTCTAAATTCGTTGCAAATTCGATTTACAATGGATTTTGCCAAATTTTTCATCGCAAAATTCATTGCTAATCCGTTTTTTTGCAGTGTAAATTAAGCATAGATTTTCCATTGACTCGTTTTTCTAATTGATCCAAATGTCGGAAAATATTTTTTGTGAAACAAACGGAGTCTTATAGTTTCTTCATTTGATGGATACCAAAGAAAAAGTGACTCGAGGTAACATTGGTGTGTATGCGCACATTAATTTTTTTATCACTATTTATTGATAATACAAATATGTTTGTAAGAGAGTAGCGATTTACAGTACTGAAGTGATGAAGTTTATTTGCTGGTCTCTGTCCATTAACAAAATTATGGAAGCGAAGGAGAAATAACAATTCTAGTGGTACTCCATGGACTTTTAGGTTAGAATTTTAATTTTTAATAAGGAAAAGACCACCAAAAACCCAAAATTATGTTACTTGTAATAAATTTACCCTGAATTTTTTTTGAGACACAAAAAACCTCAAACTATACTATTCGCGATACAGTTACCTCATAATACTTTATCCTAGGGCATTTTCGTCTTTTTCCTTTCTTCTCTCTCTTCCCTCCGCCAGCCATGGCGGAGGGAAGCCGGTGAGGGCGGCCCTCGCCAGTGTTGGGGTTGGGCGAGGGCTACCCGACGCCGACGAGGGTCGCCCTCGCCAGATTCGGCGATGGTTGGCCTCGCTCGGGCGACCATCGCCGCCCTTGCCCTCGCTGGCTTCCCTTTGCCATGGCCGGTGGAGGGAAGAGAGAGAAGAAAGGGAAAATAGGAAAAAGATGAAAATGTGCTAGGAGAAAGTATTATGGGTTAAATATGTCATAAATGGTATAGTTTGGATTTTTTCGTGTCACAAAAAAAAGTTCAGGATAAATTTATCATAAGTGACATAGTTTGAAGTTTTTGATGGTTTTTTTAATCTTTTTAGTAATATAAAAGTGAGTAATAATTGATGTTCTTTAATTTTTCGGGCAAAAAGAGATCCTCAACTATCACCATTGGGCTAGCAAATAGTTGGTGACACTGTCTATAAAATTCAAAAAATGGAAGTACACATGCTAGAGTTCACCCCCCTTATATGTATAAAATATTAGCAACAAACTATGCTTATAAGATCATTTATCACGACAGCACATAAACTCTACATCATTAGGAAAAAGAAACCTACAAATTGCAAACATTGGATTTGTTACATTCTCCAAAAAAATTACTCCACCTAAGCGCCACATAAGCATATATTTACTACTCGCCATGGAACATTGGGGTCATGATCTCTTCACTTTGATAATTTGCCTTTTATTACAATTTAGTACATTTGACTACTCAAATTTTCTCTAAGAATGTTTCTTTATATTCAAGAGTAAATGACCACACGAATCTTTTGCGATGCTTATTTCATTATTGATAAGTATTTGTTTTCAGGATAAAGTAACTCTTTTTATCATTTATTCTCGCACATAACGCACGGGTTCATGCCTATTAATTAGTAATTACCATATATAGTAACAAAGCTAAATAGGTTTATTGTCCCTTTCTCTAACAATGATCGATTCAAATTCATCTAAATTACATCTAAATCATTACCTTATCTGACAACCGTTATCGTGAACTGGGTACATACAAACTGAATCATCTATATGAGGGAGCAGAAGAGCTCCCATGACAATATTGAGTTCATGATCAAGATTAGATCAGATTCTTGTAAATTCCGTATGAATCTTTACCTTATCTGACAACGGTTATCGTGAATTGGGTACATACGGACCGAATCATCTATGTGAGGGAGGAGAAGAGCTCCCAAGACCATATTGAGCTCACATTTACTCTATTTTTTTACGTCAAGAGTCCAAGAGCAATAAAACTAAAAAAGGAACAAAACGATACGATATGATAATTATATAATTCATTTATGGGGCAGTGAAGCAGCTAAAAAAGAAGGAATCCCATCTTACATGACGGAACAAGAATGGACATCCTCGTCGCTGAAAGCATTCTCGCAGCAACAACAGATGTGGTTCATGCAGCAGCACTGAGGGCACTGAGAAGGACAGTGAACCCTGGAAATCAAATGGACACCATCCTCGTTCGCTTCCCCTTTCTTCTTCGCTTCTCCTTTCTTCTTCTCCTCGCCTTTCTTCTTCTCCTCAACTTTCTTATCCTTCTTCGCTTCCTCCTTCACGATCTCCGCGTGCTTGCCCATTTGTTTCTTGATGTACTCCACAAGCTTTGGCGGCTCGACGGCCCCCTTGACAGCCACCGTTCCTCCGGCCATGTCCGGTTTCACAGATAGGACACCTGATAGAGCAACATAGGGTATGCGAAAGTGTATATTAGGAATTTCTTGTATAATTAACTAGAAAAATTACCTTCCATTTGGTAGATGGTCTTCTTGATATCACGCACACAACCGTCGCAGTGCATGAAAATCTCGAGCACTACTGTTTTGACTGGAATCTGCAATTAAAGAAAACTATTGTTGTTCACTATCATTAATCCTAGAATGGAATATCGATCTTGCCCAGGTTATAATACATAAAACCTCTTTCTTCTTCACTTCTTCTTTCTTGATCATTGGCAGTTCTGGGCTTATGAGCTCAGCATTTTTGTTATATTTCTTCCTCAACCTCTCCAATACATTCACAATATCCACATTTTCGCCCTTGACAATCACCTCGTGTTTCTCCCTATTCGTGACAGTTTCTTCGACACCTGATTTTCATAATGCGAAAATTAGGTTTTCTTTTTCCCGATGAGAAAAATAGCAAAAGTCGACTGTTATGTACAAACGGAATATGTCCAAATTTCTTATCCCTTGCCTTTTCTGAAATGAGAGAACGCAATGAACACAACAACATGGGAAATGACTTGGGATGTCTTCATCTTCTGCAATTGAATGGCTACCCTAGACAAACTATGTTTCAAACACCAAATGAAAAGGAATGAATGGAAAATTGAAATGTTGATGTACCATCGAAACCTCTGAGGCAATTACGAACAGTATCGGCGCATCCCTCACAGTGCATGTTAACCTTGAACTTGACATCTTTTCCTTTGTTCGTCATATTCTGCAACAGCTATTGCAATGAATAGCAAAAAATTTACAGCAAAACGAACTGTGAAATTGGCTTATGAATGTATAATAGACTGAGCTAAGCTTATTGCCATCTCCTCCTTATTTCATTTACAAGCATCATCGTTTGCCTTGTCCTTAATTTATTGATACATTTCGTTTCCTGATTAGTTCGATTTTTTGCCCATTATGCTCCTTTCATTCTTGTTATGAATGGATTTCAGTCATTCGGAGTTTATGAGCCCAGTCCGATGAAATTTGGTCAATTTGTGGACAATACACGTACAATAGCTTGAGCAAATTGGTTTTGTACAGGCACCATATATTTTTGACATATATAGATAGCTAGATAACTTAGTGAATCATTATGTATAGACAGGATCTCTATATGTGTAAAGAAATCGGTGATAAATGCATAAAAATAGATATATCACTATGAGTGGACCTAATATGCATACTCTTAAGTTCTCGAGTCAAGCAAATTGCATGCTGTGAAGGAATCCAACTTTATGTTTGAATGTGGTAAAATCCTAACTTTTGTTGATACTCATGGTGTAGCGGATTGAGAAGATTCACTACTTATATCACCAGGAACGCGAAAGATCCAGCGAAGATCCAAAACAACGGCCCAAACCTTGGAAGAAGCAAGACTGAGGATTACAACAGAAATCTCGAATAACAACATGCCGCTTTGGAGTGAAAAGGCAAGGGAAGAATCATGTATAATTTTGCTAGACAAATAATTGAGTAAAAAACCAAACAGATGTCTTTTACCATGCCATACAAGAAGGGCAAAATTTCAAAAAGCCCAAATGAAATGGAGCCGTTTTATCAGGGAAAATTACCAAAAAAGTTTTAAACTCATTGTATTTGTGTTAATTCAGTCTTAAATATTTTAATTTGGTCATTTTAATCCTAAACATTTTGACGATTTGCCAATGAAATCCTTTCTGTCAATTTTGATCGGAAATTATTAATGTGGAAACAAGTTGTCCTAGTAGCACGGTCGGTACTGATGTGGATAATCTTTATAATTTTATTAAAGTTTTCTAAATTTTTTATAATTTTTTTTATTTTTATTTTTTCTTCTTTTCCTTTTTTTTTTCTTTCTAAGCTTGGCAAGGAGTGAGGGTCATGGCCCTCGCCTAGTGGCTATTTGGCCGAGGCCGAGACCCCCTCCCACAACAAGTGAGGGCTTCGCAGCCCTCGCCTAGTGGTTGGTGAGGGTTGCTGACCCTTGCCTGTGCAACGACCCTCACATTACTTGGTAAGGAAAAGAAAGAAAGAAAAAAAAATAAAAAAAATTTACTAACGTCAACGCCAACTATTCTACGTGGCATTGCCAGTGTCAATATTAGTGATTTCCGACTAAAATTGATTGAAATGACTATATTGATAAATCGTCAAAAGGTTTAGGACTAAATTGACCAAATTAAAATATTTATGACTGAATTAGTACAAGTGCAATAAGTTTATAATTTTTTTTTGATAAATTTCCCGTTTTATCAAAACAGACTTCAAAATAGTACTTGTCTTAAAAATTAAAAAGAAAAGCCCATGAAATTAACGGCTTCATGTCAATTCAACCTCCGGACTCATTGGTGGCTTAAATCTTCACCGACCGACAAGCACGTGCATCTCTCATGTCATTTTCAAAGTGATGGCCAAGGGCAATTTAGCCTCGGGACACTTCTCCCTCCCTCCCTCTCTCTCTCTCTCTCTCTCTCCCCCCGTGTGAAGCCACGGTCGAGGCTTGGTGTGGGTGAGGAACTCGATGGTGTCGACGATGTCAAAGAAGACATCGCGAATGCGCTAGTTGAGGAGGTTGTGGACAGATGCTGGGAACAAAACTCAGCACAAAGATGACTCTTTTTTTAGTATTGATACCTTAATTTGGGCTAATGATTTTTTGCAAGAACCCAAGAACAATTTAATACGCGGCGTACCCTCTTTAAACGAAGTAAAATCAGGCAAAACTGGACAAAGCTCATGAAAATAGGTAGATTCGGAGCTATGCAGGGAAAAATTTCAAAAAAGTCATAAACCTTTTACATTAGTATCAATTCATTCTTATACATTTCAATTTGACCAATTTAGTTTTAAACATTTTCACATCGGTACTAATTCAATCCATCCGACCAATTTAGGTCGGATGTTATTTAACGTGGATGTAACTGTCCTATGTGGTACCACCAATGCTGATAATTTTTTACTTTATTTTCCCTTTTCTTTTTTATTTTATTTTCTTTCCTTTCTCTTCCCTCTGCTAGTCGCCAGCCTCGATGGTGATTGGCGGAGGTCGCCGATGAGGTTTGGCAAGGACTAGCGAGGGCTGGATGAGACTACCACTTGCCAGAGGCCGAGACACCCTCGCCAACCTCGCCTGGCCGAGGTCCCCTACCGAATCTGGAGAGGGGTAGCCTCATCCAGCCCTTGCTGGTCGTCGCCAAAGGCCGACGAGGGTGTTCCCACCCTCGCCCTTGCAGGCCAATCATCGTGGAGGTTTGTGACTGGCAAAGGAAAGAACAAAAAAAGGAAAGAAAAGGGAAAATAAAAAAAATATATTATAAAATAAATTCTACAAAAATATTTTTAAAATATTCACGTTAGCGCCGGTTGTGCCACGTCAGACGGCTGGCGTTCATGTCAGCGATTTCCAGCCTAAATTGATTAGATGGACTGAATTGAAAAAGATTTATAATTAAATTGGTTCAATATCAATGCAATAGATTTATAATTGTTTTGGTACTTTTCCCGAGTGATGCCCAACATATTACTAATACTTGTTTCTTCCAAGAGCAAAAGTCCAAGGCACATTGAAGTTCGACTAAAGCCCTTTATTCAAAGCTGCATAATGCGGGTGATCATTTCACGCCCTCTCTCGACATGTACGTTGGGTTGGATTTTACAGGACAATCTCGTTACGCTTCGAATTAGTCATGGCCACGGGCCAGTTTCGGCCCAATTAAACCCGAGCCTGGCTCATTGACCGGGCTCACGGTTCGGAACTGGAACCGACTCGTGGCCTACGAGCCCGATTCCGGTTCTAGCAATTTTGGAATCGGTTCCGAGCTCGGTTAAAAAAAAAAAATTAAATAAATAAATTTTAAAAAAAAAACAGAAAACCTGTAACAGGACCTGCACGTCTGCGCAAATATTTCGGGGGCCCTTGTTTCTCATACCGGGCACACCCATATGAGCTTAGAGAAACTGAAGTATAATCCGACGATATAAGACCCTACGTACGAAATGCGGGAGTTTGGATAGGCTTAGGTTTTGGGGTCATTTTAGAACATATATATTGTGTTCCTTTTTTTTATATAGATTATTGTAACGAATTGTAAGGCATTTAATGATAATTTATTAGGTTTAAGCCTTATCTTTCTCTCTCTTTTTTTCCCCAAATTTAATTACAATTTACATTTTGATTATAATTTATATTGAATAATTCATTATTTCATAATTTCATAATTCATTATTTTTTTACTTCATAATTTATTTTTTTAAAATTTTAAATTATGAACAGAAACCGGCCAAAATCGGACCAGAACCGGCTCGTAACCGGCCGGTTCCGATTCATACATGGCCACGAACCGGATCGGGCGGTTCCGGTTCGTGGCCATAAGTGCTCTGGATGCATTTGTCGAATCGTTTAATGATGTCAATTAATGCTGTTTCCATTTGATTCTGAATAATGCTGACCTTTATAAAGAGTCTCTTAATGACTAGCCATCCTGATGGCGTGTCCTGCCGCCATATAATAACGTGTAGGCATTATCTATTCAATTTATAGGTAGGAACAATTCTTTAGGTAACTTTTTAATTAAGAGCCTAGTTGTTTAACCTAAAATATAAAGTAAAAGTAATTCTTTGCCTTTCCACCGTTATTCAATTTTTAAAAAATCATTCTACGTAAATCCACATATCACCATTTGAGTGTCGTGGAAGTTATTAAAAGTTTAGGGTTTGAAAAAATGTTAAAAGTGCGTGAGCTGCAAGATTTAAATCAAGAAGTAAAATGTAAGAAGCAAAAGTCAATTCAGATTTGTCCTAGATCTAATTTCCTTACTTGAAGAAAGTCACCGATCCAAAGGTTAATTGATTGAGCATGTTTTAAAACCCTTACTCCTCTTGAAAAAGAAAGTCAAAGAAGAAAGATGCATTTACGGAGGTTCCGTCATTACCTCAAAGACATGCATGAGTCAAATAACCCTTTCATCTTGGGCCGTTACAATTAAGATTTCATCACGGACTCGAAGGACTGATTTCGAACTCGATATCTCATTCAACAAACCATTGATCAAGCCTACATTAATTACCTTGGGCATATAATTAGAAGTTATAGTTAGATCTGATCAATGACAAGCATTGGGCGGTCATGATCACGTCGGGCCAAAAAATCTTTGCCCCAGACCTGTATATGTTCGAAAGTAATTGGGATTTTCAATATGACTTGGGATCGAGAAGATTGTCCAAAAAGTCTTAAATTTATTGTACTTTTGTCAATTTAACCTTAAAATTTTCAATATTACCAATTGAAAACTAAACCTTTTAAAGTTTTGCCAATTGAATTCATTTGTCTAATTTTGACAGGAAATCGCTGATGTAAATACTGGTCTTCCTACATGGCATGATCGGCGCCGACATGGACAATTTTTAATATTTTTTTAATTACTTATTTATTTTTCTTTTCATCTTTTTTTTCCTTCCATCTTTTCAATTTTTTGTTGCCCACAATGGCTAGCAAGCTACCCGGCGAGGGTCACTAGAGCTCGCCAGTGCCATTGTGGCCATGGACGAGGTTAGCCTTGCCAGCTTTGGTGAAGGCGGTCTCGTTTTCACAAAATTACACTAAATTTTAAGATTTTTTGAACAACTTTCCCGATTAAAGACCGACCAAAGCCCAGGAAGCAAAAACAATTTTTGTTACGGGGAGCGAGATCCCCATTCGATGCCTCGACCCTATGGGCCTTGCGTAAGCACGAGGGAACTCAACGGGGCTAAACACAGGCTCATTCATGGCCGAGCTAAGGTGGGCCGCACGCGCCCAGCGATGAGCGTGGGCGTGGAGACTCCAGACCGCCTCGGCGGGTGGCGGTCCCCGCCTCTATTATAACCCGAAAAAGAAAAGGACGGCTCCGCCTTCTTTCTCGGTCTCGTTTCATCATCTTCTTCACCCAACCAAAAAATCTCTCATCCTCTCTCCCTTTCTCAGACACACTCGCCGGAGCAGAGATGAAGATAAAGAACAAGGGCAAAGTCCACCCATCTCCCTCCTCCTCCTCCTCCTCCTCTTCCTCCGCCGCCGCCTTCCACCCTCCGTGCAGCGCCGCCAGGGACGTCCCCGCCGTCATGAAGCTCCTTCCCGCGGCCATCTTCGCCCTCGCCTCCGTCCTCTCCCTCGAGGACCGCGAGGTCCTCGCCTACATGATCACCCGGTCCCTCGACACCGCGGCCCCCGCCGCCGGCGACGGGCCCGGCCGGAAGAGGCCCCAGCCGTCCCGGAGGGGGGCGGCGGCGGCGGCGGCGGCGGCGGCGCCCAGCTTCGACTGCGACTGCTTCGACTGCTACGGGAGCTACTGGCACCGGTGGGACTCGTCGCCCAACCGGGAGCTCATCCACCAGGCCATCGAGGCCTTCGAGGACCATCTCGCCAGCGGCGAGCTTAGCAAGAGCAAGAACGGCGGCGGCCGAGGCAAGGCCAAGCGACGCGAGCGAGACAGCAGGATGGCCCGTCGGGCCGCCTCGGGCAAACCCGAGCCGGAACCCGAACCCCAGATGCCCGTGATCGAGACTGCCACGCCTTCCGAGACAGAGGACAGGGTCGCTGCTTCGCCGGAGACTGAGGTGTTAGCTACGCCGGTGACCTCTCCGGAGAGGGCTGGAACGGAGAAGCTTCCCGAGGAGGCCGAGCTAAGCTGCCAGCTCCCGGCGGCGGCTCCGGCGGCTCAGGTCGCGGCTCAGTCGGTCGACGACGCGGCGGCGAGGAGGCCTCCGGCGGCGGCGAGCAGCCACAAGGGTTTGGCGAGGAAGGTGCTGCCGGACGTGTTGGGGATTCTGAACTCCCGTTTGTGGAGCCTTTGGAGTCCGAACGTGTAGTCCAAACATCACAAAAAGTCCTCTGTTTTTTCATTAATTAATCAAATCAAATCAAATCAAATCAATCCCATCTTTTTCCTTCTTTTGTTGAATTTTGCGTTGTTCCTCGAGCCAAGAGAAGTAAAGGGAAAAGGGGGCGAAGGATCCATCTTTTTCCCGGGCGGGACGGTCCGTTCCAAGGTTATAACTAGTAAATTTAATATATATGATTGCCTCATCTCTTTATTTCCAACATTAAATAACATGTTCCTTCCAACATATGGACTGAAATGTCCGGTCGCCGGGGGGTCGTTTCCGCCCGGAAAATATCGACTCGCCTTTTCCGAGCGATTTGATTTTGGGTTTTCACCCTTTTTAGTGCTCCTCTTCTTGCTTAGGACGAAGTTTGGTGGCGACTAAATTAGGTGGCCGTAAGTATCGAGTTTGTACCTTTGTGAGGTGGGGGCAGTGCTATTGCTGCACAGTGAAACCATCGCTTTAGTTAGTGGGGCGTTAGTTTATGTACCGGAATGCTCCATGATTTTCGGTCACTTCTTTACCTTATTCTCCTATTCTTTTTGTTCGAGAATGTCGAAAAGGGGTGCGCGAGTGTCGTTGCTTTCCGACCTTTTGATTCCTTTGTGGGGGGCATTGTGCAAGTATAAGCAGCTTTTGGTACTTGGAGAGAGACCACAGCGCCCCTTGGTTCGGCAGGTAAATTTCCTGCACCCCCCACCCAACAACTCTCTAGTCTCTACATATGGGTCTAACGTTGTCTCTTTCGCCTGCCTAACTGGATGGATAGGTCCTGCTTTCTAATTGAATCTCTTTGGATGTCTTATCTTGGTCTTGTCCTTCTCTTTCCACTCTCTAATGGGCTAAAGGTAAGATGGGGTGTCGTTAAGCTTCGATTTCGTGTCAAGGGTTGGTGGGATTTGATGCGTTGGACAGTGTAAAGAGCGTAGGATCTGGTGGGCTTTCTATTGTAGCGAAGAGAGAGAGGGAGATTGAAGCTTGGTTGGACTGTGAAGTTGATGTTAATGGTGAAACCATAGAGCTAGGTCTGCTTCTTCTCGCCCACCCAGCAAGAAAATAGGAGAGATGTATACAGCTGGACTCCTGTAATTATTTGGAAAAGGACCTTCAAAAGACCTGTCGACTGTAACACATTAATCCCAAACCTTACGTGTTACATAAAAACATGTTATGATATATTTATCATGAATTTTTTTTTGTGACATCAAACGCATTAAATTTATATCTACACGACACATTTACTTTCCATTGAAATCTTTTTGTTTTGGGTCAAACTCCATTGAATGTTCAATCATATGATTTTAGTAACGTCGTTTTTGTTTCACTTAAATCACATACATAGGTGTCATTATCAACATAGTTTGCTTTTTACATGAAGATATTTTTAATAATACTTATTGATGTAGGGTAAATATATCACACATATACAAATTTAGAATTATCGATGTCACAAAAAAAAAAGGTAAATGTATCGAAGTGAACAGTTTGGGTGAGGCTTTTTTCCTAATTATTATGTTGTGGGGCCAAATGGGCTTTCGGTAGTCAGCGCAAACATAGTAAATGAGTGCTAAATGAGTGCTTACATGAAGCATTTACGTGATCTACAGTGAAGTACACGTGTCTATACTATGATAAATTGAGAACGTAAATTGATCATGTTTCCATGTTGAACGTAATCTGGCTATTGTTATGATAAAGATGTTCAACGTTTTTTTTTAAGCGATGGTGTTCTTTTTGGCCCGACTTATTGGGAAAAAGACCTTTCCCTAAGGTTTATCAATATCCTTTTAGGGAACATTGACCACAAACGAGCGCCAATGTTGGGTACTCTTTGAATTTTTTAGAAGCCCTTTCTTTTAACGTAAACAGGCTTCACTTCTCCTATTAATTCAATTGCTATGCATTATATATTATGTCTAATAAATTGACGGCAGTGGGGAAAAAAATAGAACATTTATTCGATAGCATGGCCCATTTATTTGATTCTTAAATCATCTAGTGAATCGAATTCGCAACAGAAAGATACTATGTCCTAACATTAACCTTATTCTTATCCACACCGTCCCCACCAAAATTAAATCGGTGTTTATAGCATCCGGACGCCTATGGTGGGGGGTTGGGGGCTTTGGACGGTGGGGCGTCACATTCAATGTGTGGTTTGATATCAAGAAACACTCGTGCAAGTTAAAAATCTTGCCTAAGATCGAAGCCTAAGAATATATAATACGGAAGATGGATAGGGACTAGGGACTTTTGATTCCGATTACCATAATAAAAATAGTGCATAACAGAGAATATGTAAAGAAGATTATATGTGAAAGTTTATGCAGATTCTTCTAAAAATCTAATGTGTCCGAACATTGATCTTATCCGCACCGTGCACGGTGGAGGCATCACATTCGACGATCGTAATGATGGTGTTCCTCGTCCAACTTGTTGGCCCAGGCTGACAGAAATGTGCAGTGGACCTCTCTTGATCTCGCTTCCTCCCTCTTTTCAATGTGGTCGAGGGGACTCGCATGGCATCACGTGAATCTCTTTTGTCCTATAAATTTACCAAGGTATTTGCAAGGAGGCGGTCGAATGTACGTGTGGCCCGAAATCAAAGCCATCGCAATGGGAATTTTAGTACTCTCGAGCTCGAGTCCCCCCGTGCTCTGTGAATCTGCGTTCGGGACATGATACACGTACTTTGATCTGTGTTTCGGACGTGATATTCTCCGGTTGTTGGTGCGCCATCGCCTCTGCTTTTGCCTGAGGTGTCCACCGATACCTTTCGTGATGGAGTGGAGAGGCTCGCGAATGAATCGGGAGTTCAAAGGAGGTCTAGCTATTAAGAGAGGAGATTCAATACCTTTCATAACGTGGAAGCAGGTGAGTTTCGATCCTTATCGGAATTGCCGAAACCAAAAGAGCCTTCGAGTCGCTGTCGGATGGATATGAACTTCCCCGTATAAAAAATACGGGAAATGAAAGGATCCGAAATCTATGATTGTCGCGTTCGATCGTGTTTCGTCTGTCACTCGCTTGACACCTAATGACATTTACTATCGAAATGGAGAAACACACATGGTGGGTCAACCGAACAACCTGTGGCGTTTAATGAATTTTGGCGGGCAGTGTCTTTCTAACCACGGTGAAGAAGGAAATCTAGGGGTGTGGATTAGTACAAGGTGATGAAAACAAGAACTGGGTTATTATCAGATTTAAGTTTTAGCTATCGATTACCGAAAAATTTTTGGCCTATACTTTCAGTACTTGAAGTCAACCAGTGAAGTTCCATTGCTATCAAACAAGCTCAAAGATCAGGTAAAAATCATCCCTCTCGATCAATTCTGGCTTAGTGAGCATTGGAATGAAGATAACGCCTTCTCACGCTTTATGTCGAGGAGTCTCATCGCGGTAGAGGTGGATTGGCGCGCCGATCGTCATTGAAGAAAACGTCGCTCGAGAAGTTCCACTTTCCAGGGCTCCCCTTGTAACTTATCGCAGACTTCGCCATGGAACCTCTGCTCCCCAGCGCCGCTAGCCCTCGATTGTAGTGTTTGATCCCCCACACCACCTCCATGGTCCCTGCAATTAAGGTAGAACGAACGAGAAATTCCTTGGTCACGCTTTCAAGTGTTTTAGACCGACACGAATCCCATGTCGCATATCATTCGAGAATTATGCCGAATGTTCAAACAACTTGAGATAAAGTAGAATTGTCCCTAGATGCGCTGTAAAATAAACATTTCAATGTACTCATTTCGTTACCAACACGAGAGATCCAACTAACTATCCATAAGCAAAGTTAGAAAGAAGATTGAAAGCAGGGCAAGTCCATAATCACTTAAGCTTGGTCGGCTGCGACCAGTAGTTCGTGTTGGCTCTAGCAAACTTTTGTGCCACCGGATGCTGAATCATCAGGATCCAATCCGTGTAATTTGCGTGGCGATTCAGGTTCGAGATCAACGCCTCGAACCACCAAACGCTTCCTTTGCTTTTGGACAGCAAGTGCCAATTTACGTTGATGGGGCACATGTGGTTGGTGCGTCTGGACCGGCCATTTCCCACGCTCAGATTTGCCGGAACTCCTGCAAGCGACGAACATTTGCCATCTCGCTTGAACATTCGTGCCTTTTTCGCACTCTTTCGAGACATGAAAATTCCATACACCGTGTGTCTATGAAAAGAAAAATGTCCTATGAACCTCACAACATCAGGTAAGACATGAGTCGAAAACTCAGGCAGACGACTTATTTACGAACTTATTTGCGCTCGGCATCAATACATCTAAGCAACATAAGCATGTCCAGTTTTTTACAGTTATGAAGCCAATCCATGGTTGTGTTGCGAATATAATGAACTACCAACTATGTGCTCTCCGATCCTTTATGAGCAGGCCGACCTGCGTTCCATGGATCAAATTGGAACGTCTCCGGTATTAACTCAATAAAGCCCATCACACAAAGTATTGTCCTTATGGTTAAAAATCGGCGTCATGTTAAGACATATTCATAAAGGAAAGAAAAGAAGGTAGACAATAACATGGAAAAAGACTTACCGAGCGCACAACTCGGCATCGGAGGGCTTGCAGTCGCACACGTATGTAGCGCACGAGATCTTCATCCCTTGATCGGAGGACAAGGACACGCAGCACGGCAGCTTGCATCCTCGCGGCGGAGCGTAGCGGCACACCACCTGCCATGTCACTGAAGTGCCCAGCATTGATAAAGCCACTCCAAGTCACAGTAGTACCAATTGAAAACACCATTTTCTTAGATGCCCTACATCAATGACCGGCATTTCCTTAAAGTTGGTATTTAACTAGAGCTATCTTGTCAATGTCATTGCAACCTAGCAAGTCCAATATATTCTGCATCCTGTCGATCCACAATTCCCCCTTTTCAGGATTTCCTACTCAAGCAAACCTTAGTGGTTTCAACTTCAAGAATTATTCAATTAAACCTTGCAAATGACGCTCTCCGTTTCCCGAACTAGAGGTAGCTTGTTGTAGTACCTGCTTTTCCATCAAACTCCCGACATTTGCAAGTGCCAAGAGGATTCCTTCCATATGAGGATCTTGCTTCAAATTGCCACCATAACTCATGTTGTTTTATAGGGCTTACGCATTTTATTTAATTTAATGGCTAACTAATTAGCAACAGAAGTTACTTGTACCACTTCAAGGGCAAACACATGCATTTACTGTTTTGTACTTCCACGATCTACTCTACTACTTCAATCATTTGGCATACCTTATCACTTCATGGGTAAACCTGGTTCTGATATAATATTGTAGCATCTTTGAATTAATTTACTGATGTATTGTCTGCTTTGGTCTATTACATACTAAGTCTCACGATTTTGTTCTTTAGCGTATAAGTAAGCACTTTCCTAAGAAATTGCACTTCTTGAGAGTACTCCCACCTGATCACGCTTTACTTTGGAATTTCAAAGTTCAGAATTGTCATTACTCAAAAAGTGCATCAATGAGTTAATTCCAGTTTTTGTATATATATTCCAAAATCGCTCTCCGCCTGTTTAGTGGACAATTCGATTCATTCTTATTCTCGTTATCATCATAGAAGCTTAGTAGGAGTCGCTCCTTTTTCAGGCTATCTAGCTTCGGTGATCACTTCCCGTCCTCGTTAGACCGCATCGTTATAATATGTCATGAAGTTCAAGTTTACGAACCGGAGGTCGCATATTCAAATCCATAAGAACCGCTGGCCACGTCCACGGTCAAGTTCATGCAATCTATTTGGATGCACATGCTAAAAGCTCAAACTTAACTGGTCTATGATATTTTGGGATTTGCAGCAATGTTCCAGAGGCTTCTAGGTAGTCGGGCTTCACCGTTCGTACCCCTGAATAAACCGTTCAATGGCTAATATTTAGTAGTCACGAGTCACGATACCCCATAAGAACCGCTGGCCACGTCCACTCAGGCCCTGTTTGGTTCAGCTTTGGGAAGGGGCTTTTGGCCTCGAAAGCCCTTTCCCAAAATGCTAAACCGTTTGGTTCGGCTTTCCGAGTCGGGAAAGCCGAAAGCTAGCATTTGGAATGCTGTTGGAATGCCGAAAGCCCAAAGCTGGTCCAGACCAACTTTGGGCTTTCCGCATTCCACAAATGTTGAAATTTATTTTTTCCTTCCCAAATTACCCTCACTCAAATTTCAATTTTCCGGTTTTGCCCTGCTACTGTTCATCATTTTCTTGGCTAGCGAGGGTGGCCGACGAGGGTGGCCAGCGAAGGGCCGGCAATGTTACCTAACCTAGGTGACGGCCACCTGGGGTTGGGATACCGCCCAGGCATTGCCGCCTGGGTTGGCGGTCGCCTGGAGTTGCGCGACCCAGGCGACGGTCACCTTGATCACGCAACCTCAGGCGACGGTCGCCTGGGTCGCGCAGCCTGGGCGGTTGCCCGACCCCAGGTGGTTGTCGCCTCGGTTGCGCGACTCTAGGCGACCGCCAACCCAAGCGACAGCGCCTGGGTGGTCGCCCGACCCCAAGCGGCCGTCGCCTAGGTCAGGCAACCTTGCCGACCTTTGGCCGGCCCTTCGCCGACCAGATCCGCCCTCGCCGGCCAAGAAGATAACAAACAGTAGCAGGGCAAAACCGGAATATTAAGAATAAAAATTGCGAAAGCCCTTTGCAAAAAAAAATTTACCAAATTCTATTTAGGCCAAAGTAGCTTCACAAAATTTTTTTATCAAACACCACTTGCATTTTTCTAGATGACTTTCACCTAAAAGTATTTACATTTTCCCAAATTGCATTTGAAAAGTCGAACCAAACGGCCCATAAATTTGGTCATGGACAGTTCAGGGCACAACATGCAAGTCTTTCCAAACGATAGGAAAAGTAAAGGTACGCCGCCCCCACTTCCTCCCGAGAGTTTAGAATCAGAAGTTCATTATAAGTTAATGAGGGTAGTGACAAACAAAAGGCCATCCTGTTGGGTCCATGGAGCAGTGCATTTTGTAGTGGAAACTTGCGCTTCGGAAAGTGAATGATTCGAAAGCTTTGGGAATTAATGCGTGCATTGTCCTTATTGTCCTGTCTTATTATCGTCGGCGATCCCGCTATTGGACACGCTATAGGAGATGGGGACACCACGTCGACTTGCTCTGTACTCGTGAGATGTTGAATTTGATGGATCTCATCGAATAACCTAAGTTAAAAACTCAGATGCACATAAAGTCTTTGCATCAGGGCCTACAAATAATTCTTTTTGTAAACACATATAAGTCCTCTCTATGTATGGAAGCCAGTTAAATCATGAAAAGGAAGGTGGGTATCCATTTAAAAGTACGAACTACATGATCGATTGATTAAACCTTTTTCACGATAAATAAACTTTCTTAAGATTATCGTTTCGAAAAGCGATATCAATAAATTGACATGCATGCACAATTTAAGGATAACTATACTGTTCCAATTTCACAAATCACGCTAGCTTGTCCAATTTTGCTGATGATGCTATTCTCTCACTAGGCTTTACCTTATCTCAAATATTGATGTCACTTAGCTTACGCCGAACAATCCCATCTAGGCTTTGATACTCCATAGGCAGCCCTCCACCGCCAATACTATGTGATGTTCGTTCTGGTTACAGGTTATTTGCCCCCTGGAGTACTTTTAAACACATCGTTCCCGTTTGAAGTTGATCGACACTTATCTACCGGCACGATAGCTTAGGCGCGAGCCATGTGAGATCTCACACACGTTTGAAAACCCCAGGCTCACAAGATCTTACTGTGATGCGAAAACATTACATTTTTTTCTCACACAATGCACCGAACATCATGCCGAGCCATTGTACCACGACCGATTGATGGTCTCTGTGCTCGCGCGTGTAGTATGATGCGCTGTGCGGCTTGATTAACACCAAACAAAACCAACAAAAGCAGCGAGGGGAAATGGCGAAAGGGAATTCGCAAAACAACCTCAAGAAATGGACATACGCAAGATGGCTTCTGATCGTGTTGTTGGATCATGCAACTTGGGAGCTTCAGGACCCCCACCTCCTCCATTTCGCCACATGAGTTGCTGTTTCTCCCCCTGACAAATTGAAATTATAACCACCCCGGGATTTCTTACTTTCTGCGTGTTTCATTCCATCCATCTCTTTCTTGGACCATCAGCGGACAGCTATTAAATACTATCGTTTGGAAAAAGTTCATTCCAAGTACTGTTCTTGCGTTACCGGAGCGATCGAGAGTCGAGAGCTTTCACCGAACGATCGAAGATGAAGGTAAAGTTTGATTCCAATACTAATGTTTTGTTAGGTCCCCAACAATCAATGGATTGAATGTTCTGTTCTGGTATCTGCAGTTACCTGGCTGGATGCACCGCAAGTCGCGGCACAATGGCCACGAGCCACTCAAGGATTTTGGCGCCACCGTAGGTAAGTCCAGGCATTGTTTCTCTGAAGTGGGCTCATCTACAGATTGGACTATGTAGGTGCAGATTTGATCGCGATATGTCTAGCCCGGTTGAACTTCGACGAAGTTACCATATTCTGATCTCATAAGCTTAAGAACATTGCATGAATTGACTTAAATAGGTCGTCCGGCAATCATACTCTAAGTAAGGATCCGACGAGGATTATATCGTCAATGCGATGCACGACTTCTTATGGCAATGCCACAGCAATTAACTGCTATCCGATTGAAGGCCGAAGGCCAAAGCCCAGCCAACATACATGTGCCCTTTCCTACTTGGAAACGCTCACTAGTGTATCCTAGTTCTTTCGGGCATATCAGGCCCCCTTATCTGTCTAATCGTCTTTCAGGACAGCCATCTCTGGATGATCAGAAATTCTCTCAGAGGCGAAGCTGCGGTGCCGAGCACCTCAAACAGTCTCAGCGCGAACTCCTCCGAAAGTCCTTTGCCTGCTTGGAATCGGCCATTTTGCCAGATGAAGAACACTACAAAGAAGAGCCATTAGCTGCTGAGATAACCGACCTTTTCCATGGTTTCCTAGCGATTGGCACCCTCGGTTCTGATCCTGCTCTCATCCCTGATCCCGCAACTCCAACTTTCTCCTATTCTCTCGAGAACATAACCGAGAAAGAGACCGAGGTGACTGAGAACGATCTGAAGCTGATCAATGAAGAGCTGGAGAAGGTGCTCGCGGCTGAGGCGAACAAGGATGAGTGGGGCAACCAGTCATCCGGGAGGAACAGTCACGTCAGCACAGGGAGGAGCAGCCATGGGAGCACCATCACGCTCGGCAGTAAGGTGGAAACACAAGAGACCAATTCAAGCAATGGGAGTGCTGTGTGCCCACTTCAGGGCTACTTGTTCGGCTCGGCGGTAGAAGTGTTGGAAGCACCTAAAGCGGACAAGAAGGATCACAGGACATCACTCGGAGAGCTGTTCCAGAGGACCAAGATGACCGAGGAGGAGTATGGCTGCAGCAAAAAGGATTGGGACGGTTCCATGGTCCATTTCGTGAAGAAGAAGCTGAAAAAGAAGGCCCTTCAAGCTAATCCTGCAACCCGGAGCTCCGCTTTTGATGCAGGGACAAGTTCCGATTCTGGTTCAGCGGAGACTAAGCTGCATAAGGTACGCATTTCTAGTATCAAGTCATCACATTAGGTATTCGCAGTGCACGCATTCAATGCTCCAATACACTTGCTGGTACTCGCATGAATGTGAACAAAAATAGGAATACATTACAAAATAGCATTCGGAACTGTCCTGCCTGTCAAGCAACGTAATACATCAGATGGTCCTTCAAGGGTTAACATAGGTGGATCCGAGTACAGATGAGCATACATATGGAGACGCGCATTTGACACGTATCTGTGCAGTTCGTGAAATGTCCGAAAGGTTTAATGATCTCCTAGAGTCCTTCTCTATGCTTGCTAGCTGAAATAAAAATGTTCGCTCATGTACTCATGAGGCATGCAAAATTGCCGCATTCAAGAGAAGCTTAATTCAAGTAGCCCCACCTGCCGTGTACTGTGCAGATCCTGCATATGTTCCACAAGAAAGTCCACCCTGAAAACACGGCCGCGGCAAAGAAGTCTGGCGAGCAGCAGAAGATTGGAGTGAAGAAGAAAGCGACGAAGAGCAATGGACACAGCATTGGTAACCAGGTCCTTCCTGAAGAAGACATCGTGCTGGTCCCCGAAAAGATCCTCCTGAAGGAAAAGCTCCGGCGTCTCAAGAGCCAGTCGAATCGTGCCCGGATCCTGCTGACCGGGGACGAATCCAACGGGAACCGGGAGTGCTGGATCAAAACCGATGCGGACTGTAAGTCGTGTGTGCCGTGCTCATCCTATCATTGATTCAGTAAATACTAATTTTTTTCTATATTAGGAAATCGCAGCAAACTTTCGTAAATTTACCGGCTCGTATGTGAAATTACTAGTTATAACTTCATTGGCATATTAAACTTTCTCAAGATTCTTTCGCACTCCCGAAAGAGAACTAAGCGCTATCGTTGATAGTTGATACTGTGGTAAATGCAGATCTGGTGCTGGAGCTCTGAAAGCAGATAGAAGGCTGCCGGACGGGCGACCGCAGCGTGAAGACGTCGACGACACGTGCGACTTGTTTCCAAGCTTGCAGCGTGTTTTTCTTTCTCTTATGCACTTATTATTTGCTGATAGTGTGCGAGTGACGTACGTAAGAGCTTTTGAGTGGGAACTGTTGAAAATAAGAAAGAGCGGGTCCTCCCTCTTGAAACCTGCTTCTTAAATAGCTTGCAAAGATGATCGCTTCTGATTGTGCTTATAAATGCCTGAAAATGTTACTATTCATGTGCTAGTTCCAAAATCCCACTCGCTTGTTTGATTCTTGATCACTAGAAGTGCAAACTTGTTACTTGGTCTGTGCGGGACGAGGGATTACCGCGTATGGCGAGAATCAATCACTTGAGGGTTTGTACTTATTATAGAATTATCCTAAATATACGGAGATCGTTTTATAAAATTGATTTAATCGACATGATGGATTCCTTTTGGATGCTCGAACATGATCGATCCATTTAAATGCCAAGCTACGTTTTTGCCACGTCATGAGATAAATCAATTATTTAAATGGGGCTAGTGATATCATTATTGTTAATCTTATCCCAAACTCATTGAGGTGAGGTCCGTACTCATGAGCCTAAAAACCTCATCTAGACTCATCTTTGAGCGGACCGTACCTTTTTTTTTCGGGGGGTCGAACGTCTAAGAGCTTCATCAATTCGCACTAAGTCTGTTTACATCCGAACATAAAAATATCTTAACATAGATCGCGGGGGGTTAGAGCAACCAAATTGGATGGAAGTCGATATCGAACCGTTGGATCGCAACCGGAAAATTCTTAAAATTTGAACCGGACCGGCCGACCGATGGGCCTCGCCTAAAAATTGTATTGCTCAAGCCCATTGATGTGACGGCGGTCCATGAGAACAGGTGGGCCGTAAAAAGCCCACCTCCTGCGCCGAGCCGAGCGCTCGGTCCCCGAGCAAAGTGGCTCGGCGCCGATGACGTCATCTCCCGCCATTTCCCGCGTTTTGGTTGCTGCTTCGCGCGCGCGCGCTAACCTAGAGCGAGCAGAGAAGAGATCCAGGAAGAGAGAGAGAGAGCGAGAGAGATGCAGAGCCTCGGAGTGCGGCGGCTTTACCACCAGAGCGACGGCGCCGCCGCCCCCACGCTTCCTCTCTACCGCTCGCCGCCGCCGTTCGAGGTCCGGCTCGAGGACTTCGAGGCCTTCGCCGTCGATCGCCTCCGAGGTGCTTCTCTCTCTCTCTCTCTCTCTCTCTCTCAATCTTGTTTGCCACTGGCTGCTTAGGAAGTATAGAACTTGTCGATCCCATTCGTATCGACGGCCTTCTCTTTTCTCGAGGAATATTCACGCGAATTTGCACGAATCGATGTGTATGACGCAGTTCTCAAGGCGATCTCCGATGGACTATCCCGAGGGAAGAAGCCCGAGGAGATGGACAAGCTGGTAAGGCGGGGGAGAAGCTTGTGCGGACGAGTTCGTTTCCCGTGGTTGTTGTGCGATCAAGCCTGCCCTTGTAGCTACAATTGCTTATCGGTTCGAAGTTGTGTAGGTTGGTGAGCTGTGGAGAGCGCACATGAAGCATCCTAAGCCGTCTGTCAACAAGGATGTCATCTCTCATTTCGTCCTGCGACTCGTGTACTGTAGAACGTACGATTTCCACTGTGTCGCGCTGGGTGCCTAATTTACGTAATTGATTCAGTCGTGTTTGACTTCTGTTCGATGGGTTTTTCCCGCAGTGAGGATCTGCGGAAGTGGTTTCTTTCGATGGAGACGACGCTCTTCCGATACCGTTTCAAAAATCAAAGTGTGGAAGCTCAGGTAGACACTCATCTTTTTGTGCTTCGCCATGCTTTTGGTGCTGAAGTAGGGGGACTGAGTAATTGCATCCCATGCTAATTACTTTCAGAGAGCACTTATGGCTGATTTCAACCTCCCCTACAAGGCAGTTAATACTGCAGAGTTTGAGGTAGGAGATACCCTTTACATGGTTGGATTACAACAATATAGTGAGTTAATGGATTACAAGTGTTGCTACTCTAGTTTTCGTGCTTGTATTGTTTGATTGGCACCATAGAAGTTGAACAAACCCTTGTTTGCCACAATGTAGTTACTTGCTTGAACCTTCCAGAAAGGCTGTTAAAGTTTTACTGGTCTGTTGTCTTACAGAGTGTGAAGGATAAATTGAGCCAGGTTGCACGTTCCATTGGTCAGCCTCTGCAAACAGGTGCAATAATTTCGATAAATCACTGTTTGTTAACATTTTTCCCCGAGTTAAATACCCAGGCTACAAATCATGTATCAGTCATAATGCGGCAATGCCTTCAGAATGAATGTCTCTGTCGAAAGGTTCTAGATTTTGCTATTCCCCAAAGGCTTGCCTCACGATGTCCCTGTCTGATTCAGTCTCTGGTAAAGTGACTGATGGCCAAATTCCAAGAGAAGAGCTTGGGTGAATTTGATGATATTCCATCTCATCTTCTGTAATTCATAAGTTACAGCTCAAGTCATTGATCAATAGCTATTGATCATGCATAATGGATCTCTTACTTGTTGAAACTCTAACCAAATTTGTTTGACCTTTCTCAGTTGCAGTGGATGCTATATTTTACAAGGTGAGGTTAATCTGACTTCACTGCATCTATGTTTCTTTCTAATGAAGTTCTGACTACTTGCGATTTACTCAGTTTGATATTACTACAATATATTAGCTTAGCTAGATTCTTGTTTTGAAAATCTTCGATTGAATGTGCTACAATGATTCATTGAGTCAAGTGTAACACATCTATGAAAGAATGAGCATCTTTATTGAGTATCTTGAGTTTGGTCAGCGAGACCATATTGGCTGGCTGTGATTGGCTGCTTTACTTACCTTTGTCTCAACCTGATGAAGGTACCTTTTGAAGAAGTTCCAGAACTTGTAGCTAGCCGCAAGGTGTATATTCATCAAGGAAATGCATATGTGGCTATGAATCAGGTGACACATAATGTTCTTCAATTTTTGATATTTCATATCACTGTCAACTTAGTTCGGTTGCTTGATGGCTCTACGATGTTATTTTTTTTCTCCTCAGGTGGTTTCGCTTGTTGTCACACAGTTCCGTAGTTTTCTGTCAAAGGCACTCATCCTGACAAACAGGTGATTTCATCTGTCATGGTTAAGCTTGCCATACTTTGGTACCTACATTTTAGCCAATCGTTGGTCTAAAAAATAACATACATTATGGGTAGTTGATGCATAAAACCAAGAAAAAGGTTGCATGCAGCTAGGGCATTTTTCAGATGCAACAAATTGGCTGCAAAGGCTTTGCATGCTGAGGCTCTCGGTTTTACTGAAAAATAAGGTTCTATTGATATAATTTTTCAACACCATCGCTCTCCCTATAAAATAATTATCTTGGCCTAATTTCGAAGGCAATATCTAGTAGGGAACAACTCTTACTAGACGTCATTAAAGATAAAGCTATCTGAATTCTAAGAGATAGTGTTTTTTTGACTAAAATAAGAAATGAAAATGACAGAGATTACGTGGTGTGCTTTAATCTCATTCTTTCTGATATTTGGTGAGTGGCAGTTTCTGTATATTGTTAGACGCTGCTGCTTGCTTGATACTTGGTAAGGAGACACAGAGAAATTGCTGACTCTGTCAAATTCTACTTTGGCTTGCAGGAAATGGACCTCATCTGTCAAAGAACAAGAGAAAGATCGCTTGACACCCGTAAGTGTTGCCCAGAAGTAACAATGCTATACTGAATAAAAAAAGTAACGATGCTTTGTATATCTATTTTATGCATGGCCTCAGACCTTTTCACTATTTTTCTTTTTCATAACAACATTTAGATTGTTGAAGTGTTGTCAATGAGCTACTTGGGTCCCGATTATTCACAGGTATTCATACCTAATTTTGAATCACCTTTTAAATCATATTTTAGAATTTCTCATGTGCTGACTTTGACAAAGTGCATATTCAGCCAAGAGAATCTGCTGAAATATCACTAAAAGATATAGATCAATTGGCTAAGAGTTCCTTCCCTCTCTGTATGTGTCACCTCTATGAAAAGGTGTGTGTTATAATTCTAAAGCAAAGCTCTCTACTCTGCTGCTGCGTCACAACTTTTTTCACTCTTCTTCATCTTGCTTAATTCCTGTTTTTGCTCTAAATTGCAGTTAAAGGAAGACCATCATTTAAAGCATGGAGGGAGGATGCAATTAGGTCTCTTTCTCAAGGTTAATTATACTTTGGCATTTTATGGTTGTTTGAAGCTCTGTTTCTCATCATATCTCAATATTTAGAAATATAGACAGTAGTGCGATGCATGAAAATCACTTTAAATTTGCTTTAAGAATTAAGATTGTTAGTTAACATATTAATTGTCATATCATGACATGCTATGAATACTTATATTTTAACAATGTCTCGAGTTTGAGCTCGTAATGGAAACGTGATCCAAGTAGGTTTCCTTATTGGAGTTGATTAACTAAAAGGGGTTTGCTATTATGAATCCAATTTCTTTATATATGAAAAGTGGGTATTTTTCATAAATAGCACCTAAGAAAATGAGTGTTCATACCAATAATAAATTCTATGGTAAGATTTGTGAATTCTTTTGTGAGATCAAGGGATTGTCTTGCAAGAAATAATAGGGCTATACATTGGGAGTTATGTAATTGGCGCTTGGAAAACATTAAGAGTATTTGAGTGACTAGAGTATAGTTGTAATCTCCGTTGTATCGCTTAATCTAAAATGGAATTTTGTGCTACTCTCCTTGTGGAATAAGTCCGACCGACCGAAACGCGTAAATCTAGTGTCCAATAAATCTTTTGGTAAGATTTGTTAATTCCTTTGTAAGATTGAGAGATTGTCTTGCAAGGAACTATAGGGCGAAACACTATGAGTTATGTAATTGGGGGTTGGGAAAGTATTTGAGTGACTCGAGTATTGTTATAATTTCTGTTATATTGCTTAATTTAGAGTAGAATCTTGTGCTGCTCTTCTCATGGGATAAGTCTCACCAACCGAACTGTGTAAATCCAATGTTCAATTTATTTCCTTATTATGTTTATTATATTGTTCAATCATATGTTTCTCACATCAGCGTTTCTTTTTTGTTATATCGGAAAATCTGGTTATAATCGCATAATTTAACATGATTATTAAATGGTCTCCATGGAGTTTTTTGCCGAAAAGTGAAGGAGAATGAATTCATTCCACGGTTGACGCAATTTACTGTTAAATGTAACAGAAATTTCTGCAATTTGGTACATGTAGAAAATAAAGAAAGAAAAAGCACTGGCAGATACCAAATATCTGCTAAAGTTAACGAGATTGCGCTCATGATTCTGAGATATCTATTTTTTTTTTCGGTCGAACTGAGATATCTATTTGTAATTGGATGATTGACATGTTCTCTAGCCATTACTCAGTAGCCTTTTTTTCTCTCTCAAGTTTGTCTGTCTGCATACAGGGAGTTGGCTTGAAGCTGGATGATGCATTGGCATTCTGGAGAGCTGAATTCTCCCAAAAGGTAAGTTGATGTATTATTTTTGCATCAAACATTAGTTTCTCAAGTGTTCTGGTCATCTGAGATCTTTTTCCTTTAATACTTATGTTTAGAAAGTCATGTGCAGTGTCATTTTTCTCCTACTTTCCTCTATTTAAGAAGAAAAGGCTAAGGGTGAAAAGATAAGTAATTATTGGTCATCTGTAAAGCTAATGCCACTTCTCTTCACGGACACATGTCGTAATGGGCATGAGAAACTTCTGTGCATGCTTCTTATAGGGGATCATGCCTTATTCATGAGATTCTATGCAATGCTAATAACTAGATAAAGGTATTTTGCGCTGGCATACTGCAAGGTATTTTGCTATGCAAGCGGACATCTGAGTGCATTTGCACACTAGTTTGCATTTAATTTGAAGTAGAGAAAAAGAATGGTCTAAGAGGTAGCATATATGTAATTCACTATAGCCATTGTTTATGGCAAATGGAAAATGGATATACTGATATTCAAGAACAGATTTGTTAACCGGTAAATAACCAATTTTGGAATTCCTCTATTGTTCGCTGACACGAACCATGTTAACTTTGAGGTCTTAATGGAAGTTGTAAAGCACATTTTAGAGGTTGATAACCACCTGTAGCATCACTTTGCATACATAGATTGGTTTGTGTGGGACCTCCGTACATGCTAAGTTTGCGTCTCTATTCGCCAGCATGCATATGTATGTGCGTGCATTCTATGCGTGGGTCCTTATACACATGTTGTGAGCATATGATGCTGCTGTTCTGATGTAATTGCAGAAGGCATGGTGACTAGTATCACATGCATTATTTTTTAGGATTCTAGTTAATGAAGAAAAGTTGCCATTTTGTTGGAAAGTGGCTAGGATTAATTGTTGCTTGTCGCTGTTAGTGTAATTTTAATCTTCATGAATGTGTAGACCTACATAGTATTGTAAGTCCATAGAATCCCCAATAACTCATGGACCTGTAAGACACTAGCCAAAGCCTAAGTGGGTGGCCCAAATGCAAGATTGCACGGACATCCGTTCTTTACTAAGCCAACATTATAGGGTTGCCATATCACTTGCTCTTAGAATTTCCTGACTCCTTATCAATACTTGAATCTGAAACATATCCTACTGCAGGCCTCAAAGATTTGTAAGTACTGAATTCAGTACAATACTCTTCTTCATGGACTTGCCATGCGATCGAACTTCATTTTGAGAAATTTTCGTTCTTATTTTGGTTGATCCACTAATGGTCAGAGGTGTTGCTTTACTTGTGGAGATCTTGCAACTATTTTGACACCATAAACTTTTGTTAATGAGCAAAAGGCATTGCAGGTGTTTTTGACTAATTAGGCATTAATACCAATTTTAATCCAATCTATTTTAATTGAGAAAACCACCTCAAAGCAGCCTTTTTTCAAGGGACCACTGGGATCAAAATTAAGTATATGAATCGTTTGAAATTGGGTAGAGACTTGGCATTGTGTTTTCTGTGGTGTATTGTTCTTAGTATTCATGCATTTGTTGGGCAACCTAAATACTGCATCATTTAGTTCATGATGAATTTTTTTCTCATAGGTTGGTGCTGAAAGGTTTGAAAAAGAGTATGCTTATAACATACGGCACAGTTATGGAAGAGAAGGGAAAAGAACAGTAAGCATTCTTTATTTCTCCCTCACTTCCCTTGCAAAAAAGGGAGTAACTTTTTTTATAACCATTTACATGATGTTGTACTTGTCATTCTTTTTTGGAAGTTGTCACGACAACTTGCAGTGAAACCAATATTCTCTTTGCTTATCCCTTAGCTTCTGTGAATTTAATCTATCGTCATCTTTTTTCTTATTGGTATTGTAGGATTACACACCTTTTTCTTGTCAAAAGGTCATTTCATCTACTCCTGGTGTTGGGGATCATCATGGGTGTCCTTTCCGACATTTCAGGTTCAATTCAAGTGCTAATGATGTTTAATAAAGCATTTGTGAAGGCAAAACATTTAACTGCCAACCGCTACTTGTAAGGTTATGTACATGTCAATTTATGAACAAGGCCGAGGAGCAAGGAGAAGGCAACACTGATTTTTGTGCAGTCACATCATTTTAGGCCATGGAATTAGTGCCGTTACCCTATTCACCTCGTAGTCCTAAATCACCATTTTAAAGCTCGCCAAATACCATCCTTGTGCTGCATTCTAGTTCTAGCTGTCATGTAGGTTTTCACTGTTTTATGTATTGAAATAGCATCACAGTTCTCTGTTGTCATCAAACATTTTAAAAATACTATGTTTCTTAAGGAATTTCTTCGAAGTCCTTGCCTACTTTTCATGTTGTGAAACATGGATGTGGCCTGGAGGATGCAGTAGAGACATTTCTCGTTTGACCAGGCTTGGGAACCTGCTGTTTTTTTGTAATATTGGATAGCAAATCCTGCATAACTTGAAAACCTTGCTGAAATGTGGTAATAATTTGTTGAGCACCAATGGCGTATATTATATATTCCATGGAAGAAAACTACAGATGTTTTTTGTTTAGGTAACGACAAGGTGATAATGGAACTATTTGGCCTCACTCATGATGCAAGTCATTCTTTTCCTCCTCAACTCTTGCAAGGAGGAGAGGGTGTTGACTGGGCATGTTACATGTTCTTGACCTCCAGGATTAGGATTGCAGTCTCATTCTTTCATGTATAATGCAACGACTATGTCATCAATGCATGTAGTACCAGTTTGACACTACGTTTCAATATAAATCCCAGGTGGATCACCTATCAACCTCTAACATTTAACTACTAGTTGATCATGGGAGAAGGCCTGGATGTTTCCGGACAGGGTTCATGACCTAAGCCACTTGTAATTCTGTAAAATCACAGTTAAAGCTTTTGTACAGTTGATCTTGACTACTGGTGATTAAATTTCCTTATACCTAGGAACAGACTACATAATAACAACCGTGTCATATAATAGTGACATTTACATCAGTTGAACAAACATGTGTAACTGCCTGACTGGATCATCTCCAATGATTCCAAACTGTAGAGGCATCTAGAAAGCTGTCATACTGGAGCTCCACGTTTTTGTTTGTGCTGATTCTCTAATAATGGATTAGAATTACTGGCTTGTCCATCCAATTGCTGTATTAATATCTACTTGCTTGAACCAATTTTGAGTTAGATGAAGAGATGCCTGTAGTAACAAGGAACATTCTTGGCTGCTCCGGTCCACGTGAGCCCACCTCATATTCCTTGTTGACGTTGTATGAGGTGGGCCCGTAGGACCCAACAGCTCTAAAGTTGCATGAGTTTGGTTCACCTGCACTTGGTGCAGCCAAGACTTGCTCTGGCTACGGGTACACAATTCTTCTTAATTCTATGACTAAAGTTGTGTCTCAGCTCCTTAATTAAGTTTTATATGCTTGTATGGATTTTAATCTGTAGTCAATGTCATAGATTACTTATCGTATACTTTTTAAGCAACACTATTGCATCCATCTTTATGGTGATATCTATAGTGCAATAGCTGACTCCATATCACAACATTATGCTGCTTCTGAAACGTAACAAAGACAGTATCTATACTGAGCCATGCATGTTGATCTTGGTTCATCAATTGTATGTGACAGTGAAGAAAATCTAAGGGCTGCTCTTGGTAGAATGGGAGTAGGTAATCGAGGAATGGACGATATAATTGACAAAGTGCGAAACCGACATTATCAGGTCTGAAAACACACCCCATAACTTGCTTCCTAGTGCTTGTTATTTCCCTTTAATGAGTGTTGCTCATGCATATTCTTTTCCCATGAATTCAGGTGGCATGTACATTAACATTTGAAGCTGTTCATGGATCAACATGTGATGCTGGCATCAATCATCCCAATCAGTACTTCATTGACAGCCGAAAGATTCTGCAGTCTAAGGTGAGTTCTCTTGATAAACTACTCAATATTGTTGGGTAAAATATAAAGAATTCAAGTAATGTCTAAGTTTTGTAAACTTAAGAGTGATAAAAAAATGAAGCCATGGGATTTGAAGGCCAGATTTGGCCAACTATTATTTCAAATCTCAATATATTTTCAGCACTTTATCAACTCCGGTGGAGCACGTGCACTTGGATAATTGGCATTTTCTATCGAGGTAGATCGGTGCAAAGATGGACATAATATGTAGGACCCTAATTTGAGGCACCTCAATCAAAGCCTGTTCATTTTGATCCTAATAGTTTTAGGGCACATAATATGTAGGTCCAAATATATATAATTTCAATACGATATCTGCAAGTCCTTTTTTTTCTGCTGTAGCTAAATTGAGACCATTTGCAAGGGTAGAATTGTGGCTCAGTTGAAGCCTAATGCAACTATCAGGCTTATGTCCATGTAGATCACTTGCTATTAGGAATACCCTGGTGTTGAAAGTTGGGAATGAATGTGAAGTCTGAACTTATATGTCAAATGACAAATCCTTCCAACTCCACGTCAGACTTGAGTTCTCACTAACCCACAGCACAGTTGTTGTTACCTTCGGTTTACCAATCACTGTCACATTTACATCCTAGGCTGTGTGGGTTCCAGAGCTCTCAGGCCGCCATGCTAATGGCAATCACACTCCAAAGCCAAGGTGCATATTGCAGCTGTAGTCCTCGTGATTTGCACATAGGGGTCGATGATTTTAACACCATTTCACCACTCAAATTCAGTCGACATAAGCTTTCCACAAAATGAGTCGTCTTTTTGAAGAAAAAGGGTCTTTCATTCCTGAATCATATTACTACACTTAGCTATATATAAAAGCCTCCATGAGAAAAATAGTACATCCTGGACATGAAAAAGGTTAGAGGTTGCTAAGTTAGTCCCCACTAATTGACTTCTTGTGATAGCTGATTAGCAGCTCTTAGAATACATGTCCATCAAGGATGTTGAAGAGACAATTATCTCGCTTGCAAACATATCAAACTGTAGTAAGCTTTGAAGGTCGTAGACATCAGTGACAACCTCCCATGGTGGAGTAGAGTTCTTGTCTGCTAGTTATTTTACTGACTGTCAAACAACCACTTTCAAAGACCATTGGTGACGTTGTGCTGCTCGTGCCTCTGCCATCAATGGTGCACAGGAGTTTGATGCTTCGGGAGTTCTTAAGGGTTGATATATTGGCTCTTTCCTCACCTTTACCAATCCTGTTACTATTGCCTGTGATGTAGGCTAGTAGTTCTAGAAACATTAACCATCAGTCTGGGGCTTGGCTTGTCAATCTTAAAGAATGAGTTTCAATTGACCAGTAGTAATAGTCATCATCATTGGTCACATGATAAATGAGATGGTCCTTTAAGCCTCAGGTGTAAACCTTGTTCTATGCAGTAATGCAATTTGCCTGTCCATGTTTACTTCGGCCATACATCTCAGCCTGAATGATATCCTTGCTCACTTTGCATTAGTTTGAGAAACTTGCTATTTGCTTATTTTCTAATTACACTTACCAGCTGAATTGAGATGACTTACCCCTTTTTGTAATGTATAGAACCAGTCCACCATGTAAAGCAGAAGAATCTTTGAAAGTCGCAAAGATCTGATCATATTGCCGCATTTCCAGGTTTGAATATTTCTTGTTCTTTATTTTCTTTTCGGAACTAGCTAGTAATTCTCTCATTCTCAATTGTTTATACAAATAGTATATATGAGTTGAGGACCTACGACTACAAGTTCCCTCGATTATGCATGCTGAAGATGATTTTGCCAGTTCTTTTCTCTTCTGAGTAGGATTGGTAGCTTCTTTAGGTTCTTTCTGATTAAGAGATATTTGTAAATGTCACTTTCAGCCTTTTGTTGGGTGGGTTTATGTCATGGACTTTTGTCTCCAGCGAAAGGACAGTTAAACATTGGCATCAAAAGCATTTAGAAAATTTTGTATCGAGTTTAGTTGGCCTGAGTTGGATAAGCATGGACTGTATTTGCAAATACCAGCAATGAGTGATTAGAGTCTACCCATTTCTCCAGGATGTTAGACTAAATTGATTTTCGGTTAGAACTACTCAAAAAGGATGTGGAGATTTTCCCCCTTGAAGATCGATGAACTGTGTATGTGGTAGCCATGGATTGGATTCTAGTAGAGAATATAGGAAGAGTGCATGTCCTTATTTTGATAGTTTCCTGTAGATTTTTCTTGTGATTATTTAGTTTTATTTAAAACTTTCCAAGAGATGGAAATTAGATGATGGGTATGAGGAATTATGATCGGTTTGTGGAACTGTAGCTTAAGGTTTGGATTTTGTTCGCCGATATTACGGTGTTTTGTTTTGACTATCATATTTCATTTGTTTTAACCATAAGCTGGGCAACTTTCCAAGTTCTGTTATGTTGATCAAAATAAGGAAGATGCTCGTGAATGAAATTTGTTGCCTAAGTATTAATTGAAAATCTGTCACGTTTTCCTTTCAGTGTAACACCCAGCTTCCTGGAGGTCACAATCATCGAGTTGTTCGTGATTCCAAGGAAAGCATCCTGTTGTAAATTCTCAACATCGACCTGTCCTACTAAAATCCAATTATTACATAGTTGTATTTATTTATGCAGTCAGGGTAGTCTTGAGTACAATTATAGTTCATCATATAGCAAAGCCAGCTAAAACTCTGGATAAGTTACAGTATCTGGGAACTTCTCTGCTATTTTGTTTTGAGTATTAAATGGTGCTGCCAAATCTCGATTGATTTTAAAGTTCTGCATTTCAGAATCTCAAATATCCGAGCTCTAGCAGGAATAAGTAGCTGTATCACTGCATTTTTCATTTGGTGGCTTCCATCTCAATATCTAAAGTATGGTCCGTCAACAGAACATGACTCGCGGGTCTCTATTCTAAGGCTCGCACAAGGATCCCTTGGTTGGTTTTGTGACCATTCATGGTGCTAATCCTAAGCTACGATAAGCCATGATGCGCACTCCATCCTTGATCAGCCTGGCCTAGACCTTAGTGAGTTGCGAAGAGATGAATTGCTTGGGACAAAAGAAAATGAAAGGAAGATGAGGCTCTCTGTAGAATAACATGAACGACGATGAAAGAGGCAGAGGCTTTTCGGACTTGGGCTTGATGGGCTATGTGGAAATTAGGTCTTAGGCGGTTCCATTCCCTTCTTATGAGATTCTAAATTTTTTGCTCTGGAAATTATTCTTGGCTCTATGATATGTTGATTCATCAACACTTTATTTTTCTATAAAATAATGGGGTAAAAGGAGACTGAGAGGTAGGAGAATAGGAAGGCTCGTCATAATGCAACTTCTAAGCAATTCATGCATACCTTCTCTGACAATGTTTGACAAGAATCAGAAGGGGCTATTGATTTCCCCCATTCCTTTTGTTTTAAAAAAATTTCTTCCTTTTGGGATTATGTGGTCAGTAAATCGGAAGACAAATGACACTAGACATTTCGGTTTGTCAAATTGGCTTCAGGAGTCTAATTGTCCTTAAATTTACCTAATGTTACCCTAAGTAGTAATTACACTGTCGGTCGAAAACAGCCTTTCAATTTGTTGCTCGAGGTAGAAAATACGGTTTTTGGTGGGTTAGTTGAGGTAGGTATAGTAAAGGCATTATTAATGGCTTTCACGCGATACGCCAACTTTTCTCAATTCTGGCATTCTAGGAAAATAAATTGGTCATATATGATAATTGACGACTTTTGACAAAAAAAAAAAATGATAATTGACGACACTACTCGGTATGGTGATAGTGATCACACAAAAATTCTTCATTGATGTGGGCGATTGTACTTTTACAAATTTACTTACTATCTAAATTAATGGTGAGAAAGGTGATTTCTGTAGGAAAAAATTAAAAACTATAAATCATGCATATACCATAAAATTACTACGAAGTTTTCTCGTTCGACGCTAATCTTCATGGTCTATTCTCAAAACCAAAATACTAGGTTGCATTGGTGGAGGAGTTTTGAAAGTACTCAAACAAGTCATGACACCTGCTTCAGAAGCTTAAATTTAAATGAACTGACCTACAATTCCTCCTCTCTTTCTTTCATCCTTTCTTTCTTTCTAAGTAATCAAAGGGAACTTTTCTTCTTGTGGAGATGTAATTGGTTGGGTGCTCAATACCAACCAGCTCTTTCCTTTCTTTGGCTACACATCAAAGATGTAGGCGCAACCGTGACACGACACACTCTATAGATCATATCTTCTTAGCCCGCAATGAACAACATAAGACATGTCCTTAAGTGGGCAACCATCTACTCTATGGTCGACGACGGTTTAACGGGTTGCGTCAATTCTCATCAGAGAACGATGTCTACCTAACACCCTTTGGCCTTGCTTCTTCTTATGTGCTGTGACATTCGTTCTCTGATCGAAGAATGTCGTGCTGTGCCATAATCTGCAACTACTTCCTTTTTGAGGGTCGAATCCGGGAGTTTCCGATACATTTGTGTGGGAATTAGGAGGTCGATAGTTGCTGAAATGGCTAATCAAAGTCCGTGTTTCTTCATCCGGCAAGTTAGACTTCAGCACACGCAGCTATCACATTCCTTTTTTGTATCTTTAGTGTAGTTTGTATTTTGAGATGTGTGTCCTGAATCTGCATTTTAAATATTCGCATTATGAATAATGAATCGAATCGTAACAATTCGGTGAAATACCCTAATAATAGTATTTTTTATCGCGGGCATTTATACATTTTGTAGATGACAACGTATGGTGTGAAAAGGTGAGTAAGACATATGATATGTTAAAAAGAAGGGTTAAAATCACGAAAAACCCTAAACTAGTACACTTACGATAAATTTACCTCAAACTATTTTTTTGATCTAAAAAAATCATAAACTGGTACACTTTTGACAATTTTACCCCGAACTATTTTTTTGACTATCAAAAACCTCACACTGGTATACCTGTGATAATTTTACCCTCAAACTAATTTTTTAGCAACCAAAAATCCCAAACTAGTACACTTGTGATAAATTTACTCTCCGTTAGTTTCCGTTAAATTTTACTGTCAAATTGCTAAGTTTAATGACACGTGATAATTGACATTTGTACCGGTTTTGGATTTTAGCTCTTTGTTTGTCACAAATTTATCAATTTGTGATTTTTTGTGATATTAATATAATTTAACGGACACTAACATAGGGTAAATTTGTTACAAATGTACCAGTTTGGAGTTTTTAGTGGTCAAAAAATTAGTTTGGGGGTAAAATTATCTCAGGTATACCAGTATGGGGTTTTTGTGGTAAAAAAAAATAGTTCGGGGTAAAATTGTCATAAATGTACCAGTTTGGGGTTTTTGGTAGTCAAAAAAATAGTTTAGGGTAAATTTGTTACAGGTGTACCAGTTTGGGGTTTTTATGGTCAAAAAAATATTTCGGGGTAAAATTGTCATATGTATACTAGTTTAGGGTTTTTCATGATATTAACCCTAAAAGAAGAGAAATCTTAATTTCGAGTACAAGCGACGATTCCTATCCATAAGAAGATATAATTTCCCATTGTTTTACTAACATAAGGATTGCATTCAAATATAAATAAAAAAAATATTTATGTTGTGTTTCATTTAAATTCAATGTCAGTGACCTCATAACTATCAAAGTACAACATGCATTAGAAAATACATGATAGAGTTATATTGTTTGACAGGTAAACTATACAAAAAATCGAATTGATGGATATGTATTAAATTGTAAATTGACTCGCGATTAAGGAGATTAGCAATTCTCCTAATAGATACATATCGCTTAGATCTCGAATTGAATCGAATCATACGACATGAATTGACCGGTAGATATAATCATTAGGAGCTAAGTAATCTTGAACATTTCGGATTTGATTAAACGTGGGTAGTCGTGGCTAACCAAGTATTGCGGGCTTGTAACCTTATGTATGTGGATATTAGAGTGGTTGAATGTTGTCAATGGGTTAAATTGGTGAAAGTGAATGGAAAACCAAGTGAAGGTGAGAGTGCGAGGCTCACCGGCCTCTAGTGAAGCTTGCCATCGCTATGGTTGGGCGAGGTCGACCTCGCCAGCCCTTGACTTTGGCCGGTCGTTGAGGCCTGGCCATTGGCTAGAGGACAAAGGGAAAAAAGAAAAAAAAAATTAAAACTATTAAAAATTATTCAAGTCAGCGTCGGCCATGTCACGTAAGACGGCTAGCAATGCCACGTAGGACGGCTGGCATATACGTCAGTGATTTCAGGCCAAATTGGTCAGATGGGCTCAATTGCTAAAACATGAAAATGTTTACTATCAAAAAAATTTGGCATAATTAAAAGGTTTATGACCGAATTGGTAAAAGTGTAATAGATTTAGTCCTGCTCTTATCTACTCAACGATTGATAGAAGTTTCTATTTAATCATCTATACGTGCCTATATAACTTCGGTTCAATGCTATTTTTTTTATTTATTTATAATTTTTCTCTAGTTAGGTAGCATTCGGTCCAATTTTCACACACCATAAATTTCCTTTCCGGCTTTAGCCGCATTGGCTCCATTCTAAAACCTATCATTCACACTATTCTCTGTGTGGCCAAATCCTACTATGGTCCAGACATGAGCTCTGGTTTTTGTTCGCATTTTTTGACTAAACAAAACCGCCTCATGTTGACTGGACAACTTTTGCTGTACAAATATGCACCAATTGATGAACTTATCATAGGAAATTTCTTAAGCATAACTAAAGGAACCTAGGACCCATTTGTTTGAAAAAAAAACTGTTTTTGGAAAACTATTTTCCAACTTTCCGGTATTTAGATGATGGAAAATAAATCGATTCACAGAAAATGTTTTTCATGGGCTCTGATTTAAAGATGCATTTATTTCACTAAAAACTTCATGATGATCGAAAAATTTTCATGGAAAACAGTTAGTCCGGCATCAGAATGTGCTGCAACGAAGAACGAAAGGGGAGGCAACAAAAACGTGAGGAAAAGAAAAGAAAAGAAAAAGAAGAGAAGAAAATGAAAATACACGAACAAGGAGAGCAGATGCTATTATGGGACTTGAAACATGATAGCTAATGGACAAACATTTAAAGTACCTAGGTGGGCCTTGGAGGTGGGTACAAGGTGCAGTCGCTTCTCGCTGTTGCGAATGCAGTGCCCTACAACAAACGAACGCAAAGGACGCAGGCAGGAGGACCATCGTCTTTCGTTCTAACTGGTCTGCTTCGAGAGGATTTGCGTCGACAGATCAACATCAAGCGAGACCAAAACGTGGTCATAACTCATGACCTGGTAATATCGCAGAAACAAGTTAATTACAGCTGCCGCCGTCGCTTAGTAGGCCTGCGCTTAACTGTTAGTCTATCATAAGCTGGTGCAAGCGAGCAGCACAAATCTCGATACCTTTACCTAAAGAGCATCGAAAGGGAGCTCAAGCCACAACTCATGACTTGATATATTGCAAAAACAAGCTTATATAGGATGTGAATGGTAACCATTTTGCTCCAGAAATCAAATTCTTGCCAAAAATTAATTTTTGAAATTCTTGCCAGAAATTGATTTTTGGAGGAGAAATCTGTTTGGTAAAACATGACTAATTCTGCTCTAGAAATTGATTTCTAAAACAGAAATCTGTTTTGATTTGTTGATTTTTTTTTCACCTAAAAAAATTTAAATTTTACTCAAAGTGGGTGGCCACAGGTATTATAAGTCATTATGTAAAGTTTTAAAATTTTTGATTTTTTTAATTATTTTTGGGCACCTAAAAAAATTTAAATTTCACTCAAAGTGGGTGACCACAGGTATTCTAAGCTATTTTGTGAAATTTTGAATTTTTTTTATTTTTTTTGGGCACATCAAAAAATTTAAATTTTACTCAAAGTGGGTGGTTATAGGTATTCTAAGCTATTTTATGAAATTTTTTATTTATTTATTTATTTTATTTTTTTTGGGCACCTCAAAAAATTTAAATTTCACTCAAAGTGGATGACCACATGTATTTTAAGCCATTTTGTGAAGTTTTGAAAATTTTTATTTTTTTATTATTTTTCTTTTTTTGGGCACCTCAAAAAATTTAAATTTTACTCAAAGTAGGTGGCCATAGGTATTTTAAGCCATTTTGTGAAGTTTTGAAATTTTTGATTTTTTTTGGGCACCTCAAAAAATTTAAATTTCACTCAAAGTGGGTGGCCACATGTGTTTTAAGCTATTTTATGAAGTTTTGAAATTTTTGATTTTTTTTATTTAAAAAAATTATCAAATTTCATATTTTCCCGAAATCTGACTCTTTTTAAGCCATTTTCTGAAAATTTTTATGAATTTTTCTAAAATTCTTCAATTTTTATGCATTTTTTGAAAAAAAATTGTGAGAAAATAGGGAGAATGCATTTCGAAATCAAGAAGCCACAAAAATTAGCTTCTCTTTTTCTTGCCAAAAACTCACTCTGGAATCAAGTATTTTTAACAAAAGCATTTTTATTCCAGAATGCAAAAATCTCTCCAAAATGCATTCTAGAAATTTTTTAACAAATGTCATTCTATTTCGGAATGTATTTTCGAACAAAATTTTTATTCCGGAATACATTCCATGCGCACCCATAGCTACCGCTGCTTATTAGGCCCTCACTTAACTATTAGTCTATCATAAACTAGTAGGAGCACGTAGCACAAATCTCGATGGCTTAACTTGGAGGTCACCGAGAGGGAGTTCAAGTCGAAGTTTGTTAATTCATCCATTTGGACACATTTTCACTCAAAATGTGAAATGTTTAATGTGGGACTTTGAGGGCCGCCAATTGATCATCCACTCTGATGCTAATTGTTTGGAGCACGCTATGGAATTTCGATATCTTTACCTAGGGAGATCGCCGAGAGAGAAGTACATTTGATTAGATCCACCTTCACTAAAAAATTATAACCAAAGAAATATGGGCAAATTAAGATATATTAACTACTACACACCACAACGATTATTCGATGTGAGATTTTTCTAACATAACTCGCATGCGCATCTTAATATAAACATATGATATTTGTGGATTTTACTCATTCATTTGCGCTATTCATTTCGAGCTTTGACATCCATTCGACTCCATTTCGTGCCACCAGAAACCGTCGGAAAAGAGAACAAGCATTTAATTCCCATTCCACTACCTCCATTCGCCGGGTAACCAAACCGACCCAATTCACATCTTTTGCGGTCAATACTCTTTACTTCTACTTTCGAGATTGACAATATCGTCGACCAAAAAAAAAAAAAACTAGATTGACAATAGTGGCCAATGTACGTTTAGTTTTTCATGGCTTGAAATAGGTGAAATTTCCCGGACAATGTCGAAGGTAATTTGTACAGTTCGTAGGAGAACACGTCATATTTCTTGTCTTGTTGGCCATGATCTAGCCCACATAACCATTGATCAGGGAAAAGTGCCAAAAAAGTTATAAACCTTTCGCATTAGTACCAATTTAGTCCTAAACCTTTTTTTGGTGACAATTGAGTCTTAAACCTTTTGCATTGGTGCCAATTTAGTCATAAACTTTTTTTTGTGTCAATTAAATCCTAAACCTTTTAAATTGGTGCCAATTCAATTCTAAACCTTTTGTTTTTGTGCCAATTTAGTTTTTCCGGTCAATTTTGATCAAAATTTACCGACGTGGATGCCGGCTGGCCAGCGATTGGTCATCGGTGCCAACGTGGACAAATTAAATAATATTTTAATGATTTTTTGAATTTTTACTTTTTTTCCTTGTTTTTTTTTTTTTTTTATCTTTTCCTCCCTCTGGCAGGTCGCCGGTCTGGCGACCGGCTAGAGGCCGGCGAGGCTACCCTCACCGACCTTTGGCGAGGTCGAGCCTCGCCCAACCGCCGACGAGGCTCGATCCGGCGAGGGCTCGAGCCTCGCTATGGTCAGGTGAGGCTCGACCTCGCCAGATCTGGTGAGGTAGGGCCTCACCCGAGGCCTGACCCTGCCAGATCCGGTGAGGCCGGGCCTCGCTTAATCATGGCGAGGCTTGATCTAGCGAGGGCTGATCCGGCGAGGGCTCAAGCCTCACCATGGTCAGGTGAGGCCCGATTTCGCCAAAAATGGCGAGATTGGGCCTCACCGGTGGCTGGGAGAGGCTCGACCTCGCCTGACCATGGCGAGGCTCGAGCCCTCGCAGCAGCCTTCGGCGAGGGCTCGAGCCTCACCATGGTTGGGCGAGGCCTGACCTAGCCAGATCTAGCAAGGTTGAGCCTCGCCCGACCAAGACGAGGCCAACCTCACTAGTGGCCGGCGAGGTCAAAGGAAGGAAAAGATTAAAAAAAAAAAAAGGAAAATAAGGAAAATAAAAATAAAAATAAAAATAAAAATAAAAATTCAAAAAATTATTAAAAAATTATTTAATTTGTCCACGTCGGCGCCGGTGACCGGTCATCGGCTGGCCGGCGTCCACGTCAGCAAATTCCGGTCAAAATTGGCCGGAAGGGCTAAATTGGCACAAAAATAAAAGGTTTAAGACTGAATTGGCACTAATTTAAAAGGTTTATGACTTAATTAACACCAAAAAAAGGTTTAAAACTAAATTGACACCAATGCAAAAGGTTTAAGACTCAATTGGCACCAAAAAAAGGTTTATGACTAAATTGGCACTAATACAAAATGTTTATGGCTTTTTTAGCACTTTTCCTCCATTGATTGAGGAACGGTCCCGATCTCATGGGTTGGCATAGTGATGGAGAACGAGCTTTTGTACGTGGGTTAGGCACACAAAACACATTCGATTCTCACGTTGCAAAGTGCAAACCATTTCACATTTGAGCCATTTATCCGGACTTTGACTCATGTCTTAATTAAACCGTTGAGATTAGCACGGTATAAGGCCTCATCCAATCTAAAATGACAAGGACTTATACTAACTATGCAAATCTCCGTCGCTTTTGTTTCCCGGATCAAGTGATAAACCCTTACGTTACCGCCAAACAAACAAACAAACAAAGAAAAAGAAAGAAAGGAATAGGGTCTTTTCTATCAATATCAAATAAAAGCCGCGATCGATTTTGATGACTAGCCACGCGAAAAAAAACAAGTATGAAAACGATACATTACACGAATTGGAAAGGTCCCAAATGCCATCATTCCTAGTTGAATATGTGTAGAACCGAATGATGAATCCTCGTATCGACCGGGGAAATGAAAAAGGACATCGGGTCTTTCTCTATCGTCAATATTTCAAGACATGTTGGGGTGAGGCGGGGATAAATTAAGGATCGATGTGAATATAAAGTGTAATTAATGCTAATATTTATTACAAAATTAGGCTGAACAATGCCCGATAAACTCACGAGTCTCGTGCGAAGAAAAAACAAGACAAAAAGGGGAAGCGGAGGAGTATCCCTTGCGGGGCGGCGGTGATACGACGTCGGCTCGACGATAAAGGAGAGAGAGAGAGAGAGAGAGAGAGAGAGAGAGAGAGCACAACTGGAGTGGAAGTCTCGCCATTCTCGGTACAGAGTCCCCGCTCGATCTTTAATGCCCACCTTAAAATGGCAAGTAATCTGACGGTTTTCCAAACGTACCTCGGGAGGGGCGGCATCGATCCTCCGCCGTCGGATCCTTCGCAAAGCAAAGTCCCCGTGGTCCCCACCTCGGCTTGCCTTTTCGTTCTGCGCAACTTAGTGTCATGGACAAAATTAGTACCCCTTTTTTTTTTTTTTTTATAAATCCGGGAACACGACGCGGATGATTCCTCGACTTTTGATTTAGCGTGCAATACGATATTTGAACTTTACTTCAATATGCAATGTTATCTATAAGCTTTTAATTTGTTCAATGTGATCCATGTACTTTTGATTAATATTCGAAAAATGTTCGATATTATCCTTCGGTTAAATTCAAATTCGGAAACAACATAAAGTGCAATGATCAAATTGAACATGTATCGAAATTTCAGGGACTACATATTGAACAAATTAAACGTTCAGATGACCACATTGTGTATTGAGGTAAAGTTTATGACCCGCATTAAACAAATTAGAAGATTAGGGATCACATTGCACGTTGGGGTAAAGTTCAAATTTATGGATCATTTGTGTCATTATCGCTTTAACTTGGGATTATGTAGGGACGATAGCCTCTCCCGATACTTAAAATGTCGATGAAAATATGTCCGATGAAATATCTTTCAATATATACGAAAATTATGTTCCATCGGAATTGAATCGGCGCTGAAATAACTTTCATATGTATATGAATCGATGAGGAAATTGACAAAAGTTGTGAAGGGATCCTTTGTTGACTTTAGACTGGAAAGTAAATGACAAGAAACTTAAAAGGGTGAAGTTAAGAGACAATCGCAGCCAGCCATATAAATTGCAAAAAAGTAAAGATAAAGATAAATTTGCTTCTATGATTAATTAGGGGGGGTTTACAAAAAGTACGATGCGACTATTCAAAACCTACAATTGATGGCTACAAACAGTTATTGAATTTAAAAAGATAAATTCTTAATCTTATCTTCAAAACAAATAAGTTTATAATCCTAAAAGCACTTACAAGAAATTATATTATCCATAGGAAATTACAAATTTTTTTCAAATGGTGGCAATAGACATAACCATTAAGCAGTTGCCTAATGTTTAGTACAACTTATCTAAAAAAAAGTTACACATCCAAAAATACCGGCAGCTACATGTCGATGTCGATTATTTCATTTCCTCCGGTGAAGGTTTCCATCAATAATTGATGTTTGATATCGATAACTTCCTTGACGAGTTATCGATGCTCTTTAATTTGTGGACTGTTATTTTCATCGACGTCTTCTGCTATTCACCAAACTTTGCTGTTATCGATTAAGTCTATCACTCGTCGATCATAACCAAAAGCAGGTCATTTTTTTTGGTGTCAACAACGATACTTCCTCTCATAACAATTAATAATTTCAGCGAGAAATGAAATGCTGGGGTTGGGTTGGTCGTTGCACTTAAAGGAGTTGGATCGACCAAAGCAGTTCCTATATTGAATTGGGTTGGTGAATTGGAACTGCCGAGCGAGAATAGTTTAACTCACTCATGGTACTGCCTTGTTGCCTTCGTTTTCTCACTTGCTGCTTCGTACTATGTTCTCTCTTGTTTCGCCACTTTATGTTGGGACAACACCCGAGTACTTTGCGAGAAACATAATGAAGTAGCCTTCCTAGAGGCTAGGCCAGCTACGCCCCACGCGAATCGAAAGGTAGGGAGAGAGTTCCGCTTGTGTGGTTCCTTTCCATCGATCTATCATCATCTACATTCATCTCCTCCATCTAGTTTACCATTTCCTCATGTAATCCTCCCCCTCAAAATCGGAAGAATCCATTCCTATGCTTTTCCTCAAAAGTGATTGATGCCCTTTTTTCATGCATATGGCCTGATATATTCTATTCCCGTCCACCCACATGAAGGTCCTCTATACATATTGTCTTTATGAAGGGATAATGACACCGTTAGTATATGGGTCTGTGTCGTTCTTACAATCGAGTACCTAAATTTCCTTTTTGTTCGATCAAATGCCTCAACTGTTTTATTGTGAGGCCTCCATTAACATAAATTATCATGTCACGTGATTTTGCTAACGTGGCTCGCTTACTTAGCAAAAGCTAAGTTGTTGACGGGGGCTCATTTGCTCGGTAAAAGTTAAACCTTCTGACGTGGCTTGCTTGTAGTGCGATGAGAGAGAGAGAGAGAGGACAGGGAACTTGGATGATTTTAGCTGTCCAAGATGTTCCAATTAATGTGGCAGCATTTCAAAAGGCCACATTGAATGCCAATGTGGCGGTTAATGGTTATTTAACAGCGTCAATTTCCAACTTGGCATTCTCGTCCATGATTTTTAGCGGAGGTTTTATAGTGACCCATATTTAAAAAGTTGAAGCACTTGATTGAATAAAAACAAATATGAATACCCAATAGTAAATTGGACAAAAGTTCATGTATTTACGGTTTCATTACCTATTTTATGAAATATTCTTGCCAAGGAGCGAGACAAAAGAAGTGGTTTTTCTCTTGGGTCTTTTTAAGGACCCACCCACATGATTAAACCTAGTTAAAAAAAATTGATTAACCACGATGCCATTGAAATTTATGCTTAAGTGCACGATGGATTAACGTTCTCGCACTTCCCGCGGTTTGACCGGCGCAAAATTGATTAATCACGATGCCGCTCCATCTGTTCGCCATACTTCCGTCCGATACCCAACAGCATGTGTCACCGTCTGTTCGGTGGAATCCGGATGTAATCAGAACAACATTAACGATCGAAGACTCGATCACGACCCACTGCAAACTGGAGCACTGCATCAAAAGTCGATCTAACAACTGAAACCATAAGGAAGGAAAGAAGGGATCGATCCCGAATTCAGAAGGCAGGCTCGAAAGTACAAGAAAGGGACGAACACATGCGCCTTCGATCTTTTGTAGCCGGCGAACGTCTTTTGGTGGCTTCGAGATGTCGCGGCTCCGTCGACATCGTCGGATCCATCCGCGATCCAGTTTCATTGGTCATCCCCCTCGGGGTCCCGTACCGACACATGCTGGTTTCTGCTGCGCATTTGGACCACGCCACGATTGTAACTATGCCCATGTGGAACTCCTAGTAATTATTGGTGCGCCTGTTGCTGGTCCCCGCCGTCCCATCATTCATGCGCACCAGAAGATGTGAAACCGAAACTTGGATTCGTAAGTAACGTGGTGATCCGGTGAAGAAGGCGAATCGCGGTGCAGAAAGTGTTTGGAAACTTGTCTCTTGGTGAGAGCTGTTAGAGATAACGACGTGGCAAAATTGTCTAAAAGTCAAAAAATTATTACGTTTTTTGCTAATTTAGCCATAAATCTTTCAATCTCATCATTTGAGTCAAAAACCCTTTCACGTTTTGCCAGTTTAGTTCATCCAGCTAATTTCAACTGGAAATCGCTGACGTAAACGCCATTAATGCTACACAGGACAACCAATGTTAATGCGACCATTTTTTTTTATTTTTTTAGTATTTTTTCTTTCTTTCTTCCTTTTCCTTTTTTCTTTCTATTAAGTTTGACAAGGGTTGCCAGCTAACCCTCGCCCAAATCTGGCAAGGGCCGCGACCCTCATCGGATGCGGCGAGGATTGGCCAGTAGCCCTCGCCAGGCTTGGAATAAGAGAAAGAAACGAAAGAAAGAAAGAAGAATTGAAAAAAGAAGACAAAATAAATATTAAAATATTATTAAAAAAAATTGTTCTCATTAGCACTGATCGTGCCATATAGGACGATCGGCATCCACATCAGCATTGACCATGCTTATGTTGAATCCAGTGTCAGTACTATGTTTAGTCTGTCTAGACAATGAATGACGTTATGAAACAAACATAGAGAGATAAATGTTGAATGCCCCAAACATGGCCACTCGTCGCCTAGCCATTATAACGGATACATGAAATTCGTTTTCTTTCCTTCTCCTTTTGATGCCTAATTTTGGGCTTAAGCCACAAATTCTCGAAGGAATTGACCCCACATCGATTTATAATATATTATTATTTATTTTTGAATTAATATCACGAAAAATTTTAAATTGGTACACCTGTAATAATTTTACTCTAAATTAATTTTTTGACTACAAAAAACCCTAAACCGGTACGCTCGTGACAAATTTGCTCAAAACTAATTTTTTAACCATCAAAAATCCTAAAATGGTACACCTGTAACAATTTTAGCCCGAACTAATTTTTTTACCATAAAAAACCCCAAACTGATACACCTGTGATAATTTTACCCTGAACTAATTTTTTGATCACCAAAAGCCCCAAATTGGTACGCTTGTGACAAATTTACCCTCCGTTAAATTGGATTAATATCACGAAAAATTATAAATTGATCAACATGTAACAAACAGAGGGTTAAAACCACAAATTAGTACACCCATCAATTACCACGTGTCATCAAACTTAGTAATTAGACAGTAAAATTTAATGAAAACTAATTGAGAGTAAATTTGTCACCGATGTACCAGTTTGGGGTTTTTGGTGGTCAAAAAATTAGTTCGGGATAAATTTGTTATAAGTGTATCAGTTTGGAGTTTTTTGTGGTCAAAAAATTAGTTTGGGGTAAAATTATCACAAGTGTACCAATTTAGGGTTTTTAATGGTTAAAAAATTAGTTTGGAATAAGTTTATCACAAGCATACTAGTTTGGAGTTTTTCGTTATATTAACCCTTTATTTTTTGTGGTTCAGAACAGACTATTATTTTTACAGTAGATTAAAGACCGTCATTCACTCATTTCTCGTTTAGTATTATGTGTGTTATAGTTGCAATACCTCAAAACTAAGCGAGACTACGTTTGAAAACGACGTAATAGTGAGCACTTTGTAGAACATCTCATACAAGGCTACAATGTCTTTTCACAATTGGAACTGCCGGAAGAAAACTGTTTCTAATCATAAGTCCTGCGATATTGGTAACGCGATATAGGTTCTTGTAGTTAATTGGAAATGTGTTAGCAAATTGTTTTCCACAAGAGTTTAAGGCACGGCAAATGGACAAACAATGTCCACATAACACACCGTGTAACACTTCCCCTTGCGTGCAAGCCGGTCCTTACTCACACGATATGAGATTTGGACATAATTAAATCAAACAGATGACGGGAGAAATGAAATCTACACAATAATAAGAATAATGGACATAATTAAATCACTTGTGATCCGTATATTGGACAAACTATTTTTTTCCTATAAATACAAACTATCGGGAAGCTAGCCGACAATATATACAAAATGTTGCTTATGTTACGCCCCAAAACGTCACAAACGAACATGTTTATATTTATCTTTTTTCACTGGTAATAACAATCACTTTCCAAACCTTTTTCGATAAATAATACTCGCAATGTACATATGCCAAATATTAGAAGTGTCGCATTTTCCTTTTATATTTATCGAAAAGCATTTGTTTCGTGAAAAATGGTTTAAGATATGAATGAACACTAAACCGGTGTGGTATCTTTAAAAATCCACGCAATACCTCAATTAATCTGTAATCATTTCTTTTCCTTTGGACATGTTTATCGCAACAAATTATAGTGGTGCAATTAAGTCCGACAATAGTGAAAACCCTAAAGTAGGGACATACGATTTTCTCTGATCTTTTTGTTAAGGTTAAAGTTCTGTTTGTTTCACGAAAAACGTGATAGATCTGGAAAATATTTTTCAGAAAACAATTTTTTAGGAAGATGACAATATCTTTTGTTGTTTGGCTGAAACTTAAAAATGAACTAGAAAATATTTGCCATGTTTAATTTAAAAAATATGATTTGATTTTCCTAAAGAAAATTACCAAAAAAATTTGCTTTCTTAATTAATTTTCTTTTTCCTTTTTATATTTTTTTCTTTTCTAATATCTTGGCTTGCAACCGGCCACATGTTAGAGATGAGCTCACCCAAGGCTATTGAGCTCAAGCCTTGATAGAGGTCGAACTCACCGCGATGAGGTCGAACTTGCCGCGACGAGCTTGACCTCGTCAACCTCTAGCAAGGACTCAAGCTCCTTGCCCGTCACCATGGTCGACCATTGGCCAAGGAAGAAGGAAAAGAAAAAAACAAAATTAAAAATAATTAAAAAAGTCTATTTTTGCGAAAAAATATTTTTAGAAAAATGAATGTTTAATTAACTAAGGATCCGAGTTGAGTGCGGGTCGAGCCTGAGCCAAGGACTTGCACTCGGCCTTTGTAAACCTAGGCCTGAGTGCCAAAGACCAAAGCTCAAGCATCAAGGACCCAAGCACGGCATTTATGAACTCAGGCTCGGGTGTCAAAACATCGAGTACAGGCACCAGGGCTTTGGGCCTAACCTTGATGGACCTGAGCGTGGGCGCTAGGGCATCAGGCTTAGCTTCGATGTACTCGGTCTCGGGCTTGGGCGTTGAAGAAATGATCCTGAACTTGGGGGACTCAAGAATCAACATTAGGATTTCTATGCTCAAGAATAGAGTTTTGAGTTCAAGTGCTGATACATGGCCATATTTTAGAAAATGTCTTTCGATTTTTCAGAGAGAAAATCATTTTCTTGAATTTAAGTATAGGCTTTTGATTGATTTGGAAAACAATTTTCGTTAATTTATATTTCTAAGCAAAATGAACCTCGATCAAAAAATCTTTTTGCAAAACAAACGGACCATTATTCGTAGATCGATCCGTACTTCTCCTCTTGACACGTGGCACTGGCCGGGGACCTTTAGCATTGATCACGCCAGCCTCTCCAACGTGTACCTCTCCATTCGTAGCTAACCAGTATCTTTCTCTCCTGGTCTCCGTTGGATGTCGTTCCTCAAGCTTTCGTCTTCCCCGCTCCTCCACCGTCCGATCGAACTTTTATTCCCAGCGACAAACGATAAATAGAACCAATCGCTTCACATAAGTCATACTAGACTTCGTATTTTCAAGCTTTGTGAACTCTACAAATAAATGCTTTGATACGTGATTGATTCGATCTAACAAAACCGGCCTAAGTAACATTCCATCGCATGTCATTTTCAGCGAATTTCCGAAGTCCTACCTGTTACGTAGCAATAATACATGCAGGAACCATTATGCATTCAAACTAATCAAGGAGGGGGAATTTTTTGGGGTCTGGTTTATTGGGTGGTTCTGGTCTCTTGACACTGTAATTGCCCTCGAAGAACCGCACCATGACAAAAAGTACACGGAGGGCTGGTACTTTTGTTGACTTTACAGCGTAGAGGCTTCCTATGCGAGAGGGGAGGAGGAGAGAGACCATGCATAAGTACGGCTAGACACAAGAATGGTTACAGAAACGAGAAGAGATCTCTTTTGAAGAAGTGAACAAATTTGCGGGATCGTGGCTTGGTGACGAAAACAGCAAAGACAAGAGAAAGGAAAAGAAAAAGGGAGGGGGGGAAAGGATGGGGAGAGGAAGGGTGGAGCTGAAGAGGATCGAGAACAAGATCAACAGGCAAGTGACCTTTGCGAAGAGAAGGAATGGTCTTTTGAAGAAAGCTTACGAGCTTTCCGTGCTTTGCGATGCGGAGGTTGCTCTCATCATCTTCTCCAATAGAGGAAAGCTGTACGAGTTCTGCAGCAGCTCGAGGTATTATCACCAAAACAACAACAAATTATTTCGTATAGCCTCTCCCTCCTAAGTTAAAAAAGAAGAAGCAAGGAAACCAAAGCGAAACCTACCATTTTTTTCCTCTCTCTCTGTATCTCTCTCCCTAACTCTATTGGGTCATCTTAGATTCTCCAGATTTTGGTTGTTTTCAACCTTTTTCTTCTGCTTCTTTTCATTTATTTCGTTTTGGGTCTTTCGGGGTGGTTCTTGAAGGGTGCGGTGTGAGATGGTTTCTTGCTTTTTTCAGTCTTCTTTGAAAATTAAAGGGAAATAAAGAGGCAGTGTCTTTTTTCCTCTCTTTGATGTTTAGGTTTGAATGTTTTATTTTTTTGTTTCCTTTTTGAGGAATGTCTCGGCGTTTTCAGAAGGTTGAGTGTTGCTTTGATGTTAGATCTGCAATAGGGAAACCATTGGAAAGAAGCTACCGAGTCTTCTGTGACTCGTTGTTTCGTGTTCTTTCTTCCTTTTCTCTTTTCTTGGGCTCTTTTTCCCTTCCTTCTCTCTTTCCTTCTTTGGTTCACAATTCAATGTAAAAATCAGACATTTTTATGGTAAATCTGCTCAAATTGCGATACGATGCGCTGCCTTGAGAACGAAACCAATCTTCAGACTTGGTCATGTCCCCAATGTAATTCAATCTTTTTGGCTCCTTTATCTGATAATAAAATGAGGAACTTTGAAGATGATGCTGCTTCGAAGATCTTCTGATCCGGTAAAGCTCCTCAACCTCAAAACCTTTTCGGTTCCTCCCATCAAAAGGGTCTCATGTGAGGCTCAAATCTTGAAGAGTGTCTGATCAATTACTTCTCCTTTTCGTTTCTGACTCTGCGGCCACAGAAGAGGAAGCTGACATTTTTGCAGCAGATCATGAAAATTTATCCTAGCAGAAACCATCTTTCAACCGGCCCATTTGATTTTTCGTTTCCTTTATTTCATAATCTGTTAGGTTTAGGAGGGTCTCTAGCTTGAGGAAGAGGTTTAGGTCTTGTTCAAGCTTAACCAGCTTCACGTTGTTTTTGGGTTTTTGTCCATGCCTTTTCACCTTAGACTAAGTCATAGCTTAACCATCTTTTAACCGACCCCCAGCATGTTTGGGCGTTCATATCAAGTTTCCCTTTTTTTGTTTTTTTTTTAGGTTTTTGCAGATCAAACTTACTTGTTCAACTTCTCTGCAGGTTTTCTTTCCTTCGGTAACCCAGTTTTGAGAGACAGAAAAGACACCATTTTTCCCAAGAGATGTTGCGTTAAATCGATGGTTTTAAAAAATTTTAAGCAAACTGTTCTATCCTGTGTAAGTGTTGCCTCTCTTACCGCTGTGTCTTAAGCCGTCTCTCCTTCTCTATCTTCACACATTGACGTTGCGCAATCAATTTGATTGAAAATCTAATCCAGACATCAACTTTCTTCCTAGGGTTTGATGTTCCCGAAGTTGATGGAAGTCTAGGGTTTCCATTCTCTCTCTTTCTCTTTCTCACTCTCTCTCGATTCGCGTCTAGGTCTGTGGGTGTGATTGAGTGCTTCTTAATGATTCGTGTCCGGATTTTCGCAAATACGATCTCCATCTGCGTGTGATTTTGTGTCTGAAAGGTTTCAAGATGTGCCCTTTTACGGGGATTCTTGTTGTTAACCGCGGGATCGCTCATTTCCTCATGCAAATTCCCCTTGAGACTGAACTATTTAAGTTCCTATCTTTAAGCCTTTTCCTTCTTAGCCAGAAGCTGTTCCAATTCCTTTCTGATCGATTCTTTTTTCCCTAATGTGGTTTACACAAATAATAATTAAAAAGAAGTCAGTGCTCTATCAAGCATACTATTTTCGATGTGGCGCACTGAATCAATCCATAATTAAATTATTTGCATTTTGTTTTCTTTGAGCAATGGATTTTCAAGCAATGGCTTAAATATACGGGCATCAAGTTACGAATTCCGGCCGACACCCTCAATTTAATCAATGTGATATTTTCAATGGCTTCTATTTATCTTTCCGAAGTTTTAGTCTTTATGGCTCCTGTTCAGATGCTTTGTGCTACCTCAGCTTCATATGTTCAAAGCAATGATTCAGATTTGGTCACTTGCAAACCGGTTCTGGTGCTTGTGTAAATTGCTCTTATCTTTGATTCACTCATTTTGAACGTCTCCAAAGGAACTCATTATCTTCTCCAGCGTTAGCGAGTGCTTGAAAAGAATTTGAGAAGTTTCACCTAATATAGATTATAGTCCGCATAACTACCTGCTTTTATCGACCATTTCTTTCTCTATGAAAATCAAAACCGCCACTTAGCCATCAAATTTTCTAGTCTATTCCACTGCTAATTCATATTTTTCATGACAATATTGTAGCATGCTCAAGACTCTAGAGAGATATCAGAAGTGCAACTATGGAGCCCTCGAGCCGAATGCGTCTGCAAGAGAATCCTTGGTAATGGACAGAAATGTCCATCGTAATACTTACCTGAACATACTTTAACTCTCCTCTGTTAGCTAAATCTTCCTATTATTGCTGGTCCTTGTTGCATCGATAAATTGATGGTCCGGCAGTAAAATGCTATTAAAACCTTCTCAATGCCTGAAGCTTATGCACACACTCATGCACGTTTGTTCACTATCTATTATAAATGGTATATAGTTTGCTAACAAAGTTAGTGCTTTCTCTGTGTCTTTTACCATATGCGGAGCTACAGATTTCACACGAGCAAGTTTATCCTTTAGCTAATTAACCATATACATCTGAAGCGCAAACATGTCATGCAAATGCTGAACATATAATGGTATGACGCAACACAGCTATTGGTCCTTGATTGAGTTTGGCTTGCCTCATATGCTTGTGGATGGATAAGTAATTTGAGGGGAAGCATTTAAAAGGATTTGCACTTTGGGGATTTCGTGAATAATTAAAAAGTGCAAAATTTTGTGGGATCACAGTCGATTGTTTCAAAACTTAAATAGCTAGATTAAGACGTGATTTAATATTTTTATACTGTAATAAAAAGAAACATATATAACCTTTTGTAGTCAAGTAAACTGACCATGTACTTGATTAGCCAAACTTATAAAAAAATGAATAAAGATGAGTAACGATTATGGCTTGGTGGGTGTGGTTTTTACAAGTGAAAACGAAAGTTGGGTTGGTTACACAGAAGATAAGAGGAAGAGAAAATAAAAAAAAAGACGGTTGTGGCTTTTTTTCCCGAAAATCCAGGGCCACGAGCATAGATGCCCCACTACCTGGACAATTGATTGTGTTTATACTGTAATATGATGTAACTTCATGAAACGAAACATCGTTAAAATGGTAATGAAATTTGAGTCCAAAGTTTATCTACCTAAGGCGAGTTTCTTTTGCACGAACGAAAGAAAAGGCCTAAAAAGATATTAGAAAAGATCTTTTAGTCATTGAAATTCATTTACAAAATCGAGCATAAAATAGTGCAAAAGTATTATTTTAAATTAAGCCATTTGATAGCAAAAGAACTTGGTTATGGTATATTAGTGCATTTCAATTGTTGTCACGGTTGCTTTTTCTTTTGTCTTTGCTGTAGTCTTAGTGGCAACCCCTCACAAGAAAAAGGGAGGGCGAAACGTGAATTATTAGCCGCATTCTGCTCTCATATGATAAGCCCTAGTAAGCCAGTAGGCAAGGGACGGTCGTCTAAGCATTCTAATAGTTTGGTCCATATAGCTTTTGGATATTATTGATCCTTTAGGATTGTGGAGAGCAGGTTCCGTAAAATCCTTTTCTTTAGGAGCTCCTCAAGCACTTTTTGTGAGACAGAAATGTTACTCTAACATTGAGTATAGTAATGGCAATTCAACATCTGCTACTTGTTGATTTGTTTAATCAGGACAGGAGGAATCTTCAAGCTTGATGCGACATTGTCCGCAATCTTCTCGAGCTGGTTTTAAATCTCACTGGCTGTTTTACGACTAATCGGGCTTTTAATTATGAAGTTTCCGCATTGAAATTGCCTATAAATATAGACTGTGCATATCAATGCCTAGTAACTAAACTTCCGCTTGTCACGAACGTTTCACAAAATTTGACTGTTGCATGTGTGTGCATGGATATACGCTATGTTGTCTACTGAACTTATGTCGATGCAGTACTTATGCCAAAACAAGAATTTGTAGAAATGTACTCTATATTTGTTACCAATAATTGAAACTATTGCTTGAACCTTGTGAATGAACATCTGTGTTTTAGCTCTTATTGGCCTTTTCTTTGGGCCGCATGTAGGAGCTAAGCTGTCAGCAGGAATATTTGAGACTTAAGGCTCGTTACGAAGCACTTCAGCGAACTCAAAGGTATTGAAGTTTCTATCACCCTCTTAATTTAATTTCACCATTCGGAGGCGCAGTTGTTTTCCTATATGATTGGGGTTTATCTGTGTTATCATGCACTAGGAATCTTCTGGGAGAAGAACTCGGCCCGTTAAGTAGCAAAGAGCTAGAGTCCTTGGAAAGACAGTTAGACGCGTCATTGAAGCAGATCAGATCACGGAGAGTATGCAAATTATTTTCATGAATTCTATTTAAAGTCACATCCTGAGTCATTATCGTGAATCCAAGTCACTGTGTCAATCGCTGCTGTTAATGTTCATCGATCTGCCTAACTTAGTGGCGAAACGAGGTAAAACAAATGGGTGAATCTGCCATCATTCTGCTGTTGCACTACTAAAATACTGAAATTGTCGAGACAGATTTTGCAAGAAGTGCGAAGAATGCATTGAAAATGTCAATTGAATGACTTAGTCTCAAGAGAAATGATATGCCATTGCCAAGACATGTTCCTTTGGGGCTTGTTCTTCTAAGACTTGTTTACCATTGTGCCTGTCGTCAAGATTTGATAGACGATCCAAAAAAGGCCCAAAGCTTTATCTTGCACCTTCCCCTTCAAATAATTTATCCTACTTTGGAAATTTATACCTCGCTAAATTGTCTATTTAACCACAAAAATCCGACAAAGCATTCCAAGTGTACCTTTTCAAGATGACAAGCTATGTTATCCGTATTTTCGCCAGCATGTTTGATCCTGTGTTAAGGTTATCTATCTCGTCGTCAAGAGGCACGTTGTGTAGCTCTCTGTTGAGTATGACAAACCACCTCAATGAAAATAGAGTTTATTCGAGGATTTGCCCAATGAACTTGTTCAATTCTACGTGCACCCGGATTTCCTCACTTTCTTCTTTGATTTTGCAGACTCAGTGCATGTTGGATCAGCTGAGTGATCTTCAACGCCGGGTGTGTCATCTTCCCAACTCCCTCTCTTTAACTCTTTATTCATCTGTATGCCCAGTCAGTGGTTAATAGCAGCAATTGCTTGTGCAGGAACAGTTGTTCCACGAGGCAAACAAGGCCTTGAATCAACGGGTAGGCCATGGGGGATCTGAGTTGTGTACTACGTGATTTCGTGAAAATTGCACCTACTCATTAAACTCATCATTCTAGATACTTTAATATGTTCATACTATGCATACAAAATTTAAATTTGAAGAAAGTGTAAAAAATTTGAGTGTTCACTCTGTGATCCTGACTAAATTGATATTATGATCAAGTTCGAATCGTGTTAAAGGTTTGAAGGACCACCTTCTCATCTCAACCAAATTGATATCACAATTTTGTCCCTCTGCATGATTATGGTTCATCTTAACAGAATATAATTTACGTACTTTTGGGTGATTGGCTTTTCAGTTGATGGAAGGATACCACGTGAATGCGCTCCAGTTGAATCAACATGCCGAGGAAGTCGAAGGATACGGTCATCCGCCGCCGCCCCCACATGGTCAGCCTCACGGTGAAGCCTTTTTTCATCCCTTGGAATGCGAGCCCACTTTGCAAATGGGGTAAGTAATCCTTAATCAAGCCAATCATCTGTTTTACTACTGATCACTCCTCTTTTTGGTAGACAATTGGATGATTTTGATGGGCTTGAGTCCATGTCACGTTTTATTATTCACGACCCAATAGCATTCATTCGTGGGTTTGGATAGAAATTGGGTTTGTGTTTCTATTGAAATCAATTAGATGAAGGTTTGGATTGGGTGGGAGATGATGGGCTTGAGCTCATGTTCCGCTTTACCCAAGCACAATCCACGTCGTCACAAGCAACTATTGTGCAACTGCATGTACCATAGTTGACTTACTCTATAGGTGTCGTGACATTAGCGTTGTTTGAGGAGATCAGTTTTACCTGCCTAGGTGGTGCCTCTCGTTTTAACTGTTGTTCTATACGTTAATCTTGGGTTTCTTTTCTTTGGAACGATGAATAGCAGATATCAACCCGATCCGATGTCGTCTGCTGTAACGGAAGGGCCAAATATAAACAGCTTCATGCCCGGATGGTTGCCTTGAAGACGACGAGGCCGTTGAGCGCTTGTATCGATTCTGGCCGTAAGAACCAGTGTCTTATGTCCGCCATTCGATGAACATGCCAAATTGATAATGCTGCTATTAACTTTTGTGTTGGACCTTAAGGGCTCTGTAACCCTAATCGCTTTCAGGTCGTCTGTTCACTAAAACACTGGATTAGTACTTTCAAACCTATCTACAATAATCTGCCTCTACAAGATCGATGGATTTGCAAGTGGCTTTTGAGTCAACTGAGAACAAGAGAGAGAGAGAGAGAGAGAGCTAGCTTCACTCTAGCTGCTCTCGAAGTATCATGTCATTTCATTAATTCTTCCAATCAAATTTGGATCGTCAATCGCGGTTAACTTAATGAACATCCTAAAGCCATTAGAGACGTTAGCTTAAAAAAACAAACAATAAAGCCATTAGAATCAGAGAAGATGATTGGGCGAATTTGTGGCATTCTGTCGAATTAGATTTTCTGAGGGCCTAATTGTATCGAATTGGGTTGAAGTGCACGATTTTTTTTTTATTTTTTATGAAGAACAATAACGAATGGACGAATGGAAAGCATCAAAGTGAACTTAAAGACCAGTGTTTGTCTCAAAAGATGGGTGACTATCTTATGCGAAGAAATGGGTAAGTCCTCTAGTCAATTGGTCTTAGCGGAGGAAACACTAGGTTATGTAGGGTGCGAATGGTAACCATTCTACTCTAAAAATTAAATTTTTTCCAGAAATTGATTTCTGGAATTCATGCTAGAAATTGATTTCTAGAGGAAAAATTTGTTTGACAAAACATGATTAATTATACTCCAAAAATAGATTTCTGGAATAGAAATCTATTTTTTTTTTGGCACCTCAAAAAAAAATAAATATCACTCAAAATGGGCGCCTAAAGGTATTCTAAGTCATTTTGTGAAATTTTGAAATTTTTGATTTTTTTGAGCACCTCAAAGGAAATTAAATTTCACTCAAAGTGAGTGCCAAAATGTATTCTAAGTCATTTTGTGAAGTTTTGAAATTTTTATATATTTTTATTTTTTTGGGCACCTCAAAAAAATTAAATTTCACTCATAGTGAGTGTCCAAAGGTATTCTAAGCCATTTTGTGAAGTTTTGAAATTCTTGATTTTTTGATTTTTTTAGCACCTCAAAAAAATTAAATTTCACTCAAAGTGGGTGCCCAAAGGTATTCTAAGCCATTTTGTGAAGTTTTGAAATTTTTGATTTTTTTGGGCATCTCAAAAAAATTTAAATTTCACTCAAAATGGGTGCCAAAAGGTATTCTAAGTCATTTTGTGAAGTTTTGAAATTTTTTTATTTTTTTGGGCACCTCAAAAAAATTAAATTTCACTCAAAGTGAGTACTCAAAGGTATTCTAAGCCATTTTGTAAAGTTTTGAAATTTTTAATTTTTTTATATTTTTTGAAAAAAATTCACCAAATTTCCTATTTTCCCGAAATCTAACTTTTTAATTTTCTAGAAATTTTTATGAATTTTTCTGGAATTTTTCAATTTTTATGTAGTTTTTGAAAAAAAAATTAAGTGAGAAAAAAAGAGAAAATAGGAAAAATGCATTCTGGAAGAGTGATGCTACAAAAAGTAGTTTCTCTTTTTTTTGCTCAAAGCTCATTCTGGAATTAAAAATATATTCTGGAATCAAGAATGCATTCTGGAATCAAATATTTTTAGGACGCGCATGAAATCTATTCTGGAGTAGAAATTCTGCTCTAAAATGGATTTCAGAACAGAAATACGTTTGTTAAAAAATTTCAGGAATACAATCTGGAGCAGTTTTTGCATTCTGGAATAAAAATGCGTTTGTTAAAAAATACTTGATTTCAGAATGCATTTTTTATTCTAGATTGAGTTTTTGATAAGAAAAAGAGAAGCTACTATTTGTAGCTTCTCTCTTCCATAATGCATTCTCCCTATTTTCTCTCTTTTTCTCACTAATTTTTTTTTTCAGAAAATGCATAAAAATTGACAAATTCCAGAAAAATTCATAAAAATTTCCAGAAAATAAAAAAAGTTAGATTTCGGGAAACTAGGAAATTTGGTGAATTTTTTTTCAAAAAATATAATAAAAATTAAAAATTTCAAAACTTTATAAAACGACTTAGAATACCTTTGGATACTTACTTTGAGTAAAATTTAATTTTTTTGAGGTGCCTAAAAAATCAAAAATTTTAAAACTTCACAAAATGACTTAGAATACCTTTGGGCACCCATTTTGAGTGAAATTTAAATTTTTTTGAGGTGCCAAAAAAAAATTAAAAACTTTAAAACTTCACAAAATGGCTTAGAATACCTTTGGGCACTCACTTTGGGTGAAATTTAATTTTTTTTGAGGTGCCCAAAAAAATCAAAAATTTCAAAAATTCACAAAATGGCTTTGAATACCTTTGGGCACCCACTATGAGTGAAATTTAATTTTTTTGAGGTGCCCAAACAAAATAAAAATATAAAAAACTTTCAAAACTTCACAAAATGGCTTAAAATACCTTTAGATACCCATTTTGAGTGAAATTTAATTTTTTTGAAATGTTCAAAAAAATCAAAAATTTCAAAACTTCACAAAATGGCTTAAAATACCTTTAGGCACCCACTTTGAGTGAAATTTATTTTTTTAAGGTGCCCAAAAAAATAAAAATAATAAAAATTAATTTCTAGAATAGAATCAGTCATGTTTAACCAAATAGATTTCTCCTCTATAAATCAATTTTTGGCGAGAATTCCAGTAATTAATTTTTGGCAAGAATTCCAAAAATTAATTTCTGACAAGAATTTGATTTCTGGAGCAGAATAGTTACTATTCGCACCCTCAACAAATGCATTTTAATTCCAGAATACAAAAATTGCTCCGGAAAGTATTCCGAAAATTTTTTAACAAACACATTTCTGTTCCGGAATCCATTCTGGAGCAGAATTTCTACTCCATAATGGATTCCATGCGCGCCCGTAGTGAACTAGAAGTAGCTGTAAAAAAATGTATAATTTATATTCATTTTTCTTGTATTTGACATTCATTTATGCATACTATCTTTTAAATCGAACATTTAAATTCAGAGTAGGAAAATTATTTTCAAAAAATTATTTTTCAACCTTATGATGTTTGGATGCAAAAAAAAACTATTAGATCTACGTAAAACGTTTACCATGGACCAATAACAACAAGCTTAGATTAGGGGGAAAATGACTTCTTCTTCTAGCAAGAAGAAAAACACTTTCCCTAAACCACAAACTAAATGAAAACTAACCGTTTTTCTTGAAAATAACATCCATGGAAAATATTTTTTTTATTATGAAATTTTCAATGATATAAATGCACCCTCTGTTTATTTCACATAAAATGAATAATTTGAAAAATAATTTCCTAAAATTAGTCGTTCATATCACTTGAAATAAGTAGTCAATGAAATTTTTTTTATTATATGTCTAACTATTTTCGTGTACGAAGAAAATATTTTTTGTTAATTCATTTTTGTAAGGAATAAAGCGATATGTTATATGAAGATATTTTTAAAAAATCATTCATTTTCCATGAAACAAATGCCCCCATCATGATAAAGGAAAATGCTTTTTGGGAATTAAATCATTTTTCAAGAAAATGTTATCTCCTTTTTTTAGTATAGGAAATTCATTTTTTCGACTCTAAGTGTGCATCTTTTCTTTGATCATAAATGCATTTTCGTTGACTAATCATTTTTAGTAAACCAAATGCGCGAAAATCCATAAAACTAAATTCGCGAAAATTTCTTTCATTCAAATAAGCACACCCTTAGCTTGGTACTTCAAAAAAAAAAAAAAACAACGACACCCTCATTGCCCTCATTGTCCACCCCTAAAAATAGTGATATACCCTTTAGGGGTGAGTATGGTTCCAAAATTAGAACCTAAAACCTAAGAACCGGATCGGCGGGAATCTGCCGATTCCAAGTTTCAGAGTATGTGGGGGTAGGTTCCGGGTTTCAAAAATTGGAAAACCTATTTCAACGAGTAAATTCCTGTTTGTAGATAGGTAAAACATTGAACCTGAAAATTAGTTTTTGTGTTTTTCTTGATTTATAACTTTGCGTAATCCTGCGGTATTTCATGGCGTCAAATGATAAGTGTATAATCTAAAATTACTAGTTTCCATTTATGATTGAGACTTTTACTTTGTTAATTTTCATATTCTTCATATGTCTAACTATAAGCTGTGATTAGTGTACTGTAGTAACAAGCGGTGGTCATTAAAGATGATGATTCACTGCAATCATTCAATAAATAGTACACGTAATGTGACATCCCAAATTTTGACCTAATGTTGGGATTTATAAAACGCGTAATTCGTCAGTATGCTTATAGTAAAATCTTGCCCAGAAACTGATCACTCCCGTTTATTGTTTTTAAATTTTGAGATTTCGCTAGAATCGTGTTCGGTCGAATTTAGCCGTTATTTAGAGCCCAAACTTCAATGCCGAATTTCTCGAGTTCCGAGACGAAATAAATCAGACGGTGTCGATATTATCATGGCCAACGTTGAGATTGTCAGGAATAGTGAAAAAGTGCAATTTCGACCTGGTACGAATTTGGACTAGTAGACCTCCCTCGGATTAGTTTACTTTAATTTTTGTAGCCTTTATCCCTTATTATATTCTAGGATTAATTTGGATGGTCGGAACGTTGTCGATTTTAATTATGGGCCGTTGAATCGCATTATTTATTTGATTGAACATTTAAATTTATCTCTCTCTCTCTCTCTCTCTCTCTCCTTCTGCGGCGCCGAAGCCCCCCCTGCTGCACGTCTTCTCTCCCCTCTTCCCCATGCATCTGTCCTTCCCCTCTTCTTCCTTCCTTCTCTCTCTCTCTCTCTCTCTCTCTCTCTCTCTCTCTCTCCCTCCCTCCCTCCCTCCCCCGCATGCACACATCCATCATGCCCACACACGCGCGCACATTTCCCCCCTCTGACACCCCAACCACTCTCTCCCTCTCCTCTTCCTTCTTCCTCCTCTCCTTCTCTTCTCTTCTTTTTCTTCTTCTCTTCCTTCCCTTCCCCGACGCTGCTATTTCTGCTTCTTCCTCCGCAGCTCGCCGCTCAACCGCCTCCGCAGCCCGCTGCCCGACGCCACCCCACCAACCGCCGACGCCGTCATCTTCCTCATGTTGTCGTAGCGCCACCTCGTCGCCTGACAGCCCCACCCGACGCTGCCTTCCTCCCCTCCCGAGTACACGAGCTCGACTCGTCGCCGCTTGCCGCCGCGTCCGGCGAGTCCCAGCCGTTGTCCAGTCGTCCGACCAACTCCCCAGCGCCGTCTCGATGCTTGAACGTCCCCGTCACTCTCGCCGAGCACCCTTCCAAGTCGCGCCACTCGCCTTAGCCAAGTTCCTCTCTTTCCCTTTGGCGTTTTGCCGTTCGCAGCCGCCGCCGTCGTCAGCTCGCCACCCGCCGGTTCGGCCAGCGTGCTGTCGCCACCACGAGGTTGCCGTGCCGCTCCGTCGCCGCCGGTTTGCCCCTCCCCCTCAGCCCCGATTTCTCTCTCTCTCTCTCTCTCCCTCAACCTCACCCTGGCTGACCTCTCCCCCTTCAACTCGCCGCCATCACCACCGTGCCGCCGCCGCCGCCAGTCGTCGCCCCGGCCAGCCAACCCAGGCCGTGGCCGGCTCGCTACCCAGGCGACCAAGCCTCGTGCTCGTGCCCACGCCCGTGCTCGTGCCCGCGTCTGTGCCAGCACCCGTGCCCGCGCCTTGTGCCCGTGGCCGAGAGCCATGGCCGAGCCCCGCGCCCGTCGCGCCCTCGCCCGCGCCTAGTCAGCACTATTCACTCGGGCCATTTTAGGCCCGAGTCAATTTTTACTGAACCAAAACCTTGTAAGTGATATTCTAACCCATATTTAGTATAATGAGTACTATTAGACTTGTCTATGGATTTATTTAGATTTAATTTAGTACCTAATCTTAGAAAATAAATTAGACGGTTAGAATGCAATTAGTGCGTGGATTATGTGGCGCATGGTAGATTAAATTATGATGATTGTGTAGCTAATTGTGGTGTACTGATTGACCATATTGTGGTGGCGTGTGTGGATGAAAATTGAAGATCGTGTGTGATTGACTTGGATGTCGGAGGTGTGATCGTAGGTGACGGACTTGTGATGTGATTGGAATTGGCACTGATTGGGATTGACTTGATGCATTGATTTGACGAATTGAGATGTGGCGAGTGTGTCTTGAGTTGATTGGTACGATGTGTAAGAATGGCGAACTGTGTTGTGGTGCATGTGCATATGAAAAAGCCCGGATTGATCAGAGGGCTGCCAACCTGAGGCGTAGGTTACGCGGGTGTGGCGAATAAGGCGTGACTAGACTTGAGACGTAGGTTACGCGGGTCATTAGAAAGGAAAAATATCCTGAGGCGTGATTACACAGGACCGAGCCAGGCTTGATCTGAGGGCTGAGCCTGAAGCGCAGTGGCGCGGGCCGTTTGAAGGGACCTGGGAGGTTATGGAAAGTTGTCTGACCACGCATGCGACTTGAGTGTGATTGGATTGATTGAATTGACTGATTTATTGAACGATCGGATCGAGTGAATTGATCAAGTGCTATTGTGGCCGGCGTATGTATGACTGTAAACTGTTATTAAATTATTGTTATTATTGTACTATTTTTGACTAACGTGCAGAGCCGGCACGCAGTGGATGGCGAGGTAAGTATTTGAAGTGAATTCATTATATCAGGGTTAGATTGCATGTACGACTAGTCTGGGTATGCATTGGCCTACGTAGGGTTTAGAGTATTGTTTATTGAGACTCGTTCTCATGATTATTATATAACCATTTCAGTTGAGACTCGTTCTCATGATTATTATATAACCATTTTAGACCCCTGACCGTGAGAATGGCAGGAGTACCCCTGCGTTTTAGGATCCCAGACCGCATTGATCGTTCGGTGATCAAGTACTCCGATTGGAATGAGGAAACTTATATTAGGTATTACACTATAGTTTGGGTCGATAAGGGCAGGCCACAACTCAAGGCCCATCCCTATCTTGGGTGATGTGACCGGGATGAGATTGGATTCTATGGGCCCCTTAGGACCTTCGACATTCCGTTCGACGAGTTAGGGCAGTGGGACCCGCCGACAGCTGACGGAGAACTGGTAAATCCCGAGGCCTCATCTGAGGCGAGTTCGAGTTCAGGCCACAGGCCGATTATTTGGGAGATGGATGAGCCGGATCTGATGGATGAGAAGCCGATAGACTAGGATTCCGACCCGAAACCTATGGAGGCGGACGGAGAGCCAGAGCCCATGGAGCAGGATTTGGAACCAGAGGAGGACGAGCCCGTGGAAGAGCCCGTAGATGCCGAGTCCGAACCGGATTCCATGGACTCCGAGGACGAGCCTTTCGACAGCTCTTCTAAGTCTTCGGGATCTGATCCGGACTGGGTGCCATAGGGTTGAGCTAGCCGTAACCGTAGTGTGGCGGGAACCGACGCTTTTTGGATAGGAGTTTCCCCCCCTTAGTACATATATCCGACCGCCCGAGCCACGTATCCCTTTTTGATGTTAATGGCTCCCTGACCCACTTTTGGTATATGTTCTTGTCTGTACCGAATGCTATAAGTCTTCCCTGATGTTATTTAAAATACTAGTTGTGATGTGATTGCTATCCTTGGTCATGGTTTTATTATGTACGGGTGATAATCGCTTCTGCATGTGTTTTATCCTCTGATTTGGGTTTGGGTCGGCGACGCTTTTTGGGACGTCGCGTTCAATATGACCAATGGCGAGATATTACGAGCTCGGTGAGATCCGGGGCGTGACATCCCCATTAAATTGGAATCAGAGCAAGGTCAGCTCGATACAAATTGGTCAAAGCCTGGAGTGATAAGGAGCGATGATTTTGAGGTAGCTAGTTAGGGAGACTTGTATGCCATGCGTACCCCAGACTCTGTGATTGTGATTTGTTAAGTGATTTTATGCAATAATATGTGAGGTGTAGGTGCGTCAGGACTTGAGGTAAGCGCATGAACTTTGCTGGTTGTGATTGGTCGTTATTTGTGATTGGCTGCCTGCTGATTGAATGGTTGTTGCGATTCACTGCCTAAGGCTTTAGACTTGAGGTAATGGCTGGCTGCCTATTGATAGGTCTTTAATTCCTGAGGGGAATTATAGCAGGTAAGTGAATTGTGTAAGAATTTAGTGAGAATGAGTAGCATAGGTTGAGGTCGAGGTCGTATAGGTCCGCAAGTTGGAGTTGCAAAGGATCCCAGATGGATGGGATTATGAGGACACTCGAGGGAGCTGGGATTTTAATGGTAAGACAGATTGATGAGCGAAATGCTACTGTTTTTACTTATGCTAAGGCCACTGTTGCCGCTACCATTGGAAATAATGAAAATCATGGGTATAATGGAAATGTTGGGAATCAAGGTCAAGGGCAGGTAATGCAGTTAGACAGATGCGTTAGTTTGTTGAAAAAAAAAAAGGGAGAGGACTTTTGGGGTATTCGGTTGTACCAATGAGGAGAAAGCAACCCTGGTTATTTATTAACTCTAAGGAAAAATGCAAGTAATGGTAAGAGGACCCTTGACGTAGGATATTTCAGAGGGCATATTTCCAAGTTGGAGTGTCGTTATCAAAGCCTTCAATGGGAAATACATTTAGAGAGTGCGCGAGGACAGAAAATGACATAGTTTCTTCAATTTTGCTAAAATTGGATGTCAGTCAACCAGTACAAGGTCTAGTTTATAAGGTTGCCTAAGTACGCACCAAGGATGATCAAGGACCATGTGGATATGACAAAGAGGTTTCAGGATGGATTGGAACCGGAATTCTGCAATCAATTATTACTTTTGAGTTTAAAGGGAGTACAATGAGTTATATGAGAGAGCTCGATGGTTGACACGGATAGAAGTAAAAAGGTTATCGTTTTTGGACCGTGGTACGCACCAGTTAGGGACAATAGGAATTTTGAAAAGAATCATATGACAAAGAATCGGAGATTTGTCCCTCCAGTAAAAAAAAAATTTGGAAAGCCGAACTACTACGTAAAAGTCGCATATCGGTCATGTGGAAAGAGGCGCGAGAATGGCCCTTGCCTAGGTGAACATGGAGCATGTTGTGGATGTGGATAGCAAGTTCACCAAGTGAGAGATTACTGAACCGACAAGTTAGACCACTGATACAATCGCAGCTACCGCAGGTAAGACATTAAACAAGAGCTGCCCTGCAGAATAATCAGAATCGGCTACGGATGCAAGGAAAAGTGTATGTTGTGACTGAGAAGGAAGCGGAAGATGTACCTTGAAAGTCTAAATGCGCTATGCGACGATAGTGGATGTAATAAGAGAGGATTCTGAAATTATAACTTGAATGGTTATGTAAGACTTATAATCACCTATGGTGAGTAGACGCAATCGGTTTGAGGATTTCTAAATTGCTAATGACATTCTTGGATGGGTTTGAAAGGATAAGTGTTGCATAGGAATTTCAGATTTTGTAAAGAACCAATGTGATTTGTTTTTTTTTTGGAGACTGTTGGATTGAAATTGGATGGATTGAGCTTTGTCTTGAGGTATAGAAAGATAATTATTTTGTGGCTGACTAGTTGGTTGAGGAACCAAGTCTAAAGGATATAGCCGAGGTGTGTAATCTTCCCGATATCTTTTCTCAGGAATTGCCGGGATTACCACCTAATAGGGTAGTGGAGGTTGTGGTTGAGTTGGCCTAAGGACAAAACCGATCTTGGAAACGCTCTATAAAATGTCACCATCAAAATTGAAGGAATTGAAGGTCCAAATGCGGGAGTAATTGGATAAAAGCTTCATTCATCTGAGTGGGTCTCCATGGGGAACGCTGATGTTGTTTGTGAGGAAAAATGACAGATCGTTAAGATTGTGTATCGCTTACAAACAGCTGAATCAAGTGATTATTAAGAATAAGTACTCGTTGCCAAGGATAGATGACCTATTTGATCAGTTACACGGGGCGTCGATATTTTCAAGGATCGACTAGAGGACTGGCTATCATCAATTAAGGATTAAGAAAGAGGATGTCCCGAAGACGGCATTTAGGATGAGATATGGGGACTACAAGTTTACGGCGATGCCGTTTGGATTAACTAGCGCCCCTATTGCTTTTATGGATTTAAGGAATCGGGCATTTAAGGAATTTTTGGATCAGTTCGCCATAGTCTTTATAGACGGTATCTTGATATACTCAATAGTCCCGTCGAGCATGAGTTGCATTTGGAAAAGGTTCTACGAACTGTAAGGGAACATACACTTTACGCTAAGTTCAATAGGTGTGAATTCTGGCTTCACCGAGTGGCATTCTTAGGACATGTAGTATCGGGCAAAGGAATCGCAGTGGATCCGGCAAAGATTGAAGCCGTCCTGAATTGGCCGAGACTGACAACAGTAACAGAGGTTAGGAGTTTCTTGGGCCTGGCAGGCTACTACAGACGCTTTGTAGAAAGGTTTTCGGCATTAGCGACGACTTTAACACGGCTACTTAAGAAAGAAACGAGATTTGAATGGACGAATAAGTGCGAAAAGAGTTTCTAGGAGCTAAAACAGAGGTTGACAACCGCACCGGTGTTGACAATTCTGTCGGGTCCAAGGGGATATGAGATTTATAGTGATACGTCGTTAAGAGGACTGGAGTGTGTACTAATGCAACACGGGAGAGTAATGGCCTACGTATCATGGCAATTGCGACCACAGGAATTAAATTATCCGACTCACGACTTAGAATTGGCCGCGATTATTTTCGCCCTTAAGATTTGGAGGCACTACTTGTGTTGGGAGAAATTCCAAATTTATACCAACCACTAAAGTTTAAAGTACTTATTCTCCCAAAATGAATTGAACATAAGACAACGCCATTGGATGGAACTCCTTAAAGATTATGACTACGAGATTATGTACCATCCCGGGAAAGCTAACAGAGTAGCGGATGCACTAAGCCGGAAATCAAGCATCGCGCAAATGATGGTTAGGGAATGAACCCTATTGGAGGGAGTTCAAGATTCGGCATTTAAGTTCGAAGTGAGTCAGGCTTCAAGCCTGCTTGCAGCCTTACAGATTGAACCGGAAATTCAAACTAAGATTAAGGCCTTGTAGTCAACGGACCCAGAAATTCAAAAGATTCTGAGTATGGATGTTACAAAGAGGAAATTGGACTTTCAAGTATCTGAGGACGAGATTCTGAAGTTCTGCGAACGGTTGTGTGTACCCAGTGATGCAGATCTTAAGGAATAGATTTTGTTTGAAGCACGCCGTAGCAATTATAGTGTTCACCCGGATGGTACCAAGATGTATCAGAACTTGCAACAACATTATTGGTGAAACGGCATGAAGGTAAATGTAGCCAAGCATGTAACCAAGTGCTTGACATGTCAGCAGGTAAATGCACAGCATTGCAAGCCGGATGGGATGTTGCAGCCTTTGGAGATCCCTGAGTGCAAATGGGAACACATCACCATGGATTTTGTAATGGGACTACCGAGGAGTCAGAGAGGTAATGATTCAATTTGGGTGGTAGTTGACCGGTTGACAAAGTCAACTTATTTTCTGCCAGTGTGCAGGGATTTTGCCTTGGACAAGTATGCTGAGATCTACGCGCGACAAATAGTCCGTTTGCACGGGTGCCGGTGACGATCACCTTAGATCAAGACCCTAAGTTTACTGCCGCTTTTTGGAAAAGTCTTCATACAGCATTAGGAACAAAGTTACAATTTAGCACTACCTATCACCCACAAACGGATGGCCAATCTGAAAGGACCATTCAGACTCTGGAGGATATGTTACAGGCATGTGTATTAGATTTTAAAGGTAGCTAGGAGGAACAGTTGCACTTAGTGGAATTTGCTTACAACAACAGCTATCAACAGAGTATCGGAATGGCCCCATTTGAAGCGTTATATGGTAGAACTTGCAGAACCCCGGTATGCTGGGATGAAATTGGTGAGAGGAGTATCGCGAGTCCAGAGTTGGTTCAGCAGTCAGTCGAGATGGTCAAGGTTATTCAGGACAGACTTAAAATCGCTCAGAGCCGCCAAAAGAATTATACAGACCGGAGGTGTAGGCCGTTGGAATTCCAAGTGAAGGATCACGTCTTCCTCAAAGTGTCACCAATGAAAGGATTGTTGTGATTTGGCAAGAAAGGAAAATTAAGCCCGAGGTACGTGAGTCCATTCGAAGTCTTAGAGAGAATTGGTACTCTGACCTATCGTCTCGTGCTACCACCAAATTTATCTCACGTCCATAATGTGTTCCACGTGTCTATGCTAAGGAAGTATGAGCCGGACCCGACACATGTGCTAAATTATGAAGAAATAGACATAGATGACAGAGTGTCGTATTTGGAAAAGCCAGTTAGAATCGAGGACAGAATGGAACGGGTGCTGCAGAACAAAACAATTCCGATGGTGAAGGTGATTTGGGAAACATCATGGGACCGAAGGTGTGACATGGGAAAGTGAGGAATTGATGCGACATCAATACCCCTTTTGTTTGAATACTTGGGTGGGGTTGTAAATTTCGAGGACGAAATTTTTGTAAGGGGGAAAAATTGTGACATCCTGGATTTTGACATAATTTTGGGATTTATAAAACGCGTAATTCGGTAGTGTGCTTATAGTAAAATCTCGTCCGAGAACTGATCACTCCCAGTTATTGTTTTTAAATTTTGAGATTTCGCTAGAATCGCGCTCGATCAAATTTAGCCGTTATTTAGAGCCCAAACTTCGGTGTCGAATTTCTCGAGCTCTAGGACGAAATAAATCGAACGGTGTCAATATTATCGTGGCCAACGACAAGATTGTCAGGAATAGTGAAAAAGTGCAATTTCGACCGGGTACGAATTTAGACTAGTAAACCTCCATCGGATTAGTTTGCTTTAATTTTCGTGACCTTTGTCCCTTATTATATTCTAGAATTAATTTGGACCGTCGAGACGTTGTCGGTTTTAATTATGGGCCGTTAAATCGCATTATTTATTTGATTGAACATTTAAATTTATCTCTCTCTCTCTCTCTCTGCCGCGCCGAAGGCCCCCCCGCCACACGTCTTCTCTCCTCTCTTCCCCGTGCATCTGTCCTTCCCCTCTTCTTTCTTCCTTCTCTCTCTCTCTCTCTCTCTCTCTCTCTCTCCCCCGCATGCACACGTCCATCATGCCCACACGCGCGCACACGTTTCCCCCCTCTGACACCCCAACCACTCTCTCCCTCTCCTCTTCCTTCTTCCTCCTCCCCTTCTCTTCTCTTCTTTTTCTTCTTCTCTTCCTTCCCTTCCCCGGCGCTGCTGTTTCTACTTCTTTCTCCGCAGCCCGCCGCTCGACCGCCTTCGCAGCCTGCTGCCCAACGCCACCCCACCAACCGCCGACGCTGTCGTCTTCCTCACACCGTTGTCGCTCCACCGCGTCGCCTGACAGCCCCGCCTGACGCTGCCTTCCTCCCCTCTCGAGCGCGAAAGCTCGGCTCTCCGCCGCTTGCCACCTCGTCCGGCGAGTCCCAACCGTCGTCCAGTCGTTCGACCAACCCCCCAGCGCCGTCCCAACACCTGAGTGTCCCCGTCACCCTCGCCGAGCGCCCCTCCAAGCCGCGCCACCCACCTCAGCCAAGTTCCTCTCTTTCCCTTTGGCATTCTGCCGTTCGCCGTCACCGCCGTCGTCAACTCGCCGCCCGCCGGTTCAACCAGCGTGCCGTGGCCGCCACGAGGTTGCTATGCTGCTCCGTCGCCGCCGGTTCGCCCCTCCCCCTCAACCCCGATTTCTCTCTCTCTCTCTCTCTTCCTCGCCTTCACCCCAGCTGACCTCTCCCCCTTCAGCTCGCCGTCGTCACTACCAACGCTAGTCGTCGCCCCAGCCAGCTAACCCAAGCCGTGGCTAGCTCGCTGCCCACGCGACCAAGCCGCATGCCCGCGCCCGTGCTCGCGCCTACGCCCGCGCTCGTGCTCGCGCCTACGCCCGTGCTTGTGCTCGCACCTTATGCCCCTGGCCAAGGACTGTGCTTGTGGCCAAGCACCGTGGCCGAGCCTCGCGCCCTTGCCCACGCCTAGTCAGCACTGTTCCCCGGGCCATTTTAGGCCTGAGTCGATTTTTACCGGGCCAAAATCTTGTAAGTGATATTCTAACCCCTATTTAGTATAATGGGTACTATTAGACTTGTCTATGGATTTATTTAGATTTAATTTAGTACCTAATCTTAGAAAATAAATTAGACGGTTAGAATGCGATTAATGCGTGGATTATGTAGCGCATGGTAGATTAAATTATGGTGATTGTATGGCTAATTGTGGTGTACTGATTGACCGTATTGTGGTGGCACGTGTGGATGAAAATTGGAGATCATGTGTAATTGACTTGGATGTCGGATGTGTGATCGGATGTGACGGACTTGTGATGTGACTGGGATTGGCTTAATGCATTGATTTGGCGAATTGGGATGTGGCGAGTGTGTTTTGAGTTGATTGGTACGATGTGTAAAAATGGCGAACTGTGTTGTGGTGCATGTGCATGTGCATGTAAAAAAGCCCGGATTGATCGGAAGGCTGCCAACCTAAGGCGTAGGTTACACGGGTGTGGCAAATAAGGCGTGACTAGATCTGAAGCGTAGGTTACACGGATCATTGGAAAGGAAAAATGTCATAAGGCGTGATTACACGGGACTGAGCCCGGCTTGATCTGAGGGCTGAGCCTGAGGCGCAGTAGCGCGGGCTGTGAGATGGGGCCTCAGGCACAGTAGTGCGGGCCATGTGAAGGGACCTGGAAGGTCGTGAAAAGTTGTTCAACCACGCATGCGATTTTAGTGTGATTGGATTGATTGAATTAACTGATTGATTGAACGATCGGATCGAGTGAATTCATCAAGTGCTATTGTGGCTGGCGTATGTATGACTGTAAATTATTATTAAATTGTTGTTATTATTATACTATATTTGACTAACGTGCAGAACCGGCACGCGGTGGTCGGCGAGGTAAGTACTTGAAGTGAATTCATTATATCAGGGTTATATTGCATGTATGACTTGTCTGGGTACGCATTGGCCTACGTAGGGTTTAGAGTATTGCTTATTGAGACTCGTTCTCATGGTTATTATATAACCATTTCAGACCCCCGACCGTGAGAATAGCAGGAGTACCCCTACGTTTTAGGATCTCGGACCGCATTGACCGTTCGGTGATCGAGTACCCTGGCTAGAATGGGGAGACTTATATTAAGTATTACACTATAGTTTGGGTCGATGAGGGCGGACTACAGCTCAAGGCTCATCCCTATCTTGGGTGGTGTTACCGGGATGAGACTGGATTCTATAGGCCCCTTAGGACCTTCAACATCCCGTTCGACGGATTAGGGCAGTGGGACCTGTCGACAGCTGACGGGGAACTGGTAAACCCCGAGGCCTCATCTAAGGCGAGTTCGAGTTCAGGCCGCAAGCCGATTATCTGGGAGATGGACAAGTCGGATCTGATGGATGAGGAGCCGGTAGACTGGGATTCCAACCCAGAACCTATGGAGGCGGATGGAGAGCCGGAGCCCATGGAGCAGGATTCGGAGCCAGAGGAGGACGAGCCCACAGAAGAGCTCGTAGATGCCAAGTCCGAGTCGAATTCCATGGACTCCAAGGATAAGCCCTCCGACAGTTCTTCTGAATCTTCGGGATCTGACCCGAACTTGGTGCCGAAAGGTTGAGCCAGCCGTAACCGTAGTGCGGCGGGAACCTACACTTTTTGGATAGGAGTTTCCCCCCCTTAGTACATATATCCGACCGCCCGAGCCACGTATCCTTTTTTGATGTTAGTGGCTCCCTGACCCACTTTTGATATATGTTCTTGTCTGTACTGAATGCTATAAGTCTTCCATGATGTTATTTAAAATACTAGTTGTGATGTGATTGCTATCCTTGGTCATGATTTTATTATGTACGGGTGATAATCGTTTTCACATGTGTTTTATCCTTTGATTTGGGTTTGGGTCGGCGACGCTTTCTGGGACATCGCGTTCAATATGACCGATGGCAGGATATCACGAGCTCGGTGAGATCCGGGGCGTGACACGTAAAATCTGGGTAAACCCTAAAATCTTCTTTATCCTGAAACCTGTGACGAGATAGGTAGACATGGCCACGGCCCAGTTTCAGCTCGAGTCAAACCCTGGACCGGCCCATTGATCGAGCCCGCTATTCGGAATTGAAATGGACCCATGGCATACGGGCTCGGCTCCGATTCCAACAATTTTGGAATCGGCCCGAAATCGCTGATTCTAGGCCCGATTCCAAAAAAAAAAACTGCAGCAGGGCGTGCACATTTGCAGGCTTTGTTGCAACCTATAGGCCTAGGGTAGGTGGTCGTTGGCCACTTGGCCTTGGCAACAACTATATATATATATATATTTTTATTTAAAGTAGCCATTGCCAATTTATTATTATTTTTTCCTAAATTTCCTTCTCATTTTTTTCTTATAAATTCTCTCAAATTTTCTCAATACTCTCAAATTCTCAATTCTCTCGAATTCTCTCAATACTCTCAATTCTTTCAAATTCTCTTAAATTCTCTCAATTTTCTCAATTCTTCTCTCAATTTTTTCAATCCGCGCAATTTTCTTAATTCTCCTAATCAATTTGCTCAATTCTCTCAATCCACTCGAAAAATGGCAAGTGAAAGTCAAGCAGCAACTAACAAAGGTAAGAATAGAATGACGAAATCTGAATATTCTTTTGATCCTCGTGATTATACAGATTTTCAAGATGATGAAATCGATATTTTTCCCAATGTGGAATGTGTCCCAACATAAGAAAGTCTTTATGCCAAAATGTCAACAACAAGGGAGGCGGAGCGAGAACTTACATCTGACATTTTGGGTCACTTCACGAAAACGAAAAGGTTTGATATTGGTTAAAAAAGGTATGATATAATTTGTAAACATTGTGGGGCAATATATAAATATATAGGTGGACAAGGATATGGAGTATTCAAACGACATCTTAAGAGTAAATATCAAACTGAAGCGGGAATCGATACCAAGCAACGATAAATTTCCGAGTACGTCAATCCCCATACTTCTCATTTATGTCGTTTTAATGAAAAACTTATAAGAAAGAATTAAGTAAATTTGTTTCCATCGAGCATTTATCATTTAATTTTGGAGAAAAATTTGGTTTTAATCAATTTGTACAAAAAGCTTGTGCTCTACAAGTAAAATGTGTTCCTAGAAATATACTTAAATAAGTAATTAAAGATCTCTTCAAAAATGGAAAAAAAATATTTACAAAACTTTGTTATGCAATTTAATGGATGTGTGCATATAAGTAGTGATATTTACAGTGATCATTGACAAATTCATTCTTATATGAGCATAACATATCATTGGATAGATGATAATTGGAATATTAAAAAAAGAGTCCTCGTATTTAGAATTTTCGATGGTAAGCATACAGCAAATAATATTTATAGAATAATTAGGCAAATTTTAGAAGAATATTGTTGCTTAACAAAATTTTTTCAATTGGTTTTAATAGTGCCGCAGCAAATACCGATTCAATTGCCGATTTAGAAAATATTTGCAGACCCACTTTTGGTGAAAAATTTTTTCATGTTAGATGTGCTTGTCATGTTTTAAATTTATGTGTACAAGATGGTTTTAAAACTCTTGATATTTTTCTTGAACCAATAAAAACAGCGATTCAATTTTTATGAAAACATCCCCAAAAAATGAAATAATGGAGTAGATTTTGTAAAGCAAATGAAAAAAAAGCCAAGAAGATTTCTAAGAGATGTTCCAACTCGTTGAAATTCTACTTTCCACTTGCTTAATGAATCTTTTGCATATAAAGATTTATTATATGCATTCATTTCTAATAATATTCCTCAAATTAATTTATACCCACAAAAATGAGATATTTGCAAAAAAAAATTAGATATTTTAAAGATTTTTAATTTTGCAATTTATACTTTGTCTGATGTTTATTATTCTACTACACATTTATTTTTTGTAGAGTGTATTAATATTGTCCAAGTTTTTGAGAAATATGAAAATGATGTTGAATTACAAAATACTATAGTAACAATGAGAATGAAGTGGCTACATTATTATAGCGAAATTTTCATTATTTATTTAGTTGCATGTGTTTTTTATTCACGTTGCAAATTAGATGGTTTATGTGATTATTTGCATATGTATTATCAATGTTTACATTATAATACGGTAGATGTTATAAAAATACTAAATGAGGTTAAAAATGTAGTAATAGAATTATATAATGAATTTTGTACTAAGGGAGGTGACATTGGATCTTTTCAATTTACCGAGACATAAAGTGAGAGTACAGGTAAAATTAGGAGAGAGTATTAACTTTATTACATAGACAAAAAAAACAAAATGAAGTAATAAAAAATATATCTGAATTAAAGATGTATCTAATCGTTTCCTTTGAGTTTTCTGAATCCGAAGGTGGTACGGGTTTTTTAATTTTGGATTGGTGGAAGAGGCACGCAAGCCAATACCCAATCCTTTCTCTTATTGCAAAACAAATTTTTACAACCCCATGTTCGATAGTTGCGGTCGAACAAGCATTTAGTGTCGGAAGTAATATTTTGAATGAACAACGTTCAAGATTAGTTCCGGAATCAGTGGAGGCTCAAGCTTGCGTCGATGATTGAATGAAGACTCAATATCGACAACAAGAGATAGATTGGAATAATAGGTCCGAATTCCTTGATGACGGAGATACCACCACTACAGGTATCGATACCGGTACCGGAACGGTAGCGACGACTGAGGGTAAAAGAATAACATGGATTTTGATTCTTCTATTCCCAAGAAGATATGTAAGGCATTTAATGATAATTCATTAAGTTCAAGCCCTATCTCTTTCTCTCTTTTTTTCCCCAAATTTGATTATAATGTACATTTTGATTATATTTTATATTAAATAATTCATTATTTCATGATTTGATAATTCACTATTTTTTTATTTCATAATTTATTTTTTTTAATTTTTACTAGCCGGTTTTAGAACTGGCCTGAAACTGCTGATTCCGATTTATACATGACCATGAACCAGACCGCCAGTTCCGAACCGAAACCGACCGGTTTCGAATCGTGACCATACCTGGTGATAGGTTCCAGATTTTAAGGTATGCAGGTAGGTTTCAGATTTCAAAAAATGAGAAATATATCCTTATGAAAATTTGCATGGAAATATATCTATTTAACTTTATAGAGGGATAAAACTCGTCCACTCGCCCGATATTTTGCCACTCGTCCACCGGCTCGGTCGTCCTCCCTCTCGGACAATACAATGCATGCACCCATGAAGTTGAAACCGCGCGTCTTGAAAAACAAACAAACGACAGAGTCATTCATTCGACTGTCCTCCACCGAAATGTTTTAGCGGATAAAGCCGGGATTATCCATAACGAAAAAGTAAGACAGCGATTTCCTCCACCGTCTCTATCTGTCTGCAGATTAGAAATCGTCTTGATCCAATTTGCCGTCATAAGAGCTGCTTCAGACGGCGACACCCGGAGCATTCATCGGTGGTATCCTAAGGGCGTTCTTAATTTAGTTCCTCTTTTTGGAAATTAATTTTGTCAAGCTTTAATGTTGCTGACATTACTTGAAACACATGACATCCAAAGAAGTTTTCAAGGTCTTATCGGTCGAATTCTTGACTATCCAATTATAATAGATTCGGGTATCAAAAGAAAATTATCTAATAGATTCCTTTTTTCGTGATTTTTTTATAGCTCTTTTGGTATTGCTAAGGCTGTACTATGATTATGTATTGAAGTTGTGAAGATCTCATTAATCAGTGTCTTAACTGCAACTGTTAAGATCTTTAAAAATAGTAATGACGCATTGTTGTGACATAAATGAAAGTACACAAAATACAAATTAACATCTAAAACTACTATTCTTACTTCGTGCAAGAGCTTCCTTATTCCAAGATTGGCAAGTCAATCGACAGGACGATTTCCTTTTCGGAGTTAAATTCAGAATAAGAGCCCAAACATTCTTCTAATGTCTTTTAGCAAAGTAGGTCTAGTGCTATCCACCAAGGTCTCTTTGTTGATAAGTTCAATAATAACTTTTGAGTCCATGTCTTGAGCTTGTGGAAACCTTGTTGCTTGGCAAAGTTGAGTCTCAATCATAGTGCTCAAAATTCAGCTTGCAACAACAAACATATTACAACGAAAGAGGTGATCAAAACTTTCAAGGCAGTTACCCCCTTCATTTCTGAACAATCCTCCTGTGCCTATGAATCTGGGGTTACCTTTAAAGCCCAATCAACATTCAGTTCAATCCATCATGTGGGTGAAGGATCCCAATTGACCATAACAGGAGGAAGATGTGATCCACTTAACAGCAAGTTGTTCACAGATATGGCGTTGGTGATCTCCTTCACGTGTGACAGACTAATCTGTACAGGATTCGAAGGAAGGAAAGACAATATTATCTTAGAAAAGTGACTTGTTCCGCCATTGCCCAAAATGCACAGAGCCACTAAGTTTAAGAATAACGTGTTCTAAAAATAGAAAATTCCACGACCAAAGATACAATCGGTGACCTTTAACAAATGCCTCAAAAGGACCGTTTTACCTTGATGTTTCCCAAACTAAAGTACGTTATAATAACTCTATTACGACATGCTTAGCGCACGCTTTATATATGATTAAAAAAAAAGGAATAGCAAAGTTCCCTTCATGAGTATTAAATAATAAACCCCCTTGCTAAAAAAGCGTTAGCGAGCCGAACCATCATAAGTCAGAGAGCGCGAAAGCAAATCCCTAGAAAAAAAAAAGACAGAAGAAGAGCATTTAGGAGGGGACTCGCGAGCAAGACACGTGTCGACCTACCTAATTTCTGGTATTATTTAGTCCCAGAATTGACCGACTCGACTCAGTATTAAATTAGATTTTGACGAGAGAAGAGCGAAACAAAAGGAGATTGGCGTGCGCGCGTCCTTTCAGTTGGCCCCCCCACTCGAAGCACATCCCCGCACGCACCCCCTCTCGCTCGCTCGCTCGCTCTCTCTCTCACTCGGAAAAGCTCTTCCTCCTCGATTCGGAGCGCCGGGGGGCGGAGCACGGCGGCGGCCGTCGCGGATGGGGCGGAGGAAGGTGGAGATTCGGAGGATCGCCGACAAGAGCAGCCGGCAGGTGACTTTCTCGAAGCGCCGGGGCGGGCTGATGAAGAAGGCGCGCGAGCTGTCGGTGCTCTGCGACGTCGACGTCGCCCTCGCCGTCTTCTCCAGCCGCGGCAAGCTCTACGAATTCTGCAGCGGCGACAGGTGCGCCCCTCGATTCCCCCCTCCACCCTCCGTCGCTCTCGCGATTACGCTCGTGTGCCTCACTCGCTCGGTGTCGCTCCGTCGCACCGCGACCGTGACGCTTTTCGAAGCCTTTTCTGCTTGATGTTTACTGTTGTGTTTGTTTGCTTCACAATTCGATTTCTTCGTGGTTTGTTGCTTACCCGTTTGTTAGGATTTCCCTTTTGCTTTTTCGCTTCTTATCTTCGATGGGTTCTGTGCGCGCGTTTGTTCTCTCTCTCTCTCTCTCTCTCTCTCGGTCGATTTTCGCTTTAAATTCGTGGCTGGGTGGAGTGTTGCTGGGCTCTGACCTGGTCGCTGAACACTGTTTGGCATGGGAACTCGCGACATTCCTTGTCATTTCCGCTCCTCTTCCTTTTTCCTGTTCGTGATCTCTTCCTTGTCATTTCAAACCGGGGGGGAGGAATAGGAGTTGTCATGCAATAACGAACCAGCCTCGAGAATTTTGTAAGCGACAAGAAAGGTGGTTTGTTATCTTATGTTGTACCGAATGCATGTGTGGTCGTTGAAGAGCATGAGCTCAAACTCCTAAATAAGCTTCTAGGACACCCAACAGCAGTTGGAGTTAGATTACGCTGAAAAAAGGCAACTTTCTCTTGTGGTGTTTAGGCTTCTACATGGGGACTTACAAGATTGATATGCATGTCTCACTGCAAGAGTTAAACATTTCTATTGCAGTATTTCTATGTGACAATTATCGACTAAATCCTGCACTTGTAATTATACACTAGCTTCTTAAGACTTAGTTGCCTGCGGCTCCGCAAATGTGTGACTCTTCTTATTAGCAATTGAATCTCAACCTTGACTTCTTCGCAAAGCACAATTTTAGAGCTGCAGTAGCTCTAGCACTATTCTTTTCCTTGTATTTATAGAATGGGCCACCTTATGGGCATAGTAAGTAAGAGGAAAGCGACATAAAAGAATACAAAAAAGAGATTTGCGAAGGCTTCATTTCCAATCTTCTGTAATTATTTGAATTGTAATGCATATATTCTGCATCAGTACTTCAAGCTAAAATGATGCTGGCATCCGGGTCATCGATGACATTTAATTGCTATGAACGTGCACAACACAATGGCAAAACTGCGAAAGAACTGATGCTATGGAACATACAGTCAATTCCACTATATCAAGAACCTTGTGTTCAAAAGATTCGTTGGGAATCTTTTCTATACATTTCACTAACTAAATGCTATGATGATTGTGATGGCAAAAAAATGTAATATTCTTCACAATATCGAAAGAAAAAGTACATGAGCCTATTTATAGGCTTTACAGGATAGCTATCTAAATTAGCAAAATTATAATTACAATCAATCGGAACCAATCAAGGGAAATATACAAAATCTCCTAAATATATCTCTAACATCCCCTCAAAACCTAAGATGATTTGAAAAGGGTCAACTAGAGTTTGGAGAAAAGTCCATAAAACGCCATGGTGAATGAGTTTTGGTGAAGACGTCAGCAGTTTGTTCAACTAATGAAGTTGAGACAAGTCCCAGTACCATGAAGAATATGATATCGGGTGAAATGACAGTCTACTTCAACGTGCTTGTGCATTCGTGGAAAATGTCATTATATGCTATTTGGGATAGCACTTTGGTTGCAACAATGAATGACTATCCTGCTATGATGACGCACTCTCAAGTCTTCTTGTAGTCATCGTGATCATAATAATTCTAATGTCGTATCAGCAAGAGCTCGATATTCTGCTTCTGTACTAGAGCGAGCGATAGGGTCTATTTTTTGCTACGCCACAAGAAAAGTGAGGTGCCCAATAAGAAACAGTGGCCCGTAGTAGAGCAACGATCTTGAGGGTCACCTGCCTAGTCAACATCAAAATAAGCTGTCAACGTCTAAAGTAGATTGAGTAGAAAAGTGAAAGTCAAAAAATAACATACCTTGATGTAGCGAAGAATTCAAAGGACTGCAGCAAAATGACTCAAACGGGGCGCAGTCTTGTATTGACTAACACGGTGAACAACATAGGCAATGTCAGGTTGAGAAACTGTGAGATACATAAGATTGCTGACTAGCTGCCGATAGAGTGTAGCATTTGAAAGATGGGCCTCATTATGACATCAAATGTGGCATTGGTCTTAATAGGGGTTGTAGTGACCTCGTTGTTAGTAAGATCGGCTCGAGAAATGAGATCAATGGCATATTTGGCTTGTGAAAGATAATAACCAAAGAAGCCGCCCCATTTGAAATTGTTGACTTAGATTTTGCTTGAATTTTAAAATGCCAATATGATCATTGCCAATAATTACCATGTCGTCCACATATAAGAGCAACATATACCCACAAAATGTGTGTTGAACCAAAAAAAAGCATGGTTATAGGGACTAAATTTGAAGCCACGAGATTCCATGGTAGAGCTAAACTTGGAAGCCATGCACAAGGATCCTGTTTTAGGTTATTGAATGCTCTACATAATTGACACACTTTGTTGGAAGAGGAGTGTATCAAAGAGAAGACAGCATATTAACTTACTTAGCAATTCACCATTTAGGAATGCATTTTGAACATCTATCTAGAACAAAGACTAGTGCTTAACCGTAGCAACAACAAGAAGGTTGCGGATAGAAGTAAGGCATGCAAAAAGAGCAAAAGTCTTTTCATAGTCAAATATGTATTCTTGAGTAATGCCTTTCGCCACTAGCCGAGTTTTGTAACAATTTATAGTACTATCTAACTTTATTTGAATCTTATATACCCATTTACAAGCTACATGGTCTTATTAGGAGACAATTGACCAAATACCAAATATGAGATTTGTCTAAGGCCTGCAACTCATCTACAATTGCTTTTTGCCACAGAGAATTAGTATTAGTTTCTCTATTTGTGCGGGGTATGGAAATAAAAACAATTGTATAGTAACTATTGCAATTAAGAAGTCAAACAGAAGGTTGACTTACTTTGGTGGAGCGACAATGTCGGTTAGTGACGAATCTATAGAGGGAGCATACACATCAAAAGCTTCCGAGGTGGTATCACTTGTAGGACCTACGTCAATATTGTAAGAAGAAGGCACTTCCGGAGAGAAGATTCACAAGAGGACGAAATTTGGGATAAATCCACTGAAGTATTGGTAAAGAAGGGAAAATGAGTCAATGATTGAAGGGATTGAGAGATGAGAACATCTTGTGTTTCCAAAAGGTAACATGATGAGACATGAAGACGATTAGATATGTGATGCCAACATTTATACTTTTTGTCTTCAATGTCATACCCAAAAAAGCAATGTAAACGAGCACAGGTTTCTAACTTTGTGCGTTCATATGAAAGAAGATGTATAACACAAACACTACCAAACTCGAAGTAGATTGAAATTGGGGACATGACCATTCAAGCGCTTGTAAGGAGAAATGTTACCTATGATAGGTGACGGAGTATGGTTGATAGTGTTTACAGCAATAAGATAAGCCTCTCCCCAAAACTGTTTTGGACATGATGCAGAGACTAGAAGAGTGCGTGGAATATCTAAAACATGACTATGTTCTGCTCTCTACATGACCATTTTGTTGGAAAGTTCCTGGACAAGAACGATGAACAATAGTGCCATTTTGGGAGAGAATTCTAAGAAGTTCAATGTCTTTATATTCTGTGGCATTATCCGAATGAAAACCTTGATATCTTGAGAAAATTGTACATTTATCATGACAAAAAAATCACAGTAGAAATGAGTAAATTTAGATCAATTTTTCATAAAATAAAGCCATGTATAACGAGAATAATCATCCACAAAGATTATAAAGTCCGCAACTTGGCGGAGAAATAGGAGCGACACGGCCGATGATGCAGTTGGCGTCGTCACTACCACCATAGAGAAATGTGGTTGATGTAGCTGGCATTGTTCAAAACAAACTTAACGAGGCTCTAATGCCAAGTTGAGAATTGTGATGACGAAAATGTAATATTTTGTACATTATTAAATGGAAGAGCAAATAGGTCTATTTTTAGGCTTTACAAGATGACTATCTAAAGTAGTAAAATACCAATTACAATCAATTATGACCAATAAAGGGAAATATACAGAATCTCCTAAATATATCTCTAACAACTACCACACAAAATCAGGCCGGATGCTTAAGCTAGTGATCCTTTCAAGTACAAGTTGCAAGCGATTTTCATTACGTTAATCACTCAAGAGCTTAAATAAATTGAGAAAGATAGAACATGGCATAAGTTGCGTCTACATTGAACGAAGCCAAATTTCGTTTGTGCATGTCATCCTTCTCTAGCAAGCAGCACGTGAAGTCTATGAAATTTTTCTTCTAATCTTGTGCCAATTATGTTGTATTTCTTTACATGTTAAACAAATATCCTGATTTTTCTGATATAAAGTACCCGACTATTGTAGCTTTACCAACATCCTCGAGCGATACCACAACCATCTTGGAGAAGCAGAGACCTCCAAAGATGCCAAAACAGTTGAGGTATGTAAGATTTGCTCTAAGCAAAGAGAAGTGGTTATTGACGCATATCATCATTGAAGTAAGGGAAACTACTAAAAACATGCTTCGGTTTTCCACCCATGAACAAAAACATACCTCAACTATTAAAACTACAAGTTTGCTACTTTAACTCGGCCAATTTATGCACTTGCTTACAAGGTTGTCAGTTTAAGGGAAAATACTAAAAGCACGCCCAAGTTGTCCATCCATGACCAGAAACAAACCTCAACTTTTAAAGCTACAAGTTTGCTACTTCAACTCAGCAAATTCGCATACTTATGTACACGATTTTTATTTGTTTTTTTTCCAAAATGCCCCTACCCTTTTTTTCACACCAACCCACATCCAAATCCTAACCAACAAAGCACTTAACTAAAAATTGTAGCTTAGACAACATTGATGCCACTCGCTTCTGACCTCTCCGGCCATTCACCCACATTTTTCTCCAATGCCACCTTGAAGCCGCTAGACGCAAGCATCATTGTTGAGCGTGACTTTAGGCCCGATCCTCTCATTGGAAGCGCACCTCGCCTAGGGACTTGATCGGAGGTTTCCCATGGCGTCGTGACCTTGGATCAATATTGCTGATCCCATGGGCGACCTCGTTGAGGTCAGCCACAGCGTCATGACCTCAATTTGAGGTCACCTATGGTGTCAAGACCTCAATCCAGATCACTACGACCTACGGTAACCTCGACTCGAGGTCCCGGAGGCCGCTGCCCTTGAGTGAGTGAGACGAATTTACAGTGAGAGAGAGACAGTTGCAAAGGTGAAATCGTGAGATAGAGGAGTTGGTGGGGAAGGATTGATATTTGGCTTGATCCAACCTTGGTTGGGGGAGGGGTGATGAGAGATAAAGCGGGCCGTGACGGCAACGAGCGGAATTGGTGGGCGGTCCGAGTCAGCAGAGGTGGTGGCCGGTGGCAGCGGAGAGTGGCAATACGTTTGGATTGAGAATTGGGTGTTTTGAGTGATACGAGGGTAGGTTTTTGAGTGTTTTACACAAGAAAGGGTAATTAAGTTATTTAGTGAGGCAGAGATATGCAACTTGTAATCTTGAAAACACAAGTATGTTCTCGGTCATGGAGTGAAAACGGAGAGGCATGTTTTTGGTTTTTCCCTAAAATAACCAAAATTCATGATGATTTGTCAGAAGCACATAGAACTTTACAAAGGAAAGGATTTAGGATACATGCAGAACCTTGCATAACAGCTTAGCAAATAGATTTATTCCCGAGCCTTATATTTTAGTTACTTAAAATCAGACAGAGATACTTGACCAATCGATCAAATTTTTTGTATAGTTGTGTTCTTTTACAAGCAGTGCACATTGGTGAGATTAACACTGTCCTTTACTTAAAACAATTTTTGACATGAGGACATCAAAACATAATCCTCTACCTTCTAGAAATGACATTTTGAGAATTACATCCTGCAAGTGTAGTAGAGGCATGAGCTCCCATTGGCATGAACTCTCCATCTCTTTCACCTGTGTAGTCAGTCTAAAAAGTGAGGTTTGTAAGAACATGTAGCGAAATACAGAGTATTTACACAGCTATACTAATGATAGCACCTAAAATTACCTCTTTACAGGGAAATGGATCTGAAGATGCGGTTTACTGGTCTCGTCCTGAGATGCTTCAGATAGTTCAAAGGTTGAACTTCTATTTATCGGCTCACCTCTCCATGAAAAGAATTCAGTTGGATTTTACATGAATATCTTTCATTTTCAGATACTTAGGTGGGCCAGATATTGAGAAGCTAAGTGTGACCGACTTAGTACAACTAGAGAAGCAACTAGAGTTTGCACTGAGACAAACTAGATCTAGAAAGGTGCTATTCTATCTATCCTTTTGCTTACAGTGAACAACAACATGGTGCAAAATTTTAGTGCAATTGAGTTAAGAAATTGACTCAACATAAAATATATGGGAATGCTCACTGACAGCGCCGAGACCGGTCTCCATCGATGAAGATGAGCTATATCTTGACTTGATTATTAGTGAGTAGTGGAAATAAATGTGAAATAACATAGGAACTAACGGATCATGCAATTCAAATCTAATGTGTAGAAAAAATTGTTAGAGAAATCAAAGAGGAAGCACACTAGAGATTTATGTGGTTCGATTCTAGTGTCTCTACCTCCTCTACATAAAGAGCCATTCATGAAGAAATCTACTATGAATTCGAAGAATTACGGAGTCACAATCGCTTAAGAGTTTCCTAGTCCTAGATTACCTCTAAAGCAAACCTACAAGAGTTATCTCATAATCTATTGTGTGGGTTCTCTCAGAAAACTCTTAGAGAGAAACTCCTTACTTCTATTTGGATTGATTTTCTTTTACGAACTAAAATTCGAGACTTATTTAACAATTTTATATCTTAGATCTTGTAGTTAAGTCATAATGCTTATCATCCACACTGGCTTTTGCAAAGCCCGGGCAGGCGCTCAACCATCACATATGTCAATCAAGCCCAAGCTAACCACGAACTCCTCTAGAAGAATTAACCTGGTCGACATGTCTGCAAGATTCTTCGTTGGAGGAAGCTTCTATATTATCACATACTCTACTGACATACCACACTTGATATAGAAATTTCAGTTACCAACGAACTCGTCTCTCTGATTATATCTCTGATTTCCACTAAACACCACATCAACTCGATGTTTCAAGCCAACATCACTAATCAAGTCATTTGACCACACTGCCTCTATAGCTCCATTCGTTGTCTTCATGCCTCACCATGACGTCTTCCTAGTCAGAGCACAATTTAGAGAAGCAAAGGATTAGCTATCAGATTTCAACCATCCTTCCGGTGCATGCGTGACTCGGGTCCGCAAACCTAGATACTACCACACTACCTAAATCGCATCCTCCACAATGTACCACCACATTTATAGTTCACAACAATTGGATCCACTTGACTTCATCCCCATGTGCACTTTGATTAGCCATATACATTCTCCTGACTGCACTTGAAAGATCAAGCCTAGAACTATTTATGGCATAACTTGGACAACCAGCATGTGAAACTGGAGACAAGTATTCGATCTCCATCCAAGTACATAGTGATAGGCTAAAGATTCATGATAGGCGGAAAGTGGGGTACTTCTAAAATTTCTCAATCGTACGTTGAAGTGCTTCAACAATTTCCTGATGTAACTCCTTCCAATCACTCACAACATTCCAGCAGTTTTCACTCTTGGCATCTCCAAACCTAGAAATATCTCTACAACATCGAAATTATTTGTTTCGATATGTCCATACAGTTTATCTCATCCACCTGTACTGACCACCTTGAAGATTCATTACTCCTCCGAACAATTGTCAGCTACTATGGAATTCAGTGGCTCTGTAGATACTTTCACATCTACTTCACTTGTTTTTAGATACTTTCACATCTACTTCACTTGTTTTTCACACCTTTGATCTTTCTCTATAATCGATCCTTCACTGCTCTTCTGAAACAAAGCAAATTAGTTAAAGGTAACCTCTCTGCTGAACTTAAAACCAAGTGAAATCACCTTCAATGCACTACAGATTATATCGCTTCATTCCATGTGCATAATTCAGGTCCATGCATCGCTTGCCATCGGCTTTAGCGTGCCAATATTCACACGAGCATAAGCAGGGCAACACTGAACACTTTTAGCCTAGTGTAGTAGCCTTACCTAATTACGTTTCCTCTGGAGTTTTCTGATCTTTTTCTGGTGATGTTGATATATTCACTAATCAATAAGTGGAATTCAATGCTCCAACCCATTTTCACCTACTCTTGCAGTAAGAGTGAGCTCTCTCCAATTCGATTTTGTTTATCGGTTATGCAACACCGTTCAGCCATAGTGTGATAATATCATGTAGTGTTTCACCATATCTTTCTCAATGCAAAACCAACTAAGCTCCTCAAGATGGAATTCCAATTCTTTGTTAGTTCTCAAGCACATGATCTTTCTTCCTACCAACATTTCGATCGTCTTTCACGAATTGAATCAACTCGTGTTTAAAAAAACCTTGAAATGTCATCAACAAAGAACAACACATATCTAGCACTATCCTTGGATGAAGCTCGAGAGAGTCCCTATAATGTCACAGAGTCTACAATCTCCAATGTTTTGATGAAATGCCGTACAAAACTTCACTCTCTGCTGATTTCTAATGTTGAAGCGTTCAAAGAAGTTAAGCTTCTCCATTTGGTGATGTTGGGAATGTGTTGCTAGCTGTAGTGTTAGCTGTCATAGCTAGTAATTAGTATTAGTTGTCATCCTATTAATTAGTATTAGTTGTCATCTTGCTATCAGCTATCTATTAGCTTCCAACTACCTATCAAATAGGTTTTATCTCTAACTGGGTTTCTGATGTATATAAGTAGACTTATTGTAACAATTGAAGTAAGAAATATACATTCATCAGTATTTTTTTCTTCAGAGAGTATTAGTTGTCATCTTGCTATCAGCTATCTATTAGCTTCCAACTACCTATTAAACAGGTTTTATCTCTAACTGGGTTTTTGATGTATACAAATAGACTTATTGTGACAATTGAAGTAAGAAATATACATTCGTCAGTATTTTTTTCTTCAACAGGTGACCTCCTTGGAAATCCCTCTAATTATAACAATCATTTCTCTCACTCGTGCCACAATTGTTTCATGTCCAAACCTAAGGCTTCAAAGAACGGATGGGCCAATCACAGCCTTGTCGGAGGAGATACAACCTACCGTCTATAATCCCTAGCATCATAGTAAGCACACCTCGAGGACCTTTAAAACTCCACATTTAACGGAGATCCACATCAGAACTCATTAAGAGCACTTAGCGAAATAAGGTTCTTTCTCAATTTTGGTCAATAACTTACTTCGGTCAATGTTTCAACACTCCATTGTGCATCTTAATATAAATTGTTACGTTCTTTACTATTTCACAAGCAGTACCATTTCCCATAAGCTCCTTGTAACCTTTGGGCACCGAGAGTTAGTAACAATATTACCCTAGCCTCAAACGTTACCATAACTCCTTTACCCTTATGCATTGGATAATCTCTCCCATTGTACCTCATTGTAGTGATAACATCGCACATTCGACCCTTTTTCAAAACGGTTGCTACCTCCAAACTCTCTGCATATGTCTCTACCTCAAATAACTAAACTTTGCGCCATATCTTGTGCAAAGTTATCTTCTCGTAACTCTTTTGCCACTCCTTAGAAAACAAAGCGGACTATCTATTCCAAGATAATCATAGTGCTTCCCTATAGCAGTGAAATGGTTAAGTGCTTAAAAGAATCCAGTAGACAATAAACATTGTACCTTGTTTCTCATCAAGCAAGGCATTGTTGGCATTCTTCATGTTTATCATGAGTTTGTTGAACTCATCTAAATGGGGTTTGATATTTGTTTGTTCAACCACCTGGAATTGAAACATCCTTTGAAACATATATGAGTGGTTTTTTAAAACCTTAAGTAGATAAAGTGGCTAATTTTTGCGCACAACAGTAGCAACATATCTCTTTTGCCACTTCAATCAACATCTCATCTGATGTATTCAACATGATTAAGTTTTTCGCCTTTTCCATCAGATCTACCTTATTGTCCTTTTTCATCGTTTCTGGCAATTTATCCTTGCAGTCAAAGCCTTCGCCAAAACTTGGTTATAAACAGGGCAAGCATTTTAATGCTTCAGGACCATAGTTGTCCCTTGTGTTCTCAATTCTTGCTTTGCAGTAATTGTAAATGCACATTTTTTAAACAATGACCAAATAAGCAAAAGCTCCAAATCAACTTTAGAAATATTAACCTTACTCTAATACCTATTATTATGAAATAACACGAATTGGAAATTCAAATTTAATGTGGGAAAGAGAAATTATCAGAGAAATTAACGAAGAACAAAAAGACTCTAGAAATTACGTGGTTCGATCCGAGTGTCGGTGCCTACTTCACGAGAGTCTAGCCATCCATAAAGAAATCCACTACGAATCTGGAGAATTGCAGAGTCAACATTTGTCAATCGCTCGAGTGTTTCCTTGCCTTAAATTACACGTAAAACAAACCAACAAGTGTTTTCTCGCTCAAAAAACTCACAAAGAGAAAACCCTAACACTTCTATTGTTTGCTCTATTGTGTAATAACTAAGTAGAATTCCGTTCTTACATGTTCATATGTGACTTGCCAACTTAGACTATTCGAACTAAGAATTTAACATCAACTTGGAAAGTATATCAATTGCTTGTTTGGACGTCAAATCATAAGTCCAATTCGGATTTAGAATTCTATTTAGATCAGCTTTTTTCGCGGGCTTAAAGTTGAGACATACAAAAGTGGCAAGCTATCCAGAGAAAACCTTTTCTCATGTCAATGTGTCTCCTCCTGCATTTTGTGCGAACATTGGATTTGACCAATTATATGGGGATGATTAAGTGTTCTCTACATGTCGCATTTACGAAGGGGAGTTCATTTTCCTGTATTTCACTGGCTTTTCTTTACCTAGCTGGCGTTTGCAGCTGAAAACTTTCTGAAAGTATTGTGTGCCAATTTGGCTGATAGCCTCAACTTAAAGACTAAATGAAACCAAAACCAAAGAAGATGGGTGCACATGATCAAAACTTTGTGATCAATTTGCTGTATCAGTATATGTTGGATGCTGGTCAGTGGATTATATGGACTAAGCTTGGTTGTCCCTGCTTATTTATGATGTAATTAAACATAGGCCTTGTGATAGTTCTCACCATCGTCTTACTGAATTCTTTTTTGAATAACTCAGATTAGAGCTGATTCCACAAAAGTAGGCATTGTTGTGGCTGAGGCCCACGTTTGATGGGTTTGCACAAGTGAAATGGCATATAACGCTGGTTCTGCGAAAGCGGAAGCTGTTTAGACATTTCCCTGCTGATATGCTGGACTCTACATCCACTTTCACCTTCTTCCTTCATCTTCTGTGGGCTCCATCTCATGATCTTACTTATCAAAAAGATAGCAGGCACAGTTGTCGGTAGAATAGGAGTGCAGATTTGAGGCGGTTTATGATTCCATTATTTCAAAAGTGGAAGCTAGGCTTTCCCTTTTGACATGCTGGGCTCTGCATCCACTTTCACTTGTGTCCCTCCTCTTCTGTGAGCTCAGTCTAATGATCCTTTTTATCCAAAAAGGGAAAAAGAAAATTGCAAGATTAAAACTTTAGACACTTTTCCAAATTCTAAACTGTGTTGAGAGACTTCACAATAGAAGTCACATGCTTCTCCACCAAGAGGTTATTGTTTGCAACAAAAGTAACGTGTAGGTACGAAAAGCTGAATTCAGATTCACTTCTGTAATCTGATGAACTGATTCATGTTTAAGTAAAATACTGCCGTTTCCTAGTTGAGATAAAAGTTACTAGTCACCCATTCTACTGATATGTCTCTGTGTCTGCCTAAACTACAATTATTGGCGAGTCTTAAATGAATTTGTTCATACATACTCCATCCCACACGCAAAGTAAATTTTATTTCACGCAGCCTGCTGCTGAAATCCTCATGCAGATTTCAAACTGATTAGTTCTTCCTGCAGACAGAACTAATGTTGGAGTCCAGAACTACCTTGCAGGAACAGGTACGAAACAGACTCTTATTTCTTGGATTAGAATTACAGCATATATGCTCCTGATAAGTAGCAGTTAATCGAAGAGTCTTCTGCATCTATGCTACAGCATGTACTGAATTACTGTGATACTTGCCAACAATGGACCGAGTAATTTGTTTCAAAGCCACACATCATAGTAAAACTACCAACCTGTCCGTAATCCACACTAATGGGTTCTTTGCAACACTTAATACCCATTTGCACCAATAGTCCCCCAGACAATCTCTGTGCTGCAGTTGTTTCTGTCTCATATTTGTTCACATTTCCAGTTGTCCACTACCTGGAGCATGTGATTACCAGTCAATAATTCATTAACCAGCATCCTGTTTACCTTAGTTGGACTGGCATTTCTATCATAATATAGATCTCCAGGGTCCTAGTTCCACAAAGCTGCAGAAGAATGTGTATGCGCTTTTCTGAAAACAGAATTGGCAGTTCTAGAATCTGGAGAAACATGACTTTGGCTTCTTCATTGCCATTTTGTTGTTTCTTTTCAGAGCTTGAACAAAGTAAATCTTCAATTAACATAAATTCTTCATTGCCATCATCTTTGTGTGGTCACGACCTTGAAAAATGTTATTTCAACATTCCAGAACAAACATGATTCGTTTATCCTGTTGAGATATAAGTGTGAGTTGTGTTAAAAAAGTGTTAAAGAAGTCCCATATCAGATAATTGATGTGGTAGAGCAGTTAATATATTTTAGTTGGCTCATAACTCATTGGCTTAAGCTTTTTGAGTAAAGGTGGGTCCAACTGGATATGTTGACGGGTTCAAACTTGAGCTCCCTCTTGGCAATCTCCCCATGTGAAGGTATCGGGTTTCTGCTGCATACTCCCAACAAATGGTATTAGAGTTGATGGTTGATTGATAGGCCTCCGATCTGTTCCGGTGTTTGGTGAATATCTCAACAAAGAAATCTCATGATCGACGCTTGTTTCGGGTGGAAATTGCCATCGCGATTGGTTTGGCGAGAAGTGACCATGGTTAGCTGGTTTGGTGACGCGAGATAGGGTAATGCAATCCCAAGTTAGCAATTGATGACAGTTGTTGTGCATAGTTGCGGGTGCATTGCAATGACTTAGAGATTCAAGTTGAGATAAGCTGATGCAGAAGAATACCTAAAGTAAGGAGGAGCAAACCTAACATTGAGCTCACACATGAGGGGGAGATTGTTGAGATACATATATGAGTTGTGTTAGAGAAGTCCTATATCGGATAATTGATGTGGTATTGAGCAGTTATCCTAGTTAGCTTATAACTCATTGGCTTAAGCTTTTTAAGTAAATGTCGGTCCAACTAGATATGTTGATTGGCTCGGGCTTGAGCTCCCTCTTGACAATCTCCCCAGGTAAAGGTATCGGGCTTTTGCCGTGTGCTCTCAACACATATAGCCAATTGCCCCTGATTTCCCAAGGCTCAGAGGAATAGTCGTTAGCAACTTTCAAGAGTATATATAGATGAGAAAAGGAGTTTAAAAATTTCATCTTAACAACTTTGGGTGTTTGATTTTACTTTTTCTAAAGAGCTTTAATCTAATAGAAATATCTGCTGATGGATTGAACTATTCGAGTCAAGGGTCCAGCAGGAAGGAAAATAGGCCAGTTCAAACACAACTAGCAAGGAAGTAATCCCTGAACTAATAGAATAAGAACAGAGGATGTGTTAGGAAGAACTGCTACAGAAAGAGAGAGCAAGTTGCATCTACTGTCACCAGAGACAGCAGCCTGATCAAAGTTTACATGTTGTGCCACTGGCTTTATAGTGGAGTTAAACAATTAAGTCAGGAAGGGATAAGAATCGAAGCGTGGCTTTTCACAAACCTGATTTATGTGTTTCTGCACCGTGTAACCCCACAGAACACTAGAAACATGAATTCTGATAAATAATTGTGAATATTCTAATCTAATCTTCTGAACAGGAAAAGATGATGAGAGAGGAGCATGAGTCTCTGAAGGAGGAGGTAAGATGACTCTCATGGACTTGCTTCACAACAAGTGACCATCATATATGTGGTTTTCAGTGTCCGTGCAAAGACATTAATACTGTTCATGACTTGCAGATTGCTTCCTTGGTGAGTTATGATGATAATGTCAATGAGGTTGCTTGTGGGATTACTGAAATGAACACTACATTTTGTCATCCTCGACAGGCTACTCTCCATTTACTCCGATAGTGGTGGAAAATGGTTGTGCACTTACTAACAGAATCTAGTTTGACCTGCTGCGATCCTCTTGTGAATATGATCTTGGCTTAGAACAGTTATCATGCAAGATCAAACCGTGTTGTCTTTATGGACCTTATGACCTAGTCGACACACTCTCTTTGAATTATAATCTATGGGCACAACGACATGATAACGTAGACTACTAAGAGATTCTCACTGAACTTCATATCAATCAGGACAGTAGGAGTCAGCTACCGGTTAGCAGAATTGAGAATGGAAATCCCCTTAGTACAGGAGGGTACATGTAAAACATAATTCAACATGCCTTCTTTGAGCGAAAACAGACTCCAGACTTTTCGGAGGCAAAGGTAAGAGAGCTTCTACTTGGGGACACCCGAACAGTGCATAAATCTTACCATTGGATGAAATAGATTATCCTCATCTTCACCCAACTAGAATATTATGTCCTCAACTAGGTAAGCTCTCTCTCATGTTAACATACATTGGTCGAATCTACAATTCTAGTTCTCCCCAAGCTGAGTCCGGCAGCGCCATGTCTCCATATACTATGAATATATTGCATAGATGCCTGCCATCAAGAGTGGGCAGATCCATGTCCTCAATGTCTGTTTAATGCCACTATGATCCATCTTGCCTTTTATTATCAGATGGCAAGAGGACAAGCCCTAGATAGAACCAGAAGCTGAGCTGAAGAACATCTGTACATATCTGGGAAGCTAGTATTGCATGGTCTGGCTTGCATGCATGAATAAACCATGTGAGTTCATCTTATCTAGCGATGCATGTGAGTTGGGCTTTACAAGTTCGGGGAACACCCGTGAATTTTTCGTAGGTTTGCTCTATTCCTTGGTGCGCACACAACGGTATTATATGAAAGGACATGCCAATGGTTACCAGTCATATCACGAGACTCGTGGAAAAAGAACAAATTGATAGTGTTAGCTGCTTCGTTCAGAGAGAAATACAAACCATAGCAGGGGGAAAGCGCCATACCTTCAACAATTTATCCTATCGAACCGCATCGGACCCATGCAAGAGCAGATGAGACGCACCAAGCATTCGGCCATTCTCTGTGAAATGTAAAGAACCTGCCCTAAATTTAATCGGAAGGATAATAAGGATCAAGTGCTACTGTGGTGAATGGGACTATTATCCTTCATCGGGATATATAATCACACATCCATACATATACATAAGTATTCAATCGTGCAGAAATGACTATCCACACTCAATAAAAGAACTCCCCGAAGGCAATCTTTTCCATAAGAGAGAGAGAGAGGAGCGACGACGTACGTAACATTGAAAAGCGAAACACATGGGAACCCTGGCACATATTTAGGGTCTTTCATTTCAAAGATCTCAGCTAAAACTAACGTAAAGAATCACATTATAAACACTGACCTATCGAGTGATCACTGATCGCAACCGTGCAAGTGACGTGCAAACTTGATCGAACACAAGCATCAAACAATTGTTGCGAAAGAGAAAGCAACCGGTCATTTTCTTTAGATGGTTGAAGAAATTTCCCTCACCGTTGAAGGATGGCATATGCTAACGAACGTAACTTCAGTCACGAGGCAAGATAAGCTAGGAGGAGTTTCTACAAAAACCGAAGCAGAGACATCAAACTACTAAACCACGAACGAAAGATGAATGAGAAAGAGAGAGAGAGGAAGCTCGACATTTTTCGGCACGAGAAGCTTACTCTGCGGCCTCTGTCAGAGATCATGAGCTTGGAGATCGTAGCAATGGAGGATGACAAGCGCATTTTAAGGAGCAAAGAGGGCAAAAAGAGAGAGTTAGAGATGATCGCACGAAGCGAGAGATTTCCTTCTAGAGGTGGAAAGTGGGTTCTAGGAGAGTCGGCTTACATCAGCAGATTCATGCAGAGCACTAAAGCAGGTGACTTTATTTTCGGGAAACCTAGAAACAGATAAGGTTTGGTGCCAACAAAAATTTTCTACTAGCTTAATTTATAATTGATTCGATAAGTAGCACTAATTACGATAATAGAGACAGTATAGCGTGACGTGCCATGGTTCTATAGATTCTTGAGATGCAATTGACTAATTTAATTTACAAAACAATTGCTCTTTACCATGTCCATCGTGCAAAAATTAATTTCATTACAATTGTCTGTGCATGCGCTAAAATGAATATATTCGACGTGCTTAATCATGTCAAGTCATATAAAGTTAGCGTTCACCAAATTCTTTTGCTACACTTGAAGGGGCGGTTTTTGATTTGTGGAACCGAAAACCGGGAACCAAACCGGATCAGATTTCGGAACCAGCGGTGATATGTTTTTCTTTTCTTTTCCCTATTCCCTACAAGACTGCAAGGGTAGTTGTACAGTCTGAAATCTCATTCTTTAGTTTTTTTTTATCTTTAATCAATGAAAAATTAAATGTGATATAATACGATCAAGTATTATTAACTTACCAAAAGGAAATATATCGGTCTAATCTACGTGATCCAGGTAATTCGTTTTCATACTTGGAATTGGAACCAAACCGACAATCACCAGTTCCTGCAGGAATAGCCCAAAATCGGCCTGTTGGATCTGATGACTCCTACGCTCGATCCTTTTGCTTCAAGGTCTCCATAAAACTTGGCCTTACTTTATTTCATATGTTAAATCATGTTTCTTCTTTCCTGCGGTGGATGGAAACAAGCTTGACCTTTCTGCAAACGCAGTAGCCAAAAGTAGGCTACGGTTTTGACTCCTATCTTTCGCAAGGAACCGTCGTCGGTGACGGGACTCAGTCGATTTTTGACGTAATATTTCCGTTAATCAAACCCATTGACGAATTCGATATATGCTCCTCATATTATTAACTATATTTATGTTTCCGTATGCTTAAATTTCCAAAAAAAGTCGTAAATGCAAATGAAACATACTAAGCACTGGAAATCGACATGAGGCGTCCGCATGTTGTATATAATGCAAATTTCAATGACCCATTGGCAGCTCTCTCTTGATAGTCATCGCTTGAATACTCTTTTTGGGAGCTTCGCTCGCACAAGTGAAACCTAATCTTCATAGCTTAAGTCGTCTTTTTTTATCGCTTATTTCGAATCGATGCATGTGTTGATCTTTGGCTCTCAGTCGATTTTTTTTTATCCACATCCGGAGAGACATACGAAATGATCTCAAAACCCGCGACATAGTCTAGAGACCAAATCTTAGACCATACTCAAATAGGAACAATGATAGACGGACCATTTTCCATAATTTCCGTGACTTTTTTTTTTATCCGCAGTCGTTCCACGTCAATGCCGCGCGTGTTCCTCTACAGCGCATGCCCGACATTTTCGATCAATATCTCGACAGAGAAAGGAGGTACTTGTCCAAGAATATTCACGGGAGATTAATTTATAGCCCAAAAATTTCTGACGAAATAAAGCACAAGGACCAAAATAGCACGGCGCCTTTTGTCCCCCAAGCATAATCCGCTCTCGTTCTTCACAAACCCAATTTCGACCTTTTCATATACACCGCGCTCGCTTGCGATTCATCGGCTAGTGGGCCTTGCCACGGCCCATAACAACGGGCCCAACGGGACCGTCCGGGCTGAAAAGGGGGATCGCCGGAGACAAGGAGGCCCAAAAGGGGCCCACGCGCCGCCCCGAAAATTAGCAGCCCACCTCAAATCAGAGCTTATCCTAAATTGGGGGGGGGGGGCCCAAAACAAAATGCTTATTAATGAACAGTCACAGAAACGCCGTCCCCGCGAAACGCTCCACCAGTCCCCCCCCCCCCCCCCCCCCCCCCCCCCCACCCCCCCCCCACGCGCCCCGCAACCACCGCCTACTCCTCCCTCCGCAGGGAGCAGCGCACATGCGGCCGCCGGCGGCCGCAGAGGATAAAGGTCCCGCCACGTCAGCCGGGCCCCACCCACCCCATCCTCCCCCATCCTCCCCACCCATCCGAAAGCGCGTGTCCCTCGCGCGCGCCCGCCCCCGATCACTGACGTGTCGCCCGCCCCTAGTCCGTCGGTGGCCTACGGATAAAGCATCCCCCGCCCCAAGAAAAAACAAAAGAAGGAACCACACGCGTCGATAAGATCTCCATTTTCCGGGAAAATCTTTTTTAAATTTTCCTATCCCCGCTTGATCAATATCTATATATATATAAATCCTCAAATAAATATTTAGAAAAAAAAAGATAACGGATTATGTTGCGCGACTTTCCCCTCAGGCCCTCCTTCGACCAGAAACGATTGCATCGCCCGCGTCCCTTTCCGTCCCTGCCAAGAATCCCAAATATTTTCCCGAGAAAATAATACCCCGGAGCCCCGCGCGCAGCCGCCCGCCCCATTTTGCCGCGAAAATCATTGGCCGAAGGAAAATCGTTGCCTCGCTTAGGGCGAAATTCGGGGAAGGGATTTCGTCCGATCATCATCAGGACGTCCGGATTTTCTTCCGACGAGGTTGAAGATGATGGGGAGGCGGCAACCGGACCGTCAGTCCCGGGCCTTCTGCGAGCTCTCCGCCCTCGTGCTGAACCTACTCCGATCGCCCCCGTCGCCGGTCTCGTTCTCCGATCAGTCCCCGGCGGCGGCGGCGGGTTCGTCGTCGTCGTCGTCGTCCAGGGGGTTGGTGGCGCAGATCACGCCGGCGGGGTTCGCGTCGCTGATGCTGGGGATATCGCTGGCGCTGATGCTGTGCGGATCGGTCACGTTCTTCATCGGCTTCATGCTGATGCCGTGGGTGCTTGGGCTGGTGATGTTCCTGTACGTGGCCGGGATTGTCTCGAGCCTCTCGGTCTTGGGGCGGTCGATCCTGTACTACGCCACGGGTCCACCGGCGCCGCGGAAGGAGATTCCGTGTAAGAAATCTCTCCGTACCCTCGTGAGCTGTTCTGTCTGACTCTGTGTCCTGTCTCTGGGAACCGCTGTTGGGGCTGAATTTGTCGCCGGATCTTAAATTTCACAGGGCTGTTTGATGGATTTGGTGCTTAATCGTTCTATTTGATTTTGGCGGAAGCTTGTGTTGATGTTAGTGTTAGCTTTGTATGCGTTCAAGGGCTTGTTCATCAATTCCATGGGTCAGTTTTTGGGTTATTCACAGCAAAAAGGAAAGCAGGGGAGCAACTTATGATTAGGAAGCCAACTTTGCAACACTATGTAGTTTCTCAATGAAATTGAGATAACTTATTTGTGGATTTTTGGTTCCTAATGCTGCTGTTGGCATTTTCTTTTTTGTTTTTTGTTTTTTGGGCTCTGTGGGATCTCTCTGTGATGAACTTGTATTGATGCGAACCTCGGGTAGTCTATTTCCAGCTGCTTGAATTTGTTATGCTCGATTGATAATGAGAAAATTGGGCAAAAAAATGTCTTTTTGTGATGGTGTCTCTCCTCTGACATGTTCAATTTCGATATAGTTAGGCACTGTTATAGGTTGCCCTTTTTGACTTCCTTCTAACATGTGTTCTGTTCAATTTACATGATGTATGCTCTTTTCGATGAAATAAGGACGGATTTGGCATTGGCCAGTAAATACACGGAAAGTTTTGGAATTTGGAAGATGAGCATTTCAAGCAAAGCATATTCTTGTTGCCGTGATTCATATGGCAGCGATATTACAAAATCTTAGCTTGATTATGCTTTCTGCACAATGGGTCGTGTATGCTTTTCTGGAGTTTCACTGATTTGACTTTGCCATTGCTCTTCTGCCAACAGCGAAATTGCTGCTTGTGCTTTTTATAAGTAGATTCCCTGTGCAACACTCGCTGTAAATTCTTTTTTTGATTTGTAACTGGTGCAACTTTTTGACCTCTCCAACAAGAATGTAGAAATCATTTACTACAAATGAGAATTACTTCAAAACATTTCTAGTCATGTATTGTTAAACATATGAGGTTCTTTGGAGTGTACATCTGTATTGGATCGTGTTAAGAGTAGGATTCTTTGATCAACTTCCGGCCGAAGTCAAACCTGCTCATATGCGTCGGGGTGTTTGTACCTTGATTTTTCTATTCATCAAATTCATGTAGGTAGGGCTTGATAAAAGTTTGGAAGGGGAATAACTAATTCTTAGGCTTCTAGCCAAGTTTTCAGAATGTCATGGTTGGCTGCTGTTGGAAGTATTGAAAATGCACCTTCATTCGACGAAGCTCAAAGAGAATTTTGAGTTGAAATTGGCTTGCTTCGCCCAAAAGAATTGCCAAAAGATTTGGTTTGAGCTGTCCACAGAAATTTCTGCTCTGGTCAGTGATTATTGCCTCTGACTCTGTTTGTCTAGAATTTGGCTAGCTAGGAAAATGGGAATATTGACTGTAGCTAAAGGTTTTATATAACTGATCGAGTCAAATAGAATTGTTCACATTTGGTCATTTGGGCTTTGAGCATACGTGACGGAGTACATCGCTAAAACAAGCTTCACTCAGGCAAGTTATCGGTATCTTTGTTGTGCTTCTTTTCTTCGACCTTGGACATCTTGTTGTGACTCCACAGTCTTGTGATGGTTTCCTTTGTTTCTCACTTCTCTTTCCATTTACATTTCTGATGTACTTGAATTTTGTTTTTGGTCGAACTTGAAATTTATTTAACTGGTACACAAAATGCTCCACATGTCGGTCAGTTTCATGTTCAGATGGTAGTAGCTGTTCCTTTCCTTTTATCGTTCACATTTCGATCAGTTTCCTGTGTTTACATGTTTTAGAAGAGTGCAGCAATAGTCCATGGTTAATTTTCTAACATGTCCCTTTTATGAATTTGAAATGATCAGCATGGAAGCTATTGTGAATGGAAAGACCGTTTGGAGATGTGCTGAAGGGATGAATTATGTCCCAGAGGATTGAGAGCATAGAACTCGGTTGTTCTTGCAATTACTACTGCCTTAAGTTGTGAAGGGATGTATCGAGAACTGAAACAGAACAATCACGTAAAAGAAAGAGAAAATAGACGATGCACGAATTTACCCTGGTTCACCTTCAAATTAGGGCTACGTACTGCAAAGAGATTTCACTATATTTTCGATTTACAGCCACTCAACTTGTTATGATAATAAGAAAAATGAGCAAAATATATGTGTCATAATGGGCCCAAAATCTAAACCTATATAAAATCACTTAATCTCGCACTATACGGGCCAACTTAAATAAAACCCAAACCCATTGAGGTTTTGGGGGCACTGCCTCCGAGCCCCCGCCCGCTCATTGGCGAGTGAGGTAGCCGTTCGCTGACCAGGCAGCAGAACCCCCGTCGAGGAGTGTTGCCCCTAAACCCCTGCCCGTTGACCGGGTAGTGGGGTACCCATGTTGGGAGCGCTGTCCCTGAGCCCCTGCATTCCGCACATAGAGATCACATGTCGTTGGATAACACTTCAGTTTTCCTAAGCTTATGTGGGCGTACCCGGTGTGAGAAACAAAGGTTCTCAAAGTATTCGCCAACTCCATCATTCTCCCACTTGGTGGATACTTCGCGCAAATGAGAGTCTTTCTAATATCATTCTTATTCAATCCAATCGCAGTAAAGCACCATTCAAACTTCGCACCTGTGACAGCTTTAATAAAGAAGTCAAAACTATTTTTTGCCATGTCGACCTTTACAAGCCGAATCTCTTTCTTCTCTACCTTTTCTCGGATGAAATGATATTGTATATCAATGTGCTTTTCGCGTGAATGAAATGCAGGATTCTTAGCTAAATAAATAGCCCATTGATTATCACATCTCACATCTATAGCACCTTGCTCAAAATCGAGCTCCAAGCACAACCACCGTAACCATACAGCCTCTTTTCCAGCATGAGTAAGAGCCATATACTCAACATTCATAGAAGAAAGCGCTATCACGCTTTGCCTCCTGCTCATCCAACTCAACGCAACACCAAACAATGTGAAAACATATCCATTAGTGGACCATCTACTATCAATATCTCCATCTCAATCAGCATCTACATGGCCTACGATATTAAGCATGTTTCCATTCCATGTACCTTCAAAACATAAAAAAAAATTCAAAATTCCACGAAGATACCTGAAAACTCTTTTGATCACATTCCAGTGTTCTTTTCCTGGGTTAGATATGTATCGACTCAAGACTCCCACTGCTTGGGCTATATCCGAATGCGTGCACACCATAGCATACATCAAGCTACCCACTGCACTCGCATATGGAACTCGAGCCATCTCTTCAGCTTCTTCATCTGTTTTTGAATATTGTTTCGCAGATAGCTTGGTCCCTAAAGGTATAGGGGTATCAACAGGCTTACAATCTATCATATTGAATTTCTTTAATATTTCTTTTATGTATTTCTCCTACCCTAGCCACAGCTTCCGTTTCTCACGGTCCCTCCTAATCTGCATGTCCAAAATAAAATTTGTAAGCCCCAAGTCTTTCATTTCGAACTTTTTGGCCAACAACTCTTCACGGAATTCACCATCTTCACACTATTTTCAATCAACATATCATCCACATATAGCGTGAGAAAGACAAACTGATCGCCTATTCTCTTCACATAAACACAATGGTCAGAATTTGAATGCACAAAATTAAGTTGGAGCATGTACGTGTCAAACTTCTGGTACCACATCTTCGGTGACTGCTTTAGCCCATATAAAAACTTTTTCAATTTGCACATCAAATTCTCCTTTCCTCTCACTTCAAAGCCTTGTGGGTGCCTCATATATATCTCCTCCTCCAAGTCCCCATGAAGGAATGCTGTCTTTACATTCATTTGTTCTACCTCAAAATTATATGTAGCTGCTATAGACAGAACAAATCATATCGAGGTCAACTTCGCGACGGAAGAGAAAATCTCATCGTAGTCAACTTTCTCAATCTGAAAGTACCCCTTGGCTACAAGCCTAGCCTTGTACTTCTATATAGTCTCATCCGATTTCAGCTTTCGCTTAAACATCCATTTACACGCAATTGCCTTTCTATCCTTACGCAATTTACACAAGTTTCACGTTTCATTTTTATCAAGCGACTGCATTTCATCTATCATTGCAAGCTCCCACTGATTCGTATTATCCATAGATCTTGCCTCTTTTACAGAACTAGGATCATCTTCGGTAATGCTCAAAGTATGAAACATACTCAAAGCACTAAGTGAGTATCGAAGTGGTACCTTTAATTCATGCATCGATCTCCTGAGAGCCGGCATGCTATTTATATCCGGGTCTTCATCTGAATCTGCATCCTCGATTTCATTAACCGAGTCCCCTTGGTCCGATTCAAAATCAGACTCTACTAGTGTGCCTTGTGAAACCATCTCCACCGTTTCAATTTTAGAACTTTGTTCAAGCACTACCACTTTCTTGGGCTCATCATCTTTCTGTGTGCCAACCTGGGGTTGTGATTCACGAAAGACAACATCCCTGCTATATACAATAGTCTTTGATTATGGATTCCACAGCTTATAACCCTTGACCCCTTCTTTGTATCCGACAAATATGTTCGTCTTAGACTTGTTGTCAAGCTTACCCTGCTTCTTCTTGGGTACATGAACATATGCGTCACATCCAAACACCCGAATATGTGACAGATTCGGCTTCTTCCCAAACACTGCCTCATATGGTGTACGATCCTTTACTAATGAGGTTGGTGACCGGTTCTTCAAATAACTGGCTGTAGTTACAGCTTCTGCCCAAAATTCTAGCCCCAAACCTGCCCAATTCAGCATGCATCTTGCCTTTCCTATGAGTGACCGATTTAATCTTTTGGCTGCCCCATTCTGTTGAGGCGTTTATGGAGTCGTCTTCCACCTTGCAATACCATTATCCACACAAAATTGCTCGAACTTATCTGAACAGAATTCACCTCCGTTATCTGTACGAAAGATTTTGATTTTCCTGCCCAATTGATTTTCAACCAAAACCTTAAATTCTCGAAATTTCTCGAATACATCTGATTTACTTTTAATAAAATAAATCCAACTATATCTCGAAAAATCATCTATGAACGATACATAGTACCTGGATCCTCCAATAGATGGAGTTGGAGTAAGTCCAAAGACATCGCTGTGAATCAGCTCGAGAACCTCAGTTGCTCTTGTACCAGTGTGTTGGAAGCTAACTCGGTTCTGTTTTCCATGGAGACAGTGTTCACAGAACCCGAAACCCATAGAGCATTTTGGAACTCCTTTTACCATCTGACTTGAGGCTAAGGTAGACAATCCCTTTTCACCGATATGTCATAACCTTTGATGCCACAACATGGATGTATCATGTCCATCATGCTTTGCCTCTTTAGAAACGAACCGCTATCAACAGTCACTATTTCCTCGAGCAGCTTGTATAATGTCGCATAACGGACTCCTCATACAATCACAATAGAATCTCAAGTCATCTTACACGAATCCTTATCACAGCTAAAAATAACCCCCGAATCAGCCATAGTACTGACTGATAACAAATTTCTACTCATCAAAGGTATGTGCATCACGTCTAGAATAGTTTTCGCTGAGCCATTACTCATCCTCAGCTTCACCTTGCCACGCTCGACAATTTGAACTGCAGTATCATCTCTGAGCATGACATCCCCACCATTATATTGCTCATATTCACAAAATCAGTGTCTATGAGGCGTCATATGGTATGAAGCACCTGTATAAATCAACCATATATCCTTGTCTGACTGCGCCATACACGCAGCAGCCAAATACATATCTCCTACATCGACCTCCTTTTTACTCGAGGATGATTCAGCTTCTTTCTTAAAAACTGGTTTGTTTTTACAGTCCCGCTTCATATGGCCTTGCTCTTGACATTTCCAGCACTGTACCCTCCTCTCTCTACTCTTCGATCGCCCACGAGATTTGGATCTGGACCCTCTCTGATTCAAAGTCTTCTCTGCTGGCCTTCCCCTAGCCGCCAATGCCTCTTTACCGGAATTTCCCGATCCCTTTCTTCGTGTCTCCTCCGATAACAAGGCAAAACACACACTTGCATACGATAATTCCTTATCCCCACCATCGATCACCACAATCGGATTATCCCATGAATTCGGCAGTGAACAAAGCAGTGTTATTGCCTTATCATCATCTTGGAACTTAACACCGATTGATACGAGTTGATTAATCAATGTGTTAAAGTTATACAGATGTGTAGAAAACGAGTTGCCCTCATGCATCCAAAGATTATACAGTTTTTTCCTCAAAAACAGCTTATTAACTAAGGACTTACTTTGATACAGCGTCTCCAACTTTTGCCACAAATCTCTAGCTGTAGGTTTACTCATCACATTCATTAGAATTGAGTCCGTGAGACATAGCCGAATCAATCCCTTTGCTTTTCGATCAATCCGATCCCAGTCTTCAATCTCTTTTAGATCTGCCTGTTTGGAAGTTGTATCCGCTTCCTTCACCGCTTCCTTGTCTATCACGACACCAGGTTGCGCAGTAACAGGCCTTTCCGTTTCGATTGCCGATCAAAGATCTCGATCACAGAGAAGATCCTCCATCTTCATCTTCCACAGATCAAACCGCGTTCCATCAAATTTTTCTATCTCAATTCGTGATCCTCCTGACATCTCGAATAAACCTTATTTCCTCGAACAACTCCTGCTCTGATACCAATTGAAGGGATGTATTGAGAACCAAAACAGAACAATCACACAGAAAAAAGAGAAAATAGATGATGCACGAATTTGCCCAAGTTCACCCTCAAATTAGGGCTACGTTCTGTAAAGAGATTTCACTATATTTTCGGTTTACAACCACTCAACTTGTTATAATAATCAGAAAAACAAGCAAAATATATATATGCCCCAAATAAGCTCAAAACCTAAACCTATACGAAATTTCTTAATTTCGCACCATATGGGCCAACTTAAATAAAAGCCCAAATCCATTAAGATTTCAGGGGCGCTGCCTCCGAGCCCCCGCCTGCTCACTGGCGAGTGGGGCAGCTGTCCGTTGACCGGGCAGCAGAACCCCTGTCAGGGGGCGCTGCCCCCAAACCCCCGCCCGCTGATTGGGCAGCGGAGCACCCGTGTCGGGAGCGCTGCCCCCGAATCCCCGCATTTCGCACGCAGGGATCGTATGTCATTGGATAACACTTCAGTTTCCCTAAATTCACATGGGCGTATCTTGTGTGAGAAATAAGGGTCTCCGAAGTATTCGCCAACTCCATCAAGTTGCACATATAGGGACATTGAGATTACGGAGCTTTTCAAGTATTGACGCAGAATTGCGGATACCTTTCTCTTTGTAGATTCTGCGGATAATATTTCGAGATGGCTTTTGAAGTAGTTAGATTCAGAAATGATGTATTGTTGAAACCTTTTTTTAGGATAATATACAGTTCAATACCTGTTTTGGATGAGAGCTGGGGAGCTAGTTCTCAGTTCGTTTGTATCTGGTATTTTCAAATTTTTATTCCCATGCCTCCGAGTTTCTGTATTTGTAATCTTCAGGAGGTCAGCATTTTCGATTATAGTACTTTGATCCCCGTCTAAGGATCTCTATTACCTCGTTCTTTGACCTTTTTATTGTTGATTCGATGATGATCAGTTCAAATCTCATGATTCCATGATCATTCCATGTCGACTTCCATCATGGACCGAGGCTAGGTCAGAATATGCCGCTGCCCGTTTACTGGCAGGTGTGATGCTGGATAATTGTTGGGGAGATGAATGTGTTCAACGTTGTGTGTTTAATGAAACAACAGATTGAATGTGGGTTTGTGTCTGAGGTGTGTCTTCAAACACAGAATCGTCGTCCTTTGTCCTGTTATCTCTAAGGCATAAAATTCGCGCTCATCTGGAATCGGAAGTTGGACCGGATTATCTGAAGAAAGCTTCAAGAAACAGCTCGTGTGGCAGAATTGGCTTCATAGAATGCTGCTACAATTTAATACAATGATCGGTTTTATGCCGATCGCCAGCCTCTAGCCTGGTTTGGATTGTGCTGTTGTCCCTGGGAACTTTTCCAAACTGGACATAAGTTCGAGTCATTTTCATCGCGGCTTTGCCAGCATTTGAGGCGATGTAATTCATGTCAGTCGTTGCCGTACGCATTGGGTACATGCGATGCAAATCTGGAATCCATGATCATGCGGATTCACTGTAAATACTAACAACATAATCAGATGCTAAGCGGATCCCCGGGGATCATTTCGAGTCATTTGGTTTTCTAGTTTTCTGGGCAAATATAAGCAAATGAAAGAGTCTTAATTTGTGGTAAGTTTTCAACTTGAGGTAGTACCTAATCAGAATCGACTCTAGTAGAAACAACCGATCATGAGTGCATCACACCCGTTTGACTTTCAGGTGCATCCTCTGCGATCAATTTATCTGATTTGACCCTTCAAGCTCGGATCTTGGCTTTGCAAGTGCCCTTGCTTGTCAAGTCTCGAAGAAAATGGAAGGAGAATGAATCAATAGTCATACGCGTGCACCGTCATATATTGTCTGGGAGTTAACTATTCAGAGGGTGACAGCATGGCAGAGAAAACTCTCAAGAGAAGATCCCTGGCATTCTCTGTGGCATCGGCCGAAGAAACAGCACGGACCCAAGATAGAGCAGAGATCTTTGTCATAGCATCTTCATCACTCGGCTACACGTCCAAAATCAAGCAAACAAGCCCAACAAAGAAAAAAATGAAGCGGAACAGGATCACAACACAATAAAACCAATCAAAAGCGACTGTCACAGGAGAAAATAAAAGGAAGAGCGCCCGGATCGGTTTCGACTATCCGGTGTAGATGTGGACGCCGATGGCGATGAGGAAGATGGTGATGAGACAGAAGAAGATGATGGTGTGGACGAGAATGGCGGGCCCGCTCGTCTGCATGTTCCCGAACTCCACCACCCTCATCTTCCCCGGCAGCTGAAACAGCAGCCCCGGGCTCAGCAGTATGAACAGCACCACCGCTATGACCACCGGACCCCAGTCCGCCATCTCTCTCTATCTCTCTCAGCGCGCGCGCGTTATCGGGTGTCTCTAGCAACTTTTGGAGGTCTCTTGGCCTATAGCTGTTGTGACTTGTCTTCTTTATACGGAGGAAAAGAAGGGAAAAGGAGGGTTTGTGAGAGTTTGCCGAGTACCAAAGGAGGAAGAAAGGAATAATATCAATGCAGACCGAGCATCAGTGACGGGGAAGAAATCTTTCTGGCAAGCGGTCGGTGATGCGCTTAGCCCTTGTGCTTGGGCTCTGCATCACGTGCTCCGTCCTTTGTGTTGTTGTAGTTTTGGTTCACGAAGGACGATGCAGTGTTAAATAATGAATCCATTTCTTTCTCTATGAACGAGATCCTCGTTTGCTTTGCTCATCGTCTTCTCCATCTGTTTTGAACTTTGAAGTGCGGTGTAAAGGAACTGAGAACTAGCGCCCCATCAGGGAGATGGACGAATACCAATGCAGTAGTCGTTTTGGTGATTAGTGCATACATCAACGCGAAGAAGAGGGTATAGAAATCAAGCGGGTAACTAAAAACGAGTGGAACTATTTGGATTGAACTCGTCTTTTATGAAATGACGGAGAGATTGAGAGCAATCATCGAAATTCGCGTTTCTTATGACTTATATCCTGCTCAGAAATTCAATTTGTTTTGATAGTTTATATAAATTAAGGTAAGGACAAGAGTTGTCATTTATCAAGAGAGGGCTAAAGGGGCACCAATGTTGATTTACTTAACACCTGTGAAAAAAAAAAGATTCCTAGCCCTCCGCAGACGGGTTGGTCCCATGTTCTTATGTCCAAAACTTGGAAACATCTGATAGAAGATCCGGAGCCTTGGCCTCGTACGCTCCTATCAACACAAGACACGGGGCAATCCTAACTCTCTTTGAAAGTAGTAGGCTCACATACATAGCCCACAAAGGAAGAAGTAGCGGTATCAAGATCTTTTCCTCGTCATGAAGCACCTTATGTGTTGAAGTATCGCATGATTTTTTTTTGTTTATGAAGTTTCAATGGCCCTTATATTTATGTGGTCTCCTTTCATATGTTATCATTAAATCTCTTGCTTGACTTTTTCGCAAGAAGAACAAATAACCTTGATTTTTACTATAGTACCTACAAAGGAAGGTTCCTAAGTAGAAACAGATTGAAACAAACAAAAAAGGGTCTGAACACAGAGGCTTAGCAACGAATACAGCTATCCGTAAAGACTCACTGACGTCGTCATTGAACACCGCCATCGGTCTTAGTGCCCATCGTTCAACAACCGCCAGATAGTGCATGGATCAGGTAGGCAAATACACGTACAGAAAGTAACGGAGCTGACGCAAAAATTGATTCGATAGGACATTCAAAATCTAGGCTCCGTTCGTTTAAAAAATATTTGTTTGAAAAATATTTTTCGCATTTTCTAGTGTTCGGGAGGCAGAAAACGTTTTCCGTGAGAAAATATTTTCCTTCTCCCCCTCACAAAATAGCCTAAATCTATAGAAAATGACTTCTGCTTCTGAAAAACGGAAATCATTTTCTGTCAAACTCCTCCTTCCCCCCTCCGGTTGCCGGCCGCCGCCACCTGTCGCCACTCGTCCGCCACCGCCGGCAAAAAATATTTTCCGAAACTTTTTCATATTGGTTGTCGAACATCGGAAAATTATGTTCCGGGAAAACATTTTTCAGGAAATGACTTCCGGAAAAATATTTTTTAAAAACACAATATTTTCCACCAAACGAACGGAGCTTGAGAACCTTGATCAAATCAAAGAGAGAGAGCAGTCCAATGGCCCCCAAACCTGAGAGATACCCATATGGACAAACATGCAGGCTTAAGCGGCACGTTGTGCATTAGAAATGCTGGCCCGCCCAATTTTGACCCAGCTCGACCTGACCCGGTCTGAACATTTCAATGTACATCATAGGTCATGGGGGAGCTGAACAACACATTAGACCCGACTTCCGAGCCCAATTTGCTCGATTATCACGTCTACCATCTAGTACCTATCGACTAACAGGATAAAAAAGGAGTGGTGCTTGACAGGTAATTGAATTTCATAATGAGAAACTTTTTCTCGAATCACGATAATAATTGGCACGCGGTGACATTAGCTCGCGAATTGGCACCTCATGTTTAAAAACACCTAATGCAACATCTATATCCATCACCGAATCGGATGGCGCATTCCGTTTTAGCATCACATTCTTAGCCGCCCTCCTTTTTGTTGCTAAATTGAAGTTCGCTCGACCCGATATTGATTCAATATGCTTCAAATTTACCCTACCGAGTTGGATATTGTACCGACCACGGACTACATTGACAACTGCAATATACACTTGGTCATAACAAAGATGGACAAGGACGTTTTGCACAGCTTGGTCATGACAACATAGTTAAGCCAAACACAAAATACTAAAAATTGTCCGGAGAGTTTTCCTCAAGAGGCCAAAACTTATGCAGTAGGTGCCGCTGTATATCTTATTGAATGCACGAGTTACCCAGCAATCTCACGTGCTTCTTACTTAAATCCACAACTGACACGTTCATCTGAGAAATCACCTAACCAATTGACCCAACTGCAATAAATTAGTGTGGTCAGTTTCAACTGCTGTGTACGGTTAGCTTCTCGGTGACTTCTCCACCTACTAAGAGCCTGACCTCTCCCATTGTCATTAAAACGTGAGCAAACTCGGTCAAAGCCCCGTTCAAAGGTTGCTTGCCGTCGTTTCCCGTAATCTAGTCATGGCCACGGGCTGATTTCGGCTTGAAATCAGCCCGGTCAAATCTGAGCCCGGCCCTTTGACCAAGCCTGCGGTTTGGAATCGAAATCGGCCCGGTTTCAATTCTAGAAATTTTGAAATCTGCCTGAAACCAGCGGTTCCGAACCCGATTCTAAAAAAAAAAATAAAAAAAAATATTTAAAAAAAAACCTGCAGCAGGGCCTACACATCTACATGCCCTGCTGTGGTGCGACCCGTTGCTAGGGCAACCTGGCAATGGGCAACCTTTCAGGCTGCCCTGGCAACGGACAAAAATTTTTTTTTAAAAAAAAGATAATCGTTGCAATTGCAACGGTTATCTAGTTTTTTTTTTTAATCCTAAATTTTCTTCTCATTTTTTTCTTATAAATTCTCTCAATTCTCTCAAATTCTCTTCTCTCAAATTTTCTCAATACTCTAAATTTTCTCAAATTCTCTTAAATTCTCTCAATTTTCTCAATCCGCGCAATTCTCTCTTAATTCTCCCAATCAATCCGCTCAATTTTCTTAATCCACTCGAAATATGGCAAGTGGAAGTCGAGTGCCATTTAGCAAAGGTAAGAATATCATGACGGAATCCCATCATTCTTTTGATCCTCGTGATTATGCGGATTTTTAAGATGATGAAATCAGCATTTTTTCTGATGTAGAGCGCGTCCCAACGCAAGAAAGTTTTCATCCTCCTACCGAAATATCTACAACAAAAGAGGTGAATCGGGAATTTACATCTGACATTTGAAATCACTTCACGAAAATGGAAATATTTGATATTGGTCAAAAAAGGTATGATATAATTTATAAATATTGTAGCAAAATATATAAATATACATGTGGACAAAGATATGGAACATTCAAACGACATTTTAGAAGCAAACATCCAACCCAAACGGGAATCGATATCGGGCAACAACAAATTTCCAAGCACGTCAATCCTAACACTTCCCATTTATTTCGTTTTAATGAAAAAACTTATAAGGAAGAATTAGGTAAATTTGTTTACGTTGAGTATTTATTATTTAATTTTAGAGAAAGATTTGGTTTTAATCAATTTGTACAAAAAAGCACGTGCTCCACAAGCAAAACATGTTCCTAGAAATTCACTTAAACGAGTAATTAAAGATCTTTACAAAAATGGAAAAAAAGATTTACAAAACTTTTTTATGCAATTTAATGAATGCGTGCATATAGGTAGTGATATTTGGAGTGATCATTGGCAAATTCATTCTTACATTGGCATAACGTGTCATTGGATAGATGACGATTAGAGTATTCAAAAAAGAGTTATTGCATTTAGAGTTTTCGATGGTAAGCACATGGCAAATAATATTTATCAAATAATTAGGCAAATTTTAGAAGAATATTATTTGCTTAACAATTTTTTTTCAATTGGTTTTGATAATGCCGCGGAAAATACCTCTTCAATTGCCAATTTAGAAAATATTTGTAAACCCGCTTTTGGCAGAAAATTTTTTCACATTAGATGTGCTTGTCATGTTTTAAATTTATGTGTACAAGATGGTTTGAAAACTTTTGATGTTTTTCTTGAATTAATAAAAATGGCGATTCAATTTTTATGGAAACATTCACAAAAAATGAAAAAATGGGATAGATTTTGTAGAAAAAATAGCAAAAAGCCAAAAAGATTTCTAAGAGATGTTCCAACTCGTTGGAATTCTACTTTTTATTTGCTTAGTGAAACTTTAGCATATAAATATTTATTATGTGCATTCATTTCTAATAATATACCTCAGATTAATTTATACCCACAAGGGTGGAATATTTGCAAAAAAATTTTAGATATTTTAAAGGTTTTTAATAATGTAATTTATATTTTATCCGGTATTTATTATCCTACTACGCATTTATTTTTAGTAGAATGTATTAATATTGTCGGAGTTTTTGATGAATATAAAAATGATGTTGAATTACAACATACTATAGTAACAATGAAAATGAAGTGTTTACATTATTATAGCGAAATTCTCATTATATATTTAGTTACTTGTGTTTTTTATCCGTGTTACAAATTAGATGGCTTAAGTGATTATTTGCATATGTATTATCAAATGTTTACATTATGATACGGTAAATGTTAGAACCATATTAAGTGAGGTTAAAAACGTAATAATATAATTATATAATGAATTTTCTACTAAATATAATTTATGTGATATTGGATCTTCTCAATCTACCGAGACACAAAATGAGAATACAGGTAAAATTAATAGAGGGTACCAACTTTTATTACATAGACAAAAAAAAACAAAATTAAGTAATAGGAAATATTTCTGAATTAGAGATTTATCTAACCGTTTCCTTTAAGTTTACTAAATCCGAAGGTAGTACAGGTTTTTTAATTTTGGATTAGTGGAAGAGACACGCAAGCCAATACCCAATCCTTTCTCTTATTGCAAAACAATTTTTTCAATCCATTGTTCCATAGTTGCGGTTGAACAAGCATTCAGTGCCAGAGGTAATATTTTGGACGAACATCATTCAAGATTAGTTTCAGAATCAATGAAGGCTCAAGCTTATGTCGATGATTAGACGAAGGCTCAATACCGACAACAAGAGATAGATCGGAATAATGAATCCGAATTCTTTAATGATGGAGATACCACCGCTACCGGTACCGGTACTGGAACGAGTAGTGACGACTCAGGGTAAAAGAACTATTGGAGTTGACAAATATTTCGGGGACCTTTATTTCTCATACCGGGCACGTCCATGTGAGCTTAGGGAAACCGAAATATAATCCGACGACATATGACCCCTATGCACAGAATGCTTAGGTTTTTGGGGTCATTTTAGAGTATATATATTGTGCTCCTTTTTTTTATAGACCATTATAACAAATTGTAATGTGCTTAATGATAATTTATTAAGTTCAAGCCCTCTATTTCTCTCTTGTCTTTTTGTCCCCAAATTTGATTATAATTTATATTTTAATTATAATTTATATTGAATAATTCATTATTTCATAATTTTATAATTTTTTATTTTTTATTTTTTAAAATTTTAAATTATGAACCGGCCCAGAACTAGAACTGGCCGGTTCCGAACTGTGTGGGCATGACTACCGTAATCTGGGAGCTGCAGATTTAACAAAAACCAAGTGGGGAAGAGAGGAAATCGTGCCAAAGTTGACTTCACAGCACCAGCAAGAAGGAGAGAAGTTTCCACGATATGCACCGTCGATTTCACGATACCCATGTGAAAGAAATCGATTACGGTACTCGAATCTTGTCGAAAGAGCGACAACAATTTTGACGAAAATTGAAGGGTGATGGTAATAAAAGGGAACGGCGAAACAAATGACTCACGCTTTTCTGATTCCTCGAAGCAGGAGCGAGAGTTTTTAGCCAAGATACAAGTGAACCTTGATGGCTAGAACAAAGACAGAGACGAGGCAAACGTAGAGGAGCGAATGGACCATGATCGATGCGCCGCTGGTCTGGAAGTTCCCGAACTCAACGAACCGGTGGCGACCCGGCAGCTGAAACAGCAGGCCCGGCGTCAGCAGCACGAACAGCACCACCGCCACGAAAATGGGGCCCCAATCCGACATCACTTCTTTGATTTAATCTCCGACTTTTCGTTCCCAAATTCAGTTTTCTGTTAGCTTTCTTGGGAACTTAAAGAGATGATGAGTTGAGTGACAGCCAATAGAGCGGTACATAAGTGAAAGCGAAGAGGAACGACACAGGACAGTGAAGAGCCTGTGGATGGAATTAGGAGATGGAAAGCGTGGTGTAGTTTAGTGGTTGAAGTTGCATGAAGCATCATGAGGTGCAAATTTCTCATGTTAACGGGTTTCTCTGAATCATTGCGAATAAAATTTCTCCTACGAAATTATTGGAAAGACACATAATGACAAAAGCCACTGCCTTTGATCGCAACTTTCTATCGTTTGGCCATTTTGCGTCCTTCCCACAATGATTAGCAACCTTTTCTTTTTGTAAGAACGAAAATAAGAGGCGAGAGCCAATGCCGCTGCTCTACTTCTGGAACCAACCAATTCAGTTCTTGAATGGTTTCCACACGAGAACCAACCAAAGTTGACTGAGAAGTACTAAAATTTATCACAAAAATATAACTAAGTCCTGAAATTTTCAAAATGTGCAATCAAATTTTAAAATTTATCCTGAAAGTGCAATTGAGTCCTAAAACTTTTAAAAAGTACAATCAACTGTCACAAAAGTATAATTGAGTTCTAAAATTTTCAAAATGTGCAATCAACGGAATAACTAATTTGATAAATTTTAATGTTTGATTGCACTTTTTGAAAGTTTTATGCTCCAATTGCAGTTTCGCGATAAGTTTTAGGGTTTTCAATACACTTATCCCTTTTTTTTAAGGAATTCACAAGCAAAACAAATAGCCCTTATCTTAAATTACAATCGTTCACGAACCAAGAACTTTTCCCAATCGAAAATAATGCTGTCTGCATACCGCGTATGCTTCTCAAGAATTCTTGTCCTTATTGAAAACGAAAAGGAGAGAACATGCTTTACCCAAAAAAGAAAGGGGAGAACATGTTATCGTGATCCTTTCAAGTTTTAAGAGTCACTATTGTCGATAAATCGCTTCTCCCTGATCACCAATCCCTTTTTATCGCGTAAGTGCGACGGTTCTGATTGATTTTGACGCATACAGAAACGTTCAACTGGCTCGACATCCTCTTCGAAGGCCGAGTGCTGAGGAGAACGAGAAGACGACAAAACGGCCCGTGGGAACACACATCGTGCCTTCAATTATCAAAGTCTCATGATGTTTTTCATGCAACGTGACAAACGTTGTGTCAAAGCAAATGGGCAGGGACGGCTATGCGCTGAAGTCACAAAAGAGGTGATAGCAAAGCCAAAAGTGTCAGGATTGTTCCTGGTTTCTTCTCTTCTGCACTAAATTGGTGGAGACCAGACCACCACCCCAACACTGACTTATCCCTTCTTCCGTCACACGTCTCTGGTCAAGACATAAACGGAAAAAGTTGATCACATTCAAACCAGCCGGAAAATTGGAACGACAATCCTCTATGGTGCGCACTCGTACGGAGAAAACACGAGTCAAAAGGGTCGGAGTAAGAAAGGGTTCAGCTAATGGAGATGTCAACTTTTTTCGAGGATCAGCGACGCATAAACCATGTCATGCCAGGACCAATCGATGTCCGAATGAATCGCGATCCCTTGTTTCGGTAGACAAGGAGACATAAATGGGAGAAACTGAGGATCAAATCCAAACTAGCTGGAACGGCGATCTTCTCCGACGCGCGTGCGCGTACAGACAAAAAAATACGAGTCAAATGGCGGGATAAGAAAGTGTTTAGCTAATGGAGATGTTAACTTTTTCGGAAACCGGCAACACATAAATCATGTCAAGCCAAGAACGATCAATGTCTAAACGGATCGCAATCCCTTGTTTCGGTAGAAAAGAAGATATGTTGTTAGCTACTGAGTCGTGGGCGAGTAAATAAAAAATAATAACCACTAATGAAAGCATGAAAACTAAGGGTGATTGGTTACCTGTCCGGTTACTGAGATGACCGATTCCGATTCGGTTCAATGGAATCGTTCACTTTTTTTTTTTCACTACTTGATGCCATCTCTTCGTGTTTCCCGTTACTTTTTTTGAAAAAGATCTTAGTAAAATGACCCTAACTATATGTTCATATGTCTTCTAAGATAAACAAAAATTAAAAAGAAGATTCACAAATTACAAATCGAAAACAATAAACTAAACCAACCAATCATCAAGAGATAATGATTATTTTGCAACTATGAATAATCAACAAATTGAAATGACGAACCAAAAAATATACTTCACTTATGGTTTAGTTCACATTTTATTCTATTTTTTTTAAGAAATAAAAAGAAGTATATATAGTTGATCCGGTCTGATCCAGTGGGGTTCCCTTTGGAACTTAGAACTAGACTGCCCGAACGCTGGTCTCACTCTTAGAAATCGGGAACCAGACTGAAACTTCCATAAATCGGATCCAACCGGTCAATTCAGTTCGGTTTGAATGATTTTTTATTTGAGCGGTCCGTTTTGCACGCCCCTAATGAAATTAAAAAAAAAAATGAAAAATGTGTGCGCGTACGCGATTTTACTCCTTTTTAGTAGCTACTCTTTCCACTATCAAGAGTTAGACCAAAGAACGTCCTCTATTGGAGGGAGGCCCAAACCCAATGGCGCAGCGCCACGTCACCGAGATCTCAAACCCTCTCTCCGTGCATCCGCCCGCACCCGATCCTTCCCTGGATTTTCTTTCCCATCCTTATTTATTACATCCTTACAAGCCCGCCCGGCTTTCCTCGCTTCAGTATGAAACGGAAAGAAGGAAAGGGACCGAAGACCCGCCCGACAACGTACGGCGTGCGCCTTCGGTCAGAGTCAACACCGCGCGCGCGCTCGGTCGCTCCGCCGAAGCAGCTTCCCTGCTGATCCTCCAAGACGAGATTTTTTAACGCCGAGAACCGGTCCGCGCGGTCCTGTCGATTTCTACCCAACAACCCCTCGTTCACTGGGGAGCGAGCGCCCGCGCGGTGGGAGCTTCGCTCGGGGAGGACCGCTCGCTCGCTCGCTCGCTCGAAGCTCGCCTGCCTGCCTGCCTGCTGTCGCCGGGTTGCCTTCCCCCTCGCTCGACACCGCAATTCAGCTCGATCCTTGTTGATACCGGAAGCATGACGGCGTCTGCTGGTAATCCTTCGTTGTCGTTCGCTTGCGGGGTGGTGGGTTGGGGCGCGCTTCGAATTTGGGCACTCGAGATGGTTCGATTTTTGTGATGCTCTTAGATAGAGTAGGCGGATGTTTCGGTGAGCGTTCGGGGGTTTGATCGTTTGAACTCGAGCGTGTTGGGTTTTTTTTTTTTTTTTGACGAGGGGAAATGATGGGTTGGAGTGCGTAACTGTAGAGATCGAATGGAGAGAGGCATTCGCTGCGTTTGAGCAGTCTGTCTATTAGTTTTTTTTTAAACAACCGTGAGGGGAACCAGCGGAGCTATCTTTAGTTTAACATGCATTGTGGGTTACTGACATAAGGGTCTCCACTTCCTAGGTGATAGAATTAAGGCGGGACTTGTATATACTGATGAATTCGCCACATGCGTGGTCTTGGTTTCTCGGTTCGCGAGCTTTTTCTTGCATTTTATGTTACGAGGAGGATATCAATTTCATAGAAGAAAGGTCCGATGCTATGATGGAAATGTGGGGTAGGGTTGGAGGGAAAAGTCAATAAGGATGCAGGGGATACTTTGAACAAAGATCTCTTGGGCACTTTGAACAAAGATCTCTTGGGCACTTTGATTTCATGGATGATACGAGACTGGATAAGCTCAAAGGCCTAAGGATCCCTGCAGTTGACCTCACTTTAGAGGAAAAAAAACGGTTGATTTTTGTCCTGGCATTGTTTTTATTGTATAAAATGGAAAACTTTAACAAGTCTTATGGGCTAATGGCTGCGTTAAACTATATTCTTTATGCCTTGCATCTGATATATTGGCATGAATTCATTTGCCTGGACGGTATTTTCTCTTTGTTAAGACTTTGCTGTGGCGGAGCCCTTTGGTGATTATAGAGATAGTGGCTCTTTATTGGTAAAGAAATTCATTAGGCTACAATTTGCACTATAATTCTATGTAGTCCTTTTTGTGTTTGTGCTTCCTCTGGTCTTTGTACCTTTTCATTTGTCGTGCCTCAAGCAGAGAAGCACTACGTGAAAGTTCGATAAATACTCATTTTTCTGAATCCTCAGGATACAGCATGGATGATCTCTACCAGGAAGCTCAGTATCGTTGGCTCAAACCTGCAGAAGTCCTTTATATTTTGCAAAACCACGAGAACTGCCGGATTACCCAACAGCCACCTCAACGTCCAAGCAGTAAACTTCACCTCCTTTGTGCATCACTGAATAACTAGCGCTCTTGAAATCCTTGGTTAGGTCTATAATGAATGGCAATGTGCTTATGACAATTCTTAACAGGTGGATCCTTGTTCCTTTTCAATAAGAGAGTTCTTCGAAACTTCCGTCGTGACGGGCATAATTGGCAGAAAAAGAAGGCCCAGAGGACTGTTGGGGAGGCTCATGAACGGCTCAAGGTGTGCTAATCTCTGTTAATAAGTTGCAAGGAGCTCATAATATGTGATAATCATGGTTATTGTCACTTCCTTCTGCTGCATTTTCCATGGCCGTTATCAACTTTTCTGTGTCTAACAGGGTATTTCTATTTTTTAAATATGCCAGAACTGACGATCAAATTCATTTATATGTTTAGGTGGGAAATGTTGAAAAATTAAATTGTTATTATGCACTTGGAGAGGACAACCCAAATTTTCGGAGGCGCAGCTACTGGATGCTTGATCCGTGAGTGTAAATATTGGTAGCATGTCATATTCTCTTGTGATTATGCTTGTCATTACACTTTATGATTCCCTCCCTTGCTTGATTTAAAAGATGCAACTGCTACCACTTGAAACTGGAAAAAGAGCACTCAACGAATGAATGGCTTCTAGTTTAATTATGTAATTGATATAGCACACAAGTACTCTGTGCAGATGAATACTGCCTTGACAATTTCACCTTAGTGGCCAACTTATCTAGTAATGGCTAAACGAGTGATCTTACAGTGCTCTGTTATGTGGGTAATAAACAACACAAGTTTGTGCGTTGGAACTTTAGAAGCCCTGCTACATAGAGTATTCCAAGCAATATTCAAGGTGAAAGCACCATTTGGTATTATGAGCCAAACTCCCTTAAGGTGGCTAGCAGCAGTTAGAATGTGTCCCAGTAAAACTGATCGTGTCCTTGGCCACTCCCACTCATTTATGTCAATTTACCAGAAAACTTAATAATAGCATCAATTTACCAGATTGTGTTGTCTCGCGCCTTCTTTCCCTTCAAAATAGCAGCCTCTCATCTTGGATGACAGCCAAAAGAGCCTCCTTTTCAACATATCTTCAATACGTCCATTCAAAATGACAGAATTGACGAGCAGTATCACAGCTTCTTATCCACTATGTAAACTGTGAGATTTTTTTAAATCACAACCAACTGTTTTAAAAGCTTAAACTGTTAGATAAAGACGTGGTTTAATATTTAATTATTCTAACACTCCCCCTCACGCTTAGTCTGATCTTTTTGCCTAGTACTAAGTGTGTACATATCTAATTGAAGAGACAAATGGGGCTTGGAAAGATTCGAACTCAGAACCTCCAGCTTTGATACCATGTGAAATTTTGTGGGACCACGGCCAACTGTTCCAAAAGCTTAAGCTATTAGATGAAGGTGTGGCTTAATATTTAATTATTCTAACATAAACAGTCTTAGAAAAGCTTAGTAAACAGTCTCAGAAAAGCTAAAGCATGAAGAATGTTGAACATAAATGTCCAGTCCACCAAATCCGGACACCTTCTTAAGATCAGCCTTAATAAAAGATGTAGGAGATATTTTCTCGACAAGCTCTTCAGCAAGAAGGATATTGTCATCGATATGCCTACCCTTTATAAAGGGCGACTAATTCATGCTCTCTGGTGGCACCTTTTTAAGCCCCAAAATCGGAATTCTTGAAATCCATCCATACACAGCATCACAGCATGAAATAGGGTAGAGAGTTGGACATCTTTTAGGGTTCGTACCACACCCACCTCCGGTCCTCTTATTTCTCTTCTCTAAGATGGAGAGTGGGACACAAATTCACTAACACCTTGCTTTTACTTTTTTGGTGGGCAGGGCATGTGACCACATAGTTCTCGTTCATTATCGAGACATAACTGAGGTCAGTTCATAATTCCTGGATCCAGCTTATATTTTATTTGATCATTCTATGATTAATCAAGTTGTCGAGTGTACATATCTCCAGTCCCTACAGTCAGCCTTTATTTGGAAGGTTAAGTGGCATCATGACAATAATCTAAGCTTCTTCCCTACTAGATATGTTTTTTGAAGTTGATAATTTTTAGTTCAAATTGGTGAGCACCGCTTACTTTTTGTCTGGTCATTATTTTATCGTCTACTTTTTGTTAATGGTCCCAGGTCCTTGCTTGTTTTATTGCTCCAATGTCATCTACCAGATGTGGTTGATGTATATTTTGAGCGCAATTTTGACAACTTAAGTTTTTGGAAAAAGCATTTACTATATAGGACATAGCACAGCTCAAGAGCATGTATCATAACACACTCTCTCTCAGTGTTATTTTGACAAATTTTCTTGTTATTCTGATCCTACCCCTTTAATCTGTTTGATGCGGTTATGTCGTGATTAACGTGTTAGGTTCGGCTTACCTTAAGTGGGAGCATCGAGAATTATGCTTAATATACATGATGGGCCTATTTTTTGACAGTATAGGTTTCAGGGAAGAACATTTATCTAATATATGAATTTTTTGTTTTCTTTACTGGGGTTGACCTTCTAATATACTGCTCCCAATCCCACCCACCCATGACCACTAGGCCGACTGTGTAGGGTCTATCCAATATTATTGGATTTAGCATCTTTCTTTGCCTGTGTTGCAGGGCAAACATAGTTCTGGATCCAAAGCACTGTTTTCTCCAGGGTCATCGTCTGCTTTTAGTCATAGTCTGAGTCCCAGCCCTTACTCTATTCAGAATCAAGGTTCTGCCTCGCTTGACTCTTGTCAAACTCTGTCCAGTTCAAGTCCTGCAGAAGTTACTTCTGTCAAAGCTGTCATCAACCATGGGATGGATAACTTGGACAGGGTGGAAGGAGCAGCACTCTGCAGTTCGTCTGATCTTAATATGAGTAAAGCTTTGAGGAGGATTGAGGAACAGCTCAGTTTGAATGACGACACAATGAAAGAAATTGATCCACTATTCCTTGATGATGAATATTTCAATTCAGTAGGATTTCCGGACTGCGAAAGGGAGATTTCTCAGCAAGATCAACATGAAGCATTATTGCATGTTTCAGACCCTGTAAATTGTCAATTTCTTAGTGAAAATAATGGCGTGCAAGATGTTTTGAGCAACTATATGCCACATAAGGATACAGGTATCGCTTCTTTTTTTTTTTTTGTGCTTAGAGTGGCAACAGTCTGTTGGCTAATGGTTGACATAGTACTACTTATCTTACGAGGTGGGATTCTGTAGCATTATGCGGGGGCCACTTTTACATTTTAATGTTAAGAATGATCTGTAGCCTATAGTCTGGACCCATACATTTAAGTACGAAACCCACCCTGACTGGGCAACTATCATGTTAATGTAGGGTTCTCCATCTGCTATGTTAACCTTTGGTTTCATATTGAACAGTATTTTTTAGATTTGGTCGCATGTCATCACTTTGAGAAACATACCCCAAACTTGACTCGTTAAGGAACTATATGTGATAGGATCATTTTTCTATGGGGTTGGCAGGTGTCAGGAGTATTAGGATTTATATTGTTGAATTTGTCACCACTGATGTCTCTTCAGTATGTTGGACTCCGTTCATTGTCTTAAAACTTCTCATTAGTGCTCGCTCTCATCTGCACCATGAAATTCTTATCTCTGTATTGCATGATGATAATGCTGCTTTGAGAAGCCAAGTATACAGACTGAAACGATCATGATTTTCATTGTTTGCATAAAGAATTTTGCATGTTGCAACTAAAGTGACATCAAGTTTCTAAATGACTGCAAAAGTAAGCAAAGCAACCAAAGTTAGCCTCCTCGAATCATAATTAACCATAAACAATGCAGCAAATGAATTTTCATTTGCAATGCCACAGAGCTACCCCAATTTTTTTTATCACAAAGTAGATTGTACCTACTTTTATGCAAGATCTTATGTTCAACGAGTTGAGTCTTATTCTCAAGTCTATCATAATTGAGGCAGATCTTCTCTTCCTTCTTTGTCTAAGTCTCAAGGAGGAGGAAAAAGAGAAAATTTTGACTTGCCACTTATCATAAGTTTCATTTAGTTAAACAGCATTCCTAGAAAATTCAGATTATCTATTTGTGTCATTTGTTGCTAATTTTTTCTAGTAAATCTAATAGAGGCTAGTAATTTCGGTATAAGAAAGAGACTCTAACTTTCATCTAATCAACAATATTATTTGTCTGAAGAGGAAATGTTGTGTCTATAGCAAATGCAATTGAAGATTGTGAGTGTAAAAGCGTGCAGGACTCATGCAGCTGTTTTCTGCAGATGATAATGGCCAGGATCGTCTTCAGGCATTTGAACAGGCAGATCTGGTTAAAGTAGAATCTTTTGAGTGGACAGAAATGGAGTCATTCTTGAGCTCGTCAGCCAATGGATCCCTAGGGCAGAGTGCTCAGATACCAAATGAAAATGTGAGTCATAACACGAGTGTGAAAAGTTAAATATTCGTATATCTGAGGATTAGCTTGTTTTCGTGAATTTCTTACTGGAAGTGTTCTAGATGTGCCTCTATGTTGAAACTGAGGATTTGCCTACTTGGCAAATGTCACTTTTCCATTCGCTAAACTTGGGTTGACCTTTCACCAATCCTTCTATCTAGACAACACAACTATTTCTATACATAACCAGTTTAGTGCTTTTGAAAATGATACCAGACTCATATAAGCGGGCATGAGATATTTCCTTTGGGATAGTTGAACAGCTTTTTGTAGCAGTGTTAAGGAAAAGGCTCAAGTCATGTGTGTGAGTTGTGTAGTGGTAGCATGTGGTTATGGGCATATACGTTTCAATAAAAAATTAATACAGTTCATGCTATAAAATTTCAATTAAAACTTGTCTTTCCTGAATGGGTGTTGTCGCTTATTTGGTCAATGTGCTACAGGAAAAATTACACTCTTTCACAGAGACGGGACCAGCAGAAGGACAAGAAGGCTATCTCCTGTCAGATGCTACTAAGAACAGGGATCCATGTATGATTATTTTTTAGAATACTGCATAACTGCATAATTATTATTCAGTTTAGTATATTATGAACTTTTTGGAACCGTGCCATTTCTATTTAGGGCAGTGAACCGTACCTTAAGTATATTTTAATTTGGGTCTATATTCCTGTCTAACAAATGTCGTAAATCTCTTTCTTTAGCAGCCTCATTGTTGCTTTCTGAACTTGACAATTTCCAACTCTCTGTTTACCCTTCCATGGGAGAAACTCATGGGGCGAATCCAGAATACTATCCTTTCTTGTTTGGACAAGGCCAACCAGGAATGTCAGTTGTGGGAAATTCATGTTTGACTGTAGCAAAAACTCAGAAATTTACAATTGAAGAAATATCTCCTGAATGGGGTTACACCACTGAAGCTACAAAGGTAGGTATGAATTGTTACATTGTTTAGACTGAATTGTAAGTGAATTTTTTATTCTTCATTCATTTATATATAATGATTTGTTCCTAGTTTATGGCTGCATGTATCATGATTTTTTCTAAATCCTGCCATTTTATATCTTAAGGAGAGAAAACTGGTAATATATTAGTTTCTTCTTTTATTCTTTTGTAGTCCTATTACCATGTTTATGCTTTGTCATTGTGGTGCCAACTTTTGGCAACAGTATAAATTGCAAATGATTTGCTTTAAAAGAATTGCACGTTCTCTAGCTTGTGTATATATTCTATAAATGGTTCGTAAACCAAGATTAAAATCCTGAATCAGGAAGCATTTCATCAAATTGTAGATGTTGAATTAACCAACAGTATATGGTGCATTTGAATATTTTGACCAATTTAACCAAAAGTTCTGAGTTTATCGACTTTGATGCTGATAGGAGAACTCAAATTGCATAATTGCATGGCAAATTAATTAAATACATTACATGCTGAAGAACTAGAATTATTTGATAATAGTGGCTTTGATGATGCCTTATAAACAAACCTGTTAAACATTGATCTGATCGTAATAGTTTCAAGATGTGCTCATATGGAAACAAGAAGCTTACAGTGTTTTGGAGTGAATAGATGAGAAATAATCTGTCTCCAAAACACTGTAAGCTTCTTTTATCACCAGATGCGATTCGATCTGGTGGGTTCCCTTTTCTTTTCTTTTATCACCAGATTATTTCTGTCTTGAAATGAATATCAATAATTGATTATTCATCAGTAAAATCTCATATTGAGAGTTAATTTTTGTTTCCAGAGTGAATAGATGAGATTGAATCGCATCTTGTGATGCAGGCAGTTTACAAAAGAGCATGTATCTGTGCAGAATACAAAAGAGCATGTATCTGTGCAGAATATCGATTTACATTTCAATTACTTGAAATATGACAATTCAAATATGAGAATTTATTAGTTTTTCCATGCAGATCGTCATTGTTGGATCTTTTCTGTGTGGTCCGTCGGAATCTGGATGGAGTTGTATGTTTGGTGATATTGAAGTTCCTGTAAAGATCATTCAACAAGGTGTCATCCGCTGTGAAGCTCCTCCTCACTTGCCTGGGAAGGTCACCCTTTGCATTATTTCTAGCAACCGGCAGTACTGCTCCGAGGTCAGCGAATTTGAGTATAGAGTAAAATCGAATTTTTGCACTCACTGTAACTTGGAACAGACAGAAGTTGCTGGGCACACGGAAGAGCTGTTGCTGCTCGTTAGGTTTGTGCAAATGCTTTTATGTGATTCAGCAATGCAGAAAGAAGATGGTGTTACTTCAGGAATTCATGTTCTGAGAAATTTGAAAGCTGAGGATGATTCTTGGAGTCACGTCATAGAGGGGCTTCTGGTTGGCCATGAAAATTCATCCGAAACAACTAATTGGCTTCTTCAGGAGCTCTTAAAGGATAAATTGCAACAGTGGGTTGCACTTAGATCCAGGCAAGAACATGACCAGGGAGGCTGTTCCTTGTCCAAGAAAGAGCAAGGTATTATCCACATGATTGCAGGCTTGGATTTTGAATGGGCTCTGAGCTCAATTCTTGGCTGTGGAGTCAATGTAAATTTCCGTGACATTAATGGATGGACTGCTCTCCATTGGGCTGCTCGTTTCGGAAGGTATGCAGGAGCATCTTTTTCTATTTTTTTGGTCTGTGAACCACAATGATGCTTATTTGGAAAATTTAGTTTAAAGAGAAGAGTAGTTTTAGACTTGAGGAAGGCACTTGGTAACATCATTATCGAACACTTGTAGTGTTTTACTGAACTATCAGTTCTAAAAGGAAAAAAAAAAAAAAAGAGTGACTTCTTTATCATGCGAGTTTCTTTTCTTTTTTTCATTGGTCAGATCTAGGTTATCAAAGAAAATTACTTTCCTGGTTTTAAGCATGAAGTCACCTGAGTAGCTCACAAGCAATAGCATGCCCCTAGGAAATGGAAATTCAAATATTTTAAAGTCTGCTAAAGCGACTGTTTAATTTTTTTAGAGGTTCATTTTCAAAAAGAGTGCACAGTGCCTTCCTGCTTCTTAGTACTTAGATATGATGGGGATTTTGAAGAAACATTCCACTCCACACTTTTATCATGTCAGTTTTCGGTTAAATTCCAGTTTAGCTTTCTTTATTTTTAATAGAGCATGATCCACTCGCTCATCCCTGTTCTTATATTCTGGCTTTAACCATGTAATATAGTAGTCAGCAGTAAGTAGTACTAGAATTTTTTTTTCCTTTGGCATAGTAAAAGCACTACAAATGGAAGCATCTTTTTTTCTGCATCCATTTGCCATGCTACTCGTGTTTAGATTTTCTTCTGCCACTGAAGCACGTGAACTAAATGGTATGAGACATCATTGCTTCATATTTGACAATTTTTATTTACCGTTATTTTTAATTCTTTGGATTCTGTCCTTTTTGGATAATACTGTAATAAGCTTTATGTAGTAGATGGATATGGGAAACGGCTAAGCAAGTAATGAGGAAAAAAGAAAGTCTGGGGCAAAGAGGAACATTGAATATCTGGAGTGTAACAACTCAACCGCATCCTTTTCAATGTGGGGTTCAGGTTATTCGGATCGTTCCACATCCTCAACTGTACGAATCTGCTCTAATACCATCTTTAAACGATCCAACCCGATCCATGTGTGCAAAGCCCCCGAAGGAGTGCTCAAATGGTGGCCGTTGGGATTGATCTGTACATATGAATCATTTTACAAGTCCTCTATCATCTAGTGTAGGATTTAGAGTGTCACGATAACAAATTACTAAACTAGGGTATATAAAAGGGTGAGTCTGGTGGCCCTGAATCGTATAAATTTCGAAAGTTCTCCATGAAATCCAATACTCATTACTACTTGCCTTCCAGGCAGTTTACCAGCAATGCAGAAAACTTCACATGTTATTGGGTGATAAGCTAGGAATTCCTTTCTCCTGTTGATCTGCATCAATGTCTTGTATCACACCCAACGCTACCCATGGGCTTTACATAATATACAGTGAAGTATTACAATTTACAAGTCACATTCCATCTACATCAGTTTACCCCTTTTTGCCCTAGTGACTTGTCATTGTTGTTAAAGATGCTCATATCAAATACCTGGGTTTACTCGCATCCATAATGAGTCACGTTTTGACTGTCTACAACTTTTGAATTAGGGAAAAAATGGTTGCTGCGCTGGTTGCTTCAGGGGCATCAGCTGGAGTAGTCACGGACCCCAACTGTAAAGATCCTGCCGGTAAAACTCCTGCGAGTATTGCTTCCTCCAGTGGACATAAAGGACTAGCTGGCTATCTGTCGGAGTTGGCCCTGACCAGCCATCTTTCATCTCTTACACTCGAGGAGAGTGAGCTTTCGAGAGGCTCTGCTGAGCTTGAAGCAGAGAGAACTATAAATAGCATCACAAATCAAAATCTAACTTCCAATGAGGATCAACTTTCACTACAGGATACCTTGGCTGCGGTTCGTAATGCTGCTCAGGCTGCTGCACGTATACAATCTGCATTCCGTGCGCATTCGTTCAGGAAGCGACAGCAAATGCACGCTGCTGCTGCTGCTGTTGCTGATTATGGCATCAGTTCAGGTGACATTCAAGGATTCACAGGTATGCTGAAGCTTTCCTCACGCAATGCTCGTGACCACAATTCAGCTGCATTATCCATTCAGAAGAAATATCGAGGCTGGAAAGGTCGGAAAGACTTCCTAACATTTCGCCAGAAAGTTGTCAAAATACAGGTATCCTCTTTGGAACTTCTACAGCAAGTGTTGATGTGGGGATTGAGCCTATGCATTTTGCATCTGAAATACTTATTTACATGCTTCAAGGTAGTCCCGCTGTAGAGGAACTTTGTGATCGTGTTCTCTTGTTCTTGCAGGCTCATGTGAGAGGTTATCAGGTAAGGAAACATTACAAGGTACTATGTTGGGCTGTTAGAATTTTAGACAAGGTTGTACTGCGATGGCGGAGGAAGGGGGTTGGTTTACGAAGTTTTCAGAAGGAGACAGAATCTATTGAAGATAGTGATGATGAAGATATTCTCAAAGTTTTTCGTAAGCAAAAGGTGGATGCAGCTGTTGATGAGGCAGTTTCACGAGTTTTATCCATGGTTGATTCTCCAAATGCACGTCAGCAGTATCGTCGCATGCTTGAAAGATACCGTCAAGCTAAGGTTAGTCAGTTGTAAATCCTTAATCTGATCACGTCCTTAGTGTCGCTATCTTCCTGATAGTTATGACCAGGAGTAAATAGTCTATTCAAATTTCCTAGTCATTAAAATATATATAATATATACATGTATATACATTAGTTTACTTATACTCCCAGCATGCTGCTGCTGTAATTTCTCTACTTCACAATATCTTCTTAGGATCCCATGTGGAACATCTGAGATAATTCTGTGGTTTTTTTTTTTTTAACGTAAGATAATTCTATGGTTGGACTGTCAAGAAATGGAAAAGAATTCCCATTTTCAAATTGAAGTCAAATTTTAGGATGAAGGAATTGAAAGAATGGATTCGTTTACCCAGCCTCTGGATTCAAAAAATCTCTTTAGAGCATTTTCTTTATCTAAATGGATTGCTTGCTTCTCTATAGGTGGACACCTGCAAGGAAAGCCTACTCTTCTTTATTACAAATTCCGCAATAGTCAGTAGGTGTTGTGTGTCACAGGCATTATTTTGTATCACCGCCAAACATCTGCTTGCTCGTTCTTAGCAGAGATAAAATGCAATGCGTGGCTCATGCACTCTCCCTTTCCAGCCACTACAGAAGTTATCCCTTTTCAGTCAACAAATGCTCACACGGTTTAATTCACTCGACCGTGGCAATCCCCCTAGTAGAAATCCTATAGGTTTACCCTGGAGCTCACAAAAAAGCACACAATTTCGTCATAATTATACAGTGTCTACCATATTAATAGTAGAGTGATCTGCGCAAAAGTTTACCTTTTCATTCTTCCAAGGAGCATGACTGCTTAGACACGAAAAGCCTCTCAGGGTGCTTTCAGGGTCTACCATATTAGTAGTAGAATGAATCTGCACTAACTTTTTCCCGTTTCTTTCTCTCAAAGAGCATTACTGCTTAGACTTGGACAAGCCTATTGGGGGGGGGGGTACTATCACCTCAATCTATTATTATTTTGCAAAGACCCAGTTGGTGTTAGCTCTACATAAAACTGAGAAAATTTTATTCCTCTTTGTCCCTCTTGCATTGGGTAGATGAGACAAATTGTACATATGAAACACGATGACGGAGAAATGCTTTGCTGCTGCTATTTTCATTGGTAGTTAGGTGATGGAAATGCAGTTAATTTAATATTGAGGGAATAATGGTTATTCGTTCCCTTAATAATTGTGAGTTGCCTGTCTTATGCTCTATTAAGTGTGAGTGTGTGTGGTGCACGTGCACAAGTGCATGTCTGTGCGTGCGCATGGAAACCACGGGTATTCCTCGCACCAAAATCTCGTGCGAAATGATTCTCCATGTTTGTCTGTGCGTGCGCATGGAAACCACGGGTATTCCTCGCACCAAAATCTCGCGCAAAATGATTCTCCATGTTTGAACTATTATTGCAGGCTGAACTCGACAGCACATCTAGTGAGGCAGCACCTTCACCTTCTGTGGAATTTAGCAATATGGACGACAATGACTTCATGTACCAATTCCCATGAAGGTTCTAAGACGTGTAATTCATGCTGCATTGTGTATATTTGTCCAGTATAGCATTCTGATTGAGCTTATGTTAGAGAGGATACCGGTTGATTGTACAGCCATATTTGTAGCGTCTCTTAGAAGACTGAAAACGTGTAAGAACTCCTTAGCGAACATGTATTGACTGATAAATTGTCATGAAAATGTGTTCCTTTTTGTTGTTTGGCAGTACTAAACATCAAATGTATTTTCAGTCTCTCCGGATCTCTGTGATAATCAACTAGTGGTCAAGGAACTGAAAGAAAGAACATCTGCTCCATATTTTCCCGTTGGGATGATCTAGGGGTCTCGATGAAATGATTTGTTGTTAGATGTAAGAAACATGTTTAAATTTCCCCAGACAACGGTTATAAACAAGCTCGTGGTTGAACTATCAAAACAAAACACTAAGTCGGTAACTTGAGATCTAATTGCGTGTGAGTACCTCAATTAGATGCATTCAGTACTCTTGGATTTTGAGGTCTTCGATTTCTCTTTTCTCAACTGAGATTTTGAGCGGCAATGGAACAGAAAAAGGGAAACCGGGTCTTTTACCTCCTAAATAAACAAGGAAAAATTATCCAATCAATTCTAACACTATTATACAAATGTCAATTTAGTTAAAAAAATTTTAACTTTTATCAATTTAATCTTAAAATTTTATTTGAAATTTCAAAATAATCTTTTCGGTCAATTTTCACCAAAAATAGTTAATGTAGCGGTCCGGTCACTGTCAATTATCTTACCAAAAATAGTTTATGTAGCGGTCCGGTCAATGTTAGTTATCTTACGGCACATCACAAAGTCAGTAATTTTATCCTACGGCACATCACAAAGTCACCCACGGCACATCACAAAGTCAGTAATTTCTGACGAAAATTGACTAAGAGGACTATATTGGAATTTGGCACAAAGGCTTAAAGATTAAATTAGTAAAATTGAAAAGTTGATGACTAAATTGACGTGTACAATAAGTTTATGACTGATCTGACAATTTCCCCATTTAAAGATTAATCTCTGTTAATCCACTTGCTATGGTTGCAACAACCCACCGTATAAATCTGATCCCGGGTACATTAGTCCATCTTTCAGAAATGCTGAACATGTAGTGTTCACCCTAAACGAGGAGCAGCTTGCATAGACTAAGACTATCAACCGTGCCGCGAATTTTTGATCAACCAATCAAGCAGGGACCATGTGCAGATCATTTAGCCTGTCCTGTGGTACCAGAAATGAACAGAACCGACCAAGGGCTTCTCAAATTGACTAAGAGACCATTGTCCAAGGAGATCCGATAACTTCGCAATTCATAAGCAAATTGCAAACAGAGACGCATCAACGGTAGTTATATCACACAAGGTTCTCATAAATATTTTTTATTCTATCAAAATGAAAGCTTAGATCGCTCATCTGATTTCACCTCTAACTTGTAAAACAAATGATGTCCTGCAATCCATTTCAAGCGAATCCAAATAGAGACGATAAATGTAAGCCCGTGCAAGCATGTGTTACCTCCAATTTTAAGAAAGATCTTTAGGGGCTACATCAATTGACGGTACCATGAACACTTGCATAAAATGGTGAACAGGTCTATCGACACCAACGAGCAAGGAACACGAGAAGACAAGCAAAAATGCAATTAGAGAACTGTAAGTCAACATTCTTGCAAACCTATTATGCCCGCAAACATAGTATAGGAAAAGACCCTGTTGTCTGTAGCGGCTATAATGCAGTTCTTTATTTATTTTTTTTTCTCTTTTCAAATCAAGCACAAAGATCACAAGAAGTAGCAATCTGACATAGGCGACTCCATTCGAACATGAATTCCAATTAAGACCTCCTCAGTTCCATCTTAACGAACAGTATAGAATCTATTTTCAAATCCCACCAATCTCAACCAAGACATCTTCGAACAGTACAGCAATAGAACATCGAAAAACACCAACTAAAAATCCCAGGCAGTAAAGCCTAGGAAAATTACAGAAATAAGACAAATGGTTCATCTTTTGACATTCAAGATCAAGACAAGGTGGCCTCACAGTTGTTGGATCGAAGATGTCAATACCGTCTTCATGCATAGTTCAACCGAAAAATGTCATTCAATACATAAAAGCTTCCTTGTGGTGTTGGCATTAAATGGAACATCTGAGAGCAGATAACATCACGGCAGAGTGTTAGGCAAATAAAAACAGGGCAAAGAAGTCGAACAAATAACTATACAAAACATGAGTACACAACTTGTATAATCACAATGCAATACACCACTGCATTGGTAATGTATCAAGCATTAATGTGAAAAATGTGACTTAGTACCTCCTAGAGTACCAAAAAAAGGGAGCCAAAAGGTCAATCCTACTCTCATTCAATACTTTCTAACAGGGAATATAATATATCTTACAATATCATGAACCCTGCGTCGAAAACATCCTGCCAGACTGACCAAACCTTTGGGATATAGAAAAGTATCCAATCTCATCACAAACTAATTCCCCACGTAGTCGCTGCATGGTAGACATATGTATCTCCTTGCTGAGCGCTTCTTTAAGAGCAACTATGAGGTCTAATTTTAGGTAAAAATGGAAAACCAAATGACAGAAGGACGCAACAAAGTTAAGCAGATACAACATCCCCAGATAATAGAAACTATAGATGGACATGAAGCAAATCCGGAAAGATTCCCAATATATCAATATGGGAAGCATGATATTTAAAAGAATCCTTTTTGGAAAAATGCAGTCACCGTTGCAAGCACTTTTAGGTACTTTTCCTTGGCAATGCCATAACCTATAGTTAACACAGAAAGACAATTAAAACTGACAGCAGCAGAAAAGATGGTGACAGCACCAACCGTTCATGCCTCACATATGTTAGAGAGCAAAAGAAATTTTAACACTTGAAAAGAATATGAAGAAGAATTCCTCAGTGGCCAGCCACACATTTGTGTCGGGAAACCATTTATCACAACTTTCCACACAACCAAGAGACAAAAAGTAGATTGCCTTACTGCCCAATGCCCCTCCCCACCAAAAAAAGGGCAGATGCCAAAAGCACATTAATGCAATGCCCCTTTTATGCTAGAATGTACAACTGTAAAGGCCAGCTTTGTCGCAAGTCTACAGCAAGGACAATTGGCAACTTCCAAGGGACTTGTAACATAGTGGGCATAGAATTTCTCCAATAAAATAACACGAGAAATTTGGAGAGAGAGAGCAAGAGAGAGAGAGAGAGAGCGAGAGAGAGAGAGAGAGAAACAAGTCCGATTTGATAAAGAACTTGCAAAAAATTAACTAGAAATGATACCTTAAAAGGTAAATTTCTTAAGGCATCAACCCAAAGTAGAAGAAGAAAATTTAATAAAATTTTGACAATACTCAAATCCTATTTGACAAGATAATCCTTTCAGGTCTCTTATTTGGGTTGTGGATCCATGCAATGTCTTTTCACCAAAATCAGATGGTAATGGAAATACTACGATAAATATCAACTCATTCAATATTGTGTGCTACACTGGAGATGCTCTCATCGAAGGATGCCGTTGACATTGTGAGCCGTCCATCGTGCTGATGTGCTCTCATCATCCCTCTTTCCCTCCCAACTTTCTTTTGAACATAGTCTCGTTTTCTTTCGAACATAGTCTTGTTGTCCAGTCATGCACACTAGAGATTGGACCATGTCTAATTCCCAAACTAGGAAGCAGCAACAAGTAAATCTGATTTTTCCAATCTCGTCCAACCAAGAAAAGTTATGCATGTCAAAATTCTGCAGTTCTTTAAAGTTCTGGAGGCAATGAGCAACCTGCTGGTGTTTTCCACCAATATGCTGTCACTAGTTGCCAACCGGTGCAAGTCAAAACAAGCCTCTAATATTTGTTATTCCTAACTCTCACTTTCCTAAGTAGCGCAAGTCAAAACAAGCCCATAAATGAAACAAAGAGTGGGTTCTAGTAGAGCCATATACACTCCTACATAAAGCCACTTCATAAACAAGAGATTGGAAATAAAAGATCTCATCATATCATATCAGCTACGACTTTTCATCCCAGTAACTGAACCGCATGAACAATAGGAGTCAATTGGCATGCCACAGCGAAGACCAAAATATTTGCATATTAACAGAAGTGGCAACATACTAGAACGGCCAGATCTCGATGCCCCTAAAGAAATAGCATTGATAGCCTTTTTCTGAAAGCTCATCAAAGCAACAATTCTGTTCACTATAAATCTTATAAATATGTAATCCATTAACAATGAATGAACGGATCATATTAGGTGATATTCAATCAATTAATGATCATCATCCAAACCACCCTTTGACACTCAAAAGCAATTTAATAAAATACAAATGAATCTCTATGAATAAACAGAAGAAATTACAAGATGCGAGATCACTGGCTCGTCCACAATCAAACAGAGATGGGACAGCAAGCAAAGAAACAAATCCATGCTAATTACTACCAGAGAATCGCATCCAATGTCATTTATCCCAGACACACTGCAAAGCACAACAAGTTAAAGGCGAGAAAACCGTTGATGCAAAATAGTCAAGCCAACATGATACCAGCAAATCAGAGCAAAGGATTCAATTCATCGGTCGAATCACCACCACATGCGCCGATCACGCCGTAAATCTAGCCAAGGAGACAGGAAACAAAACGCTAGCTTCCACAAACCGACAAGCCTAACGCTGACAAATAACAGCAGTTCTTTCGACACGCATCGAATCAGATCCAAGCCAAATCAACCAACGGAGAGAGAAGGGAGAAGGGGGAGACACCGAAAGAGAGACCTGGCTGAACTTGAGGGCGTGCTGCTCGCCGACGAGCTGGAGGTTGCCGCTGACGAAGACGAGCATGCCGCCTGCGGGGCCGGAGGGCTGGCAGTCGACGGTGGTGATGCTGTGCTGGCACTGCTGGAAGGGGAGGGAGGTGAGCTTGGCGACGATGCTCGGGCAGCCCTGGATCTTCTGGCCCTCGAAGGTGAGCATCGACCCTTCCTGGTACAGGTTGGCCAGGCCCGCCCGGTTCGCGTCGAACGTCGAGTAGTAGTGCTCCACGAACGCCTTCGCCACCGCGTCTGGATCCATTCTCTTCCTCAGATCGCCGACGCCGCCGCCGCCGCCGCCGCCGCCGCCGTCTCTCTCTCCTTCTCGTCCCTTCGAGCCTGTGCTTCAGACCCACGCGACGAACGAGAGGGTACAGAGGAGAGAGATTATAGAGAGAGAATGCTAGGGCAAAAGGGCTGGCTATATTGGCATATTTAGCGAATTATGGGTTTTATATATATATATATATATATAGATGTTCTTTTTTCTCTGTTTATTTTTTTTGAATTATTGTATTTGGAAATTTTTCGATAGGATATTCTACTAGTATAAAGAAAGGATGTGTTTACTAAAAGTACCTAAACTTGTTCCGAAATTACAATTGAATTTTAAAACTTTTAAAAAAGTATAATTAAATCTTGAAACTTATCAAATTAGTTTAATCAAGCCCTAAAGTTAACCCCGTCAATTTGTTTGACAGAAAATGATGATGTGGCATTTTTAAATGAATTTCTATCTCTTATGTGGCATTTTTTTTATTATTATTCAAATCTTATTTAAATTAAATTTAGAAAAACTAAAATTTCAAAAAAAAAAAACTAAAAAGAGAAAATGAGCTTAGCTTTGGAGCACCACCACCCATCAATGGCCCTAAGTGAGGGTGGCCGGCCCTCTCCAGCCCCAGGCGAGGCATCATCGGCCCTCGCCTAAGGCTAGCGAGGCTTGCCCAGATGTGGGTTGAGGGCACTCAAATATAGGCAATGCCTAACCTTTGCCTAGGGTTGGCGAGCCTCACCAATCCCGGGTGAGGGTCGCCAGTGCTTGTTCGGGGCTGGTGAGGATCGGCCACCCTTGCCAGCCCCTCTAACGATGGGTGGCAATGCCCCACGGCAAAGCTTCTTCTCTCTTTTTCTTTTCAATTTTTTAAAATTTAATTCAAATTAGATTTGAATAATAAAATAATAATTAAAAAATACCAAGTAGGAGAGAGAAATTCATTTTAAAATGCCATATCATCATTTTATGTTAAACAAATTGATAATGTTAACTTTAGAACTTTATTAAACTAATTTGGCAAGTTTTAAGACTCAATTAGATTTTTTAAAAATTTTAGAACTCAATTATACTTTCATAACAAGTTTTAAAACTTTTAGTGAACATATCATATATCTAATCTAAGGTTTCTCATCCAAAAGAAGGTTCAATTGCGTCGGTTTTCCGAAATGGATGGCTCTTTTTTAATATCTATCTGTACTTATATCAAACCAAAATTATAGTAGTCATCAATGCCAATCTTAATCAATCTATACTTCTATTAAACCAAAATTACTGTCCCAATTTTCTGTTTCATTTATATATGCTGGAACATATAAAAGGCCGTGCATCTCACTTTTCTAATGGGAGTTGGCTTTGTTCTCAAATGGGGAGATCTTTCATTAATGAATTTGTCACCGGTTACTTCCCTCTGTCACATGTTGCATGCTTCCTTCATGTCAAGGATTACACGGCTTAGGTAGCGAATGATAATCATTTTGTTCCGGAATGAGTTTCTGAACCAAAAATAGATTTTTCTATTTCTGGTTCCTATATGAGTTTTTGAAAAAAAAAAACTCGTTTGATAACAACAAAAAATTTGTATTTCTGGAATAGAAACCTATTTGATAACAGTACAAAATTTCTATTTATTGAAACAAAAACCCGTTTGATAAACAACAGAAAATTCTATTTCCAAGAACAGAAATCCATTTTTTTAGAAATGGAATAAAAATAATAAAAAAACCGAAAAATTCAGAAAAATCTTTAAAAAAATTCAAAAAATCCCAAAAAATTGAAAAATTCCAGAAAAAATCATCAAAATGTCGAGAAAATAAAAAAAATTTCAGATTTCGGGAAAATAGGAAATTTGTTGAATTTTTTCAAAAAAAATCAAGAAATCAAAAATTTCAAAACTTCACATGATTGCTTAGAATACCTGTGGCTATCCACTTTTAATGAAATTTAAATTTTTTTAGGTACCCAAAAAAAATCAAAAAATCAAAAATTTCAAAACTTCACATGATAGTTTAGAATACATGTGGCCACCCATTTTGAGTGAAATTTAAATTTTTTAAAGTGCCCAAAAAAATTCAAAAACGCAAAAATTTCAAAACTTCACAAAATGGCTTAGAATACCTGTGGCCACCCATTTTGAGTAAAATTTTAATTTTTAGAGGTGAAAAAAAAGTGAAAAATTAAAAATTTCAAAACTTCACAGAATGACTTAGAATAAATGTGGCCATCTATTTTGAGCGAAATTTTAATTTTTTTAGGTGCAAAAAAAAATCAAAAATCAAAAATTTCAAAACTTCACAGAATGACTTAGAATACCTCTAGTCACTCACTTTGAGTAAAATTTAATTTTTTTTAGGTGCCCAAATGGTATTTTTGATTTTTTTTGGCTCCCAAAGAAAATTAAATTTCCCTCAAAGTGGATGGCCACATGTATTCTAATCCACTCTGTGAACTTTTGAAATTTTTTATTTTTTATTTTTTTCGGCACCTAAAAAAAATAAAATTTCGCTCAAAGTATGTGGTCATATATATTTTATGCTATTCTGTGAAGTTTTGAAATTTTTTTTTTTTTGCTTATTTTTATTTTTTTCCAACACTTAAAAAAAATTAAATTTCACTCAAAGTAGGTGGCCACAGGTATTCTAAGCAATTCTGTGAAATTTTTTATTTTTTATTTTTTTCGGCACCTAAAAAAATTTAAATTTCGCTCAAAGTGAATTGCCACAGGTATTTTAAGCCATTCTGTGAAATTTTGAAATTTTTTATTTTTTGCTTTTTTTACTTTTTTCGGCACCTAAAAAAATAAAATTTCTCTCAAAGTGGGTGGCCACAGGTATTTTAAGCCATTCACTGAAGTTTTGAAATTTTTATTTTTTTGCTTATTTTTATTTTTTTTGCATCTAAAAAAAATTAAATTTCGCTCAAAGTGGGTGGTCACAGGTATTCTAAGCCATTCTGTGAAGTTTTGAAATTTTTTATTTTTTTATTTTTTTCTGCACCTAAAAAGGTTTAAATTTCGCTCAAAGTGAATGGCCACAAGTATTCTAAGTCATTTTGTGAAATTTTGAAAATTTTGATTTTTTTCTTTTTGTTTAATTTTTTTCAGCACCTAAAAAAATAAAATTTCGCTCAAGTGGGTGGCCACATGTATTTTAAGTTATTCTATGAAGTTTTGAAAATTTTACTTTTTTGCTTTTTTTTTTCTTCTAAAAAAAATTAAATTTCGCTTACAGTGGGTAGCCATAGGTATTCTAAGGCAGTCTGTGAAGTTTTGAAATTTTTTATTTTTTTATTTTTTTCGGCACTTAAAAAAATTAAAATTTCGCTCAAAGTGGATGACCACAGATGTTCTAAAGTCATTCTGTGAAGTTTTGAAATTTTTTATTTTTTGCTTTTTTTATTTTTTATTTTTTTTTGCGGCATCTAAAAAAATAAAATTTCGCTCAAATTGGATGGCCATAGATATTCTAAGACATTCTGTGAAGTTTTTAAATTTTACATTTTTTGATTATTTTTTTGGCATCTAAAAAAATTAAATTTTGCTCAAAGTGGGTGGCCATAGGTATTATAAGCCATTTTCTGAAATTTTTTTTTTTTATTTTTTTTTTGGCACCTAAAAAAATTTAAATTTCACTCAAAGTGGATAGCCACAGATTCTAAATCATTTTATTAAGTTTTGAAATTTTTTATTTTTTGCTTTTTTTTCTAACCTCAAAGATCGTGACTTCTATATGAACATGTGTTTTGAAAAAAAAGTTCTCTAAAAAATGATTCTCATTTTTAGTTTAGAAATAAAAAACCTACTTTTTTTTTTGTTCTGATTTCTGGTTCAGAATCGATTCCAGAACAAAAACTTGTCCCAGAAATAGAAAAATAAAATTGCATTACCAAATAGGTTTCCGGTCCAAAACTGATTCTGAGAACAAAAAATCAGTTATGGACAGAGCTAGAATGGTTTTCATGCGGTACCTTAGTAGTTTTCATTTGTGACTTGGAGCACAGATCAAGGTAGGGCTTGATATATCGGTGAGGTTAGGATACGAGGATCGAGTCATGCATTAGATCAAAATCGCCATTTGTGTATCAAAATACTAGTGAATGGGGACAGCGTTTGACTTTCTCAAATTCTAATCAATTCCCTTGTTTCCCTTTTGCCAAATGAAAAAGAAAATTTATTTATTTCTCCAATTTCATTGAATGGCACCGAGATCTTAACTGAGTAGTACCATTGTCTTCATCATCAGCGTATATTATGCTTTGTGCTGTAAAAAGTGTTCAAGGTGATAATAGTACGATATGAGGATCATGTCCGAGCCAACATTGGCGGGACACATCAAAATCCACTTCTAAAAGAGCAAACCACAACAATAGGACAACTGGAAATTGTCGACACTCTCTAATTAAGGAAAAAGTATCAAAAAAGTCATAAATCTTTTGCATTAGTGTCGATTTAGTCCTAAACCTTTTTTCAGTACTAATTCACTCCTAAACCTTTTGCATTGATACCAATTTAGTGTTAAACCTTTTTTTGGTGTCAATTAAGTCCTAAACATTTTAAATTGGTGTCAATTCAGTCATAAACCTTTTGTTTTTATACCAATTTAGTCATTTCGGCCAATTTTAACCGGAATTTGTTGACGTGGACGCCTGCTGGCCGGCGACCGATCACCGATGCCGACATGGATAAATTAAATAATATTTTAATTTTTCCTTTTTTTTTACTTTTTTTTTTGTCTTCTCCTTCTTCTGGCTGGTCGCCAGTCCGGCAACCGGCCAAAGGCCAAAGGCCGGCGAGGTCGACCTCGCCGGCCACTGGCGAGGGCGGCCTCGCCTTGATCGAGCGAGGCTCGACCTCGCCAAATCAAGCGAGGTCGAGCCTCGCCCGACCATGGCGAGGCTCGCCCTCACCACGGCCTCTAGTAAGGGCTTGAGGCTCGCCATGGTCGGGCGAGGCCAAACCTCGCCAGATCTGGCGAGGTCGAGCCGCGCCCAACCAAGGCAAGGCTGTCTTGCCAGTGGCCAGCGAGGCTACCCTCGCCAGTGGTCGGCGAGGTTGACCTCATTGGCCTCTAGTCTCTGGCTAGTCGCCGAAGTGGCGATTGGCTAAAGGAAGGAGATGACCAAAAAAAAAGTGAAAAATAAAGAAAAAAAAATGAAAAAAAATAAAAATTCATAAAAATATTATTTAATTTGTCCGCGTCGGTGCCGGTGACTGGTCGTCGGCTGGCATGCGTCCACGTCGGCAAATTCCAGTCAAAATTGGCCAAAAGGATTAAATTGGCACAAAAACAAAAGGTTTAAGACTGAATTGGCACCAATTTAAAAGGTTAAGGACTTAATTGGCACAAAAAAAAAGTTGAGAACTAAATTAGCATAAATGCAAAAGGTTTAAGACTTTTTTGGCACTTTTCCCCTCTAATTAATGTTCGGATTCCAATGCAGATGGGATTATCAACATCAGGACACAAGGAATAACAATCAGCCAAGGCATGTCACCAAGCAGAATGTACCCCAACAAACTGTGCACGACACATACGAGAGCAACAGCAATAAGAGCTTATGCAAGTCGGAACCTATGTTTATATCTGTCTCCCCATTTGATATTGACCACCGTGAAGTTTTTCCAAAAGCTATCATGGTACGAGTGTATAGTGAATATCAAGCAATTCTCAATGTTACTAACTAATGTACTCAGCATAAACACATCGAGAACTACGAATTTAAGCTCAAAAGGAAGTTGAATCCACAGTATGATGCCAAGCTTCTGGTGCAAAGCATAGTTGAGTCTATGCATTGCAGGAGTCTAAACTATGTATGCACTGCAGGAGCGTAACCCATCTATTGATCCATGACTAATTAAGCTAATGAAAATTCTTCATTTGGACAAGATGTAACATCAGAGTACTGGGGGATGCCTCCTAAACAGCTGCAAACCTTTCCCAATCCACTCTAACAACACTCGTTCACAAAATAAAACCCACCCAGACGCACAAAAGTACCAGGTAAGCCCCCATGCTTACCGGACAGAAACCGAGTAAAGCTGATTGCAGGTCTCATCTTTTCTTCTGAGGAAAAAGCCAGTACGAATTTCAAGTAATACATTGTTCTCAATTTAAGTTTCTCTTGACCAAAGAAAGAAAAAGGCATGTAAATGTGACAGGATTTTCTGACCTAGTAATTTAAGGAGAAGGTTCATATTCTTTCCAACGTAGTGATTTTTTAAAATTTACACTCATTGAATATACTCCGCTATGAGAAAGGCCCAACATGCTCTATTCTGAGAGTCACGTCGTTATGAACGTCAAGAATAAAAACCGGATCCAAGAAATGCAACAAAAGGTTCCTAGGTACATACTCGTTCTGAATTAGGTCCCATGCTCCGTTTTGAGAATCCAGTAACTATGAACATTGAGAACAAAATCCTGGATTCATTCAGAAAAACATAAAAAGAATAGAGGAAAAAACCTGGGTGGTAACATGGGCTCGGGAGTTTTGAACAATACAACTTCACGAATGCGTCAAGTTCACCTGCTTTAGGCACGTAATGAGTACACACACAGAGAACATGATCAAAGATAGGAACAGGAAAGGAAATCGAGATTTGGGCATAATTTTTGTCACACTACTTAAGTTACTGGCGGAGACTGGGCTACAGTGGTTAAGATATGTTTGAGGTCGCTGAAGCTCGGCTGGATTGTTGTTCGCCATTGACCCACACCCCCACATCCCAATACCTAGCCTTCGTTTTGGAGCATAGAGAACAGCGACTGCAGGAGCAGTCCTAGCAGCAGCAGCAGCAGCATCGGCAATTGTATCTCGGCCAAAATATACCCATTTTGGCTTTGCATTATCTACAGATTTAGCAGAAGCTGCCTCATTTGTATCAAAACACGTAATCAAACTATTCTGAAGAGACTTGAAGGGAAGTGCTTCTGCAGGTTGCAAAGATAAAAATTTGAACGTATAGGATGACAACGGAAAAGAGGGGGTACGTGTGACCAGAGAAGCACGGCCAACGCTGGAGGCGGCGGTGTCATGGTGTGTTTTCGGAGAAGTCGAAGGCAGAGTAGTCGAACACTCTCAAGATCAAACACTAGTCCGCTTAGGTTTTTTTTTTTTTTAAACACCTAGACGAGGACTATGATTACAAATAAAAAATAAAATAAAATAAACATCAAACACTATATATATTTCTTTTGCGCTAGGACTTTCTTTGTGGTACCCGTCCGCATCGCGTGGTTCTGAAGCACATAACCAGAAGGAGAGAAGACGACGATTGATCAAGAAACCATGGACCCTGAAGTAGAAGCGGTGGCCAAGCCGTTCGTGGAGAACTACTACAGGACGTTCAGCGCGAACCGGGCAGACTTGGCGAACCTGTACCAGGAAGAGTCGGTGCGGACCTTCGACGGCCAGGAGATCAAGGGCAAGGAGGCTATCCTCGCCAAACTCACCTCCCTTCCCTTCCAGCAGTGCCAGCACCACATCAGCACCATCGACAGCCTGCCCTCCGGTGGCGCAGTCTTCGTCCTCGTCACCGGCAACATACAGCTAGGCAGCAAGCATGACACCCTCGATTTCTCCCAGATCCCTCTCTCTCTCTCTCTCTCTCTCTCTCTCTCTCTCTCTCTCTCTCTCTGTATTTATTTAATTCTTTTTTTGAGTATCGAGTATAGTTTATCGAACATCGCTTGTCAGCAGAATTCAAAGATTCATATATAGCGAATTGTTGTTGCTATGATGAAGTTTCAGAGAAAAGCTAACTTTTGGGGTGATGCCTAAAGAAATTTACCCTTTCTAAAATTATTATTTCTTCTCTATCAAATCGGACTCGTCATCCTCAATCGATCAATCGGTCTATCTCTCCCCCTCCCACCAAATTTATGTTACCTGTCCTCGGAAGTTTGCCAGATGCCCTCCTCGTAAACTCGCTCCGGTGATGATGATTCCTGAATTTGATAAATATAACATGCAGATACGACCTTTGGCTCCCTTTTTGGTACTCTAGGAGTTACTTCTGTCATGATTTTCACATTTTTGCTCGGCGCGTCTGGTGTATTGCTTTTTGATGATACGAGTTGTACGTCTCAAGTTTGTCTAGTTATTTCCTCTACTTCTTCTTCTTCTTCGTCCCCCTCTTTATTTGCCTAACGCCCTGCCGTGATTTTGCCCTCAGATGTTCCGTTTGAAACCAACACCGCAAGGAAGCTTTTTCTGTATCCAATGACATCCGGGCGAACTTTGAATGGAGACAGGATGGACATCTTGGGTTGAAGAGGTGTCGTGTTCGGATTGTCCGAGGCGGTACTGAAGAGAGAGCGACAGCACACTACTACTAGGGTAAAAGAGTTGCTAGTATCAGAGAAGGCGAAATTCCCTAAAAAACTCTATACTTTGAGTTCAACTCCAAATCTAGCCTAAACTTTTTCTTATCTCAAAATAAATCTTCAACTTTCATTTCGGCCCTAAATCTGTCCTCATTGTCCAAGTCATCATTAGTTCTCTAAGGTGGCATCCGCATGTACAGCCACGTTAGAAAACACACATGAGAAGGAAAAGAAAAATTGAGAGAAAGAAAGAGGAACAGAAGAAAAAGCAAAAAAGGAAAAAAGAAAAAAGAAAACTTGAGAGAGAGAGGCGGCCATGGCCGCTCAAGCTCCCGGTTGCAACGAGCACGAATCTCGACTGGCCATGGCCATGGCCACGGTTGCCGCGAGCACATGATGATAAAGCAGGGCACGCGAGCAGACAGAGATGGGGACAAGCGAGTGGGAGAGAGAGGGGCGACGGCGGCCATGGCCATAAGGCACGGTGGCACCACTCACCTGTAGGGTTCGTCAACGAAAAACAACGCAGCGGAATATAAAACCCTAGACAGGATCCATGTGTATATTAAAATCGAGATAAAAGTTCGGTACGGACCTTTTGCAAATCGAACGAAAATTAGCAGTTAATTGTATCTGGATTAGCGCTCCAAGTGTTGCGCCTCTACCGGTATCCACACACGCGAACAGAAGTCTCCGACGATCAAGTGCTAGCTAAAAATCGTGAAGTTCTTTTTCTTTAACGCCTTTTTATTTTCAATACTCTGTCGAAAAACAAAAACCCTAGACAGAGAACGATTCTCTATCTATTTATACAACCTCATTATCTAGCGGAATTAAAAGAAGTGGGCCAGGCGATTTAGGCCCGCCAAATCGTCCACCTTTAATTGTTATCTCATAACGTGCACGACCGCGTAGATAAGTTGAATAGGAGAATAAATTAAAATCTACTTCTTATTTTAAGTAGATTCCGGCGCACAGAAAATATTAATTTAGTTCGCTTTTTGTATGCGACCCTGTAGGTTCACTAAACATTAGCATTGTGCTCAAAACCCTTTTTGGCCCACAAGTCATAAGCGATCTCTAGCAAGACATTATAACTACCTAAGTATAGTAAATGTCGATATTCCGACACAACCTAATCCACAATTAATATTAGAGTATCAACCTTGATTGATTCCTAGGGCAGACTACTAACATCACCTAGAAGATCACAAGCTTGATTGACGCACCGAGCAAGCCGCCTGAGAATGGGAAGACGCTAGCTTAGAATTACAGGTAGACCTCAAAGGTGATACCTCACCGTCAAGCCCAAATTTGTACGAGCGAAGCCACTGAAGGTGAGAACAGTCGCGGGCAATTCTCTTGAGGGTTAAGATAGGTAGCAGATAAGCAAGCAAGAGCGATGCCATCATTTTGCTCTATTGCAAGTTGGTCCCAAAACCCAATTCACATACTTGAAAGATGCCGGCTAACATGGATCGGATTCGAACTCCAAATGTGGGGATGCACTCCTGAGCATTTTCCAAATCAAATTCCGAAGTACACCAACTCAAATCACAACAAAAACAGAGCTCGTTTCTCCATATAGTAAACGAAAACAGAGCTCCGTTTGCTCGTGTTCTCCGCTCAGACATCATGCTGAGTGGCCATGACAGTCGCACCCGAAGTTCGAGCGACCATGGCCTCCGCGAGCTTCGTGGCTCGGAACTCCAGCGGCCATGGTCGCCGTGAGCTTCGTAGCTCGAAACTCCAACGGCCATGGCTGCCATAAGCTCAAAGCTAGCCGTCGCGAGCTTGAAGAACGAGCGACCATGGCCGCCAGTAGCTTGAGCGGCCATGGCCGCCTCTCTCTCTCTCAGGTTTTTTTTTTTTTTGCTTTTTTTTTCTTTCTCTTTATCTCCGTTTTCTTTTTCTATTCATTTATTTTATCTGATGTGGCATGCAATGTTGGATAAGCAATAGCGGCTTGGACAGCGACTTAGACTGTCATGTTGGGTAGCCGGTGGTGACTTGGATAATCAAAATATATTTTGGACCCGAATGAAATTCGGAGATTTATTTTAAGACAAAAAAAAGTTCAAAATAGATCTGGGATTGAATCTAAAGTTCAGAATTTTTTAGGAAATTAAGCCTATTAGAGAATTATGGCTTTGTTTATTCTTCTTTGTTTCTTTTTTGGAATTGTCGTATAGGGAACGTATTGAATAGGATATCCTTGTTTATATCGTGTTCAACTTTGATGATTTTACATTTTAGTATTTTATTTTCCTTCCTCTTTCATCACTTATGGTGTTGAATGTGTATGTCCACGTCAATATATTATTTAATTTCAGCTATTTTGGGTTTAAAAGAAAGAAAAAATTAAAATACTTATGCCGCAAGATTTGAATCAAGGAAAAAGTAAAAAATGAATCTAGACAAGTCTATTGGCATTGCTCTCGCCGAGCCTTGCTAGCAACTGGCGAGGTCGGCCTCGCTTTCCTCTAGCGAGGCTCAATCTCGCCGTTGTTGGGTGAAGTCGACCTCACCAGATCTAGCGAGGGTGTGTCCTCGCCGGCAACTAGCAAGGCCGGCCAATGCTCGACCTCGCCGTCACTGGGTGGGGCCAATCTTGTCAGCCCCTGCCTCTGGCCAATCGCTGATGAAGGGAGAAAAGAAAAAGAAAGGGAAAAAATATAAAAATATATTAAAAAAATCGACACGTCAGTATTAGCTGTGTTAGCATCGGTTGACCAAAATTGGCTGAATGGACTGAATTGACATAAATGTAAAAGGTTTAGGATTGAATTGATACAAAAAAAAATTTAGGACTGAATTGATATAATTACAATAGGTTTAGAATTATTTTGGTAATTTTTTCATTCAACTTTAATGATTAGTATTTTTTTTTTCCTTCCTTTTTCATCACTTATGGTGTTGAATCTATATGTCCACTTTTTCTTTTGACTATTTGTCTGTTCCCCCCTTTTCTTTTTCTATGAAAGACCCCCCCTTTAAAAAAGCTGCGCCTCTCTCCGAAAGAGTCCCAACTAAGTCGATATATACATACACTCACGTATATTGTTTCGATCCAGTCCAGTCCAGGTGATTTAGGTAGGCAATTTCACATCTGAAATTAGGAAATATACAAAATTATATTTTCATGACAAGTTTTAAAACTTTCAATGTACTTATCGCTTCTTCTTTTTTATTTCTCTATGTCTATTTTTAGGAATTATTGTGTGAAGTAAATTTTTCGAGAGGATATTCTATTCATTTCATGATGAATGAGGTTTCAAGTATTAAGATGAATGAGGTTTCTACAGTAATTGGCCAATGCGTTCGACGTTTTTATTACCATGCAACTTTAAATCTTAAGTTACTTTATTTTAACCCCCCCATTTTTATTTTTATTAATAGGCCAATTCGCTTTGTCTTTCACCTCATAACTGGCCGAAGTATCTTCCATCATTTAAAGAGTAGACATCTCATAGAATGTTTGAGCGTCAAAATTTAAAATATTATTCAAACTTTATAATATAATTAATGAATCGTACACTAATCTAAAGGTCAAACATTCAGTCATCCGGAGTCCTAGCTTTTTTTAGGTTTACAAAGAAATATTGAAGTGCGTGCTCCCGCAAAATTTAGATAAAAACAAAAGGTAAAAGTCAATCCAAACAAAGCTATTGGCATTGCATATTACCTACGAACTCGGAGACTCAGTAAGTCGAAACGAGGCAAAAAACAATCATGCGACAAGCATGGAAGAAGACAATGTCATGCTAAGACCAACGACTTTCATACTTACATCTGAATCCAACACTATAGTACAGACTCTACATCTACAGATAGTGGGTGTTCTAAGATAAGAAATAGAAGATTCCTGTGAATGGTGAGAGTTCGCATGAATATGTATAAGAAAGATGATACAACGTCGTCGTCGTTGCTATGACACAACCGATTCACAGGATTTCCCAGGACTTCTTGTTCCGAATCTGAAGAACTACTATTTGCTCGACAGCTGATGGAGGTGTTACCCGTGATGAGACCAAGCGTGTTAAAAGAAAGAACAAGCTTTTTCTATGGAAAATCTGTCAAAAATTGAATTTGCAGCAATATGGCGTTGCTCTATATACACACTCTTCCACAAGTAATACCTGAAAAATTCTTTACAATAAAGCGAGAAATTACGGGGAGGTTCCGAGCTTTTCGTTGAATAAGTCAGCAGTTAGCAATAGCCAATGAACAATTTGGCTAACACATCCAAGTATTCAAGGATAAAGTTGACAGAGGCAGAAGCTTACTTTGGTGAGGAACTTTGACTTCATTGAAGCGAAGCCAGAAGAATGGCAGTCCATTATGAATTCCGCGACCTGCAATGGAGTCCCCTTACAGCTTCCGATTCAGTGCTGATTAGGAAAATTGCGAAACTTCCCGATAAAGTTGTTCTGCTTCGAAAGGCTTCGAAACGTATCCATCCATTCCACACTTCATGCACTGTTCGTGAGTCGCATGAATCACGTCCGCCGTCATGGCCAAGATGGGCATGTGCCAATTCGAGACGTTTCCATGCGCTTCTGCAGATACTTCCCCGAGTTGGATTTTCCGGTTGACGCTTTTTTCCATGTCTCGGATTGTTTTTGTAGCTTCAAACCTTCAACAAAGCATTAAAGCCATCATCAGATAGAGCATCCTATGTCTAGTTCAGCTTAAGTTAGACCCATGAACATGGGAAAATCTTGCAAAGAGAGCTTGCTTCCGATGGCCAAAACAGTTTGAATCTAAAAAAAAATGAAAGAACTAAAGCCTGAGACTTCTGGGTTAGTTCAATTCTAGCCAAATTTCACTAATCATTTCGTAATGAATCCATAGAGACGGAAAATATGCCATAAACTGACAGAATCTGTTTTGGTCGTACTTCTTACACGTACAATTAGTACAAGAATATGCTTTTATTATGCAATCATGCTTATAGTACAAAATATACAATTAAAACTTCTAAAAAAGAAGAAACCGAGATGGACCAGCAAAACTAACGGTTCTCAAAAATATTCAGTATGGATCAAAACCTTTAATTGGTTACGATGATGGCCATGCTATCACAAACAAAACCACTTTGGACCATTGACACCCTAGAACAAAGCGATGAATTCTTTAAACCAGATTCGGCAGGACCATATATCAAATAAAAAAACACAACATACCCATCCATTCCCGGCATCTGGATATCCATGAAGCAAGCGTAGAAGCTGTGTGGTGGCGTAAGCAAACTAATCGCCTCTTTCCCACTTTCCGCGCAGACCACTTTGGCTCCATATCTTTTCAATGCACCCGCAGCCACTTTAAGATTCACCTTATTGTCATCTACAACTAGAATTTTTCTTCCTAGGAGAAGATGCTGCATAGATAACCTGGAGACTTCGCCATTGCGGCAATTTCCCTTGCTCCCCACGTTACCCATGGTTCGCTGCAGAGTAGCACCCACCATACTAGCCCTTAGAGGTTTCATGATTACGGCAGGACTATGAGCACCAGAAGTCACATTGTCGCTCCAGGTTGAACTAATGGATTTCACTAAGAGGAAGAGTTTTGGAGGAACCTTTTTGTCTGTACGCCTTAACTGATCAACAAAAAGAACTGACATATCTGAATCATTGTTCCAGACCTCCTCTTCAATGAGTACCATGTCGATTCTGGGGTTCCTGCTTTTTAATGATGATAAAACTTGATTCAAGTCCGAGACGATCTCAACTTGGATTCCAAGCCTCTGGACATGATACTTGGATACTTTGGCTCGGACAGATCTGGGATCCACTACTAATGCATTCATGCCCTCAAACTCCGAGTTTGCAGAATTGGGTTGACTGTTCATTTGTTGGCTTGTGTACTCGTTCAAATTGGGACAGCCGTTATCGAAGACGGCTGTGAAGGTAAACGTGGATCCTACATTTGGGATGCTCACAAATCCAATCTCTCCATTCATGAGTTCAACCAAACACTTGCTTATGCTTAGCCCTATGCCGGTCCCTCCATGTGTACGGGCTATGGAAGGACCAACTTGCATGAAGGGAGTAAAAACACGAGGTTGGGCCTCAAATGGGATCCCAACTCCTGTATCCTCAACTGATACAATTACATTGATGGGGTGGTTGGTAGACGAAGGGTAAGGACAAACACGCTCTTCTTGGCTAAAGGTCTTGAATTTCGCCCAGCTGAGTCGTCTCTCAGCAACTTGCAAACCACTCAAGGTATTCTTCGACGATGACTCGGTCTCAACATCTAACGAGTCCATGACCTCTTCAGCAAGATGCACTGTGACAATGATATGGCCTTTCTCTGTGAACTAGATTTATAAACTCATAGTTAATTTTCCATATGGATGCACCAAAAGATCAAAAGAAACAGTTCAGACATATCTGTACAGATCCGCAAAATTCAAAACAAGTTTGACATAGTGTCACATAGGTTGGAGATTTTTCTAGAGGAAAAAGTTAATTTTGAAATGCAGTCATATGGCCTACAAGATACTTACTTTAATCGAGTTTCCCATAAGGTTGGTTATGATTTGTCGAAATCTTCCCGGGTCACCAATTAACTTCTCGGGAACCCGATCGGAAATGAAAACGGCCAACTGCAGATTTTTAAAAGTTGAAATGTCATCAGTGAGACTAGCACCAAACTGACATAGTTAAGTACAGATCTGATTCTAGAAGATGATTTGATACCTCCACTCCTTTTTCCTGGGACTTCCCAGAAAAGAGGGACAATAAATCATCGAGTATTGCCCGCAGATCAAATTGTACCGCCTCAAGTTCAAGTTTACCAGATTCAATCTTTGCTTGGTCCAAAACCAAATTTATAAGTGAGACCAGAGCTTTTCCACTAGCCTGGGCAGTTCTAACATAATCCTGTTGAGTTACATCGAGATCCGTGTGCATCAACATATGCAACATTCCTGAAAGATTATCAGAACCTTTAAATTTGCTGCGAAACAAGATCATAGGAAAGACCCTCTATTTTCCAAGAATTCACATGAAACTCTGAAAGTGGAACAAATTAGTCCGATATACTTACCTAGAACACCATTCATTGGAGTTCTAATTTCGTGGGAAACAGTGGCAAGGAACTGAAAAGTGCATAGGACAGTGTTAGGCCGCAGACACATTCATATAATCTAAAAACGGAGCTTCTATGAAGCATGGAAAACATGAAAACCTGTGACTTTGCTACATCAGCTGCCTCAGCCCGCTTTTTGAGCTCTGTCATTTTAAGGTAGTCATCTTCGACTTTGGCAATCCTATTTACCGTTGCATAGAATATATGCCCCATGAGCATCGCAATCACCAGAAATCCATATGATGTTGTTATTGCAAGCCATGGCCATGGAGGTTTCTGCTTGAATCTGTGTGAAGAGCATCGTCAATCCCAACAACGGCATTAAAATGTAGACTTCAGCAGAGTTAATGAACTTTAAGAGATAATTGTTCCACCCCTTTTGCCTCGCAGAAGCAAAGATGCACATGATGCTTCATCTATTTATAACCTAAAGGACCTCTAAGCACCAGGAATCATCACGAAGAACCTACTAAAAGACTACATGCTTCCACCCAATCCCAAGGACTGATCATAAGATTGAACCAGAATGCCTTAGCTTGACCACAGTCCCATAAAGGTAGAGTGGGTCAGAATTATGACTGACCAGGGTATCTTCTCTCTCTGCACAAGGGAAACTCATTATTTTCTACTCAATCAAATATTTTATGCTCATCATTTACTCTTTACTCTTCTTAAGAAAGCACCAGGAAGAAATCCGTATCGAGGACAATCATGTCCTTATTTTGACAATTTTCAGTAGTGTTAAGTATCCCACATCTTATTCGACAAAGTGAATAGCTGTTATACATCAATCAGATAAAACCACTTCAGTTTCAGGTATTTAGACTCATGAAGTACGCTTTTATTTGGTCCGCCGTGTTGTGATGAACAGATTTCGAAAGTTTTCCTGCAAAGCATACTGTCCTGATATGCAATCTCTTCAAAAATATGGAAATAGATGCATGCAAAACCAAACCAGCAAAGCCATGGACTCATTGAATACCTCAGATGTGGACACCTAGCTGATGCATATCCTATAGAATAATAATCATTAATGAGGGACGGTTAAATGCTTAACTCAGCCACAAGAGGAGGAACTAATATTACCTGCATCGCATCTCATGCTTCTTAAATGGATCGCAGAAATTAAGGATACTGACATACTCCAAAGCATCATCCGCTTCATCTGAACCATACATACTGATTGGACGTGACTGATTGGTGGTGTCCAATACGTTCACCACAATGGTCTGCTTGCTAGCCAGCTGTTGCAGCAATTTCTCCACCAATGATTGAATGTGAAAGACTCCACCAATGTACCTGTTCATCAGCATCACATTAATGTGAGTACCATAATTCATTAAGCACAGTAAGACATTTTTGGATATTGAGCTAACTGTGGAACCAATCACTGAGTAAGATATTGCAACTAAGTTGATATGCAACGAAAGTTCCATATAAGGACAATATCTTCAGCTAATTTCCACGTAAATGAGGAAATGGCATACCCAGCAGTTGCCTGGATTCTTTCATCCGGAGTTGCATTTGAAGGAAGATCAATTTTATAGACAGCAAAGGTCAATATGACCCCCAGGCGGTTCGTTTTAATCAACCTGAAAGGAGCGGTAAGCACCCCTTTTCCAGAAGCTCTTGCACGCAATACATTTTCACGATCTTCCTGTTGCAATAGAAGTTCATAAGACACCATATTCTGCAGAAGAAATCTTAAAGCAGAAACTTCAAGACAAAAGTCTAGAATGTAATCCGAAGAATGGACAGGCATCAATCAGTTCAGAAAAATCTTTCAGGTTGTCATAACAGTGAACTCAGGAGGAGGTCATGACATTCCTTCGTTTAGTCACCATCGATCATCAGATGGAATTACCAAAATCACAGCAACAGATCGCACTTACTCATAGCAAGACAAAAAGGAATTTACCTTTCCAGAAAGCATGTCGAGGGAAACTATATGGGAGATGGTATCTTGAGCGAAAATGACGGGGGCGTATTCCTCCTGAATTGGAGAGGGCTCCAACACTTCAGGGTTAAAGTCATTCTTATGAACCGGATTTTGCTCGGGGGTGTCCATTCTCCGGATAGGCCAGCCATGCTGTTTCTCAAACTCTGCCCTCTCCGAATGGAGCACTCTCACTGCATATGCCACGCCACTCGTGAGAGGCCTCTCAAATGCAGTTCTTTCGGTATATCTAGCAAAAGTCCTCTGTGGATTCAGAAATTTGTTTTTTGTAAACACGGTATTAGTGATTGTAGGCAATTGGTTCAAATGTCAAGCTAAACAATTTGATCCTGACATATGTACAGGACGGACATTATAGACAGAGTTCCTATGACTGAGGTATCTATTTGGAGAAATATCATGATCATAGAATGGAAGTACAAAAATCAAAGGAATTCAGATTATGCTTTGACCCGAGAAATAAAGGAGTTGCAGATTAAGCACTCATCATGATTCAGACTGACTACTTGGACAAGTAGATATAAAAAAAACTCTCCTCCGTCCAAGACCTAAGGCCGAACCATGTTCAATCTCAAATACAAGAACTTTCGATAAAAGCAAGATCGCAAAAACTTGCATGCGGCACAATTAATCGCGTCAATCGTGTAATCTTTGAGTCAGATGAAGTTGATTTAGAGAGCATATAAAGAAGTTCCGGATACTGAAGATAACCTGGTCAATCGCAGAGGGGCTCTTGCCATGGTGATAGGTCGAGATCAAAATCGACATAGCCTGAACGTGGTTCATGCTCACGTTGAACTGGTCCTGCAACATCCGAGCCCGCTCATCGCACATACTAGCTAGCGTCTCTTTCCTCTTCTCAATAGCTTGCGAGCTCATGTACCAGAAAATCCACAGAGAAACCATGGTCCCGCCAAGCACCCATATGTACAACAGCTTCCTCCACAATGCGTTGCTAATCCTCTTGGACCCAAACAACTGGTCATACTGATGCTGAATCTTGCAAATTTTCCCTGAGACTTTCTCGCACCAATTCAGCGAAATCTTGCCATTCCCTCCAAGCAGGCCAGTCTTCGCATCCATGAGCCCCCCACCAATGAACCAGTTCATTGAAATTACAGATACTATCCACCAACATAGCATCCAAATCAATTGCCCTGCCTTCAGACCAAACCCAAGTAAATGGAACAGACACATCCAACACTGCAAACTAGCCAACTTTGGGCAGAAACAATACCAACAAGTTCCTTTTCCTTTCTTCTTTTGCCACAGTTAGCTAAGACTGACCTGAAGAGCCACTATCAGATCCAGAGAAACAGTCTGGCTACAGTGTAATTCTCAAAAATCTCACCTTGGTGATTGTCATACAGCAATAGAAGAGTCAAAGAAGCCCGCTAAAAAACCTCCAAATTCAGCACCGAAAGGAAAGCAGATCAAAAGGGAGCTCCTGAAGTTGAGAGACAAGATGCTGTCTAATCCACCCAAAGACCTTCAGCTTCAGATCACAACAGGAGGGACAGAAAACTGCAGAAAGGTCAAGAAATAAAGAAAATTTAACCCAACCAACGCCCACACACCAAGAAAAACAGAATGGACGAGCCGTCAGATTCTTTTCCGATACCCAATCAGAATGTGATGTTATATGGTCAGTTGCCAACCAAAGAACCCCGGAATCAAGAGATGGGGTCCGAAACGAAAACGAACAAAGATTCCAAATTTAGTCGCCTCGAGCAAAAAAGACCAGAAGAAAAAGCACCCCCACCTCCCCCCTCCCCCTCCCGACGCTATTAAGGAATCTGGTGGAGCTGCAATTAAAGAAGGGCCCTTTAAAAATGACTCGAGCTGTGGGAGAAGAAACGGAGACAGAGCACATGCGGGGTTCTGAGGTTTGACTCCTGTTGGAAGAAACCGACCAGCTGGTCGGTCGAAACTACACGCAGAGGAAGTAACTGCAAAAGAAAACGACTGTGGAGGGCCGAAAAGTGGTGAGAAACAACAAGAAGAAGGTAGGAAAAAAGCTCTTTTTATGCACACACACCCCCACCCCCTGCTTGTCCGAAAAGGAGAACTAAAGAGAAGGAAAAGATAAAGAAGAATCTGCGTAAAGAAGACGGATGGGGAAGAACATGGAGTTGAGAAACGTCGGCCACGGTAGTGGGGGTGGGGGGCTATCTAATATTTATCCGGCATTATTTTCGTCCGACCAAAGAGAAAACGATACTTTCGTTTGATGATTGCTGACAGATTTCTCGATATTTCGGACCGTGCGTGTTTCCGAGACGACCCCGCTTCCTTAAAGAACCTTGATCTCTTGATGGTATTTTCAGTTTTGCCGATGATAGCCAAGTCTCTTTCCGAGCTCGATCGGGTTCCTATGTCTTCCTCCTCTCTCGCATTGTCGTTGTCCTCCTACATGTCCAGGGAAGGCATAAGATTAAAAGAATCTTAGAAATCCTAAGACCCACGGCCGGCTTGATGGGAATCGCATAAACTAAACGAAAGTAAAACGAATCAGACGGAGCATCATGTGGTTAGGAATAGAAATGATGTGGCGTCTCCATAATCACGTTTGGGAAGCGCTAACGTCATATTGAAGTTCGAACTATAACTTTGTCGCGATGTAGAAAAGAGGAGTCGGACCTTTCCCATTTTTAGCATATGGTTAAGCCGCTTTTCGAAATTCCCCCTCTCATCAACTTTCAGGCGAAGAAAAACCGCGGTTCTTCCATTCCAGCATTGCCTAACCCTATCCCCATACAAAAAAAAAAACATAGGTGTGCTTTTCCATTGACTCCGCGCGAATCGATAATCATTTTGGAAGGTGGAAAAAAAGACAATACGCATCCCACCACCATCTACATTCCTGGTGTTTTGGGATTACGCCTCATCTCGATACTATTTCAGAAAAGCTATCGATGCATAGTCAGATCTTTCGGGATGTCATCTAATCGCAATAATTGCTTTGCATTAAAAATTTTAAAAAAAAATTGTAGTTGCAACCAACTTCCGCCCCCCCCCCCTACATCCTAGGGTGGGGGCAATTTCCCCGGGGGGGAGAGCGAAAGCAACGCGGAACATTGAAGGAACATGGGCAAACCGTGGCAAGAAACTTGGGCATCACTGGAAAATAGAGCGGGCGTCCGAGGGCGGTCCGGTCAATTCAACGCGGGGGCTAGGCGGCAGGCGGTGGCAGCCCGGTAAATAACAGCGCGATGCGGTGGCACGTGAGTAAAACTCGCAGTGGGGACGCGTTGGGGTTTTGGTTGGGGATAAGATACGATACGGCGCGCTTACGGTGGAGGCCTTCCTTTTTGTCACCGTGTGATTTGGCCAGGCCGATCGCTACGGTCGGTCAAGTTGTCTCGCGCCGCTCTCTCTTATCTCCTCTTGCTTCTTTCTTTTCGGTCTTTTTGGGGGAAGGCTCCTCCGACAGCGACGCCCCCACATCAACGCGCACCGTCCGATCAGGGAAAGGCCCACGTGTCGCGACGGGGATGGCTTCCCCCCCCCCCCCTTCCGGGTCGAGGGTGGAGCGAAGCGAAAGGGGGTGTGGAAAAGTGAATGCACGGGGGAGGCTTTATCCACGTTCCAATGCTCGCACGTGTGCGAAATCGTGGGACCGTCCGTCCCCTCTACTCGACCTTGTCGAGTGAAAGAGGGGTTTTCTTTTTTTTTTTTTTTTGTAAAGGGGGTTATTATCATCGAAAATCAATTTTTGAAACAACGTTTATTCGTGACAAATTTATCCCGAGCTAATATGAAATTTCACGCGAACTTACAGGTGTCCTTCGGTTTAGTAATTTCACCGGTAAAATTTGACGGGAGCTAACAAGTGTACTAGTTTTGGGAAATTTTGTGATATGAATCCCTTTTTTTATGAGAACATTTTTTTGAGTATTCAAGGGAGTTTCACATTAAAACCGAGATATAAGATCGTTACGTTACAAAGGACTTCGTTGGACGAAGAAAGGATAGATTTTACTTTCTCTAAATAACCTTAGATAAGCACCTGTCATTATCAGAAGAACAAGAAGCAGTAATTTTTTTTTTTATCCCGATTTCCGAACATGCGTGATGCAGCCTTATTGTTTATTTAGATTTGGACCGTAGCCAACAACTTCATTTGAATTATGCTGGGATACTTAATGCCCCATTAGTAAAATAAAATAACGACAACGACCAAACAAGCGTGGCCAGCCATTTCATCTAACTTGACTATTTGCCCCCCTCCCGTAAAATTAATGGAAAAAAAAGAAATGAAATAATTACGTGAAGTGACGACACCTCGCGGCTCCTCATCGCTTTCTTCTGTCTAGGTGTGTTCTGATAAATGCGGGGAAAGTGATGGTTGTTGGTTGCCTGGGGGGGCTTTGAAATCATTGACCAATGATGTCCCTGGCTGGAACATCGTGCGGGCTCGTTACAGTAACCGGGTCAGACAATGTCTGCAAAAGGAGAGGGGGAAATTTGGAACATCGCCTTCAACAACCGCCTTTATTATTGCAGAAGCTCTGCGCCGGAACGAGGCCGTAGTAACTGGTAAGGTTGTGAAGAAACTTTGCAATTTGAATGGCAAAATTGAATGCTCGGCTAGGGTACGCACACGCCCCCATGGGATTGGCATCGAAGGCGGGCCGGCACTTAACAGGCCATGCCATTCCACGCCATCTCTCCCGTCCGTTCGACGACGAACGGGATAGCGAGAGTGTTCTCTTCTCGCATCTTGATTGGAAACTACTCTGAGCATTTAATCTGTTGTATAGATACTTGGCCAGTGCTTTAAGTGATCAGCGTTTGGAACGGTTGAGGAATTGGATGATGTTTATATGGATTCGTTTGTTTCGCGAAAAATGAATAATTTGAGAGATATTTTCTTAAAGAATGATCATTTTGCATCGGTTGAAATGATCGGTCGATGGAAAATATTTGATCATCGAAAATAATATAAGTCTAAATGTTTTCATGAGCAATGAAAATATTTTTCATTCGTTCATTTTTGTAAGCAATCTAAACGATCATTTTTAGGGAAACATTTTCTATTATCATTCATCTTTAGTGAAACAAGAGGAACCTAAAATAAAGTAAGTCCATAACGTGTTTGTAAAACTCGGTCAAAACTTGGTCTGCCACATCAACTGATGGGTCAGTATCACAGCTCCTCGAGATTTATATTTTGAATAAGGAGATGGGATTGTTTTGCTTTTGCTTCGTGTGCACAAGCTCCACTCGGTGTGGCATTTACGTTAGAAACACCGTCGTTGACAATGTACCCACTACACAAGAACAAAATTTAAACCTCTCGTGGGACGTGGCGTGGCGTCGGTTGCGGTGTTGGGAGATTTTTCAGTTTAGGAATTGTAAGTCGCCTATTCGAGTCCCACCAGTAGCCCACAGAGCTTTACAGAACGTTTAAAGAACCTTCGAATAGTCTAGTATCTCCGATCGTACCCTTAGATTATAACAAAATAATAACGCTCGAAGATTTAATGTTTTCTATTGCATTTGCATAAGATTACGGTGCAATTCCATATTGTTAGCTATCTGCGGCAAAAACTTAATACTTTCATCAAGAGGGAGAGCCAAGAGAGAGCTCAAGTCCGAGCTCCGTCAACATATTCAGTTGGACCGACTTTTTACCGAAAAAACTTAAGCCGATGAGTCATATATCAACTGTCATGTATTACTACTTCCCATCGCACAAATTCTTCGGATTTTTTCTAACACAATCCACACTTGTGCCTTAATAAATACTCTCAATCTCTAAGTCCTCCGCGGGCGGCAATGACCATTTTAATGTTTGTGCACAAAATATTAAAAAACGCCCTTTTCAGATATTTATTCGAAATTCGTCGCACCGATGATAAAATAAAATTTTAAAGCTCCTGCGGTTTAGATGTGTGTAGCATTTCTCAGTTCTTCTGCCCCCTACGAGGCCTCCCTACGAAAAGCATAATGAGGCGTGTTGCCCATAGCGGGGACAGCGGAGTTCCAAACCAATCAAGTGAGCGGCTTGATCTTATCGAGTTCGCGAAGAAGAATGGATAGGCTTTCGGACAGTGCACAAGTACGACGGCCGACATTTGATTAGCCTCTCTGCCCATACGCAAAGCCAATAATGCCTTTGCCCTTTGTTGGGAGCTCGAAGACACGCGAAGGGAGAAAAACAGACGGGGCGACCCCATCTTGGGGCGCTCGTTAAAGGGCCGACCGTCACGCTTCCTCTTTGAGTAGTTGAATTGGGGAAATATTAAAGGCTCTTTTATGCGATAATCGCCCTTGTCGCGAGACCGTGCTATGAGGTGTAGTTGAAAATCGGAACACGTTTCTTGCGAAAGTATGCTTAACTGGCGTCTGATGCCGCTCGTAAACACGACCCTTACTTTGGATTGAGCACTCTCGGTACATTGCTTCGGGGAAAATTATCCAGAAGGTCGTAAATTTACTGTGTTTTGGCCAATTCGATCCTTTTGAATTTTGCTAACTTAGTCTTCAACATTTTTACTATCGCCAATTGAGTCCATCCAGCTAATTGAGTCCATCTAACTAATTTTAGCCAAAAAATGCTGACGTAGACGCCAGCTGTCTTATGTGCTATGCAGCACAACCGACGTTGATACACGCAATTTTTGTAATGTTTTTTCTTCTTTTTTCTTTTCTTTTATTTCTTTCTTTCTTTTTGTTTTTTTTTTTGTTCCAAGCCCAACGAGGGCCTGAGGCCCTCGCTCAGGGCTAGTGAAGGCTTCGCGACCCTTGCCCAGTGGCCAACAATGGTCGACAAGAGTCGCTAACCCTCGCCTATGGTCGGTAAGGGTCGGCTAGTGAACCTCATTGGATTTAGTAAAAAAAGGAAAAGAAAAGAAAAAATAATAATTTAAAAAAAAATCCGATTTTGAAAAAAAAATATAAAAAATTGTCAACATTAACGTTGGCCGTCCTACTTGGCATTATCGGTGTCCAGATCAGTGTTTTCCTGTTAAAATTAGCCGAATGAACTCAATTGACCAAATGTAAAAATGTTTAAGGCTCAACTAGCAAAATCGAAAGGTTCAAGACTAAATTGGCCAAAATACAATAGATTTAAGATTTTTGGACAATTTCCCCATTGCCTTACAACCATCTCTTCTGATATATAAAAAAATACCTTCGAGACACTTGTTAATAAAATACTTATAATATCATGTGCACCGAAAATTTTTTCCACATGCACTATCAATATTTAATGGTTGTGATATATATATATAGTGTATCGTTTTGATTTGGTAAAACAAATTAAAGCCTTCGTAATTTCCTCCATTGATATGATTATCTCTTGGGCAGCTGAGATAATGCAATGAATGCACATCGTCAATGAACTTCTCTAACAAAGTCTAAGTTAATCTAATCAGTCAATGGTAATTATCTTTTCTAAATCTTATCTATATAAAAACAAAATTAGGCACGAAGACCGAGGCATGCATGCAACCAAACTAAAGAGAACGGCCGACGAAATGCCGATACCGACCAGGATCATAAAGTTCAAAGCATCCAAACTCCCCTCTCCGATCCAAATTGCTCATTAGCAGCCTCTTCATAAAATCATTATTGTAATTGTTTTTTGCCCCCGGTTTTTTTTACGTCATTTTTTTCTTTCTTTTAAGTTCGCGTAGGCCACGTCAGGAAGCGCCGGCTGCTATAGCGAGGCGCCAAGACGCTGCCCGGCGTGGCGCCTCGTGCGCCGTCGGATGATTTCTACGCGTAATGATCTGATCCCGGGACCAATCGAAGTCTTAAAGGAGTGATTAGATGGATTAATCTATGGAGATTAAAGGACAAATTCCAGGTATTGATTTTTGGGAGCGTCTGAAGGGAAGGACGGGGGGGAGACCACGGCATACAGGACTACTAATTTTGGGTGATAGCGATGTGTCCACGTGATGGATGGTGCGAATTGGCCAACCATTCCTTCCTCTCTTTTTTTTTTTTATCTTTATAAAAGAAGAGATTCAAACTTAGTGGCAAAACGCATTCAAGAAAATTGTATTCGGGGCTTCGTTTGCTTGGTGGAAGGCGAGTGCTTCGGAAGATCATCTGTATCGCTCATAAAAATGAACGAACGAAAAATATTTTCATTGTTCGGGAAAATATTTAGACATGAATCGTTGTCGACGATGAAAATGTTTTCCATCGATTAACTATTTCAAGCGAAACAAGCAATTATTTTTAGGGAAATATTTCCCGAATAATTCATTTTCTGCGAGAAAAATGGAGCCTTGATGTTTGGCTAATTCATTCAAATTTTAGAAGGAAATCGATTGGCCAAGAAGGATACGTGAGTGTATCCTAACCTCGTATCCTAACCTCATTAGCAACATCTCACTTTCATTAGCATTTGATAACTTTTCTCCATTTGGGACAACGGCTCATAAATACCGCATACATACTTGTATTCTCAATTCATGAGTTAGGCTCCGTTTATCTCTTTCTTTTATAGATAGCGTGGATAAAAAATTTAACTTATTTCCATCTTGGTAATATATCTTCTTACCTTCACTTTCGGATAATGCAAAAAGTTTCTACAAATGTAAATGTGATGATTTTGATGAATGTGCCAATATAGGTAGCAGAAATTTGTCCATGATTTAGTATCCCGTCCGACAGGATCCTTTTTCCCCCCGGACAATCAAGCATGGTTCTTTATTTTTGGACAAGCTAACTATTAAAATCACCAGTAACTACATGGGTTCGGCCCATGGGCTAACACAGGTGGATGCATGGTAGAATCAAAGATATTGAAATGGTTGTAGTTCAGAACAACAATAATATTCCTAGAGCCAGACCCTAAACCTCAAAGATACCTTTTAATCCACAAAGGTTAACTGCCAACATGGATTCGTATTTTTATGAGGTCATACCATCCATCTAAGTTTAGCTTTTATCCGGTGACAATCTCGACCAAGGCCTCGAAGTTCCTCGTGGAGCTACCATGTGGCTCCACGGCCGCCAAAGCCATCTCCTGCAGTGCCCTGGCTCTCTTCCTCATCCCCTTCCCTTCCTCGCCGGCCAGCACCCGCAAGAGAACGCTCACCGTCGCCTCCTCGGTGAACGCTCCCCCCTCCACCGCCACACCGCCTCCACGGCCCTCGCATTCATGCTCTGGTCCCCGAAGAAGGGCCTCCCCACCATCGGCACGCCCCCGATCATGCTCTCCAGCACTGAGTTCCACCCGCAGTGTGTGACGAACGCCCCCGCCGCCCTGTGCCCCAGCACGTGCAGCTGCGGGGCCCACGGCACCACCTTCCCCCTCGTCCCCGTGGCCCTCTCGAGGAACTCCAGCGGGAGCTCCGCCTCCGCGTCGCCCCTGAAGGACCGGAGGAACGGGAAGGCAGTTTTATCCAGAGCGTTCGCGATGGCGGTTATCTCGTGTGGGGGAGGCCTGAGCATGCTCCCGAAGGAGACGTACACGACCGAGGCCGTCTCCTGCTCATCCAGCCACGGGATGCAGCCGTGCTCGTCCGAAAGCGCCGGCGGAGGCGACGGGATGAACGGCCCGACAAAAGAGCAAGCACGCCTCATTATGCTTTTCGTAAGGATATGGGTATGGGATATCGGTTTGGAACTCCGCTGTCCCCGCTCTGGGCAACACGCCTCATTATGCTTTTCGTAGGGAGGCCTCGTAGGGGGCAGAAGAACTGAGAAATGCTACACACATCTAAACCGCAGGAGCTTTAAAATTTTATTTTATCATCGATGCGACGAATTTCGAATAAATATCTGAAAAGGGTGTTTTTTAATATTTTGTGCACAAACATTAAAATGGTCATTGCCGCCCGCGGAGGACTTAGAGATTGAGAGTATTTATTAAGGCACAAGTGTGGATTGTGTTAGAAAAAATCCGAAGAATTTGTGCGATGGGAAGTAGTAATACATGACAGTTGATATATGACTCATCGGCTTAAGTTTTTTCGGTAAAAAGTCGGTCCAACTGAATATGTTGACGGAGCTCGGACTTGAGCTCTCTCTTGGCTCTCCCTCTTGATGAAAATATTAAGTTTTTGCTGCAGACAGCTAACAATATGGAATTGCACCGTAATCTTATACAAATGCAATAGAAAACATTAAATCTTCGAGCGTTATTATTTTGTTATAATCTAAGGGTACGATCGGAGATACTAGACTATTCGAAGGTTCTTTAAACGTTCTGTAAACCTCTGTGGGCTACTGGTGGGACTTGAATAGGCGACTTACAATTCCTAAACTGAAAAATCTCCCAACACCGCAACCGACGCCACGCCACGTCCCACGAGAGGTTTAAATTTTGTTCTTGTATAGTGGGTACATTGTCAACGACGGTGTTTCTAACGTAAATGCCACACCGAGTGGAGCTTGTGCACACGAAGCAAAAGCAAAACAATCCCATCTCCTTATTCAAAATATAAATCTCGAGGAGCTGTGATACTGATCGATCAGTTGATGTGGCAGATCAAGTTTTGACCGAGTTTTACAAACACGTTATAGACTTACTTTATTTTAGGTTCCTCTTGTTTCACTAAAGATGAATGATAATAGAAAATGTTTCCCTAAAAATGATCGTTTAGATTGCTTACAAAAATGAACGAATGAAAAATATTTTCATTGCTCATGAAAACATTTAGACTTATATTATTTTCGATGATCAAATATTTTCCATCGACCGATCATTTCAACCGATGCAAAACGATCATTCTTTAAGAAAATATTTCTCAAATCATCCATTTTTTGCGAAACAAACGGATCCATATAAACATCATCCAATTCCTCAACCGTTCCAAACGCTGATCACTTAAAGCACTGGCCAAGTATCTATACAACAGATTAAATGCTCAGAGTAGTTTCCAATCAAGATGCGAGAAGAGAACACTCTCGCTATCCCGTTCGTCGTCGAACGGACGGGAGAGATGGCGTGGAATGGCATGGCCTGTTAAGTGCCGGCCCGCCTTCGATGCCAATCCCATGGGGGCGTGTGCGTACCCTAGCCGAGCATTCAATTTTGCCATTCAAATTGCAAAGTTTCTTCACAACCTTACCAGTTACTACGGCCTCGTTCCGGCGCAGAGCTTCTGCAATAATAAAGGCGGTTGTTGAAGGCGATGTTCCAAATTTCCCCCTCTCCTTTTGCAGACATTGTCTGACCCGGTTACTGTAACGAGCCCGCACGATGTTCCAGCCAGGGACATCATTGGTCAATGATTTCAAAGCCCCCCCAGGCAACCAACAACCATCACTTCCCCCGCATTTATCAGAACACACCTAGACAGAAGAAAGCAATGAGGAGCCGCGAGGTGTCGTCACTTCACGTAATTATTTCATTTCTTTTTTTTCCATTAATTTTACCGGAGGGGGGCAAATAGTCAAGTTAGATGAAATGGCTGGCCACGCTTGTTTGGTCGTTGTCGTTATTTTATTTTACTAATGGGGCATTAAGTATCCCAGCATAATTCAAATGAAGTTGTTGGGTACGGTCCAAATCTAAATAAACAATAAGGCTGCATCACGCATGTTCGGAAATCGGGATAAAAAAAAAAATTACTGCTTCTTGTTCTTCTGATAATGACAGGTGCTTATCTAAGGTTATTTAGAGAAAGTAAAATCTATCCTTTCTTCGTCCAACGAAGTCCTTTGTAACGTAACGATCTTATATCTCGGTTTTAATGTGAAACTCCCTTGAATACTCAAAAAAATGTTCTCATAAAAAAAGGGATTCATATCACAAAATTTCCCAAAACTAGTACACTTGTTAGCTCCCGTCAAATTTTACCGGTGAAATTACTAAACCGAAGGACACCTGTAAGTTCGCGTGAAATTTCATATTAGCTCGGGATAAATTTGTCACGAATAAACGTTGTTTCAAAAATTGATTTTCGATGATAATAACCCCCTTTACAAAAAAAAAAAAAAAAGAAAACCCCTCTTTCACTCGACAAGGTCGAGTAGAGGGGACGGACGGTCCCACGATTTCGCACACGTGCGAGCATTGGAACGTGGATAAAGCCTCCCCCGTGCATTCACTTTTCCACACCCCCTTTCGCTTCGCTCCACCCTCGACCCGGAAGGGGGGGGGGGGGAAGCCATCCCCGTCGCGACACGTGGGCCTTTCCCTGATCGGACGGTGCGCGTTGATGTGGGGGCGTCGCTGTCGGAGGAGCCTTCCCCCAAAAAGACCGAAAAGAAAGAAGCAAGAGGAGATAAGAGAGAGCGGCGCGAGACAACTTGACCGACCGTAGCGATCGGCCTGGCCAAATCACACGGTGACAAAAAGGAAGGCCTCCACCGTAAGCGCGCCGTATCGTATCTTATCCCCAACCAAAACCCCAACGCGTCCCCACTGCGAGTTTTACTCACGTGCCACCGCATCGCGCTGTTATTTACCGGGCTGCCACCGCCTGCCGCCTAGCCCCCGCGTTGAATTGACCGGACCGCCCTCGGACGCCCGCTCTATTTTCCAGTGATGCCCAAGTTTCTTGCCACGGTTTGCCCATGTTCCTTCAATGTTCCGCGTTGCTTTCGCTCTCCCCCCCGGGGAAATTGCCCCCACCCTAGGATGTAGGGGGGGGGGGCGGAAGTTGGTTGCAACTACAATTTTTTTTTAAAATTTTTAATGCAAAGCAATTATTGCGATTAGATGACATCCCGAAAGATCTGACTATGCATCGATAGCTTTTCTGAAATAGTATCGAGATGAGGCGTAATCCCAAATCACCAGGAATGTAGATGGTGGTGGGATGCGTATTGTCTTTTTTTCCACCTTCCAAAATGATTATCGATTCGCGCGGAGTCAATGGAAAAGCACACCTATGTTTTTTTTTTTGTATGGGGATAGGGTTAGGCAATGCTGGAATGGAAGAACCGCGGTTTTTCTTCGCCTGAAAGTTGATGAGAGGGGGAATTTCGAAAAGCCGCTTAACCATATGCTAAAAATGGGAAAGGTCCGACTCCTCTTTTCTACATCGCGACAAAGTTATAGTTCGAACTTCAATATGACGTTAGCGCTTCCCAAACGTGATTATGGAGACGCCACATCATTTCTATTCCTAACCACATGATGCTCCGTCTGATTCGTTTTACTTTCGTTTAGTTTATGCGATTCCCATCAAGCCGGCCGTGGGTCTTAGGATTTCTAAGATTCTTTTAATCTTATGCCTTCCCTGGACATGTAGGAGGACAACGACAATGCGAGAGAGGAGGAAGACATAGGAACCCGATCGAGCTCGGAAAGAGACTTGGCTATCATCGGCAAAACTGAAAATACCATCAAGAGATCAAGGTTCTTTAAGGAAGCGGGGTCGTCTCGGAAACACGCACGGTCCGAAATATCGAGAAATCTGTCAGCAATCATCAAACGAAAGTATCGTTTTCTCTTTGGTCGGACGAAAATAATGCCGGATAAATATTAGATAGCCCCCCACCCCCACTACCGTGGCCGACGTTTCTCAACTCCATGTTCTTCCCCATCCGTCTTCTTTACGCAGATTCTTCTTTATCTTTTCCTTCTCTTTAGTTCTCCTTTTCGGACAAGCAGGGGGTGGGGGTGTGTGTGCATAAAAAGAGCTTTTTTCCTACCTTCTTCTTGTTGTTTCTCCCCACTTTTCGGCCCTCCACAGTCGTTTTCTTTTGCAGTTACTTCCTCTGCGTGTAGTTTCGACCGACCAGCTGGTCGGTTTCTTCCAACAGGAGTCAAACCTCAGAACCCCGCATGTGCTCTGTCTCCGTTTCTTCTCCCACAGCTCGAGTCATTTTTAAAGGGCCCTTCTTTAATTGCAGCTCCACCAGATTCCTTAATAGCGTCGGGAGGGGGAGGGGGGAGGTGGGGGTGCTTTTTCTTCTGGTCTTTTTTGCTCGAGGCGACTAAATTTGGAATCTTTGTTCGTTTTCGTTTCGGACCCCATCTCTTGATTCCGGGGTTCTTTGGTTGGCAACTGACCATATAACATCACATTCTGATTGGGTATCGGAAAAGAATCTGACGGCTCGTCCATTCTGTTTTTCTTGGTGTGTGGGCGTTGGTTGGGTTAAATTTTCTTTATTTCTTGACCTTTCTGCAGTTTTCTGTCCCTCCTGTTGTGATCTGAAGCTGAAGGTCTTTGGGTGGATTAGACAGCATCTTGTCTCTCAACTTCAGGAGCTCCCTTTTGATCTGCTTTCCTTTCGGTGCTGAATTTGGAGGTTTTTTAGCGGGCTTCTTTGACTCTTCTATTGCTGTATGACAATCACCAAGGTGAGATTTTTGAGAATTACACTGTAGCCAGACTGTTTCTCTGGATCTGATAGTGGCTCTTCAGGTCAGTCTTAGCTAACTGTGGCAAAAGAAGAAAGGAAAAGGAACTTGTTGGTATTGTTTCTGCCCAAAGTTGGCTAGTTTGCAGTGTTGGATGTGTCTGTTCCATTTACTTGGGTTTGGTCTGAAGGCAGGGCAATTGATTTGGATGCTATGTTGGTGGATAGTATCTGTAATTTCAATGAACTGGTTCATTGGTGGGGGGCTCATGGATGCGAGGACTGGCCTGCTTGGAGGGAATGGCAAGATTTCGCTGAATTGGTGTGAGAAAGTCTCAGGGAAAATTTGCAAGATTCAGCATCAGTATGACCAGTTGTTTGGGTCCAAGAGGATTAGCAACGCATTGTGGAGGAAGCTGTTGTACATATGGGTGCTTGGCTGGACCATGGTTTCTCTGTGGATTTTCTGGTACATGAGCTCGCAAGCTATTGAGAAGAGGAAAGAGACGCTAGCTAGTATGTGCGATGAGAGGGCTCGGATGTTGCAGGACCAGTTCAACGTGAGCATGAACCACGTTCAGGCTATGTCGATTTTGATCTCGACCTATCACCATGGCAAGAGCCCCTCTGCGATTGACCAGGTTATCTTCAGTATCCGGAACTTCCTTATATGCTCTCTAAATCAACTTCATCTGACTCAAAGATTACACGATTGACGCGATTAATTGTGCCGCATGCAAGTTTTTGCGATCTTGCTTTTATCGAAAGTTCTTGTATTTGAGATTGAACATGGTTCGGCCTTAGGTCTTGGACGGAGGAGAGTTTTTTTTATATCTACTTGTCCAAGTAGTCAGTCTGAATCATGATGAGTGCTTAATCTGCAACTCCTTTATTTCTCGGGTCAAAGCATAATCTGAATTCCTTTGATTTTTGTACTTCCATTCTATGATCATGATATTTCTCCAAATAGATACCTCAGTCATAGGAACTCTGTCTATAATGTCCGTCCTGTACATATGTCAGGATCAAATTGTTTAGCTTGACATTTGAACCAATTGCCTACAATCACTAATACCGTGTTTACAAAAAACAAATTTCTGAATCCACAGAGGACTTTTGCTAGATATACCGAAAGAACTGCATTTGAGAGGCCTCTCACCAGTGGCGTGGCATATGCAGTGAGAGTGCTCCATTCGGAGAGGGCAGAGTTTGAGAAACAGCATGGCTGGCCTATCCGGAGAATGGACACCCCCGAGCAAAATCCGGTTCATAAGAATGACTTTAACCCTGAAGTGTTGGAGCCCTCTCCAATTCAGGAGGAATACGCCCCCGTCATTTTCGCTCAAGATACCATCTCCCATATAGTTTCCCTCGACATGCTCTCTGGAAAGGTAAATTCCTTTTTGTCTTGCTATGAGTAAGTGCGATCTGTTGCTGTGATTTTGGTAATTCCATCTGATGATCGATGGTGACTAAACGAAGGAATGTCATGACCTCCTCCTGAGTTCACTGTTATGACAACCTGAAAGATTTTTCTGAACTGATTGATGCCTGTCCATTCTTCGGATTACATTCTAGACTTTTGTCTTGAAGTTTCTGCTTTAAGATTTCTTCTGCAGAATATGGTGTCTTATGAACTTCTATTGCAACAGGAAGATCGTGAAAATGTATTGCGTGCAAGAGCTTCTGGAAAAGGGGTGCTTACCGCTCCTTTCAGGTTGATTAAAACGAACCGCCTGGGGGTCATATTGACCTTTGCTGTCTATAAAATTGATCTTCCTTCAAATGCAACTCCGGATGAAAGAATCCAGGCAACTGCTGGGTATGCCATTTCCTCATTTACGTGGAAATTAGCTGAAGATATTGTCCTTATATAGAACTTTCGTTGCATATCAACTTAGTTGCAATATCTTACTCAGTGATTGGTTCCACAGTTAGCTCAATATCCAAAAATGTCTTACTGTGCTTAATGAATTATGGTACTCACATTAATGTGATGCTGATGAACAGGTACATTGGTGGAGTCTTTAACATTCAATCATTGGTGGAGAAATTGCCGCAACAGCTGGCTAGCAAGCAGACCATTGTGGTGAACGTATTGGACACCACCAATCAGTCACGTCCAATCAGTATGTATGGTTCAGATGAAGCGGATGATGCTTTGGAGTATGTCAGTATCCTTAATTTCTGCGATCCATTTAAGAAGCATGAGATGCGATGCAGGTAATATTAGTTCCTCCTCTTGTGGCTGAGTTAAGCATTTAACCGTCCCTCATTAATGATTATTATTCTATAGGATATGCATCAGCTAGGTGTCCACATCTGAGGTATTCAATGAGTCCATGGCTTTGCTGGTTCGGTTTTGCATGCATCTATTTCCATATTTTTGAAGAGATTGCATATCAGGACAGTATGCTTTGCAGGAAAACTTTCGAAATCTGTTCATCACAACACGGCGGACCAAATAAAAGCGTACTTCATGAGTCTAAATACCTGAAACTGAAGTGGTTTTATCTGATTGATGTATAACAGCTATTCACTTTGTCGAATAAGATGTGGGATACTTAACACTACTGAAAATTGTCAAAATAAGGACATGATTGTCCTCGATACGGATTTCTTCCTGGTGCTTTCTTAAGAAGAGTAAAGAGTAAATGATGAGCATAAAATATTTGATTGAGTAGAAAATAATGAGTTTCCCTTGTGCAGAGAGAGAAGATACCCCGGTCAGTCATAATTCTGACCCACTCTACCTTTATGGGACTGTGGTCAAGCTAAGGCATTCTGGTTCAATCTGATGATCAGTCCTTGGGATTGGGTGGAAGCATGTAGTCTTTTAGTAGGTTCTTCGTGATGATTCCTGGTACTTAGAGGTCCTTTAGGTTATAAATAGATGAAGCATCATGTGCATCTTTGCTTCTGCGAGGCAAAAGGGGTGGAACAATTATCTCTTAAAGTTCATTAACTCTGCTGAAGTCTACATTTTAATGCCGTTGTTGGGATTGACGATGCTCTTCACACAGATTCAAGCAGAAACCTCCATGGCCATGGCTTGCAATAACAACATCATATGGATTTCTGGTGATTGCGATGCTCATGGGGCATATATTCTATGCAACGGTAAATAGGATTGCCAAAGTCGAAGATGACTACCTTAAAATGACAGAGCTCAAAAAGCGGGCTGAGGCAGCTGATGTAGCAAAGTCACAGGTTTTCATGTTTTCCATGCTTCATAGAAGCTCCGTTTTTAGATTATATGAATGTGTCTGCGGCCTAACACTGTCCTATGCACTTTTCAGTTCCTTGCCACTGTTTCCCACGAAATTGGAACTCCAATGAATGTTGTTCTAGGTAAGTATATCGGACTAATTTGTTCCACTTTCAGAGTTTCCTGTGAATTCTTGGAAAATAGAGGGTCTTTCCTACGATCTTGTTGCGCAGCAAATTTAAAGGTTCTGATAATCTTTCAGGAATGTTGCATATGTTGATGCACACGGATCTCGATGTAACTCAACAGGATTATGTTAGAACTGCCCAGGCTAGTGGAAAAGCTCTGGTCTCACTTATAAATTTGGTTTTGGACCAAGCAAAGATTGAATCTGGTAAACTTGAACTTGAGGCGGTACAATTTGATCTGCGGGCAATACTCGATGATTTATTGTCCCTCTTTTCTGGGAAGTCCCAGGAAAAAGGAGTGGAGGTATCAAATCATCTTCTAGAATCAGATCTGTACTTAACTATGTCAGTTTGGTGCTAGTCTCACTGATGACATTTCAACTTTTAAAAATCTGCAGTTGGCCGTTTTCATTTCCGATCGGGTTCCCGAGAAGTTAATTGGTGACCCGGGAAGATTTCGACAAATCATAACCAACCTTATGGGAAACTCGATTAAAGTAAGTATCTTGTAGGCCATATGACTGCATTTCAAAATTAACTTTTTCCTCTAGAAAAATCTCCAACCTATGTGACACTATGTCAAACTTGTTTTGAATTTTGCGGATCTGTACAGATATGTCTGAACTGTTTCTTTTGATCTTTTGGTGCATCCATATGGAAAATTAACTATGAGTTTATAAATCTAGTTCACAGAGAAAGGCCATATCATTGTCACAGTGCATCTTGCTGAAGAGGTCATGGACTCGTTAGATGTTGAGACCGAGTCATCGTCGAAGAATACCTTGAGTGGTTTGCAAGTTGCTGAGAGACGACTCAGCTGGGCGAAATTCAAGACCTTTAGCCAAGAAGAGCGTGTTTGTCCTTACCCTTCGTCTACCAACCACCCCATCAATGTAATTGTATCAGTTGAGGATACAGGAGTTGGGATCCCATTTGAGGCCCAACCTCGTGTTTTTACTCCCTTCATGCAAGTTGGTCCTTCCATAGCCCGTACACATGGAGGGACCGGCATAGGGCTAAGCATAAGCAAGTGTTTGGTTGAACTCATGAATGGAGAGATTGGATTTGTGAGCATCCCAAATGTAGGATCCACGTTTACCTTCACAGCCGTCTTCGATAACGGCTGTCCCAATTTGAACGAGTACACAAGCCAACAAATGAACAGTCAACCCAATTCTGCAAACTCGGAGTTTGAGGGCATGAATGCATTAGTAGTGGATCCCAGATCTGTCCGAGCCAAAGTATCCAAGTATCATGTCCAGAGGCTTGGAATCCAAGTTGAGATCGTCTCGGACTTGAATCAAGTTTTATCATCATTAAAAAGCAGGAACCCCAGAATCGACATGGTACTCATTGAAGAGGTCTGGAACAATGATTCAGATATGTCAGTTCTTTTTGTTGATCAGTTAAGGCGTACAGACAAAAAGGTTCCTCCAAAACTCTTCCTCTTAGTGAATTCCATTAGTTCAACCTGGAGCGACAATGTGACTTCTGGTGCTCATAGTCCTGCCGTAATCATGAAACCTCTAAGGGCTAGTATGGTGGGTGCTACTCTGCAGCGAACCATGGGTAACGTGGGGAGCAAGGGAAATTGCCGCAACGGCGAAGTCTCCAGGTTATCTATGCAGCATCTTCTCCTAGGAAGAAAAATTCTAGTTGTAGATGACAATAAGGTGAATCTTAAAGTGGCTGCGGGTGCATTGAAAAGATATGGAGCCAAAGTGGTCTGCGCGGAAAGTGGGAAAGAGGCGATTAGTTTGCTTACGCCACCACACAGCTTCTACGCTTGCTTCATGGATATCCAGATGCCGGGAATGGATGGGTATGTTGTGTTTTTTTATTTGATATATGGTCCTGCCGAATCTGGTTTAAAGAATTCATCGCTTTGTTCTAGGGTGTCAATGGTCCAAAGTGGTTTTGTTTGTGATAGCATGGCCATCATCGTAACCAATTAAAGGTTTTGATCCATACTGAATATTTTTGAGAACCGTTAGTTTTGCTGGTCCATCTCGGTTTCTTCTTTTTTAGAAGTTTTAATTGTACATTTTGTACTATAAGCATGATTGCATAATAAAAGCATATTCTTGTACTAATTGTACGTGTAAGAAGTACGACCAAAACAGATTCTGTCAGTTTATGGCATATTTTCCGTCTCTATGGATTCATTACGAAATGATTAGTGAAATTTGGCTAGAATTGAACTAACCCAGAAGTCTCAGGCTTTAGTTCTTTCATTTTTTTTTAGATTCAAACTGTTTTGGCCATCGGAAGCAAGCTCTCTTTGCAAGATTTTCGCATGTTCATGGGTCTAACTTAAGCTGAACTAGACATAGGATGCTCTATCTGATGATGGCTTTAATGCTTTGTTGAAGGTTTGAAGCTACAAAAACAATCCGAGACATGGAAAAAAGCGTCAACCGGAAAATCCAACTCGGGGAAGTATCTGCAGAAGCGCATGGAAACGTCTCGAATTGGCACATGCCCATCTTGGCCATGACGGCGGACGTGATTCATGCGACTCACGAACAGTGCATGAAGTGTGGAATGGATGGATACGTTTCGAAGCCTTTCGAAGCAGAACAACTTTATCGAGAAGTTCCGCAATTTTCCTAATCAGCACTGAATCGGAAGCTGTAAGGGGACTCCATTGCAGGTCGCGGAATTCATCATGGACTGCCATTCTTCTGGCTTCGCTTCAATGAAGTCAAAGTTCCTCACCAAAGTAAGCTTCTGCCTCTGTCAACTTTATCCTTGAATACTTGGATGTGTTAGCCAAATTGTTCATTGGCTATTGCTAACTGCTGACTTATTCAACGAAAAGCTCGGAACCTCCCCGTAATTTCTCGCTTTCTTGTAAAGGATTTTTCAGGTATTACTTGTGGAAGAGTGTGTATATAGAGCAACGCCATATTGCTGCAAATTCAATTTTTGACAGATTTTCCATAGAAAAAGCTTGTTCTTTCTTTTAACACGCTTGGTCTCATCACGGGTAACACCTCCATCAGCTGTCGAGCAAATAGTAGTTCTTCAGATTCGGAACAAGAAGTCCTGGGAAATCCTGTGAATCGGTTGTGTCATAGCAACGACGAGGACGTTGTATCATCTTTCTTATACATATTCATGCGAACTCTCACCATTCACAGGAATCTTCTATTTCTTATCTTAGAACACCCACTATCTGTAGATGTAGAGTCTGTACTATAGTGTTGGATTCAGATGCAAGTATGAAAGTCGTTGGTCTTAGCATGACATTGTCTTCTTCCATGCTTGTCGCATGATTGTTTTTTGCCTCGTTTCGACTTACTGAGTCTCCGAGTTCGTAGGTAATATGCAATGCCAATAGCTTTATTTGGATTGACTTTTACCTTTTGTTTTTATCTAAATTTTGCGGGAGCACGCACTTCAATATTTCTTTGTAAACCTAAAAAAAGCTAGGACTCCGGATGACTGAATGTTTGACCTTTAGATTAGTGTACGATTCATTAATTATATTATAAAGTTTGAATAATATTTTAAATTTTGACGCTCAAACATTCTATGAGATGTCTACTCTTTAAATGATGGAAGATACTTCGGCCAGTTATGAGGTGAAAGACAAAGCGAATTGGCCTATTAATAAAAGTAAAAATGGGGGGGTTAAAATAAAGTAACTTAAGATTTAAAGTTGCATGGTAATAAAAACGTCGAACGCATCGGCCAATTACTGTAGAAACCTCATTCATCTTAATACTTGAAACCTCATTCATCATGAAATGAATAGAATATCCTCTCGAAAAATTTACTTCACACAATAATTCCTAAAAATAGACATAGAGAAATAAAAAAGAATAAGCGATAAGTACATTGAAAGTTTTAAAACTTGTCACGAAAATATAATTTTGTATATTTCCTAATTTCAGATGTGAAATTGCCTACCTAAATCACCTGGACTGGACTGGATCGAAACAATATACGTGAGTGTATGTATATATCGACTGAGTTGGGACTCTTTCGGAGAGAGGCGCAGCTTTTTTAAAGGGGGGGTCTTTCATAGAAAAAGAAAAGGGGGGAACAGACAAATAGTCAAAAGAAAAAGTGGACATATAGATTCAACACCATAAGTGATGAAAAAGGAAGGAAAAAAAAAATAGTTGAATGAAAAAATTACCAAAATAATTCTAAACCTATTGTAATTATATCAATTCAGTCCTAAATTTTTTTTTGTATCAATTCAATCCTAAACCTTTTACATTTATGTCAATTCAGTCCATCCAGCCAATTTTGGTCGGCCGATGCTAACACAGCTAATGTTGACGTGTCGATTTTTTTAATATATTTTTATATTTTTTCCCTTTCTTTTTCTTTTCTCCCTTCATCAGCGATTGGCCAGAGGCAGGGGCTGACGAGATTGGCCCCACCCAGTGACGGCGAGGTCGAGCATTGGCCGGCCTTGCTAGTTGCCGGCGAGGACACACCCTCGCTAGATCTGGTGAGGTCGACTTCACCCAACAACGGCGAGATTGAGCCTCGCTAGAGGAAAGCGAGGCCGACCTCGCCAGTTGCTAGCAAGGCTCGGCGAGAGCAATGTCAATAGACTTGTCTAGATTCATTTTTTACTTTTTCCTTGATTCAAATCTTGCGGCATAAGTATTTTAAGTTTTTCTTTCTTTTAAACCCAAAATAGCTGAAATTTAAATAATATATTGACGTGGACATACACATTCAACACCATAAGTGATGAAAGAGGAAGGAAAATAAAATACTAAAATGTAAAATCATCAAAGTTGAACACGATATAAACAAGGATATCCTATTCAATACGTTCCCTATACGACAATTCCAAAAAAGAAACAAAGAAGAATAAACAAAGCCATAATTCTCTAATAGGCTTAATTTCCTAAAAAATTCTGAACTTTAGATTCAATCCCAGACCTATTTTGAACTTTTTTTTGTCTTAAAATAAATCTCCGACTTTCATTCGGGTCCAAAATATATTTTGATTATCCAAGTCACCACCGGCTATCCAACATGACAGTCTAAGTCGCTGTCCAAGCCGCTATTGCTTATCCAACATTGCATGCCACGTCAGATAAAATAAATGAATAGAAAAAGAAAACGGAGATAAAGAGAAAGAAAAAAAAAGCAAAAAAAACAAAACCTGAGAGAGAGAGAGGCGGCCATGGCCGCTCAAGCTACTGGCGGCCATGGTCGCTCGTTCTTCAAGCTCGCGACGGCTAGCTTTGAGCTTATGGCAGCCATGGCCGTTGGAGTTTCGAGCTACGAAGCTCACGGCGACCATGGCCGCTGGAGTTCCGAGCCACGAAGCTCGCGGAGGCCATGGTCGCTCGAACTTCGGGTGCGACTGTCATGGCCACTCAGCATGAGGTCTGAGCGGAGAACACGAGCAAACGGAGCTCTGTTTTCGTTTACTATATGGAGAAACGAGCTCTGTTTTTGTTGTGATTTGAGTTGGTGTACTTCGGAATTTGATTTGGAAAATGCTCAGGAGTGCATCCCCACATTTGGAGTTCGAATCCGATCCATGTTAGCCGGCATCTTTCAAGTATGTGAATTGGGTTTTGGGACTAACTTGCAATAGAGCAAAATGATGGCATCGCTCTTGCTTGCTTATCTGCTACCTATCTTAACCCTCAAGAGAATTGCCCGCGACTGTTCTCACCTTCAGTGGCTTCGCTCGTACAAATTTGGGCTTGACGGTGAGGTATCACCTTTGAGGTCTACCTGTAATTCTAAGCTAGCGTCTTCCCATTCTCAGGCGGCTTGCTCGGTGCGTCAATCAAGCTTGTGATCTTCTAGGTGATGTTAGTAGTCTGCCCTAGGAATCAATCAAGGTTGATACTCTAATATTAATTGTGGATTAGGTTATGTCGAAATATCGACTTTTACTATACTTAGGTAGTTATAATGTCTTGCTAGAGATCGCTTATGACTTGTGGGCCAAAAAGGGTTTTGAGCACAATGCTAATGTTTAGTGAACCTACAGGGTCGCACACAAAAAGCGAACTAAATTAATATTTTCTATGCGCCGGAATCTACTTAAAATAAGAAGTAGATTTTAATTTATTCTCCTATTCAACTTATCTACGCGGTCGTGCACGTTATGAGATAACAATTAAAGGTGGACGATTTGGCGGGCCTAAATCGCCTGGCCCACTTCTTTTAATTCCGCTAGATAATGAGGTTGTATAAATAGATAGAGAATCGTTCTCTGTCTGGAGTTTTTGTTTTTCGACAGAGTATTGAAAATAAAAAGGCGTTAAAAAAAAAGAACTTCACGATTTTTAGCTAGCACTTGGATCGTCGGAGACTTTTGTTCGCATGTGTGGATACCGGTAGAGGCGCAACACTTGGAGCGCTAATCCAGATACAATTAACTGCTAATTTTCGTTCGATTTGCAAAAGGTACGTACCGAACTTTTATCTCGATTTTAATATACACATGGATCCTGTCTAGGGTTTTATATTCCGCTGCGTTGTTTTTCGTTGACGAACCCTACAGGTGAGTGGTGCCACCGTGCCTTATGGCCATGGCCGCCGTCGCCCCTCTCTCTCCCACTCGCTTGTCCCCATCTCTGTCTGCTCGCGTGCCCTGCTTTATCATCATGTGCTCGCGGCAACCGTGGCCATGGCCATGGCCAGTCGAGATTCGTGCTCGTTGCAACCGGGAGCTTGAGCGGCCATGGCCGCCTCTCTCTCTCAAGTTTTCTTTTTTCTTTTTTCCTTTTTTGCTTTTTCTTCTGTTCCTCTTTCTTTCTCTCAATTTTTCTTTTCCTTCTCATGTGTGTTTTCTAACGTGGCTGTACATGCGGATGCCACCTTAGAGAACTAACGATGACTTAATGAGGACAGATTTAGGGCCGAAATGAAAGTTGAAGATTTATTTTGAGATAAGAAAAAGTTTAGGCTAGATTTGGAGTTGAACTCAAAGTATAGAGTTTTTTAGGGAATTTCGCCTTCTCTGATACTAGCAACTCTTTTACCCTAGTAGTAGTGTGCTGTCGCTCTCTCTTCAGTACCGCCTCGGACAATCCGAACACGACACCTCTTCAACCCAAGATGTCCATCCTGTCTCCATTCAAAGTTCGCCCGGATGTCATTGGATACAGAAAAAGGTTCCTTGCGGTGTTGGTTTCAAACGGAACATCTGAGGGCAAAATCCCGGCAGGGCGTTAGGCAAATAAAGAGGGGGACGAAGAAGAAGAAGAAGTAGAGGAAATAACTAGACAAACTTGAGACGTACAACTCGTATCATCAAAAAGCAATACACCAGACGCGTCGAGCAAAAATGTGAAAATCATGACAGAAGTAACTCCTAGAGTACCAAAAAGGGAGCCAAAGGTCGTATCTGCATGTTATATTTATCATATTCAGGAATCATCATCACCGGAGCGAGTTTACGAGGAGGGCATCTGGCAAACTTCCGAGGACGGGTAACATAAATTTGGTGGGAGGGGGAGAGATAGACCGATTGATCGATTGAGGATGACGAGTCCGATTTGATAGAGAAGAAATAATAATTTTAGAAAGGGTAAATTTCTTTAGGCATCACCCCAAAAGTTAGCTTTTTTCTGAAACTTCATCATAGCAACAACAATTCGCTATATATGAATCTTTGAATTCTGCTGACAGGCGATGTTCAATAAACTAAACTCGATACTCAAAAAAAGAAATAAATAAATACAGAGAGAGAGAGAGAGAGAGAGAGAGAGAGAGAGAGAGAGAGAGAGAGGGATCTGGGAGAAATCGAGGGTGTCATGCTTGCTGCCTAGCTGTATGTTGCCGGTGACGAGGACGAAGACTGCGCCACCGGAGGGCAGGCTGTCGATGGTGCTGATGTGGTGCTGGCACTGCTGGAAGGGAAGGGAGGTGAGTTTGGCGAGGATAGCCTCCTTGCCCTTGATCTCCTGGCCGTCGAAGGTCCGCACCGACTCTTCCTGGTACAGGTTCGCCAAGTCTGCCCGGTTCGCGCTGAACGTCCTGTAGTAGTTCTCCACGAACGGCTTGGCCACCGCTTCTACTTCAGGGTCCATGGTTTCTTGATCAATCGTCGTCTTCTCTCCTTCTGGTTATGTGCTTCAGAACCACGCGATGCGGACGGGTACCACAAAGAAAGTCCTAGCGCAAAAGAAATATATATAGTGTTTGATGTTTATTTTATTTTATTTTTTATTTGTAATCATAGTCCTCGTCTAGGTGTTTTAAAAAAAAAAAAACCTAAGCGGACTAGTGTTTGATCTTGAGAGTGTTCGACTACTCTGCCTTCGACTTCTCCGAAAACACACCATGACACCGCCGCCTCCAGCGTTGGCCGTGCTTCTCTGGTCACACGTACCCCCTCTTGTCCGTTGTCATCCTATACGTTCATTTTTTATCTTTGCAACCTGCAGAAGCACTTCCCTCCAAGTCTCTCCAGAATAGTTTGATTACGTGTTTTGATACAAATGAGGCAGCTTCTGCTAAATCTGTAGATGATGCAAAGCCAAAATGGGTATATTTTGGCCGAGATACAATTGCCGATGCTGCTGCTGCTGCTAGGACTGCTCCTGCAGTCGCTGTTCTCTATGCTCCAAAACGAAGGCTAGGTATTAGGATGTGGGGGTGTGGCTCAATGGCGAACAACAATCCAGCCGAGCTTCAGCGACCTCAAACATATCTTAACCACTGTAGCCCAGCCTCCGCCAGTAACTTAAGTAGTGTGACAAAAATTATGCCCAAATCTCGATTTCCTTTCCTGTTCCTATCTTTGATCATGTTCTCTGTGTGTATACTCATTACGTGCCTAAAGCAGGTGAACTTGACGCATTCGTGAAGTTGTATTGTTCAAAACTCCCGAGCCCATGTTACCACCCAGGTTTTTTCCTCTATTCGTTTTATGTTTTTCTGAATGAATCCAGGATTTTGTTCTCAATGTTCATAGTTACTGGATTCTCAAAACGGAGCACGGGACCTAATTCAGAACCGAGTATGTGCCTAGGAACCTTTTGTTGCATTTCTTGGATCCGGTTTTTATTCTTGACGTTCATAACGACGTGACTCTCAAAATAGAGCATGTTGGGCCTTTCTCATAGTGGAGTATATTCAATGAGTGTAAATTTAAAAAAAATCACTACGTTGGAAAGAATATGAACCTTCTCCTTAAATTACTAGGTCAGAAAATCCTGTCACATTTACATGCCTTTTTCTTTCTTTGGTCAAGAGAAACTTAAATTGAGAACAATGTATTACTTGAAATTCGTACTGGCTTTTTCCTCAGAAGAAAAGATGAGACCTGCAATCAGCTTTACTCGGTTTCTGTCCGGCTTTTTCCTCAGAAGAAAAGATGAGACCTGCAATCAGCTTTACTCGGTTTCTGTCCGGTAAGCATGGGGGCTTACCTGGTACTTTTGTGCGTCTGGGTGGGTTTTATTTTGTGAACGAGTGTTGTTAGAGTGGATTGGGAAAGGTTTGCAGCTGTTTAGGAGGCATCCCCCAGTACTCTGATGTTACATCTTGTCCAAATGAAGAATTTTCATTAGCTTAATTAGCCATGGATCAATAGATGGGTTACACTCCTGCAGTGCATACATAGTTTAGACTCCTGCAATGCATAGACTCAACTATGCTTTGCACTAGAAGCTTGGCATCGTACTGTGGATTCAACTTCCTTTTGAGCTTAAATTCGTAGTTCTCGATGTGTTTATGCTGAGTACATTAGTTAGTAACATTGAGAATTGCTTGATATTCACTATACACTCGTACCATGATAGCTTTTGGAAAAACTTCACGGTGGTCAATATCAAATGGGGAGACAGATATAAACATAGGTTCCGACTTGCATAAGCTCTGATTGCTGTTGCTCTCGTATGTGTCGCGCACAGTTTGTTGGGGTACATTCTGCTTGGTGACATGCCTTGGCTGATTGTTATTCCTTGTGTCCTGATGTTGATAATCCCATCTGCATTGGAATCCGAACATTAATTAGAGGGGAAAAGTGCCAAAAAAGTCTTAAATCTTTTGCATTAGTGCCAATTTAGTCATAAACATTTTTTTAGTATCAATTCAGTCCTAAACCTTTTGCATTTATGCTAATTTAGTTCTCAACTTTTTTTTTGTGCCAATTAAGTCCTTAACCTTTTAAATTGGTGCCAATTCAGTCTTAAACCTTTTGTTTTTGTGCCAATTTAATCATTTTGGCCAATTTTGACTGGAATTTGCCGACGTTGACGCATGCCAGCCGGCGACCAGTCACCGGCGCCGACGTGGACAAATTAAATAATATTTTTATGAATTTTTATTTTTTTTCCTTTTTTTTCTTTATTTTTCACTTTTTTTTTGGTCATCTCCTTCCTCTAGCCAATCGCCACTTCGGCGACTGGCCAAAGACTAGAGGCCAATGAGGTCAACCTCGCCGACCACTGGCGAGGGTAGCCTCGCTGGCCACTGGCAAGGCAGCCTTGCCTTGGTTGGGCGCGGCTCGACCTCGCCAGATCTGGCGAGGTTTGGCCTCGCCCGACCATGGCGAGGCTCAAGCCCTTACTAGAGGCCGTGGTGAGGGCGAGCCTCGCCATGGTCGGGCGAGGCTCGTCCTCGCTTGATCTGGCGAGGTCGAGCCTCGCTCGATCAAGGCGAGGCCGCCCTCGCCAGTGGCCGGCGAGGTCGACCTCGCCGGCCTTTGGCCTTTGGCCGGTTGCCGGACTGGCGACCAGCCAGAAGAAAGAGAAGACAAAAAAAAAAAGTGAAAAAAAAAGGAAAAATTAAAATATTATTTAATTTATCCACGTCGGCATAGGTGATCGGTCGCCGGCCAGCAGGCGTCCACGTCAACAAATTCTGGTTAAAATTGGCCAAAATGACTAAATTGGTTTATGACTGAATTGACACCAATTTAAAAGGTTTAGGACTTAATTGACACCAAAAAAAGGTTTAACACTAAATTGGTATCAATGCAAAAGGTTTAGGAGTAAATTAGCACTGAAAAAAGGTTTAGGACTAAATCGACACTAATGTAAAAGATTTATGACTTTTTTGATACTTTTTCCTTAATTAGAGAGTGTCGACAATTTCCCGTTGTCCTATTGTTGTGGTTTGCTCTTTGAGAAGTGGATTTTGATGTGTCCCGCCAATGTTGGCTCGGACATGATCCTCATATCGTACTATTATCACCTTGAACACTTTTTACAGCACAAAGCATAATATACGCTGATGATGAAGACAATGGTACTACTCAGTTAAGATCTCGGTGTCATTCAATGAAATTGGAGAAATAAATAATTTTTCTTTTTCATTTGGCAAAAGGGAAACAAGGGAATTGATTAGAATTTGAGAAAGTCAAACGCTGTCCCCATTCACTAGTATTTTGATACACAAATGGCGATTTTGATCTAATGCATGACTCGATCGTCGTATCCTAACCTCACGGATATATCAAGCCCTACCTTGACCTGTGCTCCAAGTCACAAATGAAAACTACTAAGGTACCGTATGAAAACCATTCTAGCTCTGTCCATAACTGATTTTTTGTTCTCAGAATCAGTTTTGGACCAGAAACCTATTTAGTAACGCAATTTTATTTTTCTATTTCTGGGACAAGTTTTTGTTCTGGAATCGATTCTGAACCAGAAATCAGAACAAAAAAAAAAATAGGTTTTCTATTTCTAAACTAAAAATGAGAATCATTTTTTAGAGAACTTTTTCTTCAAAACACATGTTCATATAGAAGTCACGATCTTTAAGGTGAGAAAAAAAAGCAAAAAATAAAAAATTTCAAAACTTAATAGAATGGTTTAGAATATGTGGCTATCCACTTTGAGTGAAATTTAAATTTTTTTAGGTGCCGAAAAAAAAATAAAAAATAAAAAATTTCACGAAATGGCTTATAATACATATGGCCATCCACTTTGAGCAAAATTTAATTTTTTTAGATGCCAAAAAAATAATCAAAAAATGTAAAATTTAAAAACTTCACAGAATGTCTTAGAATATCTATGGTTATCCAATTTGAGCGAAATTTTATTTTTTTAGATGCCGCAAAAAATAAAAAAAAGCAAAAAATAAAAAATTTCAAAACTTCACAGAATGACTTTAGAACATCTGTGGTCATCCACTTTGAGCGAAATTTTAATTTTTTTAAGTGCCGAAAAAAATAAAAAAATAAAAAATTTCAAAACTTCACAGAATGGCTTAGAATACATGTGGCTACCCACTGTAAGCGAAATTTAATTTTTTTTAGATGAAAAAAAAAAAGCAAAAAAGTAAAAATTTCAAAACTTCATAGAATAACTTAAAATACATGTGGCCACCCACTTTGAGCGAAATTTTATTTTTTTAGGTGCCGAAAAAAATTAAACAAAAAGAAAAAAATCAAAAATTTCAAAATTTCACAAAATGACTTAGAATACTTGTGGCCATTCACTTTGAGCGAAATTTAAACCTTTTTAGGTGCTGAAAAAAATAAAAAAATAAAAAATTTCAAAACTTCACAGAATGGCTTAGAATACCTGTGACCACCCACTTTGGGCGAAATTTAATTTTTTTTAGATGCCAAAAAAATAAAAATAAGCAAAAAAATAAAAATTTCAAAACTTCAGTGAATGGCTTAAAATACCTGTGGCCACCCACTTTGAGAGAAATTTTATTTTTTTAGGTGCCGAAAAAAGTAAAAAAAGCAAAAAATAAAAAATAAAAAATTTCACTGAATGGCTTAAAATACCTGTGGCAATCTACTTTGAGCGAAATTTAAATTTTTTTAGGTGCCGAAAAAAATAAAAAATAAAAAATTTCACATAATTGCTTAGAATACATGTGGCCACCCACTTTGAGTGAAATTTAATTTTTTTTAAGTGTTGGAAAAAATAAAAATAAGCAAAAAAGAAAAATTTTCAAAACTTCACAGAATAGCATAAAATATATATGACCACATACTTTGAGCGAAATTTTATTTTTTTTAGGTGCCGAAAAAAATAAAAAATAAAAAATTTCAAAAGTTCACAGAGTGGATAAGAATACATGTGGCCATCCACTTTGAGGGAAATTTAATTTTCTTTGGGAGCCAAAAAAAATCAAAAATACCATTTGGGCACCTAAAAAAAATTAAATTTTACTCAAAGTGAGTGACTAGAGGTATTCTAAGTCATTCTGTGAAGTTTTGAAATTTTTGATTTTTGATTTTTTTTTGCACCTAAAAAAATTAAAATTTCGCTCAAAATAGATGGCCACATGTATTCTAAGTCATTCTGTGAAGTTTTGAAATTTTTGATTTTTTACTTTTTTTCCACCTCCAAAAATTTAAATTTTACTCAAAATGGGTGGCCACAGGTATTCTAAGCCATTTTGTGAAGTTTTGAAATTTTTGAGTTTTTGAATTTTTTTGGGCACCTTAAAAAATTTAAATTTCACTCAAAATGGGTGGCCACATGTATTCTAAACTATTATGTGAAGTTTTGAAATTTTTGATTTTTTGATTTTTTTTAGGTACCTAAAAAAATTTAAATTTCATTAAAAATGGATGGCCACAGGTATTCTAAGCAATCATGTGAAGTTTTGAAATTTTTGATTTCTTGATTTTTTTTTTGAAAAAATTCAACAAATTTCCTATTCCTGAAATCTGAAATTTTTTTTATTTTCTCGACATTTTGATGATTTTTTCTGGAATTTTTCAATTTTTTGGGATTTTTTGAATTTTTTTAAAGATTTTTCTGAATTTTTCGGATTTTTTATTATTTTTATTCCATTTCTAAAAAAATGGATTTCTGTTCTTGGAAATAGAATTTTCTGTTGTTTATCAAACGGATTTTTGTTTCAATAAATAGAAATTTTGTACTGTTATCAAATAGGTTTCTATTCTAGAAATACAAATTTTTTGTTGTTATCAAACGAGTTTTTTTTTTCAAAAACTCATCTAGGAACCAGAAATAGAAAAATCTATTTTTGGTTCAGAAACTCATTCCGGAACAGAATGATTATCATTCGCTACCTAAGCCGTGTAATCCTTGACATGAAGGAAGCATGCAACATGTGAGAGAGGGAAGTAACCGGTGACAAATTCATTAATGAAAGATCTCCCCATTTGAGAACAAAGCCAACTCCCATTTAGAAAAGTGAGATGCATGGCCTTTTATATGTTCCAGCATATATAAATGAAACAGAAAATTGGGACAGTAATTTTGGTTTAATAGAAGTATAAATTGATTAAGATTGGCATTGATGACTACTATAATTTTGGTTTGATATAAGTACAGATAGATATTAAAAAAGAGCCATCCATTTCGGAAAACCGACGCAATTGAACCTTCTTTTGGATGAGAAACCTTAGATTAGATATATGATATGTTCACTAAAAGTTTTAAAACTTGTTATGAAAGTATAATTGAGTTCTAAAATTTTTAAAAAATCTAATTGAGTCTTAAAACTTGCCAAATTAATTTAATAAAGTTCTAAAGTTAACATTATCAATTTGTTTAACATAAAATGATGATATGGCATTTTAAAATGAATTTCTCTCTCCTACTTGGTATTTTTTAATTATTATTTTATTATTCAAATCTAATTTGAATTAAATTTTAAAAAATTGAAAAGAAAAAGAGAGAAGGAGCTTTGCCGTGGGGCATTGCCACCCATCGTTAGAGGGGCTGGCAAGGGTGGCCGATCCTCACCAGCCCCGGACAAGCACTGGCAACCCTCACCCGGGATTGGTGAGGCTCGCCAGCCCTAGGCAAAGGTTAGGCATTGCCTATATTTGAGTTCCCTCAATCCACATCTGGGCAAGCCTCGCTAGCCTTAGGCGAGGGCCGATGATGCCTCGCCTGGGGCTGGAGAGGGCCGGCCACCCTCACTTAGGGCCATTGATGAGTGGTGGTGCTCCAAAGCTAAGCTCATTTTCTCTTTTCTCTTTTTAGTTTTTTTTTTTTTGAAATTTTAGTTTTTCTAAATTTAATTTAAATAAGATTTGAATAATAATAAAAAAAAAATGCCACATAAGAGATAGAAATTCATTTAAAAATGCCACATCATCATTTTCTGTCAAACAAATTGACGGGGTTAACTTTAGGGCTTGATTAAACTAATTTGATAAGTTTCAAGATTTAATTATACTTTTTCAAAAGTTTTAAAATTCAATTGTAATTTCGGAACAAGTTTAGGTACTTTTAGTAAACACATCCTTTCTTTATACTAGTAGAATATCCTATCGAAAAATTTCCAAATACAATAATTCAAAAAAAATAAACAGAGAAAAAAGAACATCTCTATATATATATATATATATATATATATATATATATATATATATATATATATTTAAAACCCATAATTCGCTAAATATGCCAATATAGCCAGCCCTTTTGCCCTAGCATTCTCTCTCTATAATCTCTCTCCTCTGTACCCTCTCGTTCGTCGCGTGGGTCTGAAGCACAGGCTCGAAGGGACGAGAAGGAGAGAGAGACGGCGGCGGCGGCGGCGGATTGATGTCATGACAGTCGGATTTGAGAATGGGATCAGGTCGAGTATCATAAACTCGGGCAGGGATCACGTAAGTCTGTTGCATTTGGCACAGGCTGAGGCTTGAAAAAGCAAGTATGAGAATCGGTCCGAGGCACGATCAGCTCGCTTGAGATCGGCATTGGACCGAGGCATTATAAGCTCGGGTTCTGATTATGTAGGCCTGTCGCATTTGGTGCGGGCTGAGTGTGGGATCGGGCCTAAGGCGTATGATGCTCAGGCCGCGATCGGGGCCTAAGGCGTGAACGAGTACGCAGGCAGGAAGTGTGGTGATGAATAGTCGCAGTATGCCTAAGGCATGTACTTCAACGCGGGTCACTGACGAGTGTTGTGGAAAGAGGAATTGAGAACGAAATGAGTACGTAGGATGAGAACTGTACATGCGTGTGTTGCATATGACGTGCTTGTGATTGTGTGCGGAATGCTTGCTATGTGACGATTTGGCACGTGTGTGATTGTTTTGTGATTGTTTGGAGGTACGTGATAGCCTAGGTTGGGTTTGGGGGTGTGCTTGCTGAGATGTAATCTCATGATTGTATCAACCAATAATTTTCAGAACCCCGACTTGAGACATGAACCCTCCACCACCACCACCAGTATGTTTTGGATTACCAATGCACACGGAGTACGAAGTAGCAGAGTTTCTAATGGGTGACGGGATGACCTGGATCAAGCATACCACGACCATATAGAGGTAGGATTATCGTTGTGGGAGACCAACGTATACACGGCTTGGTACTTTAGGGACTCTGACGGGGATGAGTTTGGTCCCATCCGAGGTTTCAACGTTCCGCATGATCCAGTTGGAGATTGGGACCCGGCCGCCATGCCCCCGATCGATGAAGAGTTGACCAGTACCAAGGTTAGCTTGGCTCAATCTGGTCTGCACCCAGCAACTGCAGCACAGGGATCTTCTAGAGCCGAACACGAACTTGAATCAGAAGCGTCGCAAGCCGAAGCTGAGCCGATGGATATATAGATCCTATTCTTGAGGAGGAACCAAAACAGGACGTAGGACGTGAAGTAGAACCAGAGGTCGAGGCGGAGAACAATCCTGTTGAGTCTAAAGAGCCGGAAGGAGAATCGAAGTACATACTCTCGTTTGAGCAATACCTGGATCCTGATTTTGTACTTGAGATTCATTTCTGGGATATATTAGCTGATAATGGTCAGAAAGAGATTCCAGTGGAATCGGGCGATATTAATCCCCTGATTGTCATCGAGGCAGAGCCGGAGTCCTCGGAGGATCATACAGATAGAGAAAGCTCCGAATCGGAAAACGAGAAGTCAGACTCAAAATGAACGCCGAGTAAGGGGCGTAGAGGTTAGGGTGTTGGTTGGAAAGCCAAGCTTTTGAAGAGGATCATTTTTTAGGACAAATGTCAAGTCATCAACCCCGTTCGATTTTGACGGTTTTAGGAAAGGTGTACACTAGTTTTTAAAGTTTGTAAAAATGTGAATATTGTGGTGGTACAAGCTAAATAAGAAATGAAAGTGTATATTCTCCCTAATTTCCCTGGTTACAATTGTCAGGGTGTTTGATGATTTCCGTTGCGAAATTTAATCTCCGGTGTTTGATTGAGGTCGGCGATACCCTGGGATATCGCACTCTTCGACCAAAGGCGGGATAACATGGGCTCGACGGAAGTTCGGAGCGTGACATAAGCTGAGAGCAAGACTCATTAGGGATAGCCCTGCCTATTCCCTACACCTTTCTATTGGACTTGATGTTGGCCTATGTCCTTTTGACACATGGTTGTATACAATTGGCTTGAGTCTCCCTTGACAAGTAGCAGCCTATCCATATGAAATAATCCTGTTAAGCAATTGTTTTGATCCTCTTACCTGAAATACCCCATCAATTCACTCGTTAAGGTAGGATGTAATCTTTTATATATCCGGTGGACTATGAGAGCGCTAGGACCACAATTAAATTGGGACGAAAGTGAAACCAGTTCACTGGATATGTAAAACATCACGTCCAATTTAATAAGTAAGGCAAGTCCACGTTTTTGCTCTTGTATGTGAAAGATTAAATGGGATGATTAAGTTCTTTCCCACTTTGTTGTGAAGTATGTATGTACATTGGAGTTTTGCAATCTATGTTTGTCATTTTAAACATTTTCTATTATCTATAATTATTGTATACTTATATAATCTAATTCAATAAGTAAGGCAAGTTAATGTTGATATATTGTTCTAGGAAAATTATATTAGATTAAATTAGATGATTGAGTCTTCCTCTACTTTATTGTATAGTAATATGTCTAATTGATGTTAAGGAAAGTGGGACGGGACGGAACTTTGTGATGATGTGGGCCAACCATTTAACTCCATTTTAATGAAGTTTTTTTATTATTGATTGATGTGTGTGTATGTGCCTATATGTATATATGTATGTATTACATATACTTAGTTTGGTTTCACAAACGACACATGACAAAATATAATGAAAGAAAATAATCATGATGATAAGAGTTGGCTTGGCTGAAATTTCTTGGGACTTGTTTGTTTGTGCTTTTTAAAAAAGCAAAAATAATTTTTTTCTCTCTGTTAAAATTTAAAATATAATTCAAGTATTAAAAAAATTATGAAAAGATTATGTGTAATTAATGTGAAAATTTCATATGTTTCCGACCAAAAAACATTGTTAGCATGCGTCTGAAATGAGATTGGATTCAAAAACATAAAAACAAGCCCTTAGCTGTTTTGCCAATGCTTATGAAAGCATAAAGCTTGAAATCAGCCACCGGAGATGGACAAACTTGAGGGGAATTCTATCATCCACGCACATTACAAGATGAGGCCTAAATCAATGTGCATATAGGACCCACAGCAATCGAGTCCGAGGTCCGTGATTAAAGGCGATGAAAATGCCGGTGAAAACAAATCACTAATCTTACAGTTCATAAAACAATAAATCGATGCACACATGGAGAAAATAACTAGGAGCGAAATTACCAGGATTGGGGGTGGTACCGAAGGATCAAATTTGACAGCAGCAAGCCTGAATGAAATGCAAGCAACAAGATAAGAAACAGTGGAGAAATGGTTCTTGAGTGCTGCCTGCATTTGTCCTCGTCACACATTATATAGAGAAAGAAAAGAGGAACATTCCTTTCTTATGTCGACATAAGAAGGAAACTTGGGAATTGATCCCTTTCCTCCCCTCCCCAGTTACCGTTAACACAAGAAAGAGATTTCTTTGCATTTCATTCTTGCAAATGGGGTCACATCTGATTACTTTCTTTTGTTCGATGGAATGGTTCTTTTGTATCCAATAATAATATTTTTGTAGGAACAATTTTAGTGCTAAAAGTGAAATGTTCAAGTTACAACCCAAAACATCTGCAAGTATTTGATCTCCCAATTTTAGTGCTGAGTTGTACGTGAGGTATATAGTTCGTCTTCATGGCGTGCCGGTGACAATCACGTCAGATCGAGGCCCCAAGTTCACTGCTACATTCTAGAAGAGTCTTCAAGGTGCCATGGGAACAAAACTGCAGTACAGCATGGCTTTTCATCCGCAGACAGATGGACAATCCGAGAGAACGATTCAAAGTCTTGAGGATATGCTGCGAGATTGCATTCTAGATTTCAAAGGGAGTTGGGAAGAACAGTTACATCTTGTCAAATTCGCGTACAACAACAGTTATCAGCAGAGTATCAAAATGGCACCTTTCGAAGTACTTTATGGCAGACCCTGTAGAATCCCAGTTTGTTGGAATGAAGTTGGAGAACGAAAGATTTCGGGACCCGAGTTGGTGCAACAGTTGTCGAATGTTGTTAAAGTCATTAGGGATAGGCTAAGGACTGCTCAAAGTCGCCAAAAAAATTATGCAGACTAGAGATGTAGGCCCTTAGAATTTCAAATGGGGGACCATATTTTCCTCAAAGTATCGTCGATGAGAGTATTATTGCGGTTTGGCAAAAAAGGAAAGTTAAGCCCAAGGTACGTAGGTCCATTCGAGGTGTTAGAGAGAATCGGTACTCTGGCCTACTGTCTCGCATTACTGCCAAATTTGTCTCAAGTTCACAACATATTCCATGTGTCTATGCTAAGGAAATATGAACCGGATCCAACCCACGTACTGAATTATGAAGAAATAGAAGTAGACGACAAAGTGTCGTCCGTGGAAAGGCCGGTGAGGATTGATAACAGAATGGAATGAGTGTTACGGAACAAAACAATTCCGATGGTCAATCACCGGCGTTAGCCGAGTAAGTTAACCCCTAATCCCGTGTTTAGGGTGTTAAATTTGTTTAGGATAGTTTAGATTATGTTTATGTTAATTTATTAATTGTTTAATTAGGATTAGATGATAGGTTATCGGTGTTTTAGGCGATAGGTTATTGAAAAGCTTGATAAGTTATCATTATGTTTGTGATAAGTTATCTATTATTCTATTAAATGAATTATTTTCGGAATTAAATATTAATTTATTATTTAATAAATTATTTTTGAATTAAATATTAATATTTTATTAGTAAATAATTCATTTCCGAAAATTAAATATTAGTATTTTGAATGATTTTCGATACCGAATTGTGATCGTTTATGTTTGGGTGGTGATTCCGAAGTTGGATTTTGCCGTATAAATTAGCGTTTTTAGCTAAATGATTTAAATGATTATGATTCGAGAAAATATTTTGAATCTTTGAAAATAAATTATTTTAGGATATTATTCAATAATTAATTTTCGAATTTATTTATTATTATTTTGAAAAATCTTTAATTTCAAATTATGATTTCTATGCTTGATTGGTGACGACTATGCCGTGAATCGTCGTATTAATTTGATTTATGACAAATTGTTTTGAATGAATGATTCTAAAGAAAATTTATCAGATTTTTGGAAGTAAACTATTATTTGGTTATGCCAAGAAATGATAGTGATGCTTTGTGGTTAATAAACGTATTTGGCATGAAAGCTTGAAAAAATTGATTGACCGTTTCCATGTGTGACAACTTGGTAATATGCGGTATTACGTGAACACTATTCATAGACGCATGGGCTAATTAAAAAGATAATAATTGGCCGAAATGCTCGTGTGCTCGTATGGTCACATGTTGGAGCTGTCTTATTGTGTATCGCTTGACGATACCCAATTTATCGGATGCTTGGGAATTATCTGGATTACCGATATCCCGGATGCCTTATTGCGGCCCGAGGCCGGACTCGATACTCCTTACAGGATATCATCTTACTGTGTATCGTTTGATGTTGCCGTACTGGAATGCCGTCATCCTGTGTATCGTTTGACGTAACCGTGCCGGATGGGGCGGGACGAAGCCCGGTTTTTACCGGAAAACTGTCATCTTGCTGAGTATCGCTTGATATGTAGTGACCCCAAGGAGGCGTAATAACTGGAATATGTGTGATGCATAGTACCTGATTATGTAATAGAAACTACTAGGCATGGTCTGGAACGTACCCAAGTGAATTCTATCTTATAATCGAGAAACGTGCACCTGTGATGCATTGATGCATGGGTAATCTATTTAAATACTTCGAGTATGTGACATATTCATTTCATCAACGAGTGTCCCAAGGCAAGGTAAGGATGCCTGTGGTTATTTATTGATGTTGCTATCAATGATGTATTGTCTAATTAGGGACCCCCGTGCGAGTTGATCTCCTAAGCGGGGCTTAGCCTGTTAACTTATTAAAACTTTTGTCTCATTTGTTGTTGTTAACCCCCTTTTTCAGGTCCTTAACATGTTGATGCACCCAGTTTGATTCAAGGTGTCCACAAGCTGACTTTTTGGGATTGACCTATTGGTAGAGTAGATTGACCCCAGTTTGCTGGCCTTTTTTTGTAGTAGCCCCCAAAGTGGGCTTGTAAGAATGTTCCCAGGGTTTAATCAAGTAAAAATCAAAATAGTGTTGTTTAATTGTTGTGATTTGTTTTCCTAACTATCCTTATTTATTGTTGTCTGGGGATTTTTGTGACCGCTTCCACATGTGTAATTAAAAGATAAAATGAAGGGCTAGCGACGAGTCCTAGGACATCGCATCTCAACGACCGAAGAGGGGTGTCGTACGTCCATAGGGTTTGAGGCGTGACAGTGTTGCTGTCAAATGCCAACAATAAGATCACTTTAGTACTTGATCCACAGTAATTCCACTTTGGAAGTTCATACGGGTGCTCAATAGGTCTAGGGATCGCTTGATTTCAAGAATTAATAGATCAGTAGCATATATCATGTGAAAGGAAAAACGCTACATATTTCATTGTCGCCATTCATACCCTTGATTTGCAGATCTATGCCGGAACCTCCGATTCTATGGAAACACATTGAGATAAAAGTTATTTTTAAGGGAAGTAAACCAAAAACCATTCTCGAGAGAAACATCTCATCACTCCATCTACGAGAGTTTTCCAAAATCATTGGACTGTGCAGGCATTTCACACCTTGAGAAATCAAATAAACAGATTGCAACACTATATCTACAACGCAAGTCACGACCTAGATTTGAAGAGCTCGAAGTTGGATGAGGAGTACGAATTTTTCTTCGTTTTTCTCACGCGGATGGGGATAAAGCGATGTTCCCACACCCAGTAAATACCTGCATTCAAGGATATGTCCAAACCTTTCAGCGATCTGTCCCATGTCCCCGAATCGAGAAATTGTTCATGAAAAAAGGTCCACGTACCTTCAGAAAGAATATTAGATTTCGTGAGATATGTGCGGGAAATGAGCAATCTTGCACCAGCAATCTGTCCTCCCCTCTCTTCAGCGATCTGTCCATGTCCCCCCAAAATCAAATCAAGTAATCGAAACACAAAATTCGAGAATTATTCTTCACGTAAAAGTTCCGGGTAAAAAGGTCCCCGCATCCCTTGAGAAACAAGAAAACACCCCATGAGTTATGTGGGGGATATGAGCAATCTTGTCCCAGTCCTCGCCTCCATTTCTCTTGCACCTCCTCTCCAATTCTGGGCAATTGTAGATTCTCGGGCTAGTGAGGGATGCAAGCCTTCGCATTCCTTCGGGTAATCACGTCAACGAGGGGCAATCGATGATGTCAAGCTGTTGAAGTGATTGAAGGGCCACGATCTGTTCTGGCAATTCCTTCAAATTGTCGCAACCCCAAATTGTGAGATGCTCGAGATTGCTGGCCTGTAGAAGCCACTGTGGAAGAGACGCTAGTTTTGGAAGTCCAAAGAGATCCACGGAGCGGAGGCTGTGAAGTTCCGAGATGTTTTTGCTACCACTGCTTTCAGCGTAATTGGATAAATCCAGCTCCTCAGAATCCGAAGAATCAAGATCCACCAGGTTGGATTGTTGTCGCGTACCCAGTGGTGGTGGTGCTTTTGAGAGGGAAGTTAATGTTAGTGGTCTACCCTAGGAATCAATCAATGTTAATACTCTAATATTAGTTGTGGATTAGATTGTGTCGAAAAAATCGACCTTCACTATACTTAGGTAGTCATAATGTCATGCTAGAGACCGCTTATGACTTGTGAGCCAAAAGAGTTTTGAGCACACTGCTAATGTTTAGTGAACCTACAGGATTGCACACAATAGCGAACGGACTTAATATTTTCTATGCGTTTTGATCTACTTAAGAAGTAGATTTTAATTTATTCTCTTATTTAAATTATCTATACTGTCGTGCAGGTTATGAGATAACAATTAAATGTGGGCCCAAATCGCCCGGCCCACTTTTTTTAATTCCGCTGGATAATGAGGCTGCATAAATAGATAGAGAATCGTTCTCTGTCTAGGGTTTTTTCGACAGAATATCGAAAATAAACAAAAGGCGTTCAAGAAAAAGGAACTTCAAGATCTTTCGCTAGCACGTGGATCGTTGGAGAATTCTGTTCGTGTGTGTGGATACCGATAGAGGTGCCTCCAAATCTTAAGTGCGAACACTATTGCAGCTAACTCCAAATCATGCGTCGGGTAATTTCTTTCATGGGGCCTCAACTGACGCAACGCATAAGCTACCACTTTACCATACTGCATTAACACACAACCAAGTCCTCTTAGCGAAGCATCACTATAAATCTCAAATCCACCTGGTCCTGACGGAATAGTCAACACTGGAGCGGTCGTCAACTTATACTTCAACTCCTGGAAACTCCTTTCACACTTATCGTCCCATTCAAATTTGATCTCCTTCTTCAGTAATCGTGTCAAAGGCATGGCTATGGATGAGAACCTTTCCACAAACCGTCTAAAATAGCCAGCCAGTCCTAAAAAGCTTCGAACCTCCGTTACCGATGTCGGTCTTGGCCACTTAGTCACCGCTTCGACCTTTGTCGGATCCACAGAAATTCCATCTCCCGACACGATATGTCCAAGAAATGCCACTTTATTGAGCCAAAACTCGCACTTGCTGAACTTAGCATACAACGCGTGTTCTCTCAACGTCCGTAGTACTTCAGCCAAGTGTATTTCATGTTCCTCAGGGCTCTTCGAGTATACCAATATATCATCTATGAAGACTATGACGAACTGATCCAGAAATTCCTTGAATACTCTATTCATCAGATCCATGAAAGCGGCTGGGGCATTCGTCAATCCAAAAGGCATCACTGTGAACTCATAGTGCCCATACCTTGTTCTGAAGGCAGTCTTAGGTATATCCTCCTTTCTGATCCTTAACTGATGGTATCCGGTCCTCAAATCTATCTTGGAGAACACTGCGGCTCCTTGTAGCTGATCGAACAAGTCATCGATCGTTGGCAGTGGGTACTTATTCTTCACCGTCACCTGATTCAACTGACGATAGTCTATGCACAATCTTAACGTCCCGTCCTTCTTCCTTACAAACACAACTGGCGCTCCCCATGGGGATACACTAGGGCGAATAAAACCTTTGTCTAATAACTCTTGCATCTGAACTTTCAACTCCGTTAGGGACATCCGATACGGCGCTTTCGAAATCGGCTCTGTTCCTGGCGCCAACTCAATCACAAACTCCACTTCTCGCTCGGGTGGCAAACCTGGTAGTTCCTTAGGAAAAACTTCGGGGAAATTGCACACTACAGGTATATCTTTCAATTTAGGTTCCACCATTATTGGGTTCACAACGTTCACCAAGTATCATTCACACCCTTCGTCCAACAACCTATTCACTTCGAGCGAAGAAATCCAAGGGATCGAGACTCCTCCTCGACTTCCCTGAAACTCAAAACTAGCACACTCCTCCGGACTAAACCGAATCGTACGACTACTACAATCCATCACAGCCTTCTGCCGGACTAACCAATCCATTCCAACGATCACATCGAAGTCAAACATGGGTAGCACAACCAAATCAATATTCTCTTCCTTACCCCCAATGACTATCTTACACCTAGGACACCCAAACAAGACTAACAGGCTATCATTCATCGGCGTCGACACACAAAGCCTAGTCTCAAGCATCACGGGTTCTATACCAACCAACTTAACAAATTGCTCCGAAACGAACGAGTGGGTTGCCCCCGGATCAAACAATGCATACGCGGCATGTCCACAAAGAGAGACCGTACCTGTGATCACGCCCAGCGCATTCTCCGCTTCTTGGCGTGCCATAGCATAAACCCTTCCTTGAGCGGGCGGTCGACCTTGGTTAGCTGGTGGGGGATTCCCGATCCTATTCTCAATACGCGGCTGCTGCGGGGGTCCTGAGGGATGCATCTGAGGACAACTACGAATCATGGCAATTGTCTTCAATCAGAGAACCCAAGTTGTTTCTCATATTTTCGAATGATAATATTGACGGTTTTAACTCCAAAGTTAAACCCAAGTTTCCCAGGAAGCCGTCTTGTGCAATTTCGAAGTAACGAGTGGGCATTCTCCACCGTACGCTCGGGATCTGGTTTCAGTGACCGAAAAATGCCGTTGTTTCTCGCTTCCCAAATCTGCCAGAGGGCGTTCGCCAACAACTCGAGAGGAATGCAGGCATGTTTGAATTTGGCAAGCCGTTCATCAAATCTTGATAGTCCATGAGAGGATATGTGTATTTGCAGAGAAGGATGATCCCATACCTTCTTCGTCCAGGGGCACAGGAGGAGGTTATGGTCCACAGTCTCTGGGCTTTGCTTGCAGATGCTACAAATTGGATCAGGTACGATTTGCCTCCTATATAAGTTTTCTCTGGTAGCAAGAGCATTTTGCCATGCACTCCACAGAAAAAATTTAATTTTAGGCATTGTGTGGGACTGCCAGATCTTCGTCCATAGGGATCGAGGAGTTTCATAGGATGACGAGGCTAGTGTTGGATTGAATATTGCGGATTCCTCTCTGATTTTGTTGTAGGCACTCTTCACCGTATAATCCCCGGTTTTGGAATTAGTCCACAACATTCTATCTTTTGTGTCCAGCGAGCTCAATGGGACTACAGAGATATCGGCCATAATGTCAGGGTCGAAGAGGTCATATAGCTGTTGTTCCTTCCATTTTACTGCTCTCTTGTTGATCAAATCAGCCACCATTCTAGGATCATTTTTATTTGCCGGTCCCCCCGATCAGTCCCCTTTTTAACCACCCATCCTCCCTGATTCTGATACTCTCTCTCCATTCCCTACCACCCATTGGATCGAAGGACTAATGGTTTCTCTACCCATTAAGATGCTTTGCTAGCCCCACGACGGTCTACTCCCTTTGCTTGCATGCCAAATGTCTCCTTCAGGAAAATATAATCCTTTTAAGAACCTTGCTCCAAAGAGAGGGAGGATTTTGAAATATCCTCCATGCCTGTTTTCCCAACGTAGCCTTGTTAAAAGAAATCAAATCCCGAAAACCAAGGCCTCCATTATCTTTTCTGAATTTCAGAATTTCCCATCTCTTCCAATGCATACCAGCGTGGTCGCTGCCATATTTCCACTAAAAGGCTGCCACTTTCTTCTCAGTTGCTTTACAAATGGATACTGGTATCTTGAAGATCGACGTAGCATATTGAGGAATGGCTTGCACCACTGCTTTAATTAAAATCTCCTTTCCTTCTTTGGAAATCAACTTTTCCTTCCATCCTTCAAGCTTCATATTAACCCTTGTAGTGATCCAAGTCAACATTTGCTTTTTCGTTTCTCCCCAATCAGATGGGATGCCCAAATATTTGCCGGTTTTCTCAATTTCTGGAACTCGCAATTCGTATGACATATTCCTTTTTAAACTCCATGGACACTCCCTGCTGAAAAAAACCCCTGATTTGTTTCTATTAATTGCTTGGCCCGAAGCATAGCAATACTGATTCAAGATAGCTAAAATGTTTTGGCATTCTCTAATGCTTCCTTCTAAAAAGAAAATTGAATCATCCGCAAGCAAAAGGTGGGATAAAGTGGGGCCGGATCTATTCATCCGGATCCCTTGAATACTCCCATTCTCCAAAGCACGTTTCAGCACGAAGGATAGACCATTCGCTACTAGAATAAACAAGTACAGGGATAGTGGATCGCCTTGGCGAATGCCTTGCAAAGTTTGGAAATAAGGCTGGGGCTCTCCATTGATTTTGACACTAAAAGTAATGTCACAGCCCAGAGAAATGGAATGCTCTCGAGAGTTTCTGGACGAAGGACCGTGACTAATCCATGAACAAGCATGCGGACCTCGACGATTTTAAGTCTTGGGTTTTTTTGTATGTTCTAGGATACTTTTGGGGGCGAGTGACACTGTAATTGTACACTCTCAAAATAAATATGGGTAGTTGGTAGATTGGGGGATACGATCTCCACTATTAGATCGAGGAGGGATTTACTGATACAGTTGAGCCTGTTCTTGTATATAAAGGGGTCTCATCTCCCTCTTTTGTACATCTCATTTTCAAGTGAAAATAATGCGGAGCTTTTAGTTCTAGAGTTTCTCTCTTTAAGATCCTTATGAATGAGCGTGGAAAGATTGACTTGAGAATAAATTTCTAAGGTCGCACGGATAGGGAAACACAACTTCGACCGACCTGTAACAGTGGGGCTAGGGTTTGCACTTAAAAGCAAACCAATCGACATTTGCTCCTAATATTTAGTTTTCATGGGCTTGAGGTGACGTACGATGTTAAGTTTAGTTAATTTATAATGTAGTATCAGAAATTATGTATATCTCTTCGTCTCACCCAATTACTAGAATATGTAAAATTTCTTTTTTCGGTACCCTAGTAAAAGGTTTCCACGTCTGCACGGTGACCACTCTCACGACGCTTTTTTTAAGCAACGTTCATTAAATAATGCGTGAGACTAAACGGTGCTCAAATATGTGAAGGATCCCCGTCATGTGAACTGGTCAGAATGCTCGAAAGTCGATGGAGACATCCCTGACCGCTTTATTCAACAAAAATTGAAGTTTATCGAACTACCTGCACTTGACACGTGATTTGGCAAATCGTCAAATCGACATACAATAATTCGAGTATGATTTGTTGCGGAGAAGACAAATAGAATCAGGCCACCATTACAGGAGTTAAAACCGTCAATATTATCATTCGAAAATAAGGGAATAATATGGAAAAATTATCATTCGAAAACGTATGTCGAATAACCCATACCCTAATTATAATCACCATATATTCCAGCGAAAAGTAGACCAATACAAATTGTTGGGGTCACCATCTTAGGTTCCTAAATCCTTATCTAGTGCGAGCGATAGGTGCAAAGTATGCCCGACGATTATATTCTCGCAATCGAGATTCGAACGTGATAAATCAACCTGCATACTAAAAAGAAAAGTACCCATTCGTGGTTGCTTACGTTTTCATCATAATTTGCACCCGGCACGGGCTCGACTGTCCAGACGTGCGAGGCCCGATTGAAATGAACCCGATAATGACTCATCGCGTCCGATGCGCACACGAGTGAAGCGATGGAGGTCGGGGGTGCGCTTTCCTCTCGTTTCCGCAATATAAATATTCCTAAAGTTAGGTGGGCCGGATAAAGATGTGCAGTCGCTTTTTCTCGGGCAAAATTAGGTCGAGTTTTTTCCCTTTTATTTGCTTTTAATTGACCAAGTGAACCATAAAAAAGGTCCAAAATGTTCGCTCAATGCCGTGTGGCCGAAAACCAGCGATCGAGGCACATGCATGATTTTCCGAATCTGGTTGCTCCGACTCCGAACGAATTCGGGGAGGACAACGGGCAGGCGTATGCGCATAGAACGGAGCAAAAATCTTTCTGTGAAATTGGGGAAACTTTGCGAAATTCGGTTTTGACCACAAAAAATTCCAACCTCATGTATCTACGATGAATTTACCTTCGTTAGTTTCCGTTAAATTTTACCGTCAAATTATTGAGTTAAATGACACGTGACAGTCAACGAGTATATATTAATTCAAGATTTTACCCTTCGTTTGTCACATGTATATCAATTTGTGGTTTTTCGTTGTATTAAACTAATTTAACGAAAACTAGCGGAGGATAAATTTATCGTAAATGTACCTATTTGAGGTAAATTTATCATGAACGTATCGATTCAAGATTTTTCGTGATATTAATCATTGGAAATCGACCGCTTTGTCGACGGTCCAGCCAGTCAAAAAAATTGCAATATGATATTTGCCGGACTAATCTTTTTTATTTATTGTCAACACGACCTCCTCTTTAAGTTAATAAACACGAGGCGTTAGATGACACGCACACCGGACATCCACCTAACCTCGTGGAAAAAGAAGGCGCGAATGTCATTTTTTATTTGATTTATTTGCAACGTTTTCGAAAGTCCAAGCTCCAAACATGTCGCACACCAGCAGAAGCAACCTCGGCAAAAGTAATCCCCAGACATTGTCATATGGTTCACACAATCTCCCGGCCAGTGCGGCCACCTGTCCGACAGTGAAGGCACTTGAAAGTTCAAATTTCTTTTCCTTTATATCTTATGTTTATTGTCTCCACCGGACCGCGTCGGCGGAGATTATACGTCCCTCAATTTAAAAGAAAAGTTATCAATTATCACCCGATCATGTATGTCAATCATATGATTGATACGACGTGACCGACCAATCATGGCGCTCGATTATCTTGTATACGGGATTCATGTACTTGAGAAAAATAAATAGAGAGAAATCATATGTATATAAACAGCATATGTACTCCCATAATTGATCGATATGGGATATTTCGAGATGCTTAGCTCCGATCGCGTGGAACCATTAATCATATGTTCTCTTTTATAGATACAGAAAAGTGCGCTTATTTTTTATTGGAAGAAAAGTGTGGTCTCTTGATTAGGACGTAAATAGGAAAGGCAAGCATGTGCGATGGTTCCAAATGATTGAGAAACCTTCTTTTTTTGTCTTCATGATTTTCTTACATGATCGTCAGTAGAAGGCCTAAAAAAGATCCGGCAAGAATAATTATGGGTTAGGACAAGACGACGATGCAGTTTAAGAACAAAAGCAAAGACAGTCCTCTTAAGCAAGAGATAACACTATTTCATTTGAGATCTCCTGTAGATTTCGATATCTTTTGAATGTAAAATTCTCGGAAGGTATTCCTTCCCTTATGGGAAAGACAGAGATACGGGAGAAGTATGGAGGCCGTGCATGCGGGTACCGGCACGTTAAAATAAAGAACGCATCCATGGAGCTCGCCATCACTGCAATGCAAACGGACGTACCGTGGAGGCCCCTGTCAGTAGCTTCGGCTACATTTGCTTTGGCGAGGTAACGGTGTAACCAAAGCAACGATGTGGTTTAAGAAGAAAAGCCAAGACAGTGAACCTCGGGCTCCTATGATTAGCCTGCGACGGAAGAGGAGTCCGCAGACAAAAATAGCTGGGCCGATTGCAATGTTTTGGCAGTCCATTTCATCAAGAAGTTGCAAAAACCAAAGTCCATTGGGCTGTCCAAAGTGGTTTCCCCCAAGGAAAGGCTGACAGCTCAAGAGGAAAGACTAGGAACAATATTTTGAAAGAACAGCTCTGAATTATAGGATGCGACTGATGGGTGAAAAACATGGAAATCCATCATCTTAATGTGATGGATCAGTCGCATCGCCGATGCGGTGCAACCGACCGATCAAATTGTCTGCGCGATAGGCATCCCGACCGACTTTTAAGTTTGAATTCTTAGATTTCTTATGTTGTGATTGACTTGCTTCTCCACGTGTCACTGTCGCATGTGCATCCAACACGCAAAATACTTCTTCATCTTTGTGCTATTATTATCGAAATAAGTGTTCCGGGTAATGCCTGAAGTAATTCGAATAAGCAGATGACAAAACCTCGCGGGTATATACGGATAATTACACCATATTTTATTTCAAATACAAAAGACGTGTAAAGAAACTTCAAGGCAGGGACTAGGACCATGATGTTTGCCACAAGTTGTCTTTGTGATGTTTGATATATGAGAATTAAGAGTTATCTGACCGAGAGTAGGGCGATCTCCTTGCCACTGATCATCAACGCCGTGGGGTTGTTTGTCCATGATAAATAGATGCACTGCATGAGTAATGTCTAATCAAATTCTTAATTAAGACGAACGCTTAGTGGTTTGGTATAAATTACTGTTTTAATACCTCGTTCACGATGTAAGATTCGAATTCTTGACCTCTTCTTCTCTACCCATGAAGGTACGTAGTACAGCCAAGAGAATTATAGCAATAGTAAAACTAATCAAGTTGAACATCACTAAAGAGAAATTGTAAAGCTGAGGTTTGCAAAACTCACAACAAAACCCAGAATTTGTTTTTTAATGTTTGGTACATGTGATTTCTACAGGTTGCTCCATGTGATGAAGCCTCACGTTGTATTTAGCTCATCTATTTGATGACACCAGTAGAGTGAAAGACAGTTATTGGGAATAACAGACACCTTATGCGTAGACATATCTTTTTTAATAAAATTTCATGTGTCCGAATGCTTTTAATATGGAAAAATCCCTAAAAAGGGAGGAAATTTGCAGCCAAAAGAAGAAGAAGCTTTTTCGGTTGCGTTTGTGTCGCTTAAAAACTCAGATTATGAAATTTGTTTTGGATTTCCCATGAACTTTTTGCAACAGCCGATTTCTCTGTACAGGTAATTCGAATTAGTGCATGTTATAAGCAATCCGTGGTGCCCCGAAAATACGAAAAATCGACGTGGAGCCCAACACAAGGTTGGACGATGTGTACAAAATCGTGGGTTGTAAATAAAATCCGCAATTTCTTCCGGAGAAAAAAAGAAAGGATTTTATCAACTAGCTAAGCTTGTATGTCAAAGTCAATGAATGCTTGAACTGGGGAGTTAGTGAATTGGAGCTGGTCTTCCTACTTCTATCCGTTAGGCCAATTCAATGCGACCTGGTCTTAGCTGGCTGCTGGCCAGCATACTTTGCCGCGTTATAAATGGATTATATTATACAAGCCGTACGTGCCAGCCAACTACTTCATTGCAGCATATATGGATGCTGCAACACAAAGTCAACTCAATTTAATTTCAAGATAATTTAATGGTCGCAAAAGAAGAGGGACCGACCGGAGGAGGTATATCGCTTTAGGTTAGTATGCACTGTTCTTGAAAGTTGGGATTTCATGTTTTTTTCAGACATTTATTATGGCAAAAATTAGTTTCACAAATTTTTAAAAGATAATGTCAAACTGACTTCATATTATCGGAAAGTGATGCGGGGGCCTCCAACATCGCATGGAATTTGGCAAACATTTCAATGAGAAAGCGATGCGGGTAGCTCTAATTATTTTTTTTGAAAAATTGGTCTCTTAGACATTATAATAAACAATTATTTATTTGCATCCATATCAGGTAGAAACTCTTCAAATTATTCAAAAGCCGAAGCTTGTTTTTTCTGCATTTATACTTGAGAACAACACAAGCGTTTCCTCCCTGGAATAAATCACTTAGCTAATTCCCAACTGTTTTTCGTATTCACCACGAGATATTATGTTATCAACATGCGACATCGAAGTTCAAATTCAGAAAATCTTGGATTATTTCATAGCTAAATATGAATTTGCAGTAACCCCACTTAAAAACATCCCGTCTCCATCGATCTACGTGTTAAGAAAACTCAGATTCTGTTTTCTATCCTCGACAATGGAATAACTAATTTATAAAAAGCATAACGAAAAAAAATAGGAGTAAGCATTTACCAATATCGATATTTTTTAAAGATTTCAGACATTTCATATAAAATAGCATCTACTTTTCAAGCCCGTTAACAAAAATAAAAAAAAAATTATATAAAAGCGAAAATCATCCGTAGCACATATTGTCTATGAAAATGGATTCTCGGGATTAAAACAAAAGCTCTCGTTAAAACAAAAATTATGATTAGTTTCATTGCAGCGTAAAGAAATTACTTAGATTTATAATCGAATAATTTCACAGGTCAACCACCGAACATTATAGAAAATAATTATTTTTGCATGTCGAACGAGTCCGATTTGCCTTACCAAAAATTCTCACACGTGTCCAACGAATCATTCCGCGAAACGCGACGCTTCGCCGGAGGTTGTTGGTGACGACGGGCGGTGACCCCGAGACGCCGCGTGGATATCGATTTAGAATTCAAAGGAAACGAGAGAGGATCGAGACCGTTTCTTCTTCATCTCCTAGCTGGAATCGGCCCAACTTCCCGACTTTCGGAAACCTCAAGCCACAGCCAATGGAGTCTCGACGCGTGTCCTGACCCACGTGTTCCAGCCAATGGGAGCGGAGCGTGAGCCGGCCCCCGTCACCCGCGCCACACGGATTTCAGCTGGGGGAAGCTCTATAAAAGGTCGGAATCGCGGTGATCGTCGCAGATCATCATCAACCTGCCAGACGGAAACGGGAAAGTTCTAGAGAGAGACAGAGAGAGAGGTGGAGAGGGATCGCCTGCAACGCCTTCTTCTTCTTCTTCTTCTTCTTCTTCTTCGGCCGTGCTTTGGTGGATTCGCGCCTCTCGGATCTCGCCTATCCTTCTTCAACCATGGTAATCTGATCTCGGCCCTCCCCTTCGCCGCTTTCGCTTGCGGCGAAGCTTGTGTTCTTTTCCTGTCCCGATCGATGCCCGCTTCCTTCTGGATCTCTTCCGGAGCAGATGGATGATCGATCGATCGGTTCGAATCGTTTCCTGATCTGGAATGTCATGTAGTTGTTCCGTCGATTCATCGATTCGAATCGCGACCCGCAGCGGCCGTTTTTTGGTTGGATTGAGGTTTCCGGTTGTTTTTAGATTGTGGCGTGCAGATGCAGAATGGCGGTGTCTGTCGGAATTGATGTCCGGCGTTTTGGATTTGCTCCATGCTAACATGTCTCTTGAAAGATCGAGACTCCGGCTCGGAAATCGCTTCGATCTAATTGAGTTCGAGCGCATTGGCTTCGCGATCCATCGTTACGCTTCCTCGGGAAGCTTGTTGCGTCTAGAAGTATAGCGAATTTCTGGGGAGATAATGTCCATGAAGCATTGATTAGGGAGGATTTACTCTGTGATTATAATGAGCTTCCGGTTGTTTAAGATTTAGGCGTGCGATGGCGGTTTCTTCCGAATCAATCTCCGGCTGATCGGGTTGAAAATTTGCTCCATGGGAACACGACCCTAGAAAGATCGAGACTCCAGCTCGAATTCGCTTTGATCTGTTGAGTTCGAGCCCATTGGCTTCGCAATTTATCGTCATGTATCCTCAGGAAGCTTGTTGCATCTGGAAATATAGCGATTTTGTAGGAAGATGAAAGTCCATGATGCATTGATTAAGGAGGATTTATACTGTGATTAATGCCCATTTAGGATTGTTGGGAGTCGTTTAGTTGTCCCGGATTTTATTAAATTATAGAGTTGCTTCGATAGAAGAAGACTATCTTGTCACATTGTCCTTTGTTTGTTCTGTGATTTATGTCCGTAGGTAATGTGGAAATCAATCATACGGTGCTAATTTTGATAACTTAGAATTTGCTGTAATCGAAGAAATGTTGTGACAAATCATGGTCTTTGCTGTATGGTAGTTTTTGTTTCCCACTGGTTGCTAGGCGTGGATAATGACACTGATCGCCCAATTTTGTTTTAGAAGATTTCAGACCGAGCATGCTAGAAAATAAGTCGGTGTGCAATGTTTAGGTGTGCTGAACTATTTTTCAATTTCAGACTACATCAAGGCGTTTCGCAGACAGAAAGGTGGACAGGTTCGAAAAGAATATTAAGAAGCGAGGAGCCGTGCCTGAAACAACCACCAAGAAAGGAAAGGACTATCCCGTCGGTCCACTGCTGCTTGGGTTCTTCATTTTCGTCGTCATCGGCTCATGTGAGATTTTCTGCTTGGCTCTTAATAATCATTATAGATAACTGTCCGGGTTTCATCTATTTGCATATTTCTATTTGGGTGAGTAATTCAGAAACTTTGTTAGCAATCTGCTGGAGTTTTCATGGTCATGGGACACACTTGTTCTCTCAATTTGTAAACTTGAATGCAGAACTCATAACCTGCCGTGTGTCGAATTCTTCTGAAAAAAATGCAATGTACAAGTAAGCTAGAAGGAAAGCATAAGGCTTGCCTCATGTAGGATGAGATTTCCTTATATTTTTGACACGAATGATGCTCATTGCAGTTGTCTGATTTATGATTAGTTGTGATAAGGAGACACGGTGCATATGGTTTCTCCGTCTGTTTTCCAGTCTAATGAGGGGACGGTCTAATGAGGGGAGACGAGTATTCTTAGCGAAAATTGTCATAAAGGTTATCCACATCTAGTATGAAGTGAAGTTGGTTAAGGAAAGGAAAGACATTTATGTCATTCTTTCTTTGTTGTCGCCCGTCATTTGCATTTTTCACTTATCTAGCTCATCTTAAACCCCCGTACCAGTCTTCCAGTGTTGAAAGACCACTTAATTCCCCCTTTATGCACTCCCTTGGTTTCAAACTGGTGTGGTGCTGAAGACGTGGTAAGTTTGGTGCTATTGCACCAAGCCCGATTGACCTTGTGACTCTTTAACTATCAGGTCCCTCTTTAGATCTGTTAATGCTTTGTCGCTCAGTACTCTGTAATGTTAATGTCGATTTCAGTCCTCGTAAGGTGATCATTCATAGTTCTAACCACTCTGTTTTCTTACATGTAACAGCTCTTTTCCAGATAATCAGGACCGCAACAAGCGGCGGAATGGCATAAGCTTGGGGTGATGGAGAGAGCAATGTCATCCCTTAGTTCGTAGGAAACAGAGAAATCGAAAGTCTATCCGGCTAGTTGTCATGGTGTGAATTCTGGATTCCAATACAATATGATCCCTTTATTTTTCTCATTTTAGTTTCTTCGGAAGGAAATGATGCTCGGATGTTGGACTTGATTGTGGTGATTTTCATCCTTCACATAATTCAGGCTAGAGCCATTCGAATTACAGCTGTGTTCAGATTATATTTATGCGAAATTACCGGAGGACATGGATGAGAATGAACCATCTTTTCAGGATATGGAAGTGAAACACAAGACACACTCTCAATTGATCTTCCATTAGTTGCTCAAGAAAATCACATCACCGATTCAACTTCTTGTCCAACTTCTTGCAACCTAATGTGAGAAAGTAGGTCCGTCGCAGCAGGGTTAAAATGAGACGCGTAGATGGTGAATATTCAAGGACTACCTATGCTACCTCGGACAATTGGGACTCTAAGCCTATGATTACAAAAAGCAAGAATGCAAAATGAACAAGTGGGTAATATTGAAACACCTAAGACTCTTTTACCATTGCACTTCATCATTACTTTCGTACACTTATCTTCAAAACCACTCTTCCTGCTGGTGGGGATCCGGGAGGAAAACTGCTGGGAAAACATTATGTATTTGTGACAATTTAGTCATAATTTTTTTTTGGCATCAATTCGGTACTAAACCTTTTGCATTGATATTAATTCAATCCTAAACATTTTATCTATGTACCAATTCAGTCATTCCGACCAATTTTAGCTAGATTTTGTTGACGTGGAATGCCAACCGACTACTGACGCTAACGTAAATAACTTTAAATAATACTTTGATATTTTTTTGAATTTTTATTTATTTATTTATTCCCACCTCGCTGGCCTCTAGTCATGGGCCAGTCGCCAGTCCGGCATCCGACTAGAGGAAGGAGGGAGGCGAGGAGAAAAAAAAGAAAAATAAATAAATAAATAATCAAAAAATATTAAAATATTATTCAAAATTGTCCATATTAGCGCCGATAACCAGCTGCCAGCGTCCACATCAGCAAAATCCAGCCAAAATTGGCCGAAAGAATTGAATTAGCATAAAGACAAAAAGTTTATAACTGAATTGGCACAAATGCAAAAAGTTTAAAACTGAATTGATACAAAAAAAAAGTTTATGATTAAATTGATACAAATACAAAAGGCTTAAGACTGAATTGACACCAAAAAAAGATTTAAGACTAAATTGACACCGATGCTAAAAGTTTAGGACTTCTTTTACACTTTTCCCAAAACTGCTGTGATAGATTCGCATAGAGATTTAATATGCAGTTGCCAGAGCAAGTAACGGTGCATACATTATGTAAGCTCCATCGCGATTCTTTGGAGACCAAAATTTGCCACCTAGCAGAAAAGTGAACCGCTCACATCTTCGAGAGAGGCTTCTACTCCAGCAAACATCAGAGCCACTCTCTCCTTAGATGGAAACCCATCATTCTAATACAACATCGCAGCACAAATTACATTAAGAACCCGTGAGTTTAATTTCAATATAAGTCTTTACCAACCCGAAACCGAAAGACAACAGAAGTGCGGGAATATGTTTTCTGATGATTGGAATCATTTGTCCGCATATGTTTGTACATGAAAAAAGTACGTAGATCAGGTGGCTAACCCCATGGCGTAGGACAGAAAATCCAGCCACAGAAAAAACTAGCAGCTTAAACATACAGCCAATCAAACCAAAATAAAAGACCAAATCGACGTCCCAAATCTGAACAAGCCATGATGGCTGCCAGATGTAAAGGATATCGGTTCAAGCAGTAGCGTTTAAGCAAGGGTAGAAGGCAGTACCGCAAGCTATCCACTGCCTCTTCCGCCCACGCGGCACCACGCACCAGGGCACCTTCAGCCATTCCTTGCTGGACATGTCATAAGTTACCAGTCTGTTCATTTGTCTAGACCTCAATGACAACATGAGCAAACCTCTGTTGCCCAAGCAAGTCATCCTAACGTGCTTTCCATAGAAATCCAAGCACCATATATTTGGCATTCTGTCAACCTCCTTCCACAAGAGCGTCATCTTCTGCAGCTCCCATATGCATACACACGTGGCAGCATTCTTGGTAAGCAGACCTACCAGCATGATACGCCCCCCACACTCAGCAAGCGTGTGGTCGGTCAGATGAAGTGGGGCTGGTATTATGAACTGCTTCCAGATTCTGGTGACCATGTTGTAGGACACGATCCCTTCCGGATCTGAGCGCATGAAGTAGAGCGTGTTGTCAATGGTAACTGCCTGTGACTTGAAGTTCAGTGATAATGGGAGCTTGATATTATTCGGCATGGTTCCAGGACGGAGCCAAGAGTTCTTCACCGAGTCGTAAATCTCGTACTCCCCCTTGCACCCCACCCACATTATCTTATAGCCCCCAGTGGCAGAACTTCCGTTCAGGGTCATCCCCACTGCAATGCGAGACCAGACTTTAATGGATCTAGCTGGCAACTCTTTGGAAGACTGAGTAAGAGGGTTACAGACATAGAAATTTCTGTGACCAATGTCAAGAAAGCAGACAAGCCCCCCGGCAGAGGCAACTGGCAACGCGATTATATTTGGAGGCACGGAAGAAATAGTGGGGTGATGCCATTTCTTCAGGGAAGGATCGTACATGACCCCAGAATTCACATTCTCATGAGTGATAGTGTAAAACCAAGGATTAACTTGTTGAACCTGGGCACAATGCTGAGAGAAACTCTGAGAGCAGAGTAACGAGTTCCACTTCCGACACACAGCACGGAAGCGAAAGAATGTTGCGATGGGAAGTCTTGCAATAACAGCCTCAAAAAGGTCTTCCGGGAATTCTCTCCAGATTTCTTGTTCCATAACCTCGGCTGATTTGTCATTATTTGCAGGCTTACCCTGGTTGCGCTCTTTTCGAGATTTCTTGGAAGGGGGAGGCTTGCAGGGATCTATATTCTTTATTCCTCTGGACTTTCCAGCAGCCATTATGGGGCTACAATATTCTGGAGAACTTTCATCAATATCGAGAAAGCACCATCTGTTCAAACAGAATAGCAAATCATTGCAAAAAATGGCATCAGCATTTTGTTCGGACTTCTGATTACAAAACCAGATGCTAATAGGCACCCCAGGAAAGTATCACATTACTAATGAAGATAGCATATACAGCGATAAACAAATTCTCATTCTTCAGAGCATTATCTACTCTATGGTCTCTTCGTTTGGTCAGAACATGACTAGGCGCCACCTTCGAATTTTTAAGCAACATAAAGCAAGGAATTTCATCGGTCGACTCATCAATCAATTCTCCCAAAGATAGACAAGAAGACTCATCAGAAATAAAAGCATGTGAAATGCAGCTACACTTATGGGAACTCTAAAACTATCAACCTCCGCAAACCATTACTCTGTTTGATTTAGAAGAGAACATATAAACACACCTTGAATATCTGGAATTTAAGGAATTTCGCGAACTTGCTACTCCAATACATCACGTTATACACTATCTCATATTAATTCAGAAATCCTGTTTCACAAAGAGTCGTTGAGTTCTACAACTACAGTCACAAATTCATAGTGCAAAATAACTGCTTGAACTACTTCAATAAATGATTTCAAAAAGCTGCAACCAGAGAACGACATGAAAGGACATGCATTACTCATGCACACACACGAGATAGACTTCATACATGACCCATCACATCAATTAAGTTCGAAACACTACATAGGAGGCATATCATGAGTTCAATAGACATTAGACAGTAACCAGAACTGTTTTGGAAAGGCAAATTCAAATCATCATTAGACAATAGCCAGAACTGAAGAGTGTTATCCAATAAAAAGGTTGCTATTATGAAGTTATAGAAATGCACCATCAGAAGCAATGTTTGACATGGTGTAAAAATAGAAGATGATGCTTAATACTCGTGTTAATGACTTTTACCAACTAAACTTCCTGTATTTTTTGACCAAAAATAAAAACTTCCTGTATTTTCCTGTTATTCTGTTTCTTCCAGTGACCAGACAAAGCCATGTGGCATGTTGTAGAGAATCAAACACCTCCAAAAGACTGGAGGACCACCAGTGGTGAACATACTGGATAGATTCCACATGACATCTAATTCCATTTGCATTTGATTTTTTGAAACCCTTTGAAATCAATGATTTCATCTCTTAGGACTCAGCTTTAAGTTCAGCCCACGTTCCTCAAACAATTGATTTACCTTTTATCACTATGGAGTAGATTTAGTCTTTGATTTAACACAAAGTCTGCCCTAAGTTGCAAAACATGAGTGCCTATCCTTCAGAAGTCTACAAATTCATCTTCGAATACTAGTGACAATGAAGACCACACAAGATAAAGGAATCCAGAAACATGAGAGATATCATAGAGGTGGGTTTTTTTGCTGGATTGAAAGGAAAAAAGGAATCATCAATTCATCACAACTGTAAAATCATAATATTCTTTATAGAGAAATGAACTGCTTTATTTCTTTCGATCACAAAATCATAGCAGGATGATTTTATCTAACACTAGAAAGATACAGGGATCTAAAGCACACCATGAATTGAAAATTCTCTCTGATAATACAATTTCCTCCTAGAATAGCACAAACTGCTCAGTAAACACTTTTAAACAGGACCACTTATTATCACTTAATACAATAACGCAGAACCGACATGGAAACATTCTCACCCTTTCAATTGGGGGAACAAGACTATGCAATAACTGTTGAGCACAGCACCCTTAGATATGAATATGCAAGACAAGGTATCAATTTCTTCCCACGTGACAACCAAAGGACCCAGCTACAATGGATTTTCGCAGAATAAAATCTGAAAAATACATACATAGTTCAAGCTATGTGATCTTGGAGATATATCTACCGCCTATAAAGCAAACTCAAAGAGGTTATTCTAAATCGAAAACTTTTTAAGTCCATGGAAGAAATTTCACATTGTCCACAGGAAAAACTGTACGATTGATACTTAATACTGAGCCGTAATACTTAATGCTACGCCAAATCTGTGGACTGACTGAGTGGCTAACAATTCTAGGAGTGGGGCTATTCTTTGTATCGAGCAAATCTTTTGTTAATTCGTTATCTCCACGGGCGTGGGTTCTAGGTAAGGGAGACTACATTTTCGGCTCGAAGGAAGATGACTCCGATTACTTCCCTCAGAAAGAAGCGAACTTAGAAGACCTTTGTGTTGTGGCAAGCTTCCAACTTTTTCTCCTTTACCATCTGACTTTTCTTCTAGGAATGAATCCGTTGATCCATAATATCACGCAGACCATGAATCTCTTCCCCGAATCTTGCTCATCCTAAAACCACACAAATTTTGCATCTAAAATGACCAGATTCTTCCAGGACTTCTCCTTTCTTTCTCAAGACACCCAAAACTCCACGCACATTATTGCCCATTCGCACGCTGCCGCTAATTCTAAGGTAAGCCGATTCGCACAAACTCACTCAGAGAAGAAAGTTGCACAGAGAAAGGCGAACCGTTACAACTAAACCATCAAACGCCCAACTCGGAGATCACTTAGAAAGCGGAACTGCAGAGCATATCTCCGCAAAGCAAAACCCACACAGCCGAAGCCAAGAGCAGAGCTCAAAAACGAATCGCAAACGACCAACACCGCGAAATCGAAACCACGCGGAGACGCAGCATCCCGAAACCTAACAACCGAGGCAAAGGGAAGACGAGAAGAAGCCGGAAACGACAAAAGGAGAACAGCGCAGCGGCGGAGAAGCCATGTTCCGGCGCCCGAGCCGGGAGCGGAGAACGAAGGGATTGCGCGGGGGATAGATTGGACCTGCGATCGAGCTGGTGATGGAGGAGGCGAGGCTCGGCGTCGGGAAGGTGGCGGTGGTGATAGTGAGAGCCGCCGTAGAGTTCGCAGAGCTCCTGAAGCTGACCTATGAAATGTCTCAGCATGGCCAGCTCCGCTTCCATGCCCCCTCCCTCCCCCGGGAGGAAGAGAGAAGGAGTTCCGCCAATCGGCCCTACGCGCCGCCTCCCGCGGTGGCTCCGCCGCGAATCGCCACCGCAAGCACCATCTCTCTCCCCCCCCCCCCCCCTCTCTCTCTCTCAAGCTCTCTCTCTCCCTCTGTCCCTCTCTCTCTCTCCGAGTGTCTTATGCTTCGAGGTCCGCCTCGCTCTCTCGGCCTCGCCCACTCATTTTTTGCCACGTCAGCGGGGCACCGGTTTTTCGCTCCCCTTTTTATTTCGTTATTATTTTTCAACTCCTGATTTTTTGGGTCTTTGAAATTGAAAATTAATAAAAAAGAAAAGAAAAGAAAAGAAAATCCGCGAATTAATTATTTGTATTTCCCCGCACGCAACTTCGCTCTCGTGATTATTTTCTCCCCTCTGTCCATTTCCTTCGTCCCCGCTGGCGATTATAATCCGCCCGAACTTTCCTCCGCGATTTTACCTCTTTGTCCCTCCCCGCCCGTCAACGAATCACGGAAAGCCTATTATGATGAGAGAATAATCCCTTCTTTCTTTTTCTTCTTTTTTTTTTTCCTACGAAGGGGCAAAAAAGCGAAAATATCCCAATGGTATATTTGCTCCTTCGTAAAAATTCGGCCTTTTCTCATATTCTTCGGCTTTTCGCTTCCAAGGACAGCCTTTCAAGACCTCCGATACACCGTGCCGCCGATAATCGTATCTCTCAAAACATGCATATAAAGTCGGTTGGGGGACATGTAATTTTCGCAATTCGTGTATTCGGGGTTTTAGCAAACACCCGTTGCATTAACCGGATGTCTTTTAAATGCATATTTAAAATGAGAAAAGAAACATATGAAAGCGCCCCAAAAAACCCTGGTCAATTCATTAACTTGGTAATCTGAGATTTATCATTCGACATAAAAAACATGCATTTCTCGTGAGAAGAATTGTAACAATGCGCCTCGAAATCACGGAAAGTGGAATCCGGTTCAATAATTTACGCGGAGAACTTAGACAAGCATGCGAAATGCCCGTCGTCATAAGGATAAATTATATATTTCTTCTCTATCCTAAGGTTTTAAAAGAAGGTAAATTATTGGGCAAATGTCAAAAGTTCGGGATATTTTTCTCCAGGGGCTCGGGACCATAAAATATTATCCTACTCCTTCCCGGTTATTGGATTCCCCTTGGTAAAGGAGAGAAGGAGAGAGAGAGAGAGGGGGAGAGAGAGGGGTACGGAGGTAAAAAAGGAGCACGGCGGTCCACCGCACGTGCGAACCCGCCCCACGTGCGAACCCCGAGGCGTGCGGGCGGGGGGGCCCTGCTGGTCAAGAAGGCCGAAGACCCCCACCTTTTCCCCCCGGGGACCAAAACGGCTCTCGCTTTCTCGAGCCGAAGAGATCCAACGGCCCACGATGCGCTCCCCTTCCGATCGTTCCCCCGCGCGCGCGCACGCACACCGCACGATCGGGCCCCGGCCCCCCCCCCCAACTTTTGAGCCTCTGATGATGATGACGATGATGATGATGATTTTGTTCAGAATCACGGCAACTTATCGCCTGCCTTTGCTCGATCGTCCGTCATTCCCACCCAATTGCTCCCACGGCGAGAGGCCCTTTTTCACATATCGATATTCCGACCTGAAAAGCTCCCCCCTTTTCGCGAAAATTGCGCACGGCCACAGATGATACAGTAGTCTAGAGCGGTCGCTTCTTACCGCGTAATCCGTCGCCCCATCGAGCCGATCGACCGTGGTATCGAAGCGACGACCGCCCCCTCGACGAGGCGGCGAGGATGGTGTAACCCGAGATCTGATTACCGCGGATGTGATTTGACGAGACAATCGTGGGGCTTCAAGAAAAGAACTTTTCTTTTTTGGCAGTGGGTACTTGTTGGCTTCCGAAATGCAAATGACTATTTTTATTATGGGAAAAGGAAGGAAAAAGAAAAGAGGAAGCGTTTTCACTCGTGTCCGAGGGCTAACGAAAATCTATTAAAATGTCGAATCGAGTATATTACGTGAGTGTATACAATATGTACCACGTAGCATGGTCAAAATTTAAGCCTTTTTGTGACGTTACTAATGTAAAATTTGAGCATAGGATGGTTGAGAATCTCAACTTGAGATAGCTAGGGATAAAGTTGGGCAATATGCGGATTGCACGTTTAATTAAATCTTGATATAGTACATAATTATAAAACTAAAGGAGCAAAACGCTTTTTTTACCTAATTATCACAGGGCCAATTTTCAAAATGCTCGCACAACCAAGCCATCATGATCCAACTCTATTTCTTTTTATTTTATATTATTTCCCCTTTTGAGAATCCCATCATAATCATATGCATCGAGTGCACAGTTGAATCCGACTTGCTTCTAAAGATTGTACGCACATCCAATGCAGCCATGATGGAATCAGAGAAGACTTACTCATTTCAATGCCGAATCGTGGGGCTCTCTGAATTTCCCCCAAATCGATCGGCGGATGTTGAACGAATTTTTTTTTGTATATTCGGCCAAAACATTCATCATGGTACCCCCAACATGTTGCACTGATTTGCATTCTAGGAGTCATTGGCCCACCAAACTTTTAATTTCTCCCACTCGAAATTTCGCCTAAAATGCTCTCATGTCTTACCTAAAAATCAAGTCATGAAATTGGGAATTGATCTATTTCATTATTTTTCAACTGATCACATGGGATGCATCAAGGTTCTTCTCTATCGGGTCAGCATGCCTGTGCCTAATGTTGCGTCCACGTCGAGCTCTAACAAACTTTATTATAGAGATTTGATGTGCATCGAATCGCTCTAGAGGTATAAATGGCCGACAAATGGTGCCTATACTCGTAGTATACGGATTCTTAAGGTGTTTATCGATAGAATGACAGAAATTCCTTATCGTGAGGATCTCTCCCGTCGCTCTTTCTACCAAACTAAACTTTGTATGGTCGAACATTAAATCTTTGGTTGTTTATCTTAATTAATGTATGGTGATGAAAATTCCCAGATCATGTAATAGGGTTGGTGATCTAGCTAGAGCTATTTGGAATTTATGTACTAACGTTATTATGTATTCCTATACGTTAGTTTCTTTATTTAGCCAATGGGCTGTAAACCAACAATGCTCTTCAAAATAATTGCTGAAGTTAACCACATATGGAAACCTGTATCCTGCTTAGCATTTTATTGACACAAGGCTCTAGCCATTGTGGAGAGGCGACACCATACCCACAGTTTTATGGAGTCTTATGTGATGCATGTAGACTAATTTACATCTTTTAAAACTGGCTCAATGTCTATAATTATTAAGAAAAAGGTAGATCATCAATTAAGATTACAGAATTGAAATAACTTAATCCTAAAATTTGAGATGGAATCGCGAGATAATTGCTAAGTATTCTTAATAATGAACCGTTTGATTTTTCAAATGTTGATTAAGGATATTACAAAAACTTAAGCACATTAGGTATCGTAACCTTTGCTTTTTTCTTCATAATGTTGGTATTTAATGCTGATTATAAAATCGGTATATAAAGTGATATGCTAGGTTATATTGGGTATGTTGGGAATATAATTAAATACTCATTTGCAATCTATCACGTCAATTGATAAATCAATTTTTTAGGTAGATTAATTGTCTATCATTGTTCTCGATTGTTTAGCACATGTTAAATAAAAGGTAGTGTCAATAGGGCATCTAGGCTCACCCATTATTCCGTGCAATTAAAGCGTCATATCAAACTTAGGTCTGATTTGAGAACACGACCCGTTAATTATTCGTATCATAACATTGAAATCCCGACCTGATATTTACTAAATGAGTTACACGTATGGCACGGCATGATTGATGCGCTTAAGATATGATGCCCTAGATGAGCATGCAACATAGGTTTAGATGTCCATACAAGCATTTAAATGTAACTAGTAGACATATCACGTCAATTCGAATGATATGTATGAACTTATTTGATTTAACATGTCTCAAAGCACTACAAACAGGCTAACAGGTCCAAACCAAACACAACATGCTAAAAAAACGGACCCACCCATTTAGGACACGAACGCGTTCGATTATGTCCCACATAAATCGATCATGTCGAAAATCGTCCGCCCTAAGTTGCTATTGTGGAGTAGATCTCCTAGGAATTTGACACGAAATCCGAAATCTCACGCCTTTGTGAAATTTCAATTGAGGGGGTTGGACAGTCTTGTTGCTACGGGCGCTCTGGGAGGCCCTTCCATCAGCTTTTCTTTTTGCTGACCCTCTAATGACTGTTTATTCACTCGAAAGTTTCCAAATCTGTTTGCGTTCTCCTATCTTAGAACTTGTGCACGCCATCTCCTCTCCTACCCAAACTTGATGTCTTAACCAACATCAAATGGCCAAAAAAAGATAAAAAAAAACTGAACAACTAGTCAAAGGACTCTGAAAGCATACCAAGTCCTTCCTTCCAAGGAAGCACTTCCTGTCATCTCTCGCACATCTCGCCTCTTCCCTTACTAGTTTAATCGGGAGGAGAAGGTTCGGATCGGATCGAGCGTTATCTGCATCTCATCGTATTCATGCTTTGTTGGCAACAACGAAAACAAAAGACAGAGATCCTACCTGAGACATATCTTTCGTTAACTGTATTAAGTTCGGCAATCTAATACATTGTAATTCCCCGTTTTGCAAGTTCACGTTTTCCCAGAAGCCGGTCCACCTCATGCTGTCGCAACTTTTGCTCCCCGCACGACTTAGCTACACGTCATCTCAATTCAAGCAATCCTCGCTTACTTTAGGATCCAAGCATGGATGGGAACTGGAAAGTCTTCAGGCCTCACGACTCAACTAAAGCGGGGAAGGAGGAGGAGCAGCCTGCTTTTTGAACGAGAAAAAAGGAGGGCGGGGACTGTAATTTCGAGGGAGACAGCGGGGGCAATCTCGTAACCACGATTCATAAGTCCGAGGGAGACAGAGAGAGAGAGAGACGGAGAGGAGGTGACAATGATGAGGTTTTGGCAAGACCGAGAGGTGGTGGGAAGGAAGGAGGAGAAAATGGGGGGGAGAAGCGGTGGGTAATGATAGGTGCTGTCTTGGGAAGAGGAGTCCTTCTTCTTGGTGGTGGGACTGTGAAGGAAAAGTCGACGAGAAAAATAATGTAGAAATTTTGGTATGATATGATGTTGGGGGGTCGTAATAATGACCGGAATGATGGAGTTTCTCCTCCTTTTACTCGTGTGCTGCATCGCTTTTTTGAACGAGGGGGAGGGGAGGTGTGGGAGGGGGGGGGGGCGGGGGGGTGGTGACGACCTGCTGCTCCCCGTTTCACCCTCTTATGACGTTCTTCCCGCGTTGCGTTTTCAAAGACCCCACCAAATGAAAAGGAAATGTTGTTTGAACAGAGAAGGGATAATTGAGCATGCGTGCTTCACGTTCGGTGTGAATGAGCTCAGTCAGATTACCATCCGCCGGCCACAGGGTGGCTGGAGTCGTGTCCGGTGCGAACGGAACCGAACCGAGCCGATGCCAACTTGAAAATTTATGTTAATCGAGGCTTAACGTCTCCGTCTCCAACTTGCACAAGTCACTCGCAAGTCAAGTTTCCGTCCGATAATCCTCCTTTGTGTCTTGAAGAGACAATCCATCCATGTTTGGACGGCCCTTCGTCTACATTAGCATCGTCAATCCCGTTCAGAGATTTTCTTTTGCTGATGAAATTTGGCAGTCACCAGCATTACTCCTCTGTTGACCACTGAACCGATCTCAATCCTTTTATCTGGTTGATAGTATGAACGCAAAAGCTTGTTTGTACCTCATTTTAATGGCAATTCTATTCAATTGAGCTTATTAAACTCGTATCTTCGTAGGCGGTTGATTGCGCACTAGAAAAGTCGTTCTGCAAACACTCAAACACATACCCATTTTGAATTTCTTTCGTTGCGTGTGTGTGTGTGGATAAGCATTCCAGAGAACTTTTCTTTGGTGCCTTTCTTTTCCACATATTTGGTACTTCAAGAACAATCAAAATTCCCAAATTCATTCTCTTAGTCTCTGTTTGTTCCGTGGTCAACCGCATGTGATTCGTGTAGAAGGGGGGGAGTAGAAGAACCAACAGGCTGAAATCAAAGCTGCCAATCATGAATGTTGCTAGCCGGTAACGTAAGGGCTAGGGACATGCGGGGACCAAAGCAAAACCATTAATAAGTGGTAAATGAAAGGACAAGCTGTACGTGAAGTTTAAACAAGGAAAAGACGTAAAGTAATTTTGACCAAAGGAGCGCTCGAATTAAATTTTTACGGGGTGAAGGACGACGTCCTATCGGTATGCGGGTCGCTTCTTCGAGCCTTCCAAAAGTGCGCTGTATCATAAGCCAAAAGACCAAAGAGACCAGAGCCAAGCACAGCAACAGAGAGAGTCGCAAGGCCCAAAAAAAGCACTCAAAAGCACGCACTTTTACAGTACCCTTCGGTGCGTTATAATCAGCTGTGAACTTTTACTTTAAACAAGAGAAACTGAGCAAGAAATCGACGAAGCGAAGTTAAAGTTTCAGAGCTACGTATTCAGAGACAAAACACCCAACCCCCCACTAGCTCTTTTTTGGGTTAATGGTTTGATATGTCCAGGGAACAGATACACCAAGACTAATCACAAACCAAAGTACCCACGATGCTCGATGCGGCTTTGAAAAGAACAACGCTAGAGATACTAAACTGATATAATTAGGAACTGTAGCTTTATTGTGCTGTAATATGCCGTAACCTGCATGCTTGGTAATATATATTTTAAAATTGCAACACCTTAAAACTTAGGCGTGACAAAGCTAAACGAGACAGTTTCGTCAGAGTTGCTCTAAGCTGCTATAGCTTAAGAAGTGCTGCAACGATAAAGAGTTTGCCAAATGCCTCATAGAAACTGTAATAACCCTTTTCACAGCCGAAACTGTTGCCAAAAAGCTAAACCAAAGAATTGTCCAACAAATCATGTACAGTTTGGGATATTCTAGCATTTTTCTACAAAGAAGAATGCATTACTAAACTAAACCTTCGTTCCTGATGCTTGAAGCAGCTTAACACCCCCCTTCCTAATGCTACATGCCCTGGCTGCCCCCAAAGGCAGAATGCTCTATGCAAGAGGAAAACCTGGAATGCAGACATTAATGTTTTGCAGCAGCTATGAACCCAGAGACAGGGCATTTTAGTATTGACATACATAATGATGGCAAGGCAAAACCTCATCTAAGAGCATATGCTCATGAGAAGTGCAATCTGTACTAAGTGTACTAAAATTTGTTTACTAAATGATATGACAACTGATTATTGTTGAATGGGATAAGCTCACTGGACCCCACTCTTTAAATATTTGGCAATTCACAATTAAAGAACGTCATATGTGCCAGCACGTCATTTAGTAAAGAATATTTAGCAAATACTTCGTATCCCTAACATTGCTCTATGTCCATATAAAGTGGATCTAACCCATTCAGCGTGAAATAGAACTCTCAATGGAATACCTGACACCAACTCATAATACGTAAAAGATTAGGACTATCAACTTATAGTCAACAGAAAAAAACTGAACTTGAGAACCTCTGCCCATAGAGGCAAAAGCATTTGGAACAATTCTACTTCACCTTTGCCGAGAATCTCTTTTTCTCTTTCCTTGGATCATCTGCTACCCAGTGACAACTTAAACACATGATACCAGAAACATTAGTCCCATAGATTTCCGTGCATTTTTTTTAACTTTGTAGATGCACATAACACTTACTGGCTGGAAAAGATGACTCACTTGCAGTTCAAGAGCCTAAAGTATTAAACAAAAACCAAACTGAATAATCCTTGCCAGTCAAGCTGGCTGACAGATAATGCAGTTGAAGGATCCATAAAGACCATATAAACCATCATTTGATACAACCACCTTGACACGAATTATGAGAGGGTAGAGTGACTTGACAACCGCTGCAACATGAGGACGACAAGACTGACTTTCAGACACCCACATTGTAGCAAAGCTGGACGACAACCCTGGACCTTCTCAACCCTCAAATATGTCCTAGTACTCACTGGAACAGTAGACAATTGCTTATCAATGAATGCACGAAAGAAGTCATACTATAAAACAAATCGAAGATAAAAACTTCATGAACATATACTGACTTAACATGGCTGTTTATTATTTTTCCACTGAGTTTATCGATAATTGTACAGATAGATGAGAGAAACAACAGTAAATTCAGGGAGCGAAAGTACAGGGAGCACATTACACAACAGACCTGATCATTTTCATCCTCTGCTGGAGGGGGAGATTTCTCCGCCTCAGATGGTTTGTCAGCGCCACAATTCTGTTTGTTACACTTTGTCCGGAATGGATAGTTTATGTTACCGCATTGCTCACACTTCCAACTACCCTCAGGCATTTTTTGTTCTGAAAGCAACTTTATATATGAGTACCAGTATAGAGAAATAGGAGGCAAGCAACATGGCTAGCAGTGATAACTTACTATAGTTTTTGTCAGATTTTGGAACCTGTAGTTGAAGAGAAAAAAAGTCCGTTAATTTAATTTAAAGATAAACACTCTTCAGCTAAAATAAATTGACAAGAGCAACATTATAACTCGGGAAAACAACAAACACATAAATCAAAGCCACAAAGTTCAATCTCCTCAAACTGCTAAATTGTTAGCCAAAGCAACACAAACCTGTGATCCAGGCTTTGGAGTGTTGCACTTCCTCATGTTGCATACTTCTCTAAAAGAGAAGTTAACATTTCCACAATTCGGGCATGTCCAGTCGTTATCACGTGTTGCATCTACAAGGTATTTAAACGAAATATAATGTCAGTGGGAGATGAACCGGTATTCCTATTGTTGATTTAAAAAGCAGTATCTGGCTATGGAATACAAACCTGCACCCCTCTTTTGAAGTTTATCATCAGAGTAAAATCCCGGCCGTGGTCCCTGAGAGAATAAATATCAGAACAATGACATGCATAATATCTGAAAGAGCAATACTGAATAACGTAGTTGTAGAGTGAAAAGGAACAGGCAGCATCATCCAAATAAAGAAAGAAATTTCACATTGACCATGCCACCAGGGCCCATTGGAAGACCCAAGCCATATCTGTCCATCATAGGAGGCATCCCATACATTCCACCTGAGAAAGAACAAAAGGAAGCTATTACCGACAAGCTTAACAATCAGCAATTATACAGGATCTTGTGGAGACTTCCTTAAGACAATACACAAGCAGTGTTAATTACTGCTTTCCATTTTCTCTCATGTAATTCCACTTATCTGTGATTTAGCTCAGAATGTGGAAAATCATTCAACAAAAGATGTTCAAAGTGAAAGATGAAAACCAAAAAACTCTGGCCAAACGATATCAAAAAGACAGCCACATATCATTTAGAGGCAAGGATCTTTTAACCATTCGAGACTTAGAATCCTAATCGCTACCCAGCAGTCAGTACAATAACCAAAGTCCTAGCAAAATCAAAATAATCATTACCATTTCCAATCATCGATCCACTCGAATAAGGTGCCGCTCCAGATAGATGAAGTGGTCTATAAGGACTACCAGCAGAAAGGCGACCACCATAATTGTAGTGATAAGCTGAGCCCCCAGAAAATGGGACGTCGTATGGTGGTATTGAGGAACCATTAAAGAGAGAACCATATGGTGGCATTCCCATATACATTGAGGAAGGTCCCCCAGCACCCATATATGGGGATGGCGACGAGTAACTCTGAGGAGGCTGCACTGGCTTCATCGCAGACTTCTGAGGAAAAAAAGAAGACAAAAAATCTTAGCAATAACACATTTGGATTATTATATTGCCAAAAGATGGCAGAGCAGACATAAATTTAGAAAATGTATCACTAATCATGCGCATTGATTGTTAATTAGCTTTTCACCTGGAAATGTGGTTTACAAAGCATACGAGCCTCCATGTTAATTATATATTTCGATTAGCAACTAAAAATTCCGAGCAAAGAATTCTTATGCATGCAATGGTATCCCAAACCACCTTGGTACCACATAATCCAAACACTCTCAGTCTCTTCGAGCGGCCTTTTGATTAGAAAAAGGCAGCCAAAACATAATTTCATGACATTTTTGCCCCAAACACTCAAATTAAGATTAACAATGTTAGAATGAAATATAGCTAATTTTGAACTAAATATCTAAGAGCAACAGCGACCATTGACCAAACAAGTCACTTGGATAATGATGTGGATCCAGCCTAGGAAACGTAAGCTTATTAAACTTGATCACAAAAGGTTATTATTGTGGGGATCTTGGTGGAAAGAAAGATATTAACCTCCAACAAAGACAAGAACAATTAATCGTGATATGGAGACACACGACAAACTAGCCCCATCACCTATTTTGTAATGCACACGAAATGCACAAAGCTAGTATATGAATTCGCGAAACTAATTTAAACAAGCAAAAATTAGCAGGGAGATATTTTCAAACAAAATGCATCTGACAAACACAAAACAAACAACCTATTTAGCATTGAATCACAGCAATGGAATATCGAGTGTCAAATAGAAAATCTTGAAGGGGGAAGAAAGGAACAAGCACGATAATACTTAAGTGTTATATTCACGAGTGTGGCCATGACTATCAAATGAACATGTAGCTATCAAAAGAATTTACATCACAAACAGCCAAATTTTACCGAGTTATGATCAGCTGGCCTTGGTTGAGTGCAATTACGCATGTTGCAAGTTGTCCGGAACGAAAAGTTTACATTCCCACAGCTAGGGCAAGTCCAGTCATCTTCCCTCCGACTACCTGCAAATTTACCCTAATCAACATATTGACACGGAGATTTAACAGGAACAGTGAAGGAAGCGGGAGCATGTCCTATCTATTCTCTAAGGACCAGCAATAATAATTATTCCTAACCGTAAGTTAAGCCAATGATATCAACACAGAGAAAAACATGTTTTGAATTTCCAATTACGTCAGAATTCCCCTTTAGACTGGCTTAAACAAACCAAGAAAAAGGGTTTCCTCCTTCCTACTTCTTGGTCCCGTTTTGATCTCGACAACGTCGCCATTGTCGATTATTGTCCCAATTTCCGGTTTTGTCAAAAGAACGTTTAGTAGGTCAAAATCAGAATTCTAGCCATGCAAACAACATAAATTACACCATCAAATTCACATAGGAAACCTCCTTCTCTCTAAATCAATCATCTTTCTTCTTCGTGCTGAACCGGCTCAAATTACCCTATCCCAAAAACAGAGGAGGAAAAAGAAAATTGTCACCGCAGAAAGAGAGCGATGAGATGGTTTACCGTCGGTTCGAGCACGCTTGGCGGCGGAAGAATTCCTGTTGTCCACCTGCAGCAACAACAACACAAGCCACCACATGAACACGCTTCGACACCGATCACAAGCACATATCCGGCCGAGGCAGGAATCGCAGATTCCGGCGATCGCAAACGGAAACGAAGGGCTCCGTCGAGGAGAGATTGGGTGGAGTCCAAGATGGATCTGTGTCGGGGAAAGAGTACCTGAGACATGGCGGCCGGAGGCGAGCGCGGGACCGGCGGCGGCGGCGGCGGCGGCGGCGAGGGTGTCTCGAGCGAGTTGAGATTCAATTCGACGAGAGCGAGGGCGACGACCCCTCTGGCCTCGATGCCGCGATTAATTGGAAGAGTCGCGCTCGGGCTATTTTTCCATGGGTAGTCCGGCCCGGGTCCATTTGGGCCCGCCAAGCTAGGAAGTCTGGTTGGGCTTTTCGCTTTTAGAGCCAAGCCCGGAATTAAAAGCATAATCAAACAAATGGAAAATGATATAAATAGTTATCGAATTTTGATCCAATGTAGTGATGGCCACGGTTGGAAACCGGCGGTTCCGATTCGTGACCAAGTATGAACCGGAACCGGAACCGCCCCTGGTGGCTCCGGTTCCAGGCCGGTTCCGGTTCAGGTTCGGAACCAATTCCGGGCCGGTTCATAATTTTTCTTTTCTGTTTTTTTTTCCTTTTCCTTTTCTTTTTTTTTTCTTTTCTTCCTCCGCTCCACTGGCCATAGCCGAGACCGGCGGAGGTCGCCAGCCTCAGGCGAGGCCGCCCTCGCCTGCGTCGGGCGAGGGCCGCCCTCGCCTGCAACTAGTGAGGCCAGCCTCGCCCGACGCCGGCAAGGCTCGACCTCGCCGACGTCGGGTGAGGCTGACCTCGCCTACAACTAGCAAGGCCTGCCTCGCCCAACGCCGGCGAGGTCAAGCCTCGCCTCGCCTAATCTGGCGAGGCCGGCGACCTTCGCCGACCTCGGCTATGGCAAGCGGAGGAAGAAAAGAAAAAAAAAACGAAAAAATAAAATAAAAAATAAAATAATAGAAAAATTAAAAAATTATTGTTCCGGTGACGGAACATTATTCAATATAAATTGTAATTAAAATGTAAATTGCAATCAAATTTTGGGACAAAAAGACAAGAGAGAAAGAGAAGACTTGAACTTAATAAATTATCATTAAGCACATTACAATTCGTTACAACGATCTATAAAAAAATGAGCACAATATATATGCCCTAAAATGACTCCAAAACCTAAACATTCCGTGCGCAGGGGACCAGAGGTCACATGTCGTCGGATTATATTTCAATTTCCCTAAGCTCATATGAGCGTACCCGGTATGAGAAACAAGGGTTCCCGAAATATTTGCTAACTCCAATAGTTCTTTTACCCTCAATCGTCACTACCCGTTCCAGTACCGGTACCGGTAGTATCTTCATCGTTAAAGAATTCGGATTCATTATTCGTATATATCTCCTATTGTCGGTATTGAGCATTCATCCAATCAGCAACACAAGCTTGCATCTTCACTGATTTTGGAGCTAATCTTGAACGATGTTCGTCCAAAATATTACCTCCGGCACTAAATGCTTATTCGATCGCAACTGTGGAACAAGGGGTTGAAAAAATCTGTTTTGTAATAAGAAAAAGGATTGGGTATTGGCTTGCGTACTTCTTCTACCAATCCAAAATTAAAAAATCTATATTACTTTCGGATTCAGTAAACTCAAATGAAACGATTAGATAAATCTTTAATTCAAAAATATTTCTTATTACTCATTTTTATTTTTATTTGTCTATGTAATAAAAGTTGATACCCTCTACTAATTTTACCTGTACTTTCATTTTGTATATCCGTAGATTGAGAAGATCCAATATCATCTAAATTATATTTAGTATAAAATTTATTATATAATTCTATTACTATGTTTTTAACCTCACGTACTATGGTTGTAACATTTATCGCATCATAATGTAAACATTGATAATACGTATGCAAAAAATCACTTAAACCATCCAATTTGCATCGCGGATCAAAGACACGTGCAACTAAATAAATAATGGGAATTTCGCTATAATAATGTAGCCACTTTATTTTCATCGCAACTATAGTATGTTGTAATTCAACATCATTTTCATATTCATGAAAAATTCCGACAATATTAGTACACTCTACTAAAAATAAACGTGTAGTAAGATAATAAACACCGGACAAAGTATAAGTTGCATCATTAAAAACCTTTAAAACATCTAAATTTTTTTTGCAAATATCTCACTCTTGCGGGTATAAATCAATATGAGATATATCATTAGAAATGAATGCACACAATAAATCTTTATATGCTAAAGATTCACTAAGCAAGTGAAAAATAGAATTCCAACGAGTTGAAACATCTCTTGGAAATCCTTTTGGCTTTTTGTCATTTTTTCTACAAAATCTACCCTATTCTTTCATTTTTTTGGGATGTTTCCATAAAAATTGAATCGCCGTTTTTATTGGTTGAAGAAAAATATCAAGAGTTTTTAAACCATATTGTATACATAAATTTAAAACATGACAAGCACATCTAACATGAAAAAATTTTCCGCCAAAAACGGGTTTACAAATATTTTCTAAATCGGTAATTAAAGCGGTATTTGCCGTGGCATTATCAAAACCAATTGAAAAAATTTTGTTAAGCAAATAATATTCTTCTAAAATTTGCCTAATTATTCTATAAATATTATTTACCGTATGCTTATAATCGAAAACTCTAAATGCAATAACTCTTTTTTGAATACTTCATTCATCATCTATTCAACGACATGTTATGCTCATGTAAAAATGATTTTGCCAATGATCATTCCAAATATCACTACCTATATGCATGCATCTATTAAATTGCATAAAAAAGTTTTGTAAATCTTTTTTTCCATTTTTGTAAAGATCTTTAATTACTCGTTTAGTTGAATTTTTAGGAACACGTTTTGCTTGTGGAGCACATGCTTTTTGTATAAATTCATTAAAACCAAATCTTTCTCCAAAATTAAATGCTAAATGCTCAACGGAAATAAATTTGCCTAATTCTTCCTTATAAGTTTTTTCATTAAAACGAAATAAAGGGGAAATGTTAGGATTGACGTACCCGGAAATTTATTGTTGCCCGATATCGATTCTCGATTCGGTTGGATGTTTGCTCCTAAAATATCGTTTGAATATTCTATATCCCTGTCCACCTGTATATTTATATATTTTCCCACAATATTTATAAATTATATCATACATTTTTTTACCAATATCAAACTTTTTCATTTTCATGAAGTGTTTCCAAATGTCAGATATAAATTCCCGTTCCCCTTCATTTATTGTAGATATTTCAATAGGAGGATGAAAACTTTTTTGCATCGGGACACGCTCCACATCGGGAAAAATGTTGATTTCATCATATTGAAAATCTGCATATTCACGATGATCAAAAGAATGATGGGATTCCGTCGCGATATTTTTACCTTTGCTAGTTGGCACTCGACTTTCATTTGCCATTTTTCGAGTGGATTGAGAAAATTAAGCGGATTAATTGGGAGAATTAAGAAAGAATTGCGTGGATTGAGAAAATTGAGAGAATTTGAGAGAATTTAGAGTATTGAGAAAATTTGAGACTTGAGAGAAGAGAATTTGAGAGAATTGTGAGTATTGAGAGAATTTATAAGAAAAAAATGAGAAGAAAATTTAAGATTAAAAAAAAAGAAAAGATAACCATTGCAATTTTGCAACGGTTATCTTTTTTTTTTTTTTTCTTTTGCTCGTTTGGGCGTTGGCTGTTGTGGGGGCCCGGGGCCTTTTTTTTTTTTTCCCCGCAGAGTAGGGCTTGCAGACGTGCAGGCCTTGCTCCGCAGGGTTTTTTTTTTTTTTTAATTTTGCTCGTTGCCAGTGTAAATTTTTTTTTTTTTTGGAACCGGCGGTTCCGAGTTGGTTTTAGTTCCAAACCGCGGGCCTGGTCAACGGGCCGGTTCTGAGCCGGAACTAACCCGTGGCCATGACTAATCCAATGTGCAATGTGGTCCCTGAAATTTAACCTAATATGTAATATTATCCTTAAACTTTTAATTTTTTCAATATTGTCCATAAAATTTAACCCAATGTGCAATGTCGTTCCTGAACTTTTAATTTATTTAATGTATTCCCTGAATTTTTTATATATGTTCAATTTAGTTCATGAACTATATGTAAATATTCAATGTAATTCTTACATTAATTCAAGTTTAGGTACTAAACTAAATATTTTTATATAGTTTAGGGACGGACTAAACTGAACATTTTTACATTGAATATATACAAAATGTTTAGGAACCATATTGAATACGTTAAAAATTCATGGACTACATTGAACCTTATTTGAAACAAGGTTTAGTTCATACCTTTAATTTGAAAAAAATGATAGCGCTTCGGATCTTTATCTCCGAAATAAATTCAATTTCAGGTTATTATTTGAAAATTTCCCTTATTTTTATTTATTTTTTTGGCTTCCATTTAATTTGTCAAATAGAAAAAAAAAAATCGGGAAAACCATCCAAAAAAAAACCCAGGCATCCAAGGAAACGAAGAGGAAAGAGCCGCGTGAAAACCCTGACAATGGAGTCCGTGTAGAAGATCGATCTCTCTCTTCCTCATCAAGACTCGCTTCGCGGAATCGAAAGCTTCCTGCTCGGGAAATGTACGGCGCGGAGAAACCTCCCGGCGGCGAGTCGGAGCGGACGGCGTTCAGGCAAGCCGAGAAGAAGTACAAGCTCTACTACGACGACGGCCCTCTCAAGTCATCGAGAAAGTAATCGCCCCTCTCTCTCTCTCTCTCTGTAACCTTGTCATGGAGGATAAAGATTTGATTTTTTTGGAGTGTCTCACGGTTTCGCGTGCCTGGTGTATTGTGATTTTCTTTGGCTAGGAAGAAGCGGGCCAAACCCGTGGATGTATCGGACGCGATCGATTTCGAGGCCATCTCGGAGGCGCACGAGCGGGGCGGTGAGCTTCCGGTGGGCGTCGCGGCGGTTCGGTGCGGTTTCGGTCGGCCCGTGTTCTGCTTGGAGGGTCGGCCCGGTAATTGCTGCTGTCCACTGCCTGCTTCGCATTTATCGGTTTTTGTTTAGCTGGTCGAAGTTTCTCATCCTGAATTGGGAATTGGCATGTGCTTGTCCTACGGGAAATGGGGAGGTTTAGCTTGTAGTCTTACGTGTGGCAATTGGAAAACCCATTTTATGTATGTATAGATTACCATTTGCTAATTAGCATGCGCGAACTTCAGTTGCTGATCAGTGTTGGGACTGTCTTCCGATCTGCGCCGGGTCAAGACCCTTCAAAGTGTTGTGTAGATATCGATATGCTTCGCTCCTTTTCGTTTGGTTTTTGACTTTGTCGTGACAATGTAGGATTTTATTTCATTCCCGGGGCATTGAGTCTAGAAGAACAGTGCCAATGGATGATGGAGAGTTTACTCAGCTTCCCGCAACCGCCCAATAGAACGAATCATAATGCAATATATGGCCCTCTACAGGATCTCTTTGCTGCTGCAAAAGAGAGGAAGGTTTTGGTCAAAGACGAGAGTGATGGAGATCGTCCCACTTGGAAATTCGTTGATGAAGCTGAAGTTCCATTGAGAGGAAATGGTTGCACATCGTATCTGGCCTCTGCTCTTTTACGGAAGCTACGATGGAGTACCCTTGGCCTTCAGTTTGACTGGTCTCAGGTAAATAAAGGGAAATGAGTGGCTAAAGATTTACATGCTTAGGGCTGCATAACGTTTTCTATTGCCATCTCTTTTGCATTATAGGAATTAATCTGGCCAGCGTTATGATTTTGATCTGTAAGTAGCTTTTTCTATACAATGTAGCGGAACTATGATGTGTCTCTTCCACACAATAAGATCCCCGTTGCACTCTGTCAACTGGCTAAAAGACTGGCTACTCCAGCAATGCCTAGGGGAGAAGAATTTAGACCTGAAGCTGCAATAGTGAATTACTTTGCATCAGGTACTTTTCTCTGATTTCTATTGCGTTGGTAATATTGGAAGTTGACAATGTTTCAAATGAACTATGAACTTAGAGAATGGATGTGTGAATCAGAGCAAAAGTGAGTCAAACTACTCAAGTTTGATTCATAAACTGTCTGAACAACTCTGCTTAAATCCTTTTGAGTTTAAATAGGAGTAGCTGGAGCGTTTGGACACATCAAGCTCAAGCTTGACAATACTTGACTCTGCTCATAAGCCTAATAGAGATGTTGAATTCTGCATGTGTAAATTGTTATTTTCATATACAGATGTGAGAAGGATATATAAGGTTGTAATGTAACTTTTTAACTCAGGTTTGACGCAAGCTTAGATCAAAATTTACTTTCTGATGATAGAGTTTAGTCCAGTTTAGCTTGAGCTTATAAAGCATTACCTTCAATCAAGCTGGTGTTTGGAAAAGAATAAGGTTCGATCAAGCTAGAGTTGAGCGTCGTAACTGCCTCAAGTTGAGTTAAGTGGAAATTATATTGACGTTAATCAATCACACGTCACATACGGAAATAATTGGAATTGAATGACATGACACTTATATGATGTAAACCCTAAGGTCATGCTTAAAGAGGAGAGAACGAAGGAAGTAAGATAGGAGAGTGATAGTGCAAACTGCAGAGTGTTAGAATTTTACAATAAACAATGAAAATTTAATAAGTTAACCATCTGTGCCAACTATAATGATACATTATCAGATACAAACTAGCCTGAGGATGAGTAATTTCATGGCTTAGACATTACAATCTATTTTATGAGTACTAGGATAAAAATTTATTGGAATAAGAAGCTTCCCAATCAGGATAATTCCATAATGTCTCTCGCTCGCCCCTAATAGCTAGAGGCCGCTAGCTGCAACTGCCCTATTAAAACTTGAAACTGCCGTATCCAGCACCTGGCCATTTTGTGGACCAGTGTCAGCCAGTCCCAATGTCAACAGAACTCATAACACTTGTCTTGGGTCATGAGCTGCACCCCAACAGTTTGTAGTGGCTGTGATGGCTGTTCCTGTACATAATATTATCGTTCAATTTCGCATTCACTTGTTGTTCTCTTTTTTCATCGGATCAAGGATTGTAATTCTTTTTCTAGTAAATGATCTCAGAAATCATAACTAATCTGGTATTTACATGTATTTTTTCTTTCAGGTGATACTTTGGGTGGTCACCTTGATGACATGGAAGCAGACTGGAGCAAACCTATAGTTAGCATGAGGTACATCATGTTTTCCCCACCTTTCTCTCTAGTTTGCTTGAAGAAGAACGAGGATGAAGTAATTATTTTCGAGAATCTAACAATATATGTACTTCTCTGACAGTTTGGGATGCAAAGCTATCTTTCTTTTGGGAGGGAAGACTAGACAGGACGATCCTATAGCAATGTTTCTTCGAAGTGGTGATGTTGTACTTATGGCTGGAGAAGCAAGGGAATGCTTTCATGGTACAAGTTCCTTGGCAGCTTTATTCCTTGCTTTTATTCGTTGCCATAAAATTATGCCCGATTAAGATGTTGAAGCTCTTGAATTTGATCTTAGCGCACTGGAGACCTTTTTTCCTAAAAATGGTTGTTTTTATCATTTAAAAATATTGGTCAATGGAAAACACTATCATTATCATTATCATCCATTTAACCACAATCTATGCCTACCATAGTCTAAGCCTAAACATTTTGGGTGATTAAGAAAATGTTTTTCTTTGATTCATTTTTGTAAATGATATTTTAAGTAAATGTTTTCCAAATCATTGATTTTTTCCAAAACAAACATACTTAATCTACACTAGTTATTACTCTTCGGTGTATTATATATTCAGATGTAAGATTACTAACTCCAATGTGTTGGTAGTGGGAAGTTCCTTACCCCTCTCTCCTGTCTACACTAATTATTACTCTACAATGTTTGTATTAATCTAAGGAGCTATTAGTCTGGCTTAATGATAATCCTTCTCATTGCTTGTTCAGAGCCTTGGCATGTCTAAATAATTGTAAGAGACATTTTTTAACGAATGATTTAGCCGCTTGGCGATTCCTAGATATTATATTTGGAAACAGAGAGGAGAAAATGAGACGTTAAGTTTTCCTTGGTTCTAAACATTGTATTCTTATTTTGTGCTGGATCCCTCGTATTCATGGCGTGCCTTGCCTGTAACGTCTGACCACACTTTGCCTTTTCTTGTTCAAAGTAGTAGGTCATACCAATCTCAGCATCTATGTAATTGGTATGCATTTTTCGGTTATCTGACAATGCTATTCGGGCTCTCTCTTTTAACTCTCTGCATCTACTTATATTTTTCCTATGCAGGTGTTCCCCGGATCTTTACAGATAAAGATACTGCCGAGATCACTCCGCTTGAGTTGCATTTTTCACAACAAGATGATTGTTTTCTGCTGGAGTACCTCAGAAGCTCAAGAATCAACATCAACATCAGACAAGTCTTTTAGAGTGTTCAACTATGCGTATCCAAAGTCCATTTTCAACGCAGTTCTTTATTCTTTGATAGCTAGTGTAGTGTTTGTTGAGCAGAGGAGAAAAAAAACCAACTTGCGGAGCGTATCGAAGTGCAACAAAAAAATAAAGAGGAGAGGACAGCTAAAGATTTTCGACCCGACTGGTTAATTAAGACGTGTATTTATCCAGGTGCGCAAAGTTATCAAAACACTACAAGTTCTATGGGTCTGCTCCTGAGGATTTCAATTATTCCTTGCTGAGTCGAACAAGTCGTTGAGGGAACTTCGTTAGCCTGTTTTGGTTTAGGTGACATCCTGTTCTATAACAATGTATTGCGTTTCCTCAGACAAACTCTAATTTTGCTGCGTGGCCCCATTATGGTCTTGCGAAGCTGGGCTTCACTTTACAGTTTTTCCCCATCACCATTACTGACTACTATTCATTCGCCGCTCTGTCTTTTATGGGTCCTTAAGCTAAATGGAAGATCGGTAGAGACTAAAAAAATGTTTAAGGTTATCATCCATGCTAATCATTTGGCAAGTTCCGATTTGTTTAGCGGAGACCACTCTCGATCTTGTTCTTCTTCATAACACATCAAAAGGACAACACTAGTTAAATCAAAGCTAGATCAAGAGTCCATTGTCTTTCACTATTGTACAGGGTGAGAAACTTACGAAAAGAATGTGTTGCAGACGAACGACACCATTGAAAATCGCGAAAAGGCCAACAGGATAGAGGGACAAGAAGATGTGGAGAGTGGGATTTGAACCCACGCCCTTTCGGACCAGAACCTTAATCTGGCGCCTTAGACCAACTCGGCCATCTCCACTTGATGGCAAATCGTGCATAATAAATTGTTTTATAGGACAGTTGATCAAACTGTAATCTACACCGCGGAATGTCTGTTTTGCTAATGAAAATTAGCGCTTATTGCTTGCTCACTTCTGGCACTTCGCTAGAGAGTTGGGCTGGATGTCTTCGCTTCTGTGGACTGCTCTTTCAAAGGCCCATACATCGTACAAGATTTTCGTATCGAGCAGCTGCAGTGCAGACTGACGATTTTCATTGCACAAGCGGGCATTGTAAAGAATGAAAATGGATGTGAAATGTGTGTCTTGGACCCAAAACCACTTTGTGCAATAAGAATCTTCCCAACGGTGCCTTTCAAGACTAGGTGTCCAGTTTGTACTTTAAATACCCGACTAATCTCCGGTGAGCACGACAAGAAGGAGAATACGTCCCTTTGATGTCTCGATTGTTCCGGCCACCGGTTTGCACTGATTTTTAATTTGCTTGGAGTTCTTGCGACCGGAATACTTCGATAATTTAGACTGTCAGGACCACAGTAAGGACGTGGTGTGGGGATAGAGCCTGATGGTGACCGTGACCACGAGAGGTTGCACAGGCAAAGTAGGTGAAGTTTTTTATGTTGGTCCAGTCAATTCATTCATTAGGCAACAACATTAGCATTTTCCATTGGAGCTCTTGTCAGGTGTGGCGTTAGTCTTGTTGGGAGATCATAGCAGAAAATTGATACGTTCACCTGGGAAGATCGCCGAGAGGAAGTCCAAGTCCAAACCCGTTAATATATTCGGCTGGACCTACTTTCACTCAAAAACTTAAGTCAATGAGTTATGAGCTAACCGAGATATATTAATTACTCTACACTACACAAATTTTCTGATTGTAGACTCCTTTCAACACAATTCATTCGTACATCTCTATAGATTTGTTAATCAATGTTTCGCATCTTTACCGAGCCAAAGACAAAGCGTAATTATATGATAAATCCCCAAGATTATCTCCTCAAGACATTAATACCCACCGACCGAGACATTATGTTTGGCTGGTGGTCCTATCCTTAACACGCCAATTGCCGCCACCCTTTTTTCCAAGAGCAATTTACCCTTTTAAGGAAGCAAAACGTTGGTGGTCGTAATGACCAAAACTTAATTGATGGAAGGGCTTGAGGCCCTTTCCCCCCCACCACGAACAGCAAATCGTGTTTGGTGGGATTTCAGTAAATCCTTAAACTCTAAGAAAGAGATGGTGAGATTGCCTTCAAATCAACGTGCCTCGGATTCTTCTTCTTCTTTCTTTCTTTACCTCCTTAATGCAAGCATGTGCGTGCTAATTATAATTTGCCGAGAAGGCAAAACACAGCATTAAACAGCCCCCATAATCATCACGTGTCTTGCTAAATCGCACCGTAATGCTGGATGTGATAATTATGATTAAGACAAACATCTAACTCGATAGTTCTTCGAAAATCCAGCATGTCCTCCTTGATTGCTTGCAATTAATTCTTGAGAAAACAGATCTGGATGTCTCATATTTTGTTCACCATTTTTAAAGGCGCTCTAAAATTATAAGCTTACGAGCGATTTAAGACTTGAGATTGCTTCAGTTATTTTCCTTTTTACCTTTTGCATTTGCTATACGCTTGTTTACTGCCGGCTATAGCGATGAAATGACAAATTTTTTTTTTGGTCGGATGAAATGACAATTGGATATCAAGCAATTCGTGGGTCAGTCGAACAAATTTTCGTTTGGAGTTTATATTGTGATCTCCTTGATATAAATTGATTCTCAAGAATTGATCACCAATTCTGACGATCCTAATAATTGAGTCGAAAGGCTTGGATATCCCACATTTAAAAGAAAAATATGTCCGTGAACAAGTATGTGAAATCATGCTCACTTGCACAAATCTCATTATTTGTCAGGAATTCCGTATTCCATCCTAGAACTGTAATGAAATATACTAGACACAACATTTCAAGATCTAATCTCGACCTCTAAAAGGAGGCGAAGGTTCGCGCACTGAAATTTGGTTAAAATGAAAAAGAGAATACTCGGTTTCAAATTCCACTATTATTCACAGTATGTACTAAGGGTGATTGATTCCTAAGTAGATCGGTTTCCACCCAGGAACTGGGAACCAGCCACCAATCTTGGAACTAGTTTCCAGCTCCCGGGTGGACCAATGGAACTGGTGGTGCGAGTTTACCTTCCAATGCTTCATTGCCTTTCCTTTCTTACTTAGTTCTCTTCGCTTCATTGCCTTCTGATGCTTCCTAAGCAGCTTGGTTTGTTTTGGCTACGAATTATGATGCTATGATGTGATTAGTTCGATCGGCAATTGCTGGTTTTGTGTAGCGGAACATGCTCGCTGAAGAATGTCCACCACGATTAGGACTGTTATTAACTGGTTTTCGTGTTTCTTTTGTTTTTATCAGGATAAGATGGAAGCAACAATGACTCTAGGGGTTAAGGAGAAGGATGAAGTGAAAGCTAATACCTGCAAAGAAGAGGCGAGTAGAAGGTAAGAGTGGTGAAGATGAAGAATGCGATAAAGGTTTGTGAAAGAACAAGCAACGCTAGGCAAGTAGAGGGTAAGAGTTAGTAGCAGCGCAAGGGCGTGCAATGGAATTGGAAATTGCCTGGAACCGGAGTGGACCGGCCCAAAACCGACAATTCCCATTGGGACCGATCCGGTTCCCGGTTTCAAGCATGGATCCGCCCTCCAGACCGAACCAAGTATAGCTATTAATAGATATGATTTGCATGTACCAATTGGAAGGCATTATGGCATTAAGATTTCCAAGGCATAGCTATCGATAGGTAAGGTTGTCTTTCCATGATCAATCAAAGACCGAACACATCGGTTTACAGCCATGGTACCGATTGATGAATGCAATTTTGTAGAGATTGGAGCCGGTTTCCCCGTAAATACATGGAACCAACGAGTGGTGTTTTGTTCCAATTTTTCAAAACCCGTCCTTAGTAGGCGGTTCTCAATTTGAGGATGGGAACTGTCTACTCGGACCATTCTCACCCCTACAGCAGAGGGTATTAGTAAGAGTTGAGGAGATGGTAAGATGAAGAATGTGATTAGGGCTTTTTAGTTTTTACAGATTTCTAAGAAATTAAAAAAATTGATTCGGTCTGAGTGAGCGATTTCACACATAGAACTAGGAACCGGACTAAAAATCATTGGTTTCAACATTGGAATCGAGAACTGGACCGATGCCCTCGGGAACCACCTAGAATCAATCGGTTCGGTCCATTCCGGGCGGTTCTTATACTCACCCCTAGTATGTACATTGAAAATCCAGAACAAAATAACAATTAGAAAACTCGTTCATTTTCTGTATTTCTTCTTCCTAATATTTACAACTTCTCCTATTGTTTTTCAATCCTCTACGGTTGCGGGGTCAACCATCGGCAAGGACTTTAGTCATCGACATGCATGATTCAACTCTCTGTGGGGGACACACGAAACACGACCTTGTAAGCTTGTTGTTCGGAAAGTGCTGAATCCACAGCTGGATTCGGTCGTTATAATGACTATACCAGCTTTTCCCCCCCCCCCAAAACACCCCATAAGAAGTACGCTAATTCTGTCGGATCCTTGATCAGTAAACAAGTCGGGGCCCATGGATCATCATCATTCCTTTGGTCTCATCATATCACCCCTTTTAACAATTCTTGCCCCCCTTTCAATTATTAGTTCACATGCTCGTAGGGTGATTGCGCCCTTAGATTGGGGCTTCTGAATGGGGACCCAAGAAAAGCATTTTCTGCAGTGTTGTCTTCTCCATTCTAATTAGTGACCATGCAAGAGGAAGAGTAGACAGGAAGCAATGCAAAAGGGACGGGCAGAGAGGGGGGGATGTGAGGAACATTTTAGGTTTGCAATTCGTTGGGGGACACTTTCATGGCTTAAGAAGACATCACTATGACCTAATCATTATCCCAAACACTACTCCCTTCAACCTTGAGGAGACATCTTCTTGATTTCCCTCAACCAGATCTTTTTGTACCTTAAGACCGTATCATTTGTTAACCTGCCCTTAGTTCCATGTTCCTGGTATAGATTTTTACTAGGACCATGTACATACTCTCCTCGGTACCCGATTGTGCGACTGTCTCCTGGTTTATCTTGCGATGCATGGCTGATGTGTACATATAAAACATTTGTTCTCATGAGCGTCGTCATCCCACCAATCCTTGAAATTGTTGATTATTCACTGGTTCAAAATTTTGGGTAGCTCTTCTTTCCGTTGTTGAGGTTCGACTAATCTTTCTGATGAGTCGCAATCGCGTCAATTCCATTCGAACACGCTAACTATTAGCACATATAACTCAATTGTCCTAGAGGTTGTCATCTTGAAGGAACGGACAAGTTTTTTTTCACAGATAGAGATCCGCCAATATGAACATGGTTAATGAACTCAAGATCCCTTCAATTAGGGAGGAATTGTATATACACTTGTCCTATTATGTTTACAAGTAGATTAGACTAATCAACAGCTAGAAAACTCATATGGGCCCATTCTTTTTCATTGGGCTCCATTACAGGCCCAGGTAGAGTTTTTTTCCCTGTAAATTGACCGATGGCTACTCCATGAAGTTCATTTTGGAAAGAAAAAGAAATAATCATTATCGTCTAACTCGTGAGACATGACATATCCCGTTTATTATGAATTCAAAGACTGACACTTCTCAACTTGAAAGTGGTATGTTCAGTTTTCTTGCCATTGGGTAAGTATTTTTTTTATGGAAAGTTTATATTTTATGTTCATGAAAAGTGTTCCATTAGACGTTGCAAAATGAATGGGAAGCAATGTTATGGTGTGATGTTATATCAAACTTTCATATAATTTTAACTAGCCATGTCTTCCTTCAATCTTACATTTGGTTGGCAGATACGAGTTATGAATTGCACCCCCCACGCAAACTTAACAAAACATAAATGTGGATGATGTCCATCTATATATCGTAACCAACTGATTATGAAAACTTGTTGGAGAAGAACACGACCCGAAGTTATTCTAAGCATTTCCGATCCATAGACGATACCCCTCTATAGATGCAACAGATGTTGCCCGATGATTTCATGTGGGTCCCACCTTAATGTGCATATCCAAGCCCTAATTAAAAGAAATGAAGCTCTTTATAACTAATATGCTTGCATCACTGTTAGGAGATCGCGTCAATAGTTTGCTTTTTGGCCAATGTGTGCATTTAACGTATGATCGCGGGTTGTCCTAAATTCATATATGTTATCTCCAAGACTTGTGAAGTGCCCGTGATGTCAAGCACTATACATTAATGCTTATGGCAATCCAACTGCTCGTTTTATAAAATGGTGTTCTACATCTTTTTTCCCTTTATTAATGGAGGATAACTGCAATTAACAATGTAGGGAAATAAAAAAAAATAGAATGGAAAAAGTCAAGACTTAATTCGCCTTTAAAAAAGAAGAAAGTCAAAAGGGAAAATATTAGAGAAGAAAGCAACCAGGTAAAAGCATACGTAATGATCTTGGCAGCCGACTTGTATTGGACACATATATGATTCCCTTTATAATCTCTAACTTCAATCATGTTTCGACGGAAGAGCAGGCTTCGTTTGTTTTGCAAAAAATGAATGATCCAAAGAATATTTTCCTACAAATAATCACTTATATAGCTTGAAATAATTAGTTAATAGAAAATATTTTCATTATCGATAACAATTTGTGTAAATATCTTTGTGAATGATGGAAATATTTTGCGATCGTTCATTTTTGCAAGCGATATAAAGGACCAGTTTTAGGAAAATATTTTTAAAATTATTTTCTTTTCACGAAACAGACTAAACATAAGTGTTTGTCAATGGAAACCCTCATTCAATATTCGACGACTTTGGTTTCTTGCACCTAAAACCATCCATCCCGTAATTATTCTTTTCAATCATACCACCCTCTTCCCTTCTTCTACTTATTCTCTTCTTCTACATCATGTGTCGACAAACTTCGTTTTCGGTGATTATTATAAACTCTCTTATCTATTCATTGCAAAAATATAATAATGCTCCTGTCTCGAAGATTTTAATATGTAGGTTGACAACATTAATGAAAGGTATTTGCAAGTTTGCTTTTCGAGTTAAGCTCCAGCCGTATGGAATATGAATGTTAGCTCCCGAAAACTGTGAGGAAAATGCCGTGGCGTCTATTTTAATCGAGATTAGACACCGACCAATCAATCGGGCGTACCGTTGTCAATTCACGATGAGAGATGGCATTAGTGTAATCTTTTTTCGATTGGCTAGACCACCTAATCCATCAGCCTCAACTTCTCCTTATCAGATGTCGCAATGTCGGTCTTTTAGTCGGCCATGCATGATTTTTCAAACAGTTCCCGTATCCATCTTTCCTTCTCGGGCGGCTGATGAGTGACATGATTGTCGTTACTATCGAATTCATCGTCCGGGGCAAGTTCTTTCCGCTCAATTCACCGATGATTTTGGAATTCAATTCCTTTTCTTTTTAATTTTCGAGAAAAGGGAAGAGAAATGTCTAGTTCGAGGTCAACATAAAGAAACATGGCAACTGCTGTGAAGTGGGGTGAAGTTAGATGGGATGGAGCTCTCGAGCCCCTCCATGACGTAGTTTCGGTCTTTGCATGCGCTTGGTGAGATCGAGTGGCAGCAATCGCAACACGAGGCATGCTTTGCTTGCGCTTTTCCATTTATTTTCTTCGTTTTCTTACTTTTTTTTCATTTAAATTATTTGGTGATATAGTTGTGTATATGTTCTTTTTGATATACATTGTACTCTTTCTCTCCTAGATTTAGGTTTGGAAAGATTTCGCTCTCTGCCTATATAGTTTATTTTGGGCGGCATGACATTTGATCATGATGTTTTGGGTTGCATTGACAAAGGGAGAATTCTTCGAATAATTGTATGGTGATTGTGAAAAATTGGACCCTGGACGGCACATCAGCTAAGTGATAATATATAAAGAAACAGGAGAGCCTGAAAGCTACAGCCATATGTCCAAATTAGCTATGATATGTATGCTATATCCCGAGCTCATGAATTGACCACTAATTAGACTTATTAGGTCGAGTTTTAGTTAGCCTCACAAGTTAATTAGGTTGAATGAAATCACCTAGTCAAATTCAATACTCGTGACAGGAAATAAATGGCTCACAATGCCGTCAAAACTAAAAAATTCATGATAATATGACTCTTTAATTTCTGGTCACTCGATGAATCAACAAGATTTTGAGTTGGAATTTGTAAAAGATCCAGGGTCGTTCAATATGATCTATGACTAGGAATATTCATCTTAGAATTGCATATTAGGGTAAAAGACTTGATTCCCGAGATTGTCTATGCCAAGCCTCTTGGAGAGACAAATCTACGAAAGCGTCATTTTATGACTCTAATTTAGGAAACCTCGTGTGAGTCTCGTCTAGGCCATTCGCTTGTGTAAATGACCTCGACTAAATGTTATTTTCACGTGAATGAATTTGGAAATGTAACCTCGAGACCAAGCAACCACGCCGATGCCAAGGGGTTGATATGTAGTACTATACCATCTTTTGTAGGGAAATGTCACAAAAACCCTCAAACTATACACGTTGTGATACATTTACCCTCAACTTTTTTTATGTGACGCCAAAACTCTGAAACTTGTAACTGTGTGATTGAGCACCGTTAAAATCTGTCTATATGGACACCATAAAATAAATGGTATTGACATGATGCCTACTCGGTTTAAGTCATATAAAAATTGTATTGTTTTGGCTAGAAATTATTTGAGGGACTCTTAACGAATGTGTGTCACATAGGTATAAGTTTTAATTATTTTTTTGTCACAAGAAACTGTTTAGGGTAAACGTGTGATGGTTGGCATAATTTGAAGTTTTTAATATCACAAAAAAAGTTGAGAGTAAAATATGTCACAATGGGTAAAATATGAGATTTTTTATAGTTTTTTTGTTATTTTGTATTCGCATTTCGTTGAAAAAAAGTAAAAGGAGATCTATCCTAAAAATCACATGTACAAATCCCCATAACCATAACCACCGCGAGAAGGCGTGAGGGAGGGCTATTCCTTAATTGGATCACAAGGAAAAATACCCAACAATCGATGAAGATAGAGATGAGAGATAGAGGGGCCAAGCAAGCAAAGCTGGCAGGCACGTAGCTTAGGATATGGTTAACTTCACTTACCATGCACGTAAAGGGCCTTCGTGTCCCGTCATTGGCAGGCATCAAGCAATCTTTTTACCTATTCACGATGGTCTCTCACGTTGTAATAATCACCCCCTCTCCCTCTCTCTCTTCGGAAACATTGACGTTGAATCGAAACAATTGTATCCCCCTCCATTTACGTCGCTCGCCCCTAAAGTTACGCCTCATTTAGTGAGTTGACGGGACTCATGTGAGAGAGATAGAAAGAGAGATAGAGACAGATCTTCAACTTTGGAGCTTCTAGGGTTTTCCTCGAGGAGGCCGAGCAATTATTGAGTAGAACAAGAGCCCCTTGTTGGTACAGATAAATTACTAAAGTGTGTTATTGAGATTCTGTAGAATTTTCTAATTTTCTTTATCTTTAAGAAAGTAAATGAGTATTTGGACAAGCAAAATATTTTCTTCCGATGACTTTATATGTGGATCACGTTCAAGAGTATCGTCGAGGCACTTCCCGGTCATGCACGTCGTAGTTTTCTAAGTACCGCACTAGAGGCAAATATGCATCTCTTGTAAGTACTTCGTGTAGTTCCGATACTCCATCACATCGGGCAGGTTCAATAACAGTCCATCGTCATCTCATTTTCCATTGATTCAATTAAAACCATATGCCTTATTCCATCGATAGGCTTTCAAGTTTGCAAAGTCGGACATGGTTAAAGACCCTTCATGTAGATATACATTATGAAGCCTTTACAATTCTATACGGGATCATCATTTCGTGCCGGTTAATTGATAGACGCATCGACAACAAGAACTTATTGTTTTGATATATGCAAAGATACTTAAAAGTCATTATGCTCGGCTTGATCCGATCCATGATTAGGGTTTGATTTTTTAGGGCTATCTCCAACCCTCCAAGTCCCGAACTCTTTTATTATTAGAAATACCTCGAGAAAAGATGTAATTTGCAATCGGCCTGCATACTGGCAACATCTACGAAATGGTAAATATCGCATAATTCAATTGGCCTATTATTATTACTCCACTTTATAATTCCTGAAGATGAGGATGAAGATGACCTACAATCACGGCCCCATATGACCATTACCCCCCAGCTTTAATCATATCGCCCTTTGACCAAAGCCTTGACTCGTGTTTCGCCAAGTGGGCAATAGCTAGCTTTTCGAATCAATGCTTTTCGATTGACCAAATGAAAAAGATTTCAAGGCTTTTTTGTGTGTACACACACACACCTCCCCTAGTGTGAATAAAATAATCGAGTGAGATAGTGCAGTGGTGTGAGCAGAGAATGTCACGATGTCTTAAGAATCACTCAAAGATTTTGGCGACCTTTCGGGCCAGCACGTGTTCCGTTCGACCCTTACTTGGGTTCTCTTATTCCCGGCGATCGAGAAAAGGGGGAAATTGGCAAGTGCGTCAAGCAACATCCCCTTTGCTTCTCTTCCCCTCTCTCTCTTTGCCTCTGTCACATTTAATGGTTCGTTACGCTAAATTCCCCCAAATCCCTATTAAATTTCTAATGTTTTCTTATTATATGTGCATGTGTTGATGTTGCTATGGTTCGTAGATAGTTGGAATTTCAGAAATGAACGAGAATGACGGAGTTGAACGCTACACTAGCCAGCTACCATACGCCTAGTTTTAGGTTCCGCACATGTAATAGTAAGATTTAATTTTCTGAAGATTTTGGACGCGTGATTAATAAAATAAATTTTTTAAATTGATTGGTGTGTCCGTATGTGGGAAAAGTATGAATTACTACTCCATTCGATCGTACATGTACGTCAAAACTAGTAAATGTTTTCACTTGGGTACATTTGGTTTTGGATGATAAGGGGACCGAGAATGTGTCGTTCTAGCCCTTACATGGGCAAAACTTTTAGAGCATGGTCATGGTTATTTCCAATTAACTTATACATTGGATCAAGTGGAACGAATGACGGAATAGTCTGGGCTCCATAGAAATTGACGTGTAGCTATGATACGTTTGTTTCACAGAAAATACTTTTCAAAAAGTCATTTTTTAAAAAATAATAATATTTTTCGATATTTAACTGAAATCTGAAAAAGAGCAGAAAAATATTTTTTGTCATTTAAAAAGAAAATTCTAATTTGAATTTCCTAAATACACATACACACTTTGAGCAATAGTAACCTGTGCACGGGCAACCAAGAAAACTAGCACGGGCACCAAGATCCTGAATCCTGCTTCGATGGACCCCAAACCGAGCGCTGGACACTTGGGTCCCAAGCAAAAGCATAGGCACTAGTGCCAAGTCTACAGAGGTCAGGCCCGAGGCCTTGGTACCCGTGCCCAAAGCCCTGGCACTCGACCCTAATCCACAAAACCCGAGCACAAGACCCCGATGTCCGAGTCTATAGAGACCAGGCTTGGGACGCTAGTGCCCGTGCCTAGGTCCCCAACGACTAGGTCCATCAAGGTCAAGCTCGAGACCCCAGTGCCCAGGCTTGAGACCCCATTGCCCTTGCTTGTACCACGAGCACTGGTGTCCCAAGCCGCTGCTTTGATGGACCCGAGCTCGAGTGCAAGGGATCAAAGCATGAGCATCGAGGTCCCAAGTACAACGTCAGTGGACTTAGGCTCGGCATCAGTGGACTCGGGCCTAGCCTTGGTGGAGACCCAAGCACGGGCATCAGAGTCTCGGTGGATCCGGACCCCATGATAGGCCCGAAGTGATCACCTGTTGTAATAGTTTGTAGTTACATGTATGTCATACACTTTACTGGCCTAACATTAGGTTGCACGAAAGTTACAAATCTGATAAGAGTAGTTATAGTCACTCCTTTTCCATTATCGAAACTCTATCATTCATATCTTCTTTTCCGACTGAAAACATCGCTCCGAAACTTCATGAACCCGTAGTTGTTTAGCCTACGTACGAAGCATTACCGGACAAATAACAAGAAAAGCAAAACCACCAAAGCAAAACAAATAAAAAACTATGATATCCCCCGAGGCATTCACTCGAGATGCCCTCATCTTCCCAAAAGCTTCATCATTTGACTAACTTATCCACGAAGAGAGGACCAGAATAAGAACGCGAAGAAGAGGACAGCAGTGGTTGAGAGGGTGGCATGTCGTTTCGGTGCCATTGACGTCTACGGTGGTTAAGGAGGTAAAAACTTTCGTCTCAAATAATGAAGGAGTCAGTGTGTATATCGCCATATGCATTATTTTTTTAGCTAAGAGTCAGTAGCCGACCATGCGAACTTTTTCCCGAATACGGTACACCCATGACCTGTTTTAGCATATGCTTCGTAAGCAGTTCACGTCAGGTTTCATATCTTAAAGTCTCCGTACTAAAAAAAGCTTGACTCGGTAGATGACTTGTTCGCTCTTCGGATAAGCAGGAAAAAAACTAAGGGCAAAAGTCACCAAAAACCCTAAAATATACAAATCGTGACACATCTTTCCTAAACGTTTTTCTAGCGAGACCAAGAATTCCAAACTTGTACTCGTGGGATACAGTTACCATTCGTCGAAATTCTGCCAATGAGAAATGTTAAAAATCCACATGCATGGGCGTCGGAAAGCAAACAGTGTTGACATGACACTCACATGGCTTAAGTGAAATAATAACGACATAGTTTTTGCTGAAAAATCATTTAAAGGAAACTTGACAAAGGGTAATGTGTCACATAAATACAAGTTTAAGGTTTTTTATGTCACAAAAAAAAGTTCGAGGTAAACGTGTCACAATGGGTATAATTTGGAGTCTTAGCTGTTTTTTCCAAAAAAAAAACAAAGGACTTGGACCGTTTTGATCTTCCTAATCTTTTCGACGGAAAAAAAATCTTCCTGATCTTCTCTTCTCGAGAGGGCCAAGCTAGCTCGAGTGATTCCTCATTGAAGTCTTAGCCTAAGAAGCAAGTTAAAGGTACTTAACAGATATGGAACATTAATGTCACGTTATTGCTGTATCTTTGCTTTAAAGAAACTCCCATGCAACGATGATGAAGTTACGTACAGGTTCTTGAGGACACTAATTTCATCAATAATTTAGAAACCCTTAAGAATTCAAGCTGACAAAGAGTCTTTACATGTTCCTAAACAAAGCTTTATAGCTAGTTACGCAAGATTGCCATCATATGTTCAAATTTGTGGGTTTTGGAAGGTAATGTTACTGAGCCTCCCGTGTTTATTATTCACCGTATTTTATAGGGTTAATACCACAAAAAACCCCAAACTGATACACCTATGACAAATTTACCCTTCGTTAGTTTTCATTAAATTTTACTATTAAATTACTGATTTGAATGACATGTAATAGTTGACGGGTGTACCAGTTTGAGATTTTATCTCTCAATTTGTCACAAGTTTACCATTTTGTGATTTTACGTAATATTAATCCAATTTTACATAAGGTAAATTTGTCACAAGTATAGAATTTTTTATAGTCAAAAAATTAATTTTGGGTAAATTTGTCACAAATGTACCTGTTTTAGGTTTTTCATGGTAGTAACCCCATTTTATAATGGAGTAGCAATAAACTTTAGTATAAACACTATTACTTAAGTAGTGTATATAATATATTGAATTTTTTTAATCCAAAAGGAACTTTGCTTAGAGCAGCATGATCTTACCGTGATTATGAAGCATCCACTCCGTCGTGTAGAAATTTCAAGATCAACTTCTACTTTTTTTTCCTTTTTTTTAATAATTTCTATGTTTCTTTTTTCTGGGGAGATCTTCAGCTAACTTATCCAAGTCGCCATCAAATTTATCAAATCATCTCAAGATACATTGATGCCACACACTTATTTCGAGCAACAAAGTGAGAACTGTGCTCCACCCACTCCACATTTCAAATCTTATCTCCTCCCAACTATTCTCCCCACATTTCTGCTTACTTTTACTCCACTGATAAAATACTAGATTAATCAGATAAGTAAAGATAATGGGAAAGCCTCATTTAAAAAAATCAAATTAACCCCAGTTGAATAAATAACGGGAAAATTAGAGCAAATATAAAAAAAAAATTCGCAGGCAGTCTTATCCAACTACCGCTAATATGAGGAGGGTTAGTGAGATTATGAAAATTTACAATCTCGACATTAAAGATGGATAGAATCGCTTGTGAAAATATTCTTAAACACTAATGGTATATGTTATGATTAATCATCGGGCTTTATTAATTTTATGAAAAAGATTATGCATACATATACACCGTGAATTGACAAAACTTGCAATCAAACCATTAGCAGGCTATACCCTCGAACCATAAGGATTACCATTGCAAACACATATTGTCGATATCCATCGTTGAAATTCTAAACTCGATTGCATGCATACAAATCGCTCTTGTTCGTCGTCTTTTTGCTTCTTACTTTGTTCTTGATTTCTTTTAGCTTGGAGAATTCCTCTGCTCACAGTTATTACTTGACTTTATCAGCTTAATGACTTGTTTTCCTCTCGGCTGTCATCTTTTTGCTTCTTCCATTATCCATAGGAATGGGACAAAGTTAATCCCCCGACTTACGTCCCTGGCTCCAGAAAAAACCGTGAACTTCAAGGATAGAAATCCACGTGGCGCCACACAGTTGGAGCCGGGAATCGCACAGAGAAAAGGTGGAGAGAGAGAAGTATTGGGAAAGGGACGTTAGTCGCTGTGTGGAAGCATAATGACGAGAGAGAGAAAGAGCATGCTGTACGATTACTGGGTGAAAAGTGGGCAAAGCTTTCTGGTTAAACTTCGAAGGAAGTTCACTTACCATGCATGTAAAGGCAAAGTCGAGCTTGTCGCTGGACTAGGAGGCAAAAGACATTGTAGAATATCTTTTTACCACTGGAATAGCCGGATTGCCAAGAAACCAAACCAACCCCACGTTACCGGTGCCTACTGTATAACTCTCCTGTACCTGTAGCCCCCTCTTCATGTTGTAAATTTTCGAGAATTCCATCGTGAAAGAGAAACGCAAGAAATGTCAGACGAGAAAAAACATCATGAGCAGTCGTAGGCAAAGCCAAGAAAACAGACACGGGCACAAGACGAAAAGAAAACGAAGGGTTGTCGTTTTCTACCAGTCTGTAGACCCAGGCAACGAGAGAGAGAGAGAGAGAGAGAGAGAGAGAGAGGTGTTTTGCGATGTTAAAGAAGATAGAAGAAAGACTGGTCAAAACTGAGATTTTCTTTTCTCTTCTTGAAAGGAGCCAATCACCTGCGATTGTTCTCGGGTAAATGATACAAACCATTATTTACCCCGCATTTCTTTACTTTCCACGGTACTTCGTGTATGTTTACATGAGAGCTGAATGCATATACACTTATGTTGAAACATGTCATTCTAAACTCGAGCTAACGAATACGCATCATCAATTTAAATGAACAGCCTCAACCAGAGAAATTTTCTATACGGGCTCAAATCAACACGAAGGAATTCGAAAAGTCGGTCCGTTAATTGGTGCGGCGCAACTTTAAAAATCAATCGCTCTAAAGTCACGGTCAAATTAAAAGCTCAACATCGGCACTTTTTTTAACATATAACATCAAACAAAAAATCGCCCACCATGAGAACATAGCTATTTTCAGTAATAATCCATAAAAACGACAAACTATTGAAAGAATTGTAGTAGAGTGAGCACTGTATCATATCAAACCATTGAAGGAACTCATCCATGACCAATATACTTTGTTATAAATATAATTAAGTGTTGACATGTAAATTTAGATATATATATATATATTTAAAAAAATTTGAATAGTATTCTAAACTTAACGTACATTTTCACTTTTGTTTGATTACAAATGAGCAATGGTGTCCCCTCCGGCTACTATTCCTAGTGCCAGTGATCTCTAGAAAAGGGTGAGTGTGCATCCGTCACAATCCGTAAAGATCTGCAGGATGGGATCCGAAAGATTGAGAGGGAAGCCAGGGGCAAACAGTGAGAGCCGACCAACGCAACCTTCGAACAGGTCGACCAAAATCTGACTGCTGTACCATGAAGCAAGATATGCCTCCGCACCCCCTACCCTCCTTTTTTCCCAATTATCTTATTACGTTCCTAATCACGCCTTTCGAGAGCTGGGTTTAACTTTAAAATGTGCCTAGACACCTTTGTCAAGCAATCCCTTACAACCCATCGAAGGTCTCTTACGAACCCAAAATCTACAGACAAGTCTCTACCAAGAGCACAAAAAAATTACTAGCTTTCGTAAGTACGAAGCTTAAAGTGTAAATCAGTCTATGTTATGAGATGACTTCGACGATACTCAAGTAAAAGTGGCGCCATCACGTGCGCATGCTTGAGGACCTCCACACACTCCCCCACGATCCCCCAACGCCAGTTACGAGGTATCGTGTGTTTGTTTAACTGATGCTTCGTTTGGCAAAAGCGTTAAGCAACATCCTCGGCAAAATCTATCCTAATTCTCTGTCGGCAGTCGCCGTTTAATAAAGCGGCCTCGTTTTATTATTGCGAGCGAGATACGTCCGAGGTAGCTTTTGAGCTGGTTTAACTTTGGCTCGAGCCTTATTTTTTCATCTTTCAATATGGCAGCCGACGTGAGGAACGAGGGGATGCGATTGATGTTTCTCTACGTTAGGAACGAGCTTGGCCACATTTACAAGCTAAGCACACCCACATTTTCTTACGGCGACAACATCCTAATTTACTAATGACCGGCTTTAATTATCATGGGGTGTGTTCGTGTCAGATGATACAAGATTTTGATGTGTAATGCGATCTGAAAACCCACGTCGCAGTTCGTCGGTGCTTGAACATCTTCTCAAGAAGGTGAGCAATCGCAAGCCAATTTGCAAAGATGGTCAATCATTACTTTATCGCAAGTTTTACCTAAAAATGAATGGCTCGCAAAAGAAAATCTTTAAAATAGAAAAACGGAAAGGAGCGTGTTTTCGCTATACCCTATCATCGGGCAGGCGGCGTGCGGCCAAACGCCAGGCAACGAAGCAACGAGGCGAGCGAGCCACGGCGGCGGCACTGCTGAGTCGGTTGGGTCCGGGACCGAGTCGCTCACTGGGCGCACCCAGCGCGCCCGACGTACCTTCTCTCTCTCTCTCTCTCTCTCTCTCTCTCTCTCTCTCTGTGTGGTCTCGCGTGGCATGTGAACAGATGCGCCAACGCTTCGAAACGCAGAGGCCCAAAAGGACCGCCACGTGTCGGGCGCGCAGGAGAGCCGCGCGGTTCTTCCTCCTTCCAGAGGTGGAGGTGGGCGGAACAACTCAGCTTGTCTTATCCTTGTCCGTGTACCGCCCAACAGAACCGGGCCCCACCCGCTCGTCCTAACCTGCAAGTACGACAGACTCACGAGTCAAACGGCGCCACGTCAGTGGACTTGACGGGTTATGAAATTCCACGTCCGCAGATTTGTATTTACGTGATTTTGTTCTGCATGCGGACCCCACTAGTTCCGTATGGATTCGGTTATAAAGTAAAACATTAAATCGTCTCGTCTGAGCTCTGGAACATAAGATATAGAGGTATTTATTAGGGTAAGAGAAGTAAAAACTATCACCCTACAAACATTGATACGTTAAAATGAAAAATTATTCGTGAAACTCGATATCACTGCAAATGCAAATAGACAGGCCACGGAGGCCCCTGTCGAACATTGCCTTGGACACCCATGTCCATCACTATTGAAATTAAGTGCATAAGACATGGATCATGTTAGTTACGTTAGACATAAATGTTGAAAAGTTCAACCCATAAAAACTTAAGTTAAATTGTCAAGCGATATGAGACGGTTTTTTAACGCTCCCTCTTGCGTGTAAACCGGATTAAGAGCTACATGTGAAATTTCATTGGTTCTGATATAATATCAAAATTCCGACCTTAAAGCTTAAACTAACTAATAGGCAGATTAAGATCACGTAAATTTTAAAAGAGCATATAAATTCCGTTGCAAAGCGATGTAAGATAATATTTCGATAATAAGATATATAGATTATAAATTACTTAGGTTTTGTAATGAAGATTCATCTATTTTTGTTAAAATGGTTATGAAAACATGAGAGTGGACATGTCCGCTCTTTCATGACCTCCTAATGGCGGACCTCGGGTGGCTGGGCTAGTCGTCACCTCCCGATCAGTTCATGTCCTTTGAAAACATTTTGCGCAGTTTTATTGTGTATGGTGCTTGATAAGAAAATTATTACCATCTCTTCTTAAATGATATCCCAATCTCTTATTGTCAGCCCCTTCCCCTTCCCCTTCCCCTTTTTTTACAAAGATAAAATTTCAACGTCCGTCTCCTGATATTATTCTGATATTATTGCAAGGACATGTCTACTCTTATTCATGGCAATTGGTAAATAATTTGTATATAATTTTATGAGACCACTACCTACTAATTTAAGAGTTAAAACCGTTAGATGAAGGTGCATGTTCCCATTTAAGTACTCTAGTCTCTAACACTCCTCCTCATGCTAGACCAGACTTTGGTCCATGACTAAAGCGTAAAATAAATAACGGAGAGGCAACTAAAGCACCTGAAAAGATTTGAATTCACGATCTTCTACTTTAATTTTATGATAAAATTTTCGTTCTCATCGCATGTTGACACCTAGGTTAAATTCCATTATTTTTGGCGCTGACTTGGGAGAGATATGCGATGGTGAATACCTTAGCACGAGAGAGCGTGCAATGAAAGGGCAAGGGGGATCGCTGCCTCCGCTTCGTTTCCTCGCTCCCGACGCATCAAGGAGTTCGGCGTTTGGAGAGAGACAAAGTTATCGCTCATGCCATGCATGTCCATTCCATGCTTTTGCGTGTGGTTCAATTGAAGTGCGAGGAGTCATTTTCCCTTCGTTCTCAAACCACCACCTCGATGTATATTATGGTTTTGATCACGAGAAAGGTCTTAACTAAATTGAAGATTGTCCCGATCACGAGATCATGGAAGGGTGTAGGATAAGCTTTTTTCTGAGTCAAAAAGCCGTATCTTTAGTCTCCCTTTTTCCCGGCCAATGAAAGACGTTTCCTCGACCTTCGAGTTGGCGCGGTCGGTTGATGCGCCGGCGAATCGCCGACTCGGGAACTCGGGGTTACTTAATTCAAATCCCTCCGGCTAGGTGCAAATTGTCTTGACGTGGGGTTACCTACCCATAAGGACGCTTGTAAAAGTGGTTAGTGAGCTTCCATGTGCCAAGCTTCCTACGCTCGTGCTGACGGCCTATCAACAAACATCTATCTTCTTTTTCTAGCAAGAAAAAGTCTCGCGTACTTTCAATTTGCTTTTTTTAGAATTTTGTATTTGATTCTTATTGAAAATCGAAAAACTTGAAAACATTCATAAACACGTGGGGTCATTTACATTAGGGTGAAAGCCACGAGAAATCTCCAAATTATACCTACCGTAACATATTTATCTAAAAAAGATTTTCGTGACACAAAAATTCCTAAACTTGTAACTGTTACATTTACCCCTATATCAAAATTCTATTAATGAAAAACGTTGATAATCTACTACATGGACGCAAAAAATGCAAATAGTGTTGTCATGGCCAAATGACTTTGTTTTGGTTAAAAACTCACCTAACAAAACCTCGATGGAGAGTAAAAGTATTGCACAGATACAAAATGGTTCGTAATTGGCATAATTTGAAATTTTTTGTGGCTTTTTCTCTTCATGTTAATGTAGGATTTGTTCGTGATTTCTTTGAAATTAGGAAAATCTTTGGGTTAATACTACGAAAAACCCAAAACTAGTATATTTATGATGATTTTACTCCAAATTAATTTTTTGACCACAAAAAATCCTAAATTGGTATAATCGTAATAAATTTACCCCAAACTAATTTTTTGACCAAAAAAAATCCCAAACTGGTATATCCATGACAAATTCACTCTTTATTTTTTTTTTTTTGGTAAGGAAAATTTACTCTTTGTTAATTTCTCTTAAATTGGATTAATACCATAAAAAATCATAAACTGGTATACCTATGATAAACGGGGGGTAAAACATAAAATCGATACATTAGTCAACTGTTGCGAGTCATTTAACAAAGCAATTTGACAGTAAAATTTAACGGAAATAAACTAAGGGTAAATTTATTACATGTATACTATTTTGTGATCAAAAAATTAATTTGGGATAAATTTATTACCGATATACCAGTTTAGAATTTTTCGTGATATTAATCCTAAATCTTTTTATCTTGGGTGTCGCTTTAATAATTTGAAAATAAATACCTAAGTATCCAAGACAATAAAAAGGTGAATCGACATTAATAAAAAAAAAGTAAGAAAATGACAATGTGCTTGAGATTGCCCTCTCACCCCTCTTCTGGCGGTATTGTGCAGAAACGGTGCGAACGACACGTGGAATAAAAAGCAGATCGAAAATAATACTATATGTATTTTTTAATTTTAAGAGATTTATCTACTGATGATATTGCGATTGACCTGCTGTGACACCAGACCCTACCCCTTCGCCTTCAAAATCCTGGTAGCCGTTGGCTTTATGGGATTCCACGTGTCGAGCAACGCGAAGCCTAATCTGGAGATGGGAAAAAAAGAAAATCCCCACAAAAACCCCAATAGGATCTCCATTCCCTGTTTTCTAGCGAATTTCTTGGTCCGTCGGTAGACGTCCCAACGCCAGAACACGTCCCATCATCTAACACGACTCACCTCCCAATGAAAACTTCATGGCCAAGTTTAAGAGATAATCGTGCAAAAAATATTAAATTTATGATGCAAGTCAATTCTAAATTTTTTATTTTTACTAATTTAATCAAAATTTTTTTAACAATTGATTATTGTAATTCTTCTGATCAATTTTTATTGCCTGACGTAGATAATTCTTGCATCTCTTTTTTGTTTTTCCTATTTCTCCCCTCCGATTGCAGGGGTCTCTCAGTGAAGGCGACGATGCCCTAGAAGGGAAATAGGGAAAAAAACGAATAGGAAAGAAAATTAAAAAAAGAGAAAATATTTAGAAAAATTTGAAAAACTGTAAAATTGTCTACGTCAGCACTAGTCGTATCACATCGGATAGTCGGCACTTGTTGGACCGCCACTTCAACGATTTTTAAGTGACTATATTAGTAAATTTTCAAAAGGTTGATAGATAAATTGGTCAAATAAAAAAAGTTCGGAACTTAATTGGCCACCGTACATTAGGTTTAAAACTTTTTGAACAAAATTTTTCCCAAATCTAACTCTAGTTTTTAACTTTGTAGTTTGGCCTCAATTACCTATGGTATTATCGACCGACAGAAAGAAAACAACAAGGTTTTATGTATTTTTATTATATATACATATAATATATATATTTATATTTATATATTTATATATAAGTGTGTACATAAAGTCAATATAAAGGACTAGAGGGGAGAGAGAGAGAGAGATGTGGCAAAATGCGACGTGAGGCGTGGAATTATTGCAAAGCCATGGAACCGATACCAAAGTCCGTCCCATCGAAGAGACAAACCCTAAAGACACAAATCAACCAAGAGATCTCCTTCCCAGATCAATCGAAAACGACCCCAAATGAGAGAAAACTACGTTTTCGAACGAGATCGACGGGCAGGCAATTACTCCTCGATTGAAGAACACAACAAATGGGAAAAAAAGAATAATTCAATCAAACCCCTCCGAACTTCCCAGCGTCAGACGCTAAGCAACGACCAACTACCGAGGTCGCGGCCATACACAGTCCTCGTTCATCGCATGATAAACCAAGGCTTAGTCAACTTCGAACCGAAGCACGTACCGACTGAGACAACCCCATTCAGCAGAAAACAACGGTTCACGTCAAATCGAAACATCAGCTAACTAGCGCCGGCCAAGCCGGGGGAGCGATCGTCCTGGAGTTTTCCACGATTGATTGACCCGTAAGAAACCACCCACCGCGGTTTCCACAGGTGAACATCACTCCTCTATAAGTGCGAGACACCATGCGTTGCTGTCCTTCCTGAGATCTACGTGTGTTCTTCCACGACGGGATCCATTGGCAAATTTGGTGCCCCATCAGCGTCGTTCCTTAGGTTTCTCCTCCGCCTCTCGTTCTTTTCCCCGACAGTTTGCAATAATGTGCTACGACTTGGAAACGTCCTTTTGTGTTTTCCCTAGGGTTTGAATTTTCCGGCCTTTCATCGTCAATTATGAATCCGTCTGATCCTTTTCGAGAGTTTTGGTTTCACTAAACTTCAAACTAAAGGAACACTATATCGACGGAATGTCGTCCTAGGGGCCAACGGCAGGCCGATTGCTTTGTGTATATGTCCTTTCGCTAGTTATGTCATTGAAAAGATGAGTTTGTATATTGATATAAGATGTGAAATTTAAATAGGACAGAGATGCGTGCTATCACAGCTGGGGGATGAAGAGACGAAGCTAAAATTGCCGTGCGGAGATTTTAGAGAAATTTCAAAAATTTCTACGTAACATGGAGACTTCATATTAACTACACAGTCTACGTAGTTTTTTTCCCTACATATTCCACTTTCATCACTGTTCGAGTATGCAGATTTATTTAATGATAAGGGCACTAGAGATCCCTGAATTTTTTCAAGTTGCTCGGTCACGCCCCTTGAACTTTTAGTTTCGTACGATAAAATCCTCAATAGTACATAAATATAAAAAAAATCGAAAATAAAGAAATCATAATTGGAAATTAAATGAAGAAATCCGACTTCGGGTAGCGCAACTTAGGCCAGATCTAGCTCGGGGTCAACGATCCTTGACTAGGAGTTGCATGACTCCGGCGACGGCCAACAAGGGCTCGGTGACCCTTGTTGGTGCTAGGCGACATAGCCATTGCCCCCTATAGCCTCCATTTTCTTCTCTCTTTTGCTCTCGATATTTTTTTTTTGGAGTGTTCCAGTATTTTATCCGATCAACGCATGAAAATTACATGTAAGCACTAATATTTGTATCGTCAATCCCAACATGGCCTCGATGCGTCAGTGTCATTTCTATTTTGACCAAAACTACCAACTTGAACAAAAAATGTATACCTTAAGGACTCAACCGAGTAAAAATAATTCACATGTCTCATTGAATAAATTGAAAAGGTTCGGCACTTTGTGATGCCTTTATCCCTTTTAATTTTGGCAAGTAACTATTAACCCACATCAATGGTGATGGACGTGGAATGTTCAAAAATGGATACCGCGGGATGAGTGCCCAATAATTATCCCAAAATGCATTAACAGATACATATGAGTCTGCACCCATCTTTCGCGGGAATCTACCTTACTCTCAGTTATTGAGCTTTCTCCATAAAACAAGAAAACCTCGACCGTTGATCAAACATAGATCGGAGAGACACAAGCTGTTAGATCGGATGGCACCTACAGTAATGTCATCTCTATGTAATAGCTAAAATCTCTTTGCTCCATGAGGATCGATCCAAGAAAAATTAGAGAAATGGTAGTTCTTTTCTCTATCTCCTTTCAATCAGGTCTTTGGTTAGACATTACCAATAAAAATATAACCCTCGTGTAAACTTGGTCTGAAGTTAGCATGGGCGACAATCATAGGTACCGCACGGATCCGACGAATTGGTGTGTTTTGCTCCGGTACTTTGTACAAACGGAAACCCCTTCGCGATTTTTCAGGAGATCGACCGAGCAATCAAGTCGTCTTGGCTGCTTATTTCCAACCAGAACGCCCGCGATCAACCACGGAAATACAAGGATGACAATCAATCAGTTTTTTCTCTTCCTTTCCCCCCTCGAACGATTCAAAATGGTAACGTCACGTGATTCATGGAGCATGCGCGCGTTTCGGCTTGTCGAAAAGGTTGGCAAGAACAACAAGCATCCGATCCGATGACCCCTTCGACGCTTCCCGGTGTCGCCAAGCCATACGGCCAGAGAAAAAAACATCTCACGGACAGGGCCCCACGGAGGGGGAGGGGGAGGGGGGCCCACCCAGGCATGACATGACTAGTCGACATCACTCCTCGAGGTACACGTCATCCACCCCGACTTATCCAAATTTTATTCACAACTTTATCTCCTTTTTCGCTACTTACTATATTTTCCCGCAAAATCACGCCAACTACGAATTATCGAATAAGCTGCTTCTCGATGTTTAGTTTTTTCTTTTTCAAAAAGGCACGATATATGCGTTTTCGCACACTCTCTACTCCATCGAACAGAACTCGACATTTGTCACGCAGCAAAGATTGAACGCGCACGGAATTTCAAGTGTTCTTTTTTGGGCCGAAATTGAATTTTTAAGCTAACGTGACAGTGCGCCCGTCGAAGTTAACCTTTTCTTTATCCAAGTTTGAAATTATTGAAATCTTCACGATGCTCGGATGTTAGGAAAATTATCATAAAAGTCATAAAATTATTATACTTTTATCAATTTAGTCTTAAATATTTTAAATGTGTCATTTAAGTCCTAAATCTTTCCAGGTTTTTCCAATTAAGTCTGTCTGGTAAATTTTGGGCAGAAATCGTTGAGGTGGATAATTTTTAATAATAATTTAATACCTTTTGAATTTTTCATATTTTCTTTTCCCTTCTTTACTTTTTTTCTATTTTTTATTGTTAAGGCGGCAAATCACCCTCGCTCGTGGCCAACGAGGGCTCATAGGCCCTCACCTCATGGTCGCGGGGCCTCAACAATGTAAAAAGAAAAAAAAAAGTAAAGAAGGAAAAGAAAAGAAAATGAAAATATTTAAAAAATTATTTAGGTCAGCGCTGGCCATACTATGTAAGATAATCAGTGTCTAGGTTAGCGATTTTTGACAAAATTGATTAGATTGACTAAATTAAAAAACGCTAAAAGATACAATACTTAACTGACCAAAAAAAATTGATACAATTAAAAATTTGTAATTGAATTGACGGAATTACAGCAGGTTTATGACTTTTTGGATAAACTTCTCCTTGAGTGTTAGACACGTGAATTCATATGTAATTTTTCATTAATTTTGGAACGTGAACATTCAACTTCGGCATAAAGCTGGAATGCCAACAAACTTTAAAAAAAACAATTCTAATTTTCAAGTTCGTCGCAATCCTCCATTTCGAGAGTCGAGGGCATTGTCCATGCATCATCTCGTTTTTCTGACTGGTCATGCAGCCGACACGTTTCTTTCTGATGAGATCCATTCCTCCTGATGTCCATTAATGGCGACTCAAGATCATGCGCATGCATTTCTAGAATTTTTCTAGGGTTTTCAGTTTTCCTCTGGCTACACGCAACTTCTTGCGCAAGTTCAAAAGCGAACACAGTTCATGGGAACGCCTGTTCTGTTGATTTTGCCCCTTTCGAGGTCGGAATAATTGAGGGAGAATAAAGTTCAACGAAGCTCATAATTGAAGAATCCAACTTGTCTCGAGAAAGCGAGGAATTTTGATTACTTCGACGAACTTTCTTTTCTTAATTTAGACCCCCTATTCTGCACTTCTTTCTTTATAATTTGGATCTAGCTTTCGCGCATTAGGCCCCAAAAAGCAATTCCCCCAACTTTAGCCTTTAAGGGGTTAGTGAGATCCTATGCACTAACATAAATTCCTCGAGAGTACATGAGCATGAATTGTTGCGCTCGCATTCTTAATAATTTTTCGAGAAAAATCCCATAAAATATATATACAAGGTCGATATTACGAAAAATCTTAAACCGATACATCTGTAATAAATTTATTCAAAATTACTTTTTTGACCATCAAAATCCCAAACTGGTACATCTGTGATAAATTTACCTTCAAATTAATTTTTTTACCATAAAAAACCCTAAACTGGTACGTGTAACAAATTTATTATCCGTTAAATTGGATTAATGCAAAAAAAAAAAACCTTCAAACTAATACATCTACGACAAACGGAGGGTAAAACCCCAAACTAGTTTATCCTTGAACGGTCATATGTTATTTAACTCAATAATTTGACAATAAAATTTAACGAAAACTAACACGGGATAAATTTGTCACAGATGTACCAGTTTAGAGGTTTTTGCAATTCTTAATAATTTCTCGAGAAAACTCCCAGGAAATATATAACGGTCCTTTTTCTTCGGAAAAATGTTTGGATAGTTTATTTTGGTAGAATTTTCACATTAGAAATAAAAAATTAACACCCCTCAAGAATGAAGAAGTTGAAGCAATGGTGGAAATATTTCATTAGACGACTGTACCGGGCGATATAAGCTGGTGAAGAAAAATGACACGATCCCATAATTTTACCGGCACGTAAGACGATAAGCAAATCGCATGACCGGCATAATTGTCGGGTCATACTAAGCCACTTACGTGACCGACACATAAAACGATTTTTCGCATAGTAGACATCTCAATCCTTTTCCCAAAGGGCAGAAGAAGACGAGTCGATTTGTGATTTGCCAAAAATGTCGGGGTCGTGTTGCGATTCCGTTGATTCTCATCCGCTGATGAAGGGGACGAACCATAAAAAAAAGGAGGAAGAAAAACACACACGAGAGAGAGAGAGAGAGATAAAGAGAAAAATTCTTATCAAGTTCATGATCAAGAACGACGGCCTTCGCTCGAACATTTTCCTTCGTACGCCGCTTAGCCGAATCGACCGGGGAATGCAATTCTCAAAACACGTCGCTGTCGCGTCTGAGGTTGACGAGGATCGATGAATTTTACGGCGACGTGACACCATGAGCCGTTTTCAAGATCCTTACGGGAGCTCCCGATATCCCCATCATCATTATTCATTATTATTTTTTTCTTCTTTTTCGCCCCTCTTTTTTTTTTTCTCTAAAAATTTTTCTAAAGCATTTCCCTTTGTCTATGCGCGATGAGCGATCGAGTGTGGGACTCCGAGCGGGGGTTTAAAAAGAAAGTTAATAATGATTGGGTGGAAGGGCTAATTCAAAAAAAAAAAACATTAAGTTTACATTGAGTGATAATTTTGACTTAAATTTTTTTTTCGATAAAAAGTATAAAATTTTACTCGAATCCTAAATATGACCCTGGCAGTATAAGATTTTCAAATTATTTTGGTTAAATTTAAGATTTAAGTGAATATTATCAATTTTTTACATGATAGAAAAAAGTTTGGATCATAATTGTTATTCAAGATGAAGTTAATGCTCTTTTTTCGGATCAAGCCTAAGGTCGGAATGGGAAAAACAAGGCCTTCGTTGTTATTATTTTTTTTGTTTCGAAAGGACCCCCCTTTTTTTTCTAATACTTTCAAAGAAGTGGTGCGAAGATTTTGACCGCTCCGTTGAGTTTTGGGGTAACGGGACTTTTGACCCCCCCTCCCTCCATTGGCGTGTCGAAAGTAATGCGCCTACACGTGTCCCCAAAAGTCGAAAGCAAAGGGAATAAAAGTACTCTCCATCGAGTCCCAATCGATAGTGGGAGTCAATGTTTACAATGATGTTGTTACTGATGTTAGATTGCGGCGACTTGGGGGATAAGTAGAACACTCTCCCACACAATAGATTTGGTCCGCTTTTGCGCTTAGCAAATGTCTCTTTGAGTTCGTATGAGAACGTGATACTTGTTCTTTGGTTCGGGTTCTGGGCAGGTCGGGTCTTGGGTTGAGTCACGTGAGCCGTGCATTCTTCGTGTCTGGATTGGGCCGAGTCACGGCGGAGATGCAACCCGAGCCGCACCGTCAGCGCTCCTTATTGGTATGGCATAAGAAGAAAGACCCGAACTAAGCAATGAAGATTGAAATTTAGTCAGTTGTGGTTAAACAGGAATTAGGGAGGCGTTTGTCCGAGCGAAAGGATTTTTTGCGAATTAATTTCCAGGACTTTCGCTTGTTTATTTGCTGAAAATGATCGGTCAACGGAAAACTATTTATGGATCAAAGAAAATATTCGTGCTTGATTTGAAAAGGGGAAAACATTTTATTTCAAAATGATTTTCATGGAAAGTATCTTCTTTTATCGCAAAGTTTGCTCCAAAATAAATACACCATAAGTAACAGAAAACAAACCCCGGGGTATAGTAAAGATAAATGAAGGCGAATTATGCCTTGGTCCATTGATTATCGGTTACACAAAGAGTATTATTGCGAGGTGTAGAGTCGTATTTTTAAAGATCCGGCGTGTCTGAGTTATATATCACTATAAAAATGATCTTGTATCTCAAAAGCGGGAATTTTTTTCTCTAGTGTGGTCATAAGTCATAAATAAACTGCACGACTATTTCGTGGCTAAGCAAGTCGGATGAAGAGACATTTATTCCATCGCTCCTTTGTATAATTATAAATATAAATACCGGGCGAGCTAAAGAGCCACAAATAATTGAGAAAAGCATTTTTAGGCAACTATCATTTAATTTTTCCACGTACATCGTATTATTGTCGATGCACACTAGGAATATTTCTAGATTTGATTAGGTCCCAAATTTGCCCGTGGCTCGAAACGAGATAATTCCGAAAATGAAAGACCCTGGTTAGTAAACTCCATTAAGTCTGGCATTACCCTTAATTAATCAGTTTTATATACGGCAAAACCTTTTTTGTTTTCTCACCAGGGAAATATCTTAAAAATTTGTGATTCGGCACGTTAATGAAAATACGACATTAGATATTTCGGGACAACAACTCCTCCCTAATTCATGCCGAAAAGGATCATTCCTCGTCATTCAGGAAAGAAATCAAATCCATTGGCAAAGGCAACGTTGGGGTTGGGGACTGACAAAGCCAAGATGCATACCCCCTGTTTTCTTTACTGGGGCAAACTAATGAATTTATATAAGCCTTTACTCGTATCTTTATGACTCCCGGCAAAATGGCAAAATTGATTATGACAGATTTGACAGCGGTTTTGGCAAAACCAATTTCCGAAAGTTATCAAGTCAAATTCGCTGATTAATGTTCCGCTTGGTTGGTATTTTACACGGGATGGCGAAAAGGGTAAAAAAACAACGTCCTGCGCACGCCCAAGTCTTTCTATGTTTTGGCCAAATTACACGCCGAATTGACGCGCACGGGTCGGTTCCCCCTCCCCCCGAAATAGTAGCAAAAGAAAGGAGGGGAGAGGGGGAGATATTCACTCCGACAGCTGCTCCGATTGCTGGATACACTAAAGCTCCTAACCTCCCGGATTCATTTACCTGGAAAAACCGTCTCGGCACGCAGCATCCATCCCCCGACCCCCGCCTCCCCTAAAAAACACCTGACGAATCGTCATCATCGCCACCGTGTCTTCTAGTAGCTCTTCCTGCACCTCTTTCACTGGCCGCGCCTTCGGACACCGCGGTGCCCCGAGCGCGCCACCTCAAATTTGGTTACCCCCCGGGGCCCGAAAGAGCGGCGGATGCACTCGCGCTTCTATTTCTATTTCTCTTTCTTTCCTAATATCCCCCCCCCCCCCCCCCCTGTTTAGGCGGTCGCGGTTATAACCAAATTAACCGCTCCTGAAAAGCCCTGTAAATTCTCTCCAGCGGGGAAATGAACGAGGAGAAAAAAGGGACTGGATTCAGGATGAGGCCAGATAAATAACGCCCCCCCTACAACCTGCCATTTCCGCTCTCGCAGAGCAGCGAAACAAAGGTTTAGAGAGAGAGAGAGAGAGAGAGAGAGAGAGAGAGAGAGAGAGAGAGAGAGTCGAGACGACAAGAAGGGAGGAGCCATTTGCAGTACAGAAAAGAAACGCGAGAGAGCACAGAGGGGAGAGGAAGAGAGGGGGAGCGGGAGCAAAGGCCGACGACGGAAGGACGGATCTGGGGTCAACGCCGTTTGACTGCGGAAGGCGACAAGCGGAGGGTCGGGTGGGGAGGGGGGGCATTTCGGTCATTCCGCCCCCGCGCGCGCTCCTCTTCTGTGCGTGCCTCTCTGTCTCTGTCGCTGCCTTCTCTCTCTCGCCCCACTTAAAAACGAGCACCCCGGGAGGGGGAGGGGGGGCGGCTGTGCGTTGGAGCTCCGTTATTTAGTTTATCTTCCCCCTCGATTCGGCCATGTCTTTCTTGTTGTTGGTGGTGGTCTCTTCTCGGACCCTCCTGGGCTTGAGATAGAAATAGAGAGATTAGATTAGATAGATAGATAGGGAGCGGAATTGGAGCCACACACAGATATATATATATATACACACGCACACCAGGGTGTATAGGCAGACGGGGGGTTATCTCTGGGTCTCTCTCTTCATGAGGACCAGGCGAGGGATGTGTTACCCCGAATCGGAACTGTGCTCCCAGAAGAAGAGGTCGGCGACGGCGACGGCGACCGGCGTGGTGAAGAGGAGCAGGAGGGATTCGATCCCGTGTGGCGGCGGCGAGGACATGGCCTCGTTCGGCCGCAAGCGGCGGAGGCCCATCCCGCGGGCGGGCGGCGGAGGCGGAGGCCGGGACTTCTTCGACGGCCTCCCCGACGACCTCGTCCTCTCCGTGCTCGGCAAGGTCGCCGCCTCCGCCTCTTCCCCTCCCGATCTCATCAGCGTCCTGCTCACGTACGGTCCCCCCTTCCCCCTCCTTTTCGTTTGCCCGTTTCGTTTTTCCCTTCGTCTGCTTTTCTTTCTTCTTTTTTTTTTTATCCATTTATTTATCTTCGTTTTCCGTTTGTTGATCGTCGCTGCTGTGAAATGAACAGGTGCAAGAGATTTAAAGCGTTAGGCCTGCATTCGATGGTGCTGTCGAAGGCGTCGTCGAACGCTTTCGCCGTCAGAGCTCACGGCTGGTGCGACTCCGCTCACCGCTTCCTCAAGCTCTGCGCCGACGCCGGCAACGTCGAAGCCTCTTACACTCTCGGCATGGTAATGACCAAATTGATTCCACAGATTTATTTTATGGGTTTTTTTTTTTTTTTTAAATTTATTCGTTCGACTGGTAATGGAAGAAGAATGCCTCTAGCGCGGCTCATGAATGGATGCGATTTTTTTTCCACAGATTCGCTTCTACTGCTTGCAAAGCCGAGGGAGTGGAGCTTCGCTGATGGCCAAGGCCGCGATTGGGGCGCACGCGCCGGCGCTCTACTCGCTCGCAGTGATACAGTTCAACGGCAGCGGCGGGTCCAAGAACGACAAGGACCTGCGGGCCGGCGTGGCCCTGTGCGCTCGGGCCGCCTTCCTCGGCCACGTTGACGCCATGCGCGAGCTTGGCCACTGCCTCCAGGACGGGTACGGCGTCCGCCAGAACGTCGCCGAGGGACGCCGCTTCCTCGTCCAGGCCAACGCCCGCGAGCTCGCCGCCGTACTCTCCTCCCCCTCCGCCGCGGCCGCCGCCGCTTCCCTCCTCTCCACTCGGGCGTGGCTCGCCTGGAACAGCCCGCACGCGCAGCAGCCGCCGCCCCAACAGCACCAGCACCAGCACCGGCACCAGCACCGGCAGCAGAACCATCAGCAGCATCCCCTCCGCCACGCGGCTGGCACGGGGTGCCCCTTGCTCAGCGACTTCGGGTGCAACGTGCCGGCGCCGGAGGCCCACCCGGCGAACCGGTTCTTGGCGGAGTGGTTCGCCGCTCGGGGCGGCTCGCCCGGGCCGGGGCTGAGGCTGTGCTCGCACGTGGGGTGCGGTAGGCCGGAGACGAGGAAGCACGAGTTCAGGCGGTGCTCCGTTTGCGGGGCCGTGAACTACTGCTCCCGGGCCTGCCAGGCGCTCGACTGGAAGCTCCGCCACAAGGCCGAGTGCACGCCGGTGGAGCGGTGGGTGGACGAGGACGTCGACGGCGACGGGGACGGCGACGGCGGGGAACATGACGGAGTGGGCGGCCGTAACGGTGATGTCATGGAGGAGAGTTGACGGCGACGGCGACGGCGACGGCGACGGCGACGGTAACGGCAGCGTTAGAGCGGGGTCGGGGGAAGAAAAGGGACCAGTTTTGATGGGGAGTTACTAGGATGAAAATATACTTTTAGATTTGGTCCGTCCATTATTTGCGAATCTTAATATTTTCTTACCCCCATCCTATTTTTTTTCTTCCCTTTTTTCTTTTTTTGGGTTGTATAGACGTGGGTAAATTTGGAAAAAAGGAAAAACATCCTGTTTTTTGTCTTTGTTGTACCATGTAGACCAGATGGCAGCCTCAGTTCATTGAGTTCAAAATTCAGGTCTCCTCATTTCGCATTTTTCCTCTTTTCCTTCCCCCCTTGATTTGTTTCAATGCGGCGGTCGAATTTACATTTCAAGTGTCCGAGATCAAGTCTATTTTTTCACCCTGCTCAATCCGGGTAAGTTTACGTGGAAGAGAGGGTTTAAAATGGTAGCAAAATATCGCGAAAAAAATCTCGCGAATTAATGAAATATGAATATGGCAAAAAGGGATTCTTCATGTTGTGACATTACAATTTATGTGGAGTCACTATTAGCGGGCAGGGCAGGGGCCATGGGAGATGGTCATTCCATGTGCGAATTCGAAAGGCAAAAAGCGGAAAGAGCGTCTGTCCTTCCCTCCCCCCCGCCAAAAAATTAGGTTCCGATTTTCCAATCGACGAGGAAGGATCGATTCCTACTCCATTATCAAAACCTTAATTATGTACATCTGCCTTAGCTTTGAGGTAAAGTTATGTACACGGCCCTGTTCAATTTCCCTCGCCTCAGATGTCGAAAGGAAAAGTCAAACCTCTCGTTTTTTTTTTTTTTTCAAAAACGGAGGCCGATGGGACTGTAACCAAAGGATCCTAGGTTAATTTATGTTTTTTTTCCCCACCCCCAGCCCCGCCTCCTCTTATTTTTTATTTATTTCCCCCCCCCCCCCTCCCTCCTTTTTCTTTAATCATTATTCCGTCTGTTGCCTTTTGTGGGTGGCCAAAAAAGAGAGGAAAAACAAAATGGAGAAAAAAGGAAGGGAAGGGGGAAAAAAAAAATTGCAAATTCGAAGGGAAAAGAGGGATTTGGAGTAAGTGTGGGAGAGGTACTTGCGAAATTTGCAAATTCGAGGGGTGGGTGGGGGGGAGGGACACTGTGGGTCTTTTTCTTTCCCCCCCCCCCCCCGAAAGCCTCTTTTGCCTTTGCTGCTTGCCTGCTCTCGCCCGAAAATTTATAAAAAAAGAAAATTAATAGAAAAAAACCCACTTTTAAAAAAAAAAAAAAGAGGCAGAAAAAAAGGGTGGGGGGGAAATTGACGAAATATGTGCTCCAAAAGCGGGGATTGCACTTATTCTCTTTCTTTTTCTTCGCCCCCCCCACCCCCTTTTTGTCCCCCCCCCCCGTCCCCCCTTTTTTTTTCATAACTTATTTTAATTTTTTTTGTACTCTGGCCAAAGCCCTTTTTTATCTTGTTGACTCCATGCTCCTTTTCTTGGGCGCATCGCCCTTTTTTTTTTTTTTTTTTCCTTCCAATTGCCATTTCGATTTTAAACTTCATTTTGGCAAAATTCTCTTTTTTTTTTCCATTTCTTTCGAATTAGAAATGCGCAAAGATTGGTCCCTGGGGGAAATGACTTTGGAGGCGATGGCGTTGGTCCTGGCCCAGCCCATTTAAAGGCCGCCTGGTTAGGTCTCATGCTGGGTGGGGAAGCAAGTTGTGCCCCCTAACAACAGGTAGGAGTCGCATCAGGGGAAGCACCATATGGCTGATGTAGCACCATGATCCGCAGGTGAAAATCACACTCTGCCTATAGCGCAGAAAAGTGGAAGAAAAAAAAAAAAAAAAACGAAAAAGAAAATACTCTCTGGCCCTGACTTCCTATCGTTCTCATTTTCCGTGACGCGCGTTTGGTCCGTCCTTGCCGTCGATTCCTATTTCTTTCTGTGTACCCGGAAGCCGGTCAATCTCGAAACTCGTGATACTGGAAAGAAAGGCGAAGATGGCTAGCGAACTATACCGTCGCCTAGTTGTGGCAGCCCATGCCCTTTCGATAGTTATGTGTCGCTTGCGTTGGAGCGAATGGAATGTCGACCGAAAAGGAGCATCGGGCAGTAACGATTTCGGGGCTAATTGACGAAAGGTTCCCCAAGTAGGGCGCTAGAATGAAAAAAAAGAAAACGGAAACGACACTTATGGGGGCAGGATGATAGACGAAACGAATTTTAAGTATGGTAAAAAGCTATGCTTTGCGTGTTCAAGCTGCAGATATGTTCTTGTTTTCGTTCGCACGTGCACCGGCGTTGAACTGAGGAGCAAGGCCCGGTTCGAAACGGCTATAAAGAGCTTCGCGGGTCGTCGACTCGGAAGGTTTAATCGATCGAATCTTCGACCTTTGCGATTCGACCGACTTATTTCGTAGTTCGCACTCGATTGCCTCCGTCAACATAAGTGTCCATCTTGTCACGATGGAATGAAGGGTGATTTGAAATGCTTTCAATTCGACGATAATCGCGCGCAATCCATGTTGTCGCCTGCGCGCGTTCTTTGATCGCTCGTAACTCCGTCGCGTGCACGAGCGGTCGAGAAATGCTTCGGAGAAGGAAAAGGCTCCTTTTTCACTAGGGATGCGTAGGAGAATCCGAAAAACCGATATATATCCAAATTGGTTTCGGAACGGGCATCGGAGGACATACGATAAGATCCGTAATGTAAACAATTCCCTTATTCTTCTTCTTCTTCTTCCTTTTTCTTTACTCCTTTCATTTTCCTTTTTTATTGCGATTGCTACAACGAACATTGAGGGAAGCAAAAGGGGGAAAAAAAGAAGAAGGAGGATTTTATTCTGTCATCTTGGCAGGAGAATATAGGATAATTTCTTTTGGGTGCTCAAAAAAGGCTGATCTCGCCTTCATTATCTTTTGTGAGAAAGGTTGCCGAATGTTTTTGAGCACCAGAAACTCCAACATGAGTTTGGCCAAGAAAATGAAAAAAGAACTTTACAGTGAAATTATATAAATATTTCGTAAATGGTCACGAGATTTATAAAAATAAAGGGACATGAGTATCGAGAGTCCTAAAACTTGTCATAAAAGTACAATTGAGTCATAATTCTTGTCACGAAAGTATAATGCAGTCCCGGAACTTTCAAAAAGTATAATCAAAGTCCCGCGATTCGCTAAATCGATCCAATTAAAGTCCTTCCGTCGATTGCACTTCCGAAAAATCGCAAGACTCGACCGCCCTTGACAAGCTTTACGACTCGAACGCACTTCTTGAAAGTTTTACGACTTGATCATACTTTCATGATCAGTTTTAGGATGGATCGCACTCTCTAAAAAGTTTCATGGCTCAATAATATTTGTCGCTTGAAGTTTAAAATGCACCGACCGGGCACTCCTGCCTCACTACGCTTTTCTACTGAGCCCCGAGCCACAACTCTCTTCCCTACACCCTTTATTCTGTTCCCTATGGAAAGCAAAACGCAATGTCAGGTGGCAAAGCCACAGCCGTGCCCCCACAATATAATTCCATTACGTGCACTAGGGGAGGCTAGCTGGTTCGACGGCGCTTCCCCCATCCCCTCCTCCCCTCCTCCTTGAGTGCCAACCCCCCCCCGGTGAAATTTTTTCACCCGTTCAATTATTGCCCCTCTTGGTCCAACCACCGCCGATCTGAACCGATTGGTGGTGGGAGGGGGGGGGCAAAAAAATTGACAGCGAATGCCCCCATTAGGAGGTCCTGCTCCTCTCCAGCAAGAACAGAGGTCCACCAATTGAATTTTGCGCCTAGGGTATGGTCAATTTGCTCAATTTCCAAAGGGTTAGGATGAAAATTGAAGGGTTTTCGAATGCCATTGTTTGAGGCGCGGACTTAGGGGGGGTTTTCTGTTCCCTTCCCATGTTCAACTGAAGCAAAGGGAAAGAGTAGAGTCTCTGATACGGCGGATGGGCTGTTCGTGATCTGTAAGGCCGATATTTTACAATGAGTCCCGTCGTGTGTAATGCACCGGCCTCGTTGAAACCGACGCACGTTCCCACGTAGGTTGCGGTGCGCGCCGTAGGAGAAAGGGGTTTCGGCGTGGGGACCTCCCCCGGACAGAAAGTCGGCTGCGGAATTTGTCGTAGGGGGGGAACCCGCATCGTCCGTGCCGAGCGCCTGGCTGCGATTCGCGCCGATTTCGCCGATGTTTTTTTTTCGGAAAGGAAAATCAAAGGAAACGACCTCGGTTAGGGACGTCGGACCAGTTATAGCAAAGTGCCTAATCAATCGCCACGCGGGTTATTATGTCACATTGATTTGAGTTGAAAATAATAATACGGAAGAGAGAATTGGGTAATTTGTGTATATTTGGAAAAGCCTTCACGGAGGCCCAACTGACCCTCGCCTGGGCGAGGGCGTGCCCTGGCGAAGGTTTCCCGAAAGAGTTACCTCCCCGCCCCCGTTATCCCAGTGAGTGCGGATGTAGTGGGCTTCCACCTCCAGGCCCATTTACGAAATTTGTGGGCCTTGGCCCACTTGGAGCTGACGAAACCACTAGCTCAAGCTCATCAATTAGACTAATTGAACATTCAAGTGGGTGGTCATGTTACATGGTTGATATGGATATGATGATTCTCCCAAACTTGCAGCAATGCCTGTCTCAAGCAATTTTTGTTTGTTATATCTTGTGCTTATTGGATTTTGGTTTGGACCCAATCCACCTTGTTAAAGCAGGCAAACTCTTATCACACTATTGAAGAAGGTTCAAGCTTCCATTTGGATGCACTTCCTACAACCGCTAGAAGGATTTTTCACAAGACAATATTTACCCTCGTTGATATGACAAAACAGAGCCCCTTCACTTTGATGACCAGTGCTAAACGGTTCTCAGACGCGACTGGTACTTCAGACAGCATTAGCGTGTTTGCTGACACGGGTCCGAAGCTGCTGCTTCCGAGCATACAGTTCCTCAGGAATGAAGATGATGATGCACACATCATTTGGACAGCAATGAGGTACTTCTTATTTTCTCAATCTTGATCACATCAAAAAGCTCAATCTGCGGCCTACCTGAACTTAGACTTGATGGTCGAGACTTCATGCTAGATGGCTGATGCTTGATACGAGCTCCGATCGACAAACATTTAACCGTCGACCCGTACGGCTTTTTTCGAGTTCGCGTGATCCGCATGAGCTCAACATTTGGGAAGAATCCCATTGCATCAACGTAATTATTCACATTCACCCATATGAAGAGAGAAAAACGAGGTCCAGTTGTCTTTTACATCACACTTCAAATCGGCCTCACGTTTGACCAAAAGAAAACAAATCGGCTTCACGACATTCAGACAGACATTTTTTCCCCTTCTTGCCTACAAGCCACTAAGATTATCACAAACCAAGCCCCGTGCAGCAATCAATCTGACTCCGAACTCGACGCGGACTTATGTGGAACCTCGACCTCACCTTTCTTTTCCGCTTCGTAGCATTTAAATGCCTTGGCGATATCATCAGTGGGGACCAGCGGCAAGTGGCCAATCACAGGATAGCCCTTCTGCCTAATGTCCAAGACGACATGGTTGTACTTCTTCGACCAGCGAGCAGCTGTCGGCACGGTCATGTCCACCACCACGTGCAAGGGCTGAACCTTGTTAAGGCAAATCCAGACCTTCACGCTTTGGTCCAGGAGGACCTGCTTCGACTCCGTAGCAGCGTAGTGCAGAGCTGCATGCGGTCCTCCTGTTTGAGCCTCGTTCACGAGTCTCTGAGCCTTCTCTGCCGTCTTCAGAATCAAGTGATGGACTTCACAAGCAACGTACATGGCAACGGGAGGCGCATGCTTGTCGAATTTGTCTGTCGCTTCATCGACCTGCAACAGTAAACAGCCGGTGACTACTTCAGCTTTATCCATATGCCGTCATTCCTTCATCAATACGTAAGCTCTAACCAATTGGTTGGCCCTCTGAAATTTACTTTTCATTCATATGTTCTGGAAGCTCTACCTTGATATACCAACACATAAAGTCTCCAGTCCAGTGACTGCATCAGTAATATCTTGAGATGAATGCAATAACATCCAATACAAAGGCACAACAGATGCAACTCAATCTCAGAGAAGTGCTCAAGACACAAAAGTGGGGATTAACTAAATCATATGAATCCACAATGATGCGGCTTATTATTCGCATATGGACTCCAGAATTTCAGGCTAGCTCGCAAGTTGCACCGGTTCGAGATTTCAAAAGACAACAGAACCCGACCATTCGAGCTCGTCGTTGATTGTTTTCGATATCTCGTGAACTCGAAACGAATTGGGTCAGCTTGAGCAGCTATCGAAAATAGCTTAACCGTGCTCACACCCCTAACCAGAAGTCGAACGGTCCGTGAGCTGCTGGACATATAACCGAAGAGTTCTTACAACGTCCTTCCACTTAGCGAACAAACTGAGTCAAGAGAAGCGAAACATGCGACTTTCACGGCTACACGAACAGCTATCGACTCAAGGGGAAAACCACAATTAACAGAGTGTACACTTACGCACTACGCAGCTCAGATAACGATTAAGAACAGAGTTGACGGTCATTTCCTGAAAGAAATCGCGAAGCAACCGATCCCGAATCTTAATCCTTCCTAAACCTCGATCAATTCATTCCGACCGAAGAACCGAGCATTTGGAGCAAGAGACTCCGGCGATCGAACACGAATCAAAACACTGACGGAAACTACTACCTTCCGATCGGCGAACACGAGGAGATCCTCGGGCACGGCCCTGAACTTCTCGTAGACAGGCCCCACGACGGCCGTCACGGCTCCCTCCACGGTGGTCACCGCCGATCTCAGGGGCCCGCAGTTGTGCTTCGCCCGGTCGTACAGTCCCGACACGAAGGCCAGAGCATGGACCGCGGCGAGCCTGACGAACCCGAGGTGCTTCAGCGGGCGACTCGTCTTCGTCTCGCCGTTCTCGGACTCCATCTGGGTCACCAAACAAAACCGAGAACCAGCTAACAGAAGCCCGAAAGAGAACGTAAATCCTCAGATCACCATCATCTTCTGATCGCAAAGCGAAGTAGAAGAATGAAGAAGAAGAAGAAGAAGAAGAAGAAGGCAGATTCGTGTGGTGATGAGTACCTTCAGCTATGCTGCTCGAATCAGAGAGGTGTTTGGTTGCTCCTTCGCTTCTCGTGCGTCAGATTCGATGAAGAGCTTTCTTCGAAGAGAGAGCGAGAATGTGCTAGCGTCGTAAGGTGTTCGGATGTGCGCAGGTAAGAAGTTTTACGCTGGAGAAGGAACCTATTTAAAGGGTCTTTTAAATATAAAAGTAATTTCGTACTAAAGAAAAGGGAAAATTCCGAACCCAAAAAAAAAATGAAAGGGAAAATGACACGATGATCCCCGTACTTTGATTCAATGTGCAATGTCATCTCCAAATTTTGAATTTGTTCGATGTAATCCATGAACTTTAACATCAATGTACGATATTATCTCTAAACTTTTGATTTATTTAATGTGGTCATATAATTAATAGATCGGATTAAATTCGGAGATATAATAATCTAAGAATCAAGTTGAACATGTACCAAAAGTGTAGGGAATCATATTATACAAAGTAAAAATTTAGGGACGATATTGCACGTCAAGCTAAAATTCAAAAATTAAATCGAAAAAATTAAAAATTTATGAGCAATATTTCACGTTAGGCTAAAGCGGATGCATCATTTATGTAATTATTTCTCAAAGGAAATAGAGGAAAAATCAAGAGAAAAATTGAAAATTGACGCGAGGGAGTGGGGTCAACCGTAATGATCGATCTGACGGTGGAGATGGGAGGATCACCTGCAATTGGGAGGGGCCCCAGCTGTGAGGTTTTCTAGCTGAAATTAGAGGCAACGGGAAGGACACGTGGCGCGATCGTGACGCCAGATTTTCCCGCCGGGGGAAGTTAGGGGGGGGGGGCGCGGGGGGTGTGGGGCCCAGATCTAGATATCGAAGGAATCCGCAGTTTTGGGGGAAGGCCACATCGTGTGGGTCGTCGACGCAGGTGACCGTGGGGGCCCCCACCTTGATTGGAATCTCTCTTTTGATTTCAAAGAATAATGCCGAAGAGCATCGCGGTAAATTAACAATGATTCCATCACGGTAACAATTTCGATTCGCAACGAAGGTAGAATATTTTCATCATAATTAGCGCTAAAAGAGTGTCTTTTCAGGGTACTCGTCAAGCACCGTTCTTAATATCACCAAAGAATCCCAAACTGGTACACCAACGACCCGTTTGTTTCTGTTAAATTTTACCGTCAAATTATTGAGTTTGGTGACACGTAACAGTTAATCGGTGCACCGGTTTAGGGTTTTTACATCTCCGATTTATGATTTTTCGTGGTATTAATCCACTTTGACGAAGGGTATATTTATCACGGGTATACCGGCTTGGAGTTTTTTATGGTCAAAATATTAATTTGGGGTAAATTTATTAGAGATATATCAATTTGAAGCTTTTCGTGGTATTAATTCTTTTTAAAAACGGAATTCACGAAATTCACTTAACCGGTTATTCAGCAAAATACTCTGGAAACGCTCGTCGGAAAAGCTCTGATTGCGACTACAATTAGCAACAACGCAACGGGTGGTTATGGAATGGTAACTTCCCAATGATACGCGGCTGTGCTTACGCATCAGTACTAAAGAGACTTCCCCTTCGTGCGCCTCTTGTTCCATTAAACTCCACACTGACATGTTATCTCGGTTCACATTCAAACTGTAAAAGGGTTTCAAGAAGTCGACCGTACTAAACAAACTCTTTACATGATTGATTCGACGACTTTGGCGTCGGCACGAACAGCTCCACGAGAAAATATGGTCCGGACCTTTAGGTGGGGGTTTCCAAGCTACCCCGCGGGCGTTACGTCTTGGGCAACGAATTTCCTACAATCGCATAGGAAAGAAGACAACAATAACTCCAACCGACGGTCGTACGAGACCCAATCCACCACGGACACCACCTAGAACTTCCCTTCGTGAATCCGATAGAGGTGGACTTGGACTCTTTTGTCTTAATGACAGGGACAGCCACGAACCCAGCGTTCGCGTGGGGGACCGGGTTCGAGGTACTTCGTGATGAGCCCACTCCGCAAGTCGGGTCGTCTATCTCCAAAACGAGACCCACATGGACTTCATTTATTTTATGAAAAATAAATAATTTAAAAAGTATTTTCTTAAAAAAGATTGCTTGTATAGTTAAAATAAATTATATCGCCTATCTCCAAAACGAGACCCACTTTAGGCTCCGTTCATTTTACGAAAAATATATGATTTGAAAAAAAAATTTCATCGTCCACGGAAAATATTTAGATACGCGAAAACATTTTTCATTAACTAATTATTTCAAACGATACTATCGACTACTTTTAGGAAAATATTTTTTAAATAATTCATTTTTTGCTAAATAAACGTGACCTAAAATTAGATGGTTAGAATAATCGGGATGCACTTTTGACGAACCGGTGGGCTGAAGAAATCCCACAGATTTTGAAGTGGAAAATCAGCCGAAACTCAGCTTGCTGGGATCGTTATCATGCACAGATAAAAGAGAGCGCTCACCTAAAAGCGATAAGCTTGGGGGCAGGTACCGGCGAATCGTCATCATCTTTACGCAAATAGCTTCGGCGAACTTGGCTCAACCAGCGTTTCCTCGAACCACTCGCGAATTGATTAGGACACTAATTAAGCCTACGTTCATTTTCGTAAAAAATATTTTTCAAAAAGTCATTTTCAAAAAAAATGATCATATATTTCATTGCAACCTGAAAATATTTTCTGCTGTTCGATATGAAAAATCTAATTTGATTTTCTTCCTTGCACTCTTTCTAATAATTTTTATTTTTATTAAAATTCAAAATTTTAATTTTAATAAATTTTTATATTTATTTTTCTTTTCTTTTCTTCTTTCCCTGCCGGTCGCCCGAGACGACCGGCGACCAGCCATAGGCAAGGCTCGACCTTGCTCACCCAAGGCTAGTGACCTTCAGCAAGGCTGAGCCTCACGTTGCCGACCTCGAGCAAGGCCGATGCCTTGCTAGATCTGGCAAGGCGAGGTGAGGCCTCGCTCGCCCAAGATCGACAAGCTTTGGCATGGCCTAGCCTCGCCTTATGGAGTCAAGCGAGGGATCGCTTGAGCACGTGAGGCCTCCCCTCACCTCGCTAGATCAGGCAAGGCCTCGCTCGAGCCTCACTTGTGGCTGGTCGCCGGCCAGCCACCATTATGGCCGGCAGCTGGCTGAAGAATAAGGTCCAAAAGACAGAAAAGAAAAGAGAAAAAGAAATCGAAAAAAATAATTAAAATTTAAAATTTAAAAAAAATTAAATTAAATTAACTAAAATGAACGGTGATAAATGTATTTTGTCCATTGAGGGAGAATGTTTTCCATGATTAGTTCATTTTTCATGAAACAGACGTCGAAAAACCTGAAAAATGATTCCCAAAAGTTATTTCCGTGAAACAAATGAAACCAGCAAGTCGAAAAGCCTGCAGATAAACATGCCACGCAAGCAAGACATCCGGTCTCTTGAAAAACAAGTTACGCCGCAGGTTGCGGACTTTTAAAATGCATGTTTCACGATCGAGCATGAGATATCTTTTAAATGTTCTCGAAGTACGACGTTTTCATCCATCCTAGTCAAACACTAAGGTCCCAATCTGATGATTGTGTGGATAAAAAATGAGTAAATTTCCTTAGTGGGTGCCATCATATTAACATGGACCTATGCAGGATCATAGAAAGAGAAATTGCATTATTAACCATGAACCATCTCTCAGGATAGAAATTGACACCAAAGCGAGGATTTGCCTCCTCAATTCCGCTGAACGTACCGACGGTCAGCAAAAATCCGAAGGCGCCAAATTTAGTGTACGCTCCTAGGTTCAAACTTCAGGAGTACGGCAGAAACTTCAGAGAACTTTCTCAAAGTTCAAAGCCACAAGGAAGAACAGTACTCCCCTTGAATCTCAACGATTTCCTTTAGAGTAACCCTCAACTACTCTAGGAAAATTTTCAAATTATTTGATACATCGAGACCCCTTTTAATCTCTCCTCTTCTGTTTTCATCAAAGCTATTTTTATTGCGCATTTGGTCCAGAAAAACACTCAAAACAAAGAGAAGGGAATATCCTAAAACCAATAAATTAATGTTAACAGACAAATAAACAGACAAAACTGCCTGCTTGGAAGTGAGAAGCTGAAATCCATAGGGAACCACTCACCTCTCGAAAGGATCGCCCCTCCTCATGTTTAGAGGATAGACGGCAGCAGCTATTTTCTCCCGGAGATTGTATTTCTTTGCAATAAAAGGCCGGACATCTTCGACACCAACTAAGCTCTCCAAAAACGGCAGTAGCCGTAGTAACTCTTGATCCGCTTGATCGTCGAACCAGCTCTCGATGGGTATTCCATTATCCACTTGGAATCCAAATGCCTGAGGAAATAAAAAGAGCAAAAGAATAGGAAATTGAGACAAAAAGGTAGACAGTAAAATAACTGGACCATCTAAACTAATGTCCTGGTTATACAAGAACAGATAAATAAACTAATGTCAGTTCATTAGGCAATATAGAACTTCACTTTTAGATTAAGTCGGCATAATCTGTTGAAAACAGGGAAATTATGGCTGTTTCAAGGAGTTGGATGATGTATGAAGTTCTCTCTATAAGAACAAAAGACCATTCAGGACAACCAGCCAATCTCATACTGAGCTATCAAAACCCTAATTGACCACAGTGTATGTACATGTGTTGCTTAGTCAATGGGTGTTACTTCTCAAACTCAACACATGAAAACAAGATAGCAGCATCAGGAAACAATTGTACTACATAAATACTTCAGAAGTGGTAAGAAAAGGATATGACTTTTCGTTTTTCTCTCAGAATGTTCAAAATAATTGCTCAAAGTTAAGTTCAAGCAAGAAAAAATTTATCATTTAAGGCTCCGTTTGCTTCACGGAAAATGAATAATTTGGAAAACATTTTAAAAAAAAAAATCGCTTTTATTGCTTAAAAAAACGAATAAACGAAAAAAATATTCTCATTGTCAATGAAAATGTTTACACATAAATTATTGTCAATAATGAAAAACATCTTTCATAACTAATTATTTAAGCGATCATTTTTAGAAAATTATTTTCTAAATCATCCAAGAAACAAACTGAGCTTAAGAGTAAGTTGCATCTCATGCTACATTATCAGGACATCTTGCATCAGAAAACGGCACAGTACCTCCAGCAAATGTAATCATTCTTTAAGTCGCCGATTAAGTGATTTCTGGGAATCGCATTGAAGCAGACAGAATACAGTCCAAATATGATATTATCACCAAATTTAAAACTCTTGCATGGGAAGCATAAAATCATCGAAAGCATTCTGACAAGATAATGATAGTACATCATAGTACCTGCGGAGAATTATCAATGATGATGACACGTGCCAGGTCACGACCGAGGATGGATAAGTCTTTTAGGTAATTTCCCTCAACATAAACACAGGAATCACGATAGACACGGTGACGAAATACTTTCCTTTTCGGGTCGAGCACATTGAGAAGCTGTTCCGCATATATACTCTGACTTGCTGTGAATATTATTATCTCAAAAAGACCAGAGACTCTCTCCATAAAATCTCTTAGATGAGGACGGCAACGGACATAGACAGTATGCTCTTGAAGATTAAAATTAACTGGAAACGTGAAATCTGCATCCTCACAAGGTTCTAGTGTGGAATGCACCAAAGTTTCTGCACAATTCAAGAAATCAAACAAAGATGAGCTAAATCACAGTAAGTTGACTGATTTAACAAATATTAACCAGCATCAGCATTATAAGCTAAATCAGTTAAGAACATCTATGTGCTGAGAGAAAATTGGTGATCTCAATTTCACCAAAGAGGAATGACTGACCAATGCATTCATTAATTCCACAGGAAAGCAACGATAATGACCAAAAGACCAAGAAAGGTATACTAAAGTTCTAGCCAATAGTGCATTGGAACCAACTTCTTAACAAAGTTGAAGTTGTCCACAGATAATCATTGTATAAAGTGTACTAACAGATAATTGCTGGAGTATCAAGAAAGACACCAATGACGATGCAGTGGACATTGGAGGGTACATTACCAGAAAGACAGACATTTATCGAGAAGTAAAAACTTACAACTTTTGAAGTTTGTAATGAAAATGAGAGAATTCCCGGCTGTTTTATTTCTAAATTAAAACAGCAACGTGATCTCCAAAGTTGCATAAGGTAGCAACAGACAACTGAAACTGATAGTATTGGTTTTAAATAATTTAGAAATAGGTAAACTTGCTGACACCAAGTTGAACAGTTTACTTACCATCCAAGTCCAAAACAAGAGTGGTAGAAGGACAACTTCGGGTCTGCTTAGGTAGTAACATTCGCCGAAATGTTGGGACAACAGAGGACAAGTCTGGCAAGTTTTTTATGAAAAAATATGGGTCAAAGTCATCAAGCTCATCATAATCATCATCTTCCACACATACGTCTGTTGTAATAGTATCTTGACCATGCTCATCAATACATTCAAGCTTGGAGTTTTTCATGGCAAAATATATAGCCGAAACTTCAGATGAAAGGCTGGCTCCTTCAATATCCATACTGTACTGAGAACTTAAAGCATTAGTATCTAGACTAAGCATCATATCCCCGTTGTCAGCATCTGAATTTTCTGAGGACATATTTTGGTCCATCTCCGCATAATTTGAGCAAGTCATACTCATTGAAGTTAAGTTATTCTCACAAAAACTCTTCTCGTCCACCGAATAGCATTCTGAATTTTCATGAACAACGTGACCATTCTGCACATCAACTTGCAACTGCTCCGAGCCACACCGATGATGATTTATTTCTTGCTCAATTTGATAGAATGTGACCGATTTTTCTAGAGAAGTGTAGAAGACAAATATTAGAGAATGAAGTTTGAAGTTCTAGAAGAATACAATGACCGTTGATAATCAAAAGGGAACATAACTGAATTAGTCTCAGGTAGCAGAAGATATATAATTTTTCCATCTACCTTCATCAGCAAGCTCCCTGTCACCATTTCTAGATGAATGAAAAGCAGGAGAAAAAATAGTCTCCAAAACAACATGAGCAGCTCCCTCTTGAGGACCCTGATCAAAAATCATTCAAAGTGCTCAAACAAGAGTAGACATGATACTCAATCATTTTGCAGAGCAAATACACTATTATAGTCAAAAGTCAGAACTATATAAGTCAAATGGGTAAAGTTGAAAGAGGCAAGAGAAGCAGCAATTCAACTAAAGCAAAGGTAGAGCAATACAAAGAAAAGGTCGACCTGTCAAATTCTGTTTACCGTGACCAGGATAAATTCAACCGGAGCAGAAACAAAAACATAATTGTTCCAGACAGTGGAGCTTTAGAGCTAAAATTGAAGTTCAAATAATTGCCCCTCTCCATCATGCCTCCCCTTTCTCTTCTCTATTTCCTCCAGCAAACAAGAAAATATTTCTAATCCATATCACCACTACATGTACTGAACGACAAGACGGCATCTATCCTGATGCCCCAACAAAAACATTTCAAGGAGAATAAAGAAAAGCTACTTCTCTCTACACGGGAATGCAGGTCTGTACAATGCAAATGCTGGTAGCAATTACCTTACAATCGAAAGAAGCATCCTCAGTCACATCACGGTCCAAACAAGCATCTGAACTGAACCTGCTTCTTCGATTCTCGCTCTTCAAAGCAAGGGAAGTATCGTTCTTCTTCTGAGAAATGCCAGCTAAAGAAACAGCAGGAAAGTCCGCAATTACTTAAATGACAAGAACTTTCTAATCATTTTTATACCAAATTCAACATTCACAATACAGCATGCTGAATGCTCATAAAAGTCAAGACTACATTAGCTGACATGGCTCATGCTTGAGTGAATATACATGCAAAGCTAGTGCCACGATGATTTAAAAAAAAAAACGGACTCCTTCCAAAACTTAATGAAAGAAATTATGATATAGCTGCTAGCAACTACAAGTACTACATACTTTCAGGGGGAATATTGCACGACAAGTCCTAAATCTTATGTACGGAATGCAATCAAATCTTAAACCATTCAATTGGTTCATTAAAGTCCAAAACCTTTATCAAAAAGTGCAATTGAGTACTAATCCTATTAATTAGTTCAATTCAATCCTAAACATTCATTAGAATGAGCAATTAAGTTCTAAAACTTATGTTGAGAAGTGCAAATTGAAAATGCCACTTCGACAAGACTTGATTGCATTTTTTGAAATAGATTTAGAACTCCACCGAACCAATTGAAAGATTTAGGACTTGATTGCATTTTGTACACAAGATTTAGGACTTTCGGTGCACTTTTCCCGGCTTTAAAGGATAGATTCAAAGTTCACAAACCTTACTCCAAGAGGACTTGCTCTATGAACCATTTAAAACCCATTGCCTTAAAGTTCAAAAACACCATATTGCATGACCATAATATCCAAAATACGGAACAAATTATCAGAATCAAGAGATCCTACAATACATAATTTGATTGGATTAACGACAATTTGATGATGACAAATTGGTGCTTTAGTGGCATTATAAGATGTCTGCAGAAGGTGCACCTTAAAAGACTGCTTCGCTGTCTTTTTAATATATTAGTCGTCTTTAACAGTGTGCTATTGCTCAATGCACGTGTGTTTAATTCCTAGAAGTTTTATAAAAAGTAATGAACTCAACAAAATTATTATCAATACACTGCATAATCACTATACACTAACTAAATCGATCGATCTTACGAGATAAGTGTAGGTATAATATAACAAAACAAATATACAAGGACCATTAGTAGTAAAAAAAGTTTAGAATTGAATAAATCAAATATACAAGGACCACACAGCATTTTATCCTTTTCTGTTGTAGCAAGGCAGTGTTTCTACAGGAAGTAACCTTATAATATTATTGAATGGTGAGCTTAGTTCTCTTTAACAGCGGCATTCTTTCATTGCATTTTTACTGCATGTGATATGACTAATACTTCTTAAGTAGGAAGTTGCAAAATGATAAGAAGATATGCAACAAATTATTTGAACACAATTGCAAGGGGCGATCACCATAGCTCTCAAATGACCAGTGAAATTTGAAAAGGAATCACTTCTCAAACAATTGGCAACAGATAAATCACATTATTGAATTCATTAATAAAGCACTCGCCACAACATCCAAACTCGAGGCAACCTTACTACACAACAGGGAAACGAGGACAACTTACAGCTCCGTTGCCTTCTAGGCGAGGATGTAATCAGCTGCGATGCTTTCTTATGAGCTATTTGCGCATTTTCAGAACATGACTTCTGAGCTCTTGATCCTCTGGGACTGGCGTGATCTCTAGCAGCGATTCTTGCAGATCCTTTTCTCTTATTTTGCATCGTTGTAACCGGTAGAATTCTCCAGTGTGATATGCCACTTCCAGTTTAGAGAAAATACTTTACAAACAGTCTACTCTGTTCCCAGACCCAAGAAATAAGTGCTGTATCAGTTGGGTTCCAAGAATCTTGTGAAAACTACTAACTGCAACAATTTACAATATATTAATTATCAAACGCAAAATTAAATAAGGGATACAGAAAACTTCAGCCCTTCTCCACAATAAAATCAAAAGAGAAACGATAATCTGCCTCTCACTTGCTTATGTCTTAAAAGGCAATTTCCTTGAAATAGATACTGTATAGAAGAAAAATGGCTCACAATTGCTAGGATGGGAGACAAAACAGACTCAAAATGTGAAATTGAGAGAATTAAAGGTACTTGACATAGCACAACTACAAGGTTTAGGTGAAACCTGACAAAGGTCAAGGGATTCACAGTTTAAGTATTCCAACGCTGCTGAAACTGTAGAGCTTGAATGAAATGAACAGAAATGGCTCCTTAGCACAAATAATTTTTCCATTGTAATAATTGTCTCTAACAATCTAAAAATGTTCTAAAAGAGACGGGATTATACCACAAGTAGCAAGAAATGAACATTCCTCGGAAGCAAAGAATTGACATGTAACTAACAGTTCATGGCACTGCCAAGAATAGCATTTTCTGACTAACAGTTTAATCAATCTGTGGAAGTTATCGCACACACCACACGGGCAAATGACAGAGATGCTAACATGAATCTAGGTTGGCAAGGTTCTCCGAGCTCAAATAACGAACTTAGATTACTAGATCGACAAGAACCATCAACAAATATATTACATAGATGTTGAACGTTAAAAAGGAAACAAGCCACAAACCCTGCTCGAACCAACTCCCTCTATCCGGACCATGCTAATCACTCGCCTCGGATTCAAAATGAGTCAGCTTCCGCACATCTAAAACTCGAGCACACAAGCAGGTAATTGCTCAGCTCAGCGTTCTTACAGCAAGCCACAACCGAAACCCTAGACGGCGGGACACTGAGCATTCTCGCCACAGCTCGAAGCATGCAGCTCCAGACTTGCTCATTTCCAGCTAAACTAGCCTCAATTCGACCGACACGACCACCGCATCGAGCTCAAACAGCAAGAAACGAAGAACGAGGCCGACCGATCACTGAGCTCCGAGCCAATTGCGCACGGCACCGAAAATCCCAACCATCGCGACCAACGCAACGCAACGCGAGAAAACGCGCAGACAGCAGCTAAGAGCGGCGAACCTGAGCTGATGCTGGCTCGAATTCCCCCCGGAATCGCGGTCGAGACGGAGGGAAAAACGGCCAGAAACGAGGACTCCGGGACCAGCAGCGGCCGGAGGAGGTCGTCCGGGGCGAAGGGAACCGCAGCGATCTCGGCTCCGCCGGCACCGGAAGCGGGCGAGGAATGCGGAGCTGGAGCGAGGCGGGAAAAGCCCTAGCCGGTGGAGAAGGGAGAGCGGAGGGAAGAGGCTTTGCAGGGGATTGTTTTGGTTCGGAAGTTTTTCCCTCCAAGGAGACGAAGGAGAGGGAAAACGTAAAAAACAGAGCGAGAGAGAGAAGAGACAGACGGGTCGAAATTTTTATCTCCTTTTTTTTATTTATAAATTAATTTTGGGTTTTGTCTGAACGGAGAGGAAAAGTGTTGAATTTTTGAAAAAAATGAGAAGCGATTTTCCAGATTTTCGGAAACTGTCCGTATCGGGGCACGGCGCGACGCGCTCGGGGTCTCGGTCGGGGCGCCACGCCCTCGGGTGTGGTGGACACGTGTCCCGATTGGCTTTTGCGCCAGAGCTTGACTCGAGGCGGGCGGCTTGTGGAAGGAAAGCCCGGTGTCTCTACTCGCGAGACCCGCGCTTGGGTGAAGGCTCGCCATCGTTGCGGTGAGTGATTAGGACATGACCGCGGCGGCCTCGTCGAGTGTGAGGGTAGAGAGAAGCGTCGTTCGGGGAAGACGAGGACGACGGTCGGCGGCCACCGGGGCGCGGCGGATGGCTGCCGGGGCGGTGGGTGGCGGCGAGGAGATTGGGTTTCGTTGGGGGAGGAGGGCGCCGGGTTTTGTTGGATATCGCTAGAAGCGTATTTGTTTTTTTAAAAATGATTAGCTTGGTCCATTTTTTGTGCCTGGATTCAGGCCACGGTGCAAAAAATGTGTTTTTAGAACATAGAAGGTACAAAGGGATAAACATGCGAAAAGTGAGGATTATACATTTAGCCCCGATCTTCGGTAGAAAATGCAAAAGAAATTTTAATAAATACTAGATAATCCGACTTTTATGGCGTACGCCGGCAATGTTTTACGCGAGCAATCTTTAGAATATGATCGAACCTGTAAAAATGGGTTGTTGACTTATTTCTTAATTCGTATTTAGTGAGTTATATTAATTATATTTATTAAATGGGTCATGAATAAATTTTGATTAATAATATTCATGATAATATAAGTGTTAAATGAGTTCACAACTTACTTAAACTCAACTCATTTATATGATTCTTCTTTTATTTTCTTTTGCCCTTATGCAATCTCACACTCGCTCATCGTATCAGTTTGGATACTAGTAAACCTGTTAAAATGGTCTTGAATGACCCAATTTTGTTTAGACAAGTCACTTCAAATTTGAAGAGTCCACCCTTAATGGGTTTTAAAATTTAAAATCTAAAATAAATTGGTCAAACGGGTTCCATTCCAACCCATGAGGGCTCAAACTCTCTCCCCTCTCCGACTTCGCTCTCTTCACACTGGTCGTCGTCTTCCTCCTCCGTACGCCTTAGCTCGCGCCTCAACATCTCATTGGACGCTTTGAGCTCTTTGATCCGCTTCCCCGACTTGGCAATCTTGGAGCAGATCACGCCCTCAACTACCTGAACGAGGGACACCATCTCTCGTTCAAGCTCGTGCTCGAGGAGGGACTCGTGCTCACGAATGTCCTTGACGAATGGAACAGCTTAGAGATGTCCTGGGGCGGGGCTGGACCTGGGTGAAGGAGCGTGGTAAGTAGGCGCTGAAGGAGCGACCGAATGTCGCCTTGTGGGAGGAGCTATTGGCTGAGCTTGGAGACAGCGACGACAGCTTTAGCAAATCATTAAAGACCAAATCTTCGCGGTCATCTTCTCCCTCAAGCATGCATTTGGCGGTTGTTTATGTCATTGGTGTCGTTCGCTCATGATTTTTTGTCTGAATCACTTTCGTAAAGTTGCTCATCTTTTGTTCTCTTGGATGAGAGCTTGTTATGATTCCAATAGACAATGGGTACGAGTGCTATTGCTGTGCTGTTGTGTGTTAGCTAGCGCCTCTTATTTCGAGGTTTCAAAGTCTTTGGATTGAGCAATGTACGAGCGAGAGTCTCTCCGTTATTCATAAGTTGGGTTAAATATATAAGTGTTTTAATAATATAGATTGAGTTGGGTATGAATTGAGTATATGTTGCTCAATTCATATTGCACGGAAATAAATCAAATGCGAGTCAAATTTTTTTTAATTCGATCCACCCATTTGACGAGTCTAAATATGATGTACTTGTAGACCGGAGCGATGGACACCCGCACCCTGATATTCACGAGCGCTAGTGGAAGGAAAAAGGCACTTGGTTTATTAAACGTGGAATTCGATGATCAAAAGTTTCTCAAGACTTGGACCCTCCAACAATGAACAAGCATGACCGGCCCAAGCGGAGATACAACGGGCCAGTGAATGAATCAGTTTCAGTGCCGGATCTACAGCTTACTTCCTCGGGCCAAGCCTAGCATCAAAAGAATTTGCATGCATGTATCTAAAAGAAGGGTGAGAGTTTGCACATATCCAAACCCGTGACCTAATTTAATATTTTTGTACTAAGTACTTTTCTTTTGAAAAAATCTCGGTTCAATCCATGTGGGTTCGTGATTGGGAGCCCTTTTCCCCTTATGCGTGCTGTGTTGTGCCGCGTCATGCACCAAATATTGGTTGGAAATCGATCGGAACGCAATTCAGGGTACATTTATAAAATAAAAATCTCAGTATAGATTAAGCTAAATTCAATGATCCGATTGTAAGACTTGTCGAGATTCAATGACTAGTTGGGTAACCGAGGACCATAAATTGGGGGGAAAAGCCTAGCAAACACATACATAGTAAAAAGCAGCTAGATATAGGATCGAATGGGGTACAATTTATAGCCCTTCAGTCCAATTCCAACGTACAGTTGCCATGTCCATTCAAGTTCTTATTGTATTCACCATTTTACAGGTGGTCCAGTCGCAGACAAACAACACACATTGGCCGGGCACTCAACTTTGGAAGATGCCACCAGCTGACTGGTCGCTTTATAAAACAAGCCAAAAACATCGCTGCATATGCAAATTTTTGTGGAGCATTAAGCTTGTTAATTGGAATTACTTTAGGGCTAATCAAAGCTTAAAGGGCTCTGCCTTTCATGCTGCCTATGGGAATGGATTTGCACCATCAAAAGCCAAAACTTTAGGAGGCATATATATCTGCACTTCACCACCTTTCAATTCACCATCATCATGCACGAACTCTTTCTTTAATGTCCTTTACTAAATCATGCAACATGGATTTAACTAGGAAGCAAAGGATTCGTCCCAAGAGCATATTCTTGTCGCATCCATACGACAAAGAAGCCCTGCAAGTGCATGCTATATATATATATATATATATATATTAACTATATTGATCAGGAGTGCTTCTCTCGAGACCTTATTTAGTCCATACAATAAGCGGATCAACAATCATTAATGTTGCCTCGGAACGTATGAATCTTAATTAAGAAGTAAAAGAATAGCACAATCATTTTGAAGGAGATTGAATAGTTCACTGAACAGTAAAAGTTTTTTCTCTTATGGGACAACTTTTCTTGACCTATGTGTCATCGATACATTGCAAGTCAATGTTCCAAACGAGGTCTTATCGATGATTGCCCCGAGGCCGAGGGGACTTGTTTACTTGACCATGTATCATCCTTCCATGTTTTATCACTGTTCTTGGAAGTAATCAGAGTTAATTTAAGTCTCTGGTTTGACAAGATCCTAGTCCCTCGTCGTTGGAAATGTGGATTGGAAACTGGGTTAGTCTGATTTGCATCCATGCAATGTTGCTGGATAATCCTGATTACCAAACCATATATTCTCAACTTAACTAGTTAAACTTACTAATTTACGATTTGCTTGAAAGGGCAACGGAACTACCACACAAGTACATCTCAGTACTAATTTTGACATATCTTAGCACATTATGCTCACAACAAAGATTTCGCTCATATATTCAAGACCAAGTCAAAAGATACTTCATGAAGTGATTGATCCAAAACGAGGGATGGCACGGCAAACCAATGGGTTCTTCATCTCCAAGGAAAGCCTCAAGCATTCTGAAAGATCCATAGGCTTTGTCGGAACCCATTCGAACTGATGAAGAAGCCGCGCTAGCCATAGCTGCACCACAGCCAACCCCATCACCCTGCCAGGGCACACCCTCCTGCCCGAGCCGAATGGAGCCAGCCTCATGTCCGAGCCCATGACCGACACGTCCTCCTCGATGAACCGGTCAGGCCTAAAGGTCCACGGGTCCTTCCATATGGTCGGGTCGTGGGTTATGGCCCACATGTTGACCATCGCCGTAGTGCCGGCCGGGACAAAGGTCTTGCCCACGTGGACGTCATGGATTGCCAGGCGAGCCCACGAGAGAAGTGGACCCGGGGGGTGCATCCGGAGGGCTTCCTTCACTGTAGCTTGGAGGTAAGGCAGGTTCGGGATGTCCGAGTCTCGAGCCTGCCGATCTCGATCGACATGCATGTCGAGCTCTTGCTGGGCTCTAGCTTGGATCTCTGGGTGTAGAACCATTCTCGCCATGATCCACTCGAGAAGAATAGCAACCGTGTCCGTCCCACGAAATATCATCTCCTATGATGAATTGCAAACTATGAGTCATCGATCGTTAACACCATTTTCATCTGACATGACATGCTAAACTTAACATTCTTGTCGAATTCGAATTGGACATAAATATCAACATTCTTTCTCATCTATTACTCATGGGAGGCTGTAGAAATATCTTTTGCTGGACATAGGAAAAGTTCGCAGATAGAATAATGAACTTGACATATGCAAACCTTTTCTTTAAATGGGTCGATCCATATAACCAATTTAAGAATATATCATTGAAACTTAATCATGGTTTCGATAGGACATCGAGATCCCGTCTGCTGTTGCACCATGTTAAACCTAGACTGAGGTTATTTTGCAGAGAAAAAGGAGAAGGTATTGCATGAAAATGAATACCGGGTGCCTCTAGACAACCTACGTACGAGAGGACAGACATTCACAGTGCTTGGTGTCTTGTCGAAACGATTCGGTCTCGACCCTATAAAAAGCATCTAGCCTTTAAAAAAAAGAAGAGGGTCTGCGAGAGCTGTTTTACTCGTCTTTAGATTGGACTTTGACTTGACTTCATGTTTAAAGATTGTATTCACGTACAACCCCATGCATATAAACAAAGAAAATCTGAGCTTATAAAGCGTAAAGTGTCAAGAATGAAGAACAAGGGACGCTAGACACGAGGAGTCTTTTCTTTCTAAAGCAAGAAAGCTAAAGGGGGCAGGTAACGTCAATCATCGGTCAACCCATCCAATGATGCTTCACAGCAGAAATTGATTTTTGTAAGTAATTTTTCTTGAATACGTAACTTAATTACACATTATTTTGTTTAACAATCTCAACATCTAGAGCATTAATCTAATTTTCTCTTTGGAAAAGGAAGATTCTGTGAGTTGTAAAGTTCCTTTCCTTTTCCCTTTCTATTCATTGACTATTTTCTTTAGAGCCTAAAGGCATTTTTCGAGAGTTCAACTTATTATGAATGATAAATGTATATTTACAATGATTAGCTTGTGAAATTGGGCAAACATGGAAAGTTCAAAAGCAGCTTATTGAGAGATGATGGCCCGCTTGAAGTTGCTCATTTTAAGCAACTCCTACTCTCTTTTTTTTTTTAAATTTGAAAATGAAAAATATCATTCTAGTTCTATGTTTTTTTTTGCTAGAAACTATCATTCTAGTTCTAAATTTCAAAGAAATATAAACAAATCATATGCAAATTTAAAGGATAATATCCATAAATTTCATGGTTCAAGCTAACTAAAAGTCAAAGTACATGATTTAGAAAAAGCAAAAACTACTTTAAAAAGTCATGAATCAGTTTACAGTGCCTAATGCATATCAAGCGAGTTTTACTATAGCTTCTCCTAAAGTATGTAAACTTTTAAGTCTAAATGGACATGTAACATGGTTAAAACTTCTAGTGGAAACCAATACTTTCACACATATGCCATGTAATATATAAAACTTTATGAATTTTTTGCGGAGCTTTTTTTTGCATGATTCTTCATTTTCTAGTCATATACTTATGTGTAAAAAAGGAGTAATTATTTGCATTTGCTTGAACATGCACTGAAAAAAAAATAGCATATCGAGTCTATCGCCAGTCTCGCGTGAATTTCATCTAAACACGATGGTCCATCAAATTCAGCTATTCAGAGCATATGCATAAGATCGTCGTACTGAGTGTTCTTGTGCAATGAACCTCCGAAGCAAGAGTGATCTAGAAATATGTGAAGAACGAGAAATTAAAACCATCCTTACCCACAAAACAGCAACCATGTCAGAATCACTCAACTGGTCCTCCTGAGGCAAAGATAGCAAGGCACTGAGAAAATCATTGCCGCCATGAAAAACCCCACCTCTTCTCCTTTCTTCGACGATCTGACCCACCAAGCTCTTGACCTTAATGGCAAGCTCATGACACCTTCTCTTCACGCCATGAAAGTCCAAGAACCTAAGCGGAATATGATCCTCCCAGTTGAATTTCGCTATCAACTCATACCCTTCTCCGACCATATGGCTCAACAGCATCTCCCTCTCCAACCCTATCTCACTTCCAAACACACTCACCAGCATGTTCCTTTGAGAGCCCCGTTGCAACACCCCCCTCAGTTCCACAAACCCTCTCTCCCCCATCTCCCTCCGCACCCCTGCTGACATTTCCCCGGCCACGCGCCCCCGGAGCTCCGCGAGGCCGCCAACCCTCCTTGGGGAGAACATGTGGCTCATTGCGACGTGGCGGAGGTGGCGCCAGTACATCCCCGAGGGGGCGAACCCGATGGCCCGCTCGAACATGAGCGAGCGGACCGATTCCTTCACGGGGCGGTCTGAGAAGGCCGAGTGGTGGAGGATCTCCTTGGCGGTGTCGGGGTCACTGCTGATGATCACTGGGGTTGGGCCGAGGCTAAGCGCCATGAGGCGCTTCGCCCCGAGCGAAGTTGCCATGGAAGTTAGTTTCCTGTGAGCTAGTGAAGAAGCCATTTGGGGTATGCTTCCCACAACAGGCCAACCGATCGGTCCCTTGAGCTTCGAGTGACCTCCATGGCGGTGATTCCTCCATGCAAAGCCACCGGGGACCAAAAGGTAGTGCAACAAGGAAGGGAAGAGAGAGAGTAGGGAGAGAACAAGGGGAGGATACGACGATTGGACTACCGCGAAAGAGGAGAAAATCAACAAGAAAGCGAGTTTTACTAGCAAGAGGATGTTCATTATTCTTAATTTTGGTTGGTAAGTACAAGAAGATGTGAGGGCGAGAGAGTGAGAGAGGGTTTGATTAAAGCTGATCTTTAGAAAGACCGCTCGCAGAACTGTCTAGAGATGGACGTTTTCTCGAGTGAGGATGGCATGTGAGAATCAGTTTGTATTTATAGAGTAGATGGAAAGTGACTGCGGGTTAATTGTCGGGTTAGTTTCCGTAACCAGGGTTAGTGTCCTCATGCCTTCGTGTTTTCTTCTTCTCCAGAATCATTGAAATCTTGTCAAGGATATAGGAAAATAACAACGCCGGATATCTAAAATTCTAAAGTATAGGTCGTGAAGTTAATTCATAAAGTGATGCAATGAATTCACGACCAATCTATTACGAAGTTGTTTGACTATACTTTTCTCTCGTGCTTTTCTTCGTGCCAGATGATACCGATATACTTGATATTCAAACTAGATTGAGCTATTCCATTTAAGGTTTGACTCTAATTCATGTTGAAATGCAAAATATACACGAGACCAACTTGGCCAAAAGCATCGTTCATCATATGGATCAAGCATACAAGAAATCAGCTAGAATAGAGTACTTGATACTTGGCCAAAGTAATCGCACAGGCTTTAACTTGTAAATTCATGTGGAGATGATTTGATTAGAACATATCGCTAATGCCCAGTGATAAATTGTTTTTATGATCGATACACATTGTCGACACATTCCTGATGTTAGATTGAGTTTCAAGGGGAAAAATGGTTTATTCGACTATTGCGATAGAATGATATGCATCGTTCGTGGATCATACCACATTTTGAGAAGCACACTCGGAACAAAGGAAAAAAGAAGAGAGGAAAGAGAAAGCGAGGCAGGAGAAAATGCATTAACATCACGTAACGACATGATATCGAATCGAAAGGACATTGGTGCCTTTCTGGACGATCAGTGTGGCTTCGTCTTTTCGGAGTGCTCTGAACCACGAATTGGCCACGTTCGGAATGAGCGAGATCACGACCCCGATACGCCATCATCGCGGTGAGGGACCATGATTCTCTGCTTCCCCATTGCAATGTAAGCACGTTGTGTCTTCGCTTTTTTATGCCATTTCAGTGCTGCACCTGCTCGTATGGCCTTTAACTCCGCACCAGACACGTTGGTCTCGCATCCATCGGACCCTCTTCCTTTCCCATTATTGGTCGATCCAAAGGGGTTATCTCATCGTACTACATGTGTTCCTTTATCCAATTGGTAAGTTCCTTCCATCATAAGAATGCACGGTAACATCAGACACATTTTGCTTCTAGTGGCTTCATTGATGAGCTAAAATAGATTATTGCCAATGATATATTAAGCCCAAAGTATCGGCGTAGATCATTGGACAACTTCATGAGCGGTCTGGAGAGCCCAGTCCAACAAAACATCTTGTAAACTGTAGAGGAATATCTTCACGAAATAAATGGTCGGCACGAGAGACTTTTAATTGCTATTTTGAGTTTTATTTAGCGTGAAACACCTCAATTTTTTTTCAAAATTCAGTGACCTAATTGCAAAATTCATTGAATTTTCATTTCCACAGTAGAACAATTTAATGTGCCAAATTATCAAAAAATTTATAAATCTATTACACTTTTACCTATTCAATTTCAAAACCTTTTAATTTTGCCAATTGAAATCTAAATATTTTCGCGTTTTACCAATTTAATCCATCCAGCCAATTTTAGCCATAAATCGGTAACACAGACGCCAGTTATCCTACATGGTACGACCGATGCTGACATAGATACTTTTTAATTATATTTTAATATATTTCTAAGTTTTTAATTATTTTTTTTTAACTTTTCTTCTTTCTTCTTTATTTCCTTTTCTTTTTCTTCTTTCAAGCCCGGCAAGGGCTGCTGGTCAACCCTCGCCAACCGCGAAGCCCTTGCCTAATGTCGGAGAGGGTGGGCTGGTGACTCTCGCCGGACTTGATAGAAAAAAAGGAAAAAAAGAAAGAAAAAGAAAAAATAAAATAAAATGATCAAAAAAAAGTTCAATTTATTTTTATATTTATAAAAGAATTATCTATGTCGGTTCTGGCCGTCTCACATGACACTATTAGCGTCAACATTAATGATTTTCAGTTAAAATTAACCGGATAGACTCAATTGGCAAAATATGAAAATGGTAAAGATTCAATTAACAAAATTGAAAAGTTTATGACTAAATTGGCAAAAATACAATGGATTGAAGACGTTTTGGACAATTATCCCGTAAACCATACTTAAAATATTCAAAGCACCCTCCAATGGTCCAACCCCCTCTTTTGGCCAAGTTAGCATGCTCCAACTGTAACATCCTCAATTCGACCCATTTTCGGGATTAAGGAAATTGATGTTATTTCTCATTTCATTTTAGTGAGTCTCGTCCGGAATTGATCACTCTCAGGATACTAATTGATGGGGAATGACTAATTAGGAAAATGGTGCGTGGACCAAGAACTCGACCGCGAATTGAGCTCTGATTCCGAGAAACAACGAAGAAATATTTTAGGTCAATGTGGGTCGATCCTAGGAAGGCGACAGATGTGGTTTGACCAACGACATACGATCGGATCGCGGGTGATTTCGCGCAACCGAGAGTACGCGTGGCGAGCAGTCCCCAACTTAATCTGAACGATCGCAACCTTCGGAACTAGCGATAAATCTTAGATTGATATGCGTAACCCTTAAACAACCGTCCGTTAGTGAGAGGTCCTAAAATTGTAATTGAGCAAATTTAATCATTGAAATTTGATCTAGACTTGAACGTCGAATTTCGTGGACGTATGTGACTATTTAGCGAGGACGACGTCGTTTTAGTGTGGCCAACCACAATAGGGATAGGTACGGTCGAAAAATGAAAATTCGGCTCAGAAATAGAAAATTACCAAATTGCCCTTGAGCCTTATGCCTTGTATTCCGAATTTTGAAGAATTGTTGGAAGGTAAAATGGACTTGTTAGACCTCCTTTGTGGCTGAAAATTTTGGACTAGATTGCCCCCTAAAATTTTGTTCAAGACTTAATCATGACCCTTTGATTCAAAGACAAAATGGTCATTTTTTGGAAGTTGTTCAACCACTCCACTCAAGCCAAACTTAGCCTATACACTCTCTCAACTCTCTCTCTCTCTCTCTCTCTCTCTCTCTCTCTCTCTCTCTCTCCATTTCCCTTCCCCTTCGGCCTCGTGAGGGCCGCTTGCCGGAACGCCAGGCCAGTCATCGCTGCGGGCAAGCACCGTCAGCCACCATTTGCTCAAGCCGCCGCCATTCACGCGCTGTCGCGCCGCATCTCATCCGATCGTCCCATTCTCCCTCTCCTCTCCTCGTCAGCCACCAACCAGCACCACCCTCTCCCCTTCGTCGCTGTGATCGCCGTCTTGGACCGTCGATCACCGCCGCCGCTTGCGCCGCCGCGAAACCAGCTCGGTCCGCCCATTCTCCCACCTGTTCAACCACTAATTGGAGCTTAGGAATTAGGTGAGTAATTACCCTAAACCCTAATTAGGCCATTATGCATTTCTAGATAGGTTTAGGTTTAATTTAGGAGTTAATTAGAGTGACTTAAGGTTGATTAATGGGTTGTTGATTAGAGGTTGATTTGGTGATGATTTGGGAGCCTAATGAGGTATTTTGAGGATGATTTATTGGCCTAGGCGGGCCTGTTTAGTGGTTGTCCTTGTTGGATTAAATTGGACTAAGTTCGGGATAAATTGGGCTTAATCGTGAAATTACCGTGAATGTCTTGTATTGTACTTGCGTTGGCTGATTTGTGTTGATTCTATATTGGTGTTGTGATGCCATGTTATGCATCCTTATGTGGCCGAGAATTGAGGGATATGCTGGTCCTTAAGTGTGCGCATTTATATTGATTCAATCGCATGAATTCGGGTGCCAAATTACATGTCATGGCTGAATTGTGCTAATATGATTAATTGGACATGTTAATGTGGCATATTGAGCGTGTTACGGCATTAATTGATTGTTGACACCTAAAATTTGATGATCCAGTTAGTCGTTCGTTGCATAAAAAATTAGGGATCGATCCCAGTCCCTAGACTAAAAAATTAGTTAAATTGCACATAAATTAGGAACATTTGAATTAGTATTTAGGGTCATATAGTTGCATTTGCATTGGAGTGCGGCGGATGGACTTGAGTGAATGATTCTGAACTTAACCGAACTAAGCCTGCAGGGGCCGAAATCATGTGTATCAAGTTAGGAAAATTTGATGAAAATTTGAAGCGATAAAGCTAGACATTATTAAGATTTTGGTCATATAGCAAATAAGAAAGAAGCAATTGGCATAATTCCTGTGATATTTGTGAGAGCAATATTTAGTCAACAAAAGGAATATTTGATTGAAAAGAAAGAGGAAAGAAAATATGCATGCGTCCAAAGATTTGTTGGTGAAAAAAAAGTACATAAAAGGCGGAGGGGGGCTTCACTTCAAGAGGGGGGCCAAAAAAAAAATCGTGAGTGAGGAGCTTCGAAGATTCACGGCCACAGTTCTGCGAAGAGTTCGTAAAAAGGTGGCTTTGAGAAAGAAAAGTGCATGAATTGGCCATGAAGAAGCAAAACCAGAGAATTGTTGGTGGTGCAAATGGAGAATTGCCGCGCATCCACGGTTTTGACGTTGCTGCTGCCCTCTTCCTACTTGGGGTCGTGTTCAGCCACTATCACGTCTCCGACAATTGCACCATCAGCAGCTCTTTGACCAAGCTGTGGCTTCCTTCTAAATCGGGTCCCTGTGGTTCGACACCTTCATGGTTTCAACACCCCCGGCGAACACTGCATTAGCGGGAATTCAACCAGAAATATCCTGAACCTTCTTGCACCGAGAGCTTCCAGATTTTCGTCTGTTTCGCAGAATCATTCAAGGTGTTATGGTGAGCAAACCAAGCCATTGACTGGTGGGAACTTCCTGTGTCGATCCATGAATCAAGCTGTGACCAAGAAACTCCTAAATCGTGATCCATCGCCAATCCACCCCGACCAGCGCTCCTACTATCACGTCACCCTTGCGGCCGACCCTGTGGTCATAAATCAGTCCATCGTCCCGCTTGTGATTCTATTTTGCTGGTCACGAGCCTAAATTCCTAACGATCCGCAAGCGACTCGTCATCGTCGTCCACCGCCGTCGTCCCCATTGTCAATCCGTCCGCCACCGATCGCGCCACCATCTGCTGGTCCAAACTCGGAAAGAAAATATTCAAATTAGGTAAGAATCTTCATTAATTCGATTTTCGTATATTTTGTTGCCTAATTTGTGAAATTGTAATATTGTTTGAATCTTCGAATATTATTCATATCTATGAAATCCTCAGGTAGATTTAAATTAGGAATTATTTCCTAATTTCATAACATGCTATGGTTGTCAATTCGATCTCTTGCCCAAGATGCGATTTGCGATTGCGCGAAAAATCATCAATTTGATCTCCCGTCCGAGATACGATTTGCAATTGCGTTGAAAATTGGCGAATCCGATCCTCATGCTTGAGATGTGATTTGTCAATTTATTTTCCAAATTTGAATGGATATGGATGATATCTTGGGTGATTGGATGCTATCTTTGGCTTTGGTTTGAATCTTTGTTTTGATTTGATTTGAAAATCCCAAAAAGAATGATGCATGTTTAGGATAGGTTTAGGATAACTTTCTTTAAATAAGTCGATAGGATAACATTTTCATTTAAATTAGGAATTAGAGCAATTTATTTCCTAGTTTAATTTAGATAATATCCTGATCTCGATGGTTTGTTTTGGGGTGATTTTGATTTCGAATTATCATAAAAAAATACCCAAAAGAAGTCACTTTAGCATAGGTTAAATTACGTTTTCTAGAATTGATTGCATGTTAATTTAGGCATTTTTTAATTCCGAATTTCATTGGAAAAATACGCCCGTCATTAGAATTAGGTCAGTCGTTGCATGACATATAGTTTGCATGGTAGGTTGCATTAATCGCATGTCATTTTTTGCACGTCATTGCATATAGGTTAATTTGCATTTTAATAAAACGTAAACCCTAAAAAACATCTTGAGTGTCTTACTTTGTTAATTAGAAATCATAGTAGGAATATCTGTATGATTTTCTACTAACAATGCAGATGTTTGTATTGCTCTAAGGTACGTCATTCTCCTAATCTTGTAATTTATTTATTACTTTCTTGGGTGTTAAATTGGTGGTTTGCGCACCCGTATGAACACCTTATATGTTAGTGATTAGGTAATAAAATGGATTCAAACTGCTTGCATGGGCATTTTTTGAAAAGAAAAGGTACTGAAAGGGTGTTAGACTAGATCTAGCGTAACCAAGTCCCCGAGCTTAGAATCTCTGGTTCGTAGGAATAAAATATATCTCCCTATATTTTATTTAGGTTTTTAATCAACCTACCATAAATAGATTAGTGGGGACTCAAAGCATGAAAGCTTTTGCATATTAAAAACTTAAACCCTAAGTTATAAATTGGTAGGGCTTGGGAGGGTCCGAGTTAGGCTTAGTCTTAATAATCCATTAGCTTGAGAAATTTTAGGTTGCGACATTGATCATATTGTGGCTGAATTGGGTCGTCGGATTAATTGGACAAGTTAGTTTGTGGCATTGAGCATGTTGGGATGCACATTGAATTGGCATTGATTGAGTATGTGCCTATGTGATATTAAATGCTCAATGTGTATTGCGTTATTGCCCGAGTGCTGGACTGCATGGCTACGCATTTTGCATGCTGAACATAGGTTTGATACGAAAATTATGTGAGTATGTGTGCCTGACATGAGCATGTGATCACCTAATCGCCCTGATGCATTTTACGAGGGGTTCAAATAAAAACCGGTGTATGTGTACGTGTGATCACATAAAATCCTGGTGTGTTTTACGCGGGGTATTGAACTCGTCCTAATGCGTTTTACGCGAGACAATGCCCGAATTACCGGAAGACGGCCAACTTGATGTGTTTTACGCGGGTTCGGTCCTTATATGGAGATCGGTGTTGTGCCTGATGTGTTTTACGAGAGCTAGAGACACTAGGCCTGGTGCGTTTTACGTGGACCAAGAAGTGTTGGATATTGATAAACCTGATGCGTTTTACGCGGGTCAAATTATAAATGAGAAATTGATAGTGTGTAAGTGTGCATTATTGAGCCAGATCATGGACATTGACATATTGACGGCATATATGTGCAAGAGTGCATTGGCAGGTGTGCAAGCATGTGCATATCGGTGAACCGTACATGATACAAACATCAAGGAGCATGAGCATATGTATGGTGTACGTGTGACTAAGCATGTTCGCGTATGTGCTATTATTGTGATTATTATATGCCTAACCTACAGGGTCATTTGTGTGATCGATCTGGGCCCGAGGGCCTAGGTCACATGAGTGTTGTACTGGTTTGTGTCATGTGTTTGTCCGTTAGAAGGTTCATGTTAGCCTAGTTTAGGTTTAGGGGGTTTACTCGTTGAGATTCGTTCTTATGGTTGTTAAAACTAAAACTTTTCAGACCCCCGGCCTTGAGGATGTCTGAAGTTCCTATCTATTTTAGGATCCCATCCCAGATAGACCGGAAGGTGATCGAGTACCCCGCAGGGAACGGGGATACGTATATTAGGCATTTTACCACCGTATGGGTCGATGTGGGCAAGCAGCACTTCCAGGCCCACGAATACATAGGTTGATGCTTTAGAGACTACTCTAGGACTTACGGGTCCCTTAGGATCTTTGATGTCCCGTTTAACGAGCTAGGTGAGATAGACCTTTAGTGTGCCGATGGAGATTTGGTGAGCCCAGAAGCTTCGTTCGGAGAGGATTCTGATGATGGGCCTATTATCTGGGAGGTTGACGACCTAGACCCGATGGATGAGGAGCCGGTAGACTGGAATTCCGACCCAGAACCTATGGATTCGGATGGCGAGCCAGAGCCGATGGAGCAGGACCCCGAGCTGGAGGAGGCCAATTCAGAGGTCGAGTCCGAGCTGGATTCCATAGACTCCGACGACGAGTCGTTTGACAGCTCTTCCGAATCCTCGGGATCCGACCCGGACTGGGTACCTTAGGATTTAGTCGTGACCCTAGTCTGCTTGGGCCGATACCTTTTTGACCCGGAGTCATTCTTTAGTTAGTAGTCTAACCACCCGAGCCACTTGCCCCTTTTCGTCGTTAGTGGCCGTTGACCCGCTTTTGAGATGTATGTGTTTTTGTTGTATCGGATATTGTATTCTCCATGTTTAATGCAAGTGTATAGTGTTTATCTTGTTGTTGTGTTGCTATCCTTGGTCTCGTATTTTAAATTATACGGGTGTTTATGTTGCTTCCGCATGTGTTTAATTCTCTGTTTGGGTTTTTTGAGTTGGCGACTTGTCTTGGGACATCGCACAAATTCGACCGTTGAGGGGTTGTCGCACGTCGTAGGGTTTGGGGCGTGACACCAACCTTTGTTGCCTTGCAACCAACACAAATGAAAATTTAATCCGGCTATATATGCAATGTGGCCAGCAAAAATACGTTCTATATACAATATAGCTAGCACATTAGACATCGTTCACTAAATGCCTCCACCACAACAATCTATAAGAAAACAATTCTTAAAAGAAAAGGCAACTAGAACACCAAAAGCTATGACAACACGAAACAAAGTTCACAGAACCAAATCCTCTTCCCTGACTAAAGCATATCCTATGCTAAAAAAACAGTATTAAAGCACCAAGCAAATAAGGCTGTAAAACTGTGTAAAGATTTCAAGCTTACACAGTCAATTCCCTAACTGTAAAGAGACCACATGACAAAACTCGGGTATACATGCTACATGGCTAGCACAAAAACGTTATGTATATAATATAGCTAGCGCATCAGACATCGTTCGCTATATGCCTCAACCACAACAATCCATAAGAAGACAATTCTTAAAAAGAAAACACAACCGAAGCATCAAAAGCTATGACAACACTAAACAAAGTTCATAGAATCAAATCCTCTTCCTTGACCAAAGCACATCCTATGCTCAAAAAATAATGTTAAAGCACCAAGCAACTGAGGTTGTAAAACCGTGTGGAGATTTCAAGTTTACATAGTTAATCACCTAACTGTAGAGAGACCACATATATGACAAAATCCGGGTATATATGCAATGTGGCCAATGCAAAAACGTTATGTATACAATATAGCTAGCGCATTATACATCGTTTGCTAAATGCCTTCACCACATCAATCCATAATAAAACAATTCTTAAAAAGAAAACACAACTAGAATGCCAAAAGCTATGACAACACGAAACAAAGTTCACATAACCAAATTCTCTTCCTTGACCAAAGCACGTTCCATGCTAAAAAAATAGTGTTAAAGCACCGAGCAACTAAGGCTGTAAAACCATGTGAAGATTTTAAGCTTACACAGTTAATCACCAAACTGTAGAGAGACCACATGACAAAATCAGGGAATATATGCAACATGGCCAGCACAAAAACGTTATGTGTACAATATAGCTAGCGCATCATACATCGTTCGCTAAATGCCTGCATCACATCAATCCATAATAAGACAATTCTTAAAAAGAAAACACAACTAGAACGTCAAAAGCTATGACAACACGAAACAAAGTTCACATAACCAAATTCTCTTCCTTGACCAAAGCACATTCCATTCTCAAAAAACAGTATTAAAGCACTGAGCAACTAAGGCTGTAAAACTGTGTGAAGATTTTAAGCTTACACAGTTAATCACCAAACTGTAGAGAGACCACATGACAAAATCAGGGAATATATGCAACATGGCCAGTACAAAAACGTTATGTGTACAATATAGCTAGCGCATCATACATCGTTCGCTAAATGCCTGCACCACATCAATCCATAATAAGACAATTCTTAAAAAGAAAACACAACTAGAACGTCAAAAGCCATGATAACACGAAACAAAGTTCACAGAACCAAATCCTCTTCCCTGACCAAAGCACATCCTGTGCTCAAAAAATGGTTTTAAAGCACTGAGCAACTAAGGCTATAAAATTAGGTGAATATTTCAAGTTTACACAATCAATCACCAAACTGTAGAGAGACCACATGACAAAGCCTTCTAAACTCATAGCTCGTGAGACCACATGAATATTTCAAGTTTGTCCCCTGGACTAGAACATGCGCCGACGAGAAGTGACTTCGTAATCAGCAACATTGGTTTCGAGCCAGAGGCCACTATATCTTATATTGACTATGTTGGAAAAAAAAGAAGAAGAATAAGAGGAAGAGAAGAATACACATATTGGGGAAAAATACGTAATATTGTTTGTTGTAACAAGAAAATTTATCGAGAATGCAACAACAAAATAAACAAGAATTGGAGGTGAGGTATGGCTAGCCGAATCTTCTTAAGACGATAAGTTCCTACCAACGGTGCTAAGCAGCTTCACGAACTTCATCTCCCAAGAGACAACACCTCAAACCTGTTGGTATTAGTATCATACGAACAAGACTCTATTGAATACTTCTTGAAACCGGCACACTTAGAGAATACTTGAAGAGAGGAAATATTGGTGATTTTTGCTTCTTGTGGGAATGCTTCTTATAAGAATGAAGATTTTGAATTCTATTTATAGAATTTTTGAATCATGTACAGAAACGTACATAAATCACGAAATAAATAGATTCAAGAATCTAGTAGATACATGAATTAAATAGATATAAAAATCCAAGAAATACATTAATCAAGAATTAAGTAGATACACGAATCTAAGAAATACATGAACACGAGAAATACATGAATTCATGAGATACGTAAATGGAAACAACGTATCTCATTTTGCTCGCATTCGTTGATCCATTAACCCACCATAAATATAACAATCCCCCATATTAATGGATCAACAAAATATTTTGACTCGAGGAATTCTAAATGTCGCTTTGAACCTTCTTTAGTGAAAGCCTATCGGATATACTTAACCGGTCAGTGGACTAGGCCTTGAACCGCTAGTTTTTGGTGTAAGCTCAAACAATAGACCTCACGCAGAGTATCTCCGAATCAAGATTGGTTCTCAATTGTGTTCATTCTTTCGGCCACGAACCTCTCAGGATTCATGCGTGCTTTAGAAAATCCAGCCTTTAAAGATTTTCATAAAATCGGCCAGCTCCATGCATATAGGTGCATTCCCTTGAAAGGCATCCTGCCATACCTCACTAGGATGTTGAAATCCAAGTTATAGGAATCATTAAACGCATAGTGTACTCTTAAAACGCTATAGAAAGCACTGTTGCATCGTAGGAATGGGAGACAATGCTCACACTAGAGTTTCCAAAATTTGCGTTGTCTTATTGAACCTAATCTATGGGATCTCTAATCGCTAGGTTAGGTTTCTACCCTGGAACCTCTTTATTGGGTTAAGGCTTTTAACCACATTCCTCTCAATGCATAGTTTATCTGCTCTCTTAACAAACCTTTTGTCAGCGGATCCGCAATTTTTTCCTTTGACTTCACAAAGTCCAAAGAAATTATTCCATTTGAGAGCAATTGCCTTATGGTATTATGTCTACGACGAATATGTCTAGACTTACAATTGTATATTATGTTTTGTGCCCTTGCAATTGCTGCTTGATTGTCACAGTGAATGCAAATCGGAGGCACGAGTTTTGGCCACAACGGAACATCCTCTAAAAATTGCCGAAGCCACTCTGCTTCTTCAGCAGCTTTATCCAAAACAACAAATTCTGATTCCATTGTGGAGTGTGCTATCAGAGTTTGCTTTGAGGATTTCCATGATACTGCGGCACCTCCTAGTGTGAAGACATATCTGCTAGTCGATTTTGATTCATCGGAATCCGAAATTTAGTTGGCATCACAATAGCCTTCTAAAATAGCTGGATATTTGCCATATTGTAGAACATAGTCTTTAGTTCTTTGCAAATAGTCTAATACTCTCAAAAACGCATTCCAATGCTCATGACCAGGATTACTTGTGTAGTGGCTCAGTTTCCCTACTGAGTACGCAATATCTAGTCAAGCGCAGTTCATGATGTACATGATATTGCCAATCATTTGAGAATACTCTAGCTGTTTGATACTATTTCCAGTATTCTTTTTTAAAGTTAGGTGTAGAAGAAAAGGATTACCCACATCTTTAATGCCAAATCCTTTAAATCTCTCGAGTACCTTTTCAATGTAATGAGATTGTGTTAAACCTGGACCATCAGAATTCCTTAGAATTTTGATGCCGAGTATAACATTCGTAACACCTAAATCTTTCATCTCAAAGTTCTTCTTGAGAACCCTCTTGGTGATTTTGATAACCTCGGCATTATTTCCAAAAATCAGCAAGTTATCAACATATAGACAAATAAGCACATATCCAACTAAAGTAGATTTAGTGTACACCCATTTGTCACACTCATTTATTTTATAGCCATTTTGAATTATCACATGGTCAAATTTCTCATGCCATTGTTTAGGATCTTGTTTAAGTCTATACAATGATTTGACAAGTTTACACACTTTATGTTCTTGTCCTTTAATCTTGAATCCTTCTGGTTGTTCCATATAAATCTCCTCGTCGAGATCACCGCTTAAGAATGCAGTTTTCACATCCATTTGATGTACTTGCAGATTGTGTAATGATGCTATAACAATTAGCATTCTAACTTATGTTATTCTTGTTACAGGTGAGTAAGTATCAAAGTAGTCTAGACCTTCTTTTTAGGCAAAAGGACACTATAAGTGCTACAACTTATGTACGGTGCTCACTTTGGTGCCGTAACTTTTTTTCGAATCACTTTGATGTCAAGTTGGAGGAAAAACGATTACTTAAGTGTCATAAGTTTTTTTTTGGATCGCTTTAGTGCTAAATTTTTTGAAAAACGATCATTTAAGTGTTAAAATTTTTTAAAAACGATCATTTAAGTGCTAAAATTTTTTAAAAACGATCACTTAAGTGCCAATCTCCGGCGAGCCTTTGACGAGCCACGTCAGCTTTAAAAATTAATAAAAAAAATGCCACATCGGATTTCCGGCGAAAAATTGTGTACGGCACTGGAGTTGACACTTAAGTGATCGTTTTTCAAACATTTTAGCACTTAAGTGATCGTTTTTCAAAAATTTTAGCACTAAAGTGATCCAAAAAAAAGTTATGGCACCAAAGTGAGTGCCATACACAAGTTATGTCACTTGTAGTGTTCTTTTGCCCTTCTTTTTGTCTAAACCCTTTGGCAACAAGCCGTGCTTTATACTTATCTATGGAACCATCAGCTTTACGCTTTCTTTTGAAGATCCATTTACATCCAATTGGTTTATTTCTCGATAGAAGATCAACAAATTCCCAAGTGTGATGACTTAGGGTAGAATTCATCTCATTGTCAACAGCTTCTTTCTAGTGAGGAGCATCTGGAGTTGACATTGCCTTTTGAAATCTTTGAGGCTCACCTTCTAACATGTATGGTAGAAAGTCGGGTCCAAAAGATTTTTCAATCCGCGACCTCTTGCTTCTTTGAAGTTCGGCTTCTTTCGCTTGAATTTCATCATTCTCAAATTCCGATTTTCTAGATCTTTTTTGAGAAGGTTTACCTTAAATTCCTTTCGTAGGATATATATCCTCAAAGAATTCGATATCCCTTGATTCTAGGATAGTGTTGGCATGGATTTCCACATTCTCAGATTTGTGAACCAAGAATCTATATGCATTGCTATTTTGAGCATAACCGATGAATATGCAATCCATCGTTTTCAGCCCCAACTGAGGTTGTTTTAGAGGAGGAATTGCCACTTTGGCTAGGCACCCCTACACTTTCAAGAAATTGTAGGATGGTAACCTTCTATTTCATAACTCATATGGAGTCTTACCTATCTTTTTATGGGGTACTTTATTAAGAATAAAGTTTGCAGTTAAAACTGCTTCCCCCCACAAGTTTTGAGATAAACCCAAACTCAAGAGCACGGCGTTAACAATTTCCTTTAGAGTTCTCTTCTTCCGTTCAGCAACTCCATTTTGCTGTGGAGCGTAAGGTGCAGTTGTTTGGATATTATTCCTAAATTAGCACACCACTCTTTTAGATTGGAAGAACTATATTCTCTTTCTCTGTCAAACCTAAGTACTTTGATTCGTCTATCAAGATGGTTCTCAACCTCATTCTTATACTTGATAAACATACTCATAGCCTCATCTTTGCTAGTTAACAGATAAACATAGCAAAATCAAGTACAATTATCTATAAAAGTGATGAAGTATTTCTTTCCACCTCTCCTTTCTACAAACTTTTAATCACATAGATCACTATGGATTAACTGTAGAGGTTCACTCGATCTTTCAACAGATTTTAAAGATTTCTTAGCAAACTTAGCCTCAACAAAAGTCTCACACTTGTAATGGGCATCCAACTCAAACTTTGGAATTAGCCCCAAGTTTGCTAATTTTTTCATTGTATCATAGTTTACGTGTCCTAATCTACATGCCATAGATAAGGAGACACAACAGTGTAAACTGAAAAATTTTCTTTATTACTAGCTTTTAGGTACAAGAATTTCGAGTTTACATCAATGACAGCCATATTGGCCTTGAACAGGTCATTGTATAAATACCCTTTCCCCACATACATCCCTCCTTTGGAAAGAACAAACTTTTCTGATTCAAATACAATTTTGAAACCTTCTTAACAAGTATAGGGCCAGAAATGAGATTCCTTCGAATCTCCGGTACATGCAGCACATTGAGGAAGGTGACTTCTTTGTTAGAGGTGAACTTCAAGATCATCTTTCCTCTCCTGGCAATATTTGCTATTGTAGAGTTAGCCACATAGAGCTTCTCTTCATCTTCAGCCTTCCCATAGGATGAGAACAAATGTTTATCCACACAAATGCGATTTGTAGCACCCGTGTCCAACCGCCAATCAGTATTGTTTGACACCAAGGATACCTCAGACATCACCATAGCAATTAGTCTCTTAGCATCTTCTTGCTCTGTTAGATGCAGCTGCTTGACTACACCACCACCCTTGCCTTTGTTTGGGCGCTTTTTGTAACCCTTAGCCTGATGGCCAGGCTTACTACAAACAAAGCATATCTCTTGAAATTTCTGGGACTGTTCCTTTTGCTTGCCTTTACCTAGTAAGGGCTTTTTCCTCTTCCTATCTTGATTGGAATTGGAAAGCTCCACAGTGTTGGCCTTCGGTTCCATAGGAGTGTTTGTATTCCTTCTATTGTCCTCCTCAATTCTTACGCGTAGAATGAGATCTTCAAGGCTCATCTCTTTCCATTTGTGCTTCAAATAATTCTTGAAGTTTGACTAGTTCGGAGGCAACTTTTCAATAATAGCTGCCACTTGGAATGATTCGCTAAGGTTCATTCCCTCAGCAAAGATGTTGTTTAGAATTATTTGCAATTCCTGAACCTGGTTCATAACAGATTTAGAATTCACCATTTTGAATTCCAAGAATTTGGCAACCACGAATTTCTTGGTGTCTGCGTCCTCAGTTTTGTATTTCTTTTCTAAGGACTCCCATAATTGTTTAGCACTTTCAATGTTACAATAAACATTATACAATGAATTCACCAAACTGTTAAGAATAGTTTCGGCATAAGAAGTCTCCATGCTTCCAAGCCTCCAACTCCCCGAGGGTCGTGACATCTTGCTCATTTGGACTAATAATCGGGCACACCTCCGATAAATACTTGGCCAGATTCAGAGTGGTCAAATAGAAGAACATTTTCTTCTGCCACTGCTTAAAGCCTACACCGGTGAATATTTCTGGTTTCTCATTCGGTATTAGTGGAGGTGGTATCATCAAACTAGGCAAAGCCTGTTGAATCATCCCACCCGAAATTGGACCATACGCCATTTGGCTTGTACTATTTGGAAAAACAGTTCTGAAAACATTAGTCAAGTGACTCGTACCCACACCACCATGGATGGTTTCAGCCCGAAGGCTTGCAGCATTCGCTGCTAAAACACTAGGCAACAAGGTTTGAACCTCTTCAGTTGAAATGACCATAAGAACGTCTCCAAGAATATTTTGGACATCATTGTTATCAACCATCTTGAATTTCTGATAAAAACAACAAACAGTGAGAACTCTTATCGTCTTAAGATTGTTGGAAAAAAAAGAAGAATAAAAAGAAGAGGAGAAGAATACATGTATTGGGCAAAAATACGTAACACTGTTTGTTATCATCAGAAAATTTATCGAGAATGCGACAACAAAATAAACAAGAATTGGAGGTGAGGTACGGCTAGCCGAATCTCCTTAAGACGATAAGTTCCTACCAACGGTGCTAAGCAGCTTCACGAACTTCGTCTCCCAAGATACAACACCTCGAACCTATTGGTATTAGCACTATACGAACAAGACTCTGTCGAACACTTCTTGAAACCGGCACACTTAGAGAATACTTGAAGAGAGGAAATACTGGTGATTTTTGCTTCTTGTCGGAATGCTTCTTCTCGAAATGAAGATTTTGAATTCTATTTATAGAATTTTTGAATTCATGTACAGAAATGTACATGAATCATGAAATAAATAGATTCAAGAATCTAGTAGATACATAAATTAAATAGATACAAAAATCCAAGAAATACATTAATCAAGAATTAAGTAGATACACAAATCCAAGAAATACATGAACATGAGAAATACATGAATTCATGAGATACGTGAATGGAAGCAACGTATTTCGTTTTGCTCACATTCATTGATCCATTAACCCACCATAAATACAACAATCGGAATGAGATATCCTCGCGTCGATTTTGTTATGCCAAACTAAGCCAGGTACATAATGAGATAGTGAGACCTCGACTGGAAGTGAAAAAAAAAAAGAAATGAACAGATATGTTTCAATGCGTTTACTCTGCTGCAGCTAACATTTTTGTTCTTAAGCCCGTGAACACCCCAAATCTAAGTCAAGCGGCCAAAAGTAAAACTGCCTATGCAAGCATGATTCTTCCTCAAGAAGTCTATTGTGGAAGGGCCTATGAGCAAGAGAGTCAAATCTGGGAAAAAGAAAGTCCCATCCACAGTCTCCTAAATTTAAGAACTAGGAAAAGGAAAATGTAGAGCACTAGTCCCAAAAGCACCTCATTTCCACGCTCAGCCAATGAAAGCATCCAATAAAATGGCACAATACAAAATCCAATCATGTTTCCATGTCATCCATCACTTAAGCACCCAATCATCCTCGAGGGTATAATCATATCTTTCAACCTTAATCAATATCACCATAGTTAAGGAACCTAAGAATCCGAAATATCAATATGCCCAGAAAAGCTAAAGGAGATGCGTGGATGCCTTCTCACCCGCAAAACCTCACTAAAAACCTTCATAATGCAAAATCTAACGACTCCTGCTTTCCTGAAAGTTGCTGCAGGGACATATAAAACACCTCCACTAAGTATTTCACCCATTAAGCTATTGTAAGGGACAATGCAATAGTGGCCTTTGGGACGAAGAAAGCAGTATCCTGGGGCAACAAACACATTGAATAAGGAAGACCCAGTCAGGAGGATCAAATCAAATCGAATGAAAAAGCAAACATGAGTCCCTAAATATATAACTGGAAAGCAGAAAGCCTTTGCGGCCGATATAAAATTTTTCATGGCAGGACCAGTAGGAAGGTGTATGCGAAAAGGAAGGTGTATTGTGGAACGCTTTGGAAAATTTCCAAGCTTTTGCTAAATGTATGCGGCTGTACTAACGGTTTCTAGGCATTAAAATAGGTAACTTGTCACTGGTGTTGGGCCCCTGAGATTTCTTTCCACTAATAGCGAAGTACTGCCACAAACTTGCCAGCTTATCCACCACTTTTATTCTGATAAGGGCAAGTTATTAGTGGGGGCAAACACCAACAAAATCGTGACGCCTACAGAGATTACTAAAAGCTGTACATATCATCCTATTATGTATCTAAAATGTGTCCCAACTGGTACAACTGTATCCTTGTATAGTGTTGTCTGTCCACTGGGTTACGACTGAAATTCAGTATGTATCTGTAAAAGAATGTAAAAAAGGAGAATATCTCACAGCCTGCCAAGGTCTAGTTATTATGTGTTACTTTTGAGGAGGTGTTCTGGAGAACTCTAAAGTCAGCTGAGCAATCTTCCGCGGACACCTAATAAAGTTCGTAGCTGAAATCAATGCTAGTATGGACAGTCACTCTTGAATCCAATTCCCTTGGTGCAGGGTATTGATAATGTTTAATAGTAGCTAATCAAGGCACAGGAAACTTTGGAATAATGAGCAGTCAATGGCCAGCAGATGCAGGACTCCGTACATATATGATAGATTTATCAATTTGATATTACTGACAGCGTCCACCACCAAGGGACGTGCGTCACAGGGAAATAGGGGGGAACTTTTGTTGCCTCCACCAATGGATCCTACCACCAGAAAGCATGAAGAGATACTCTCCAACTTAATGGCCAGTTTTTTTATTCAAGAAACAGCTGTGCAATTCCACTTTGTTGGCACTGAATATGTACCATTCGTTCAACTACAGTCTCCAACAGTCGGAAAAAAAAATAATTAAGCAAAAGAGAAGGAAATGCTAATCAGTTGGTCCTTGTGTCAGAATTTGGGGAGCAATTAAACATTTTCCTCGACATACAAAAAATAGAAAAGCTGAAGATCTCAAAAGGACCAGCTTTCAGTAAAAAATCAAGCAAGCTACTATTTCATAAAATTTTCCTGGCAATTGTCTACAACATATGAAGCAAATTCATATTGCCAGCAGGCCATCACCTTTGACATTATTAGTGTCACACTTGTACGGTTCCACCTTCGGTTCGAACGGCTAATATCAGTGTTAATTCGGACGAATGTAAAAATAGGTGAGAAATAGGCAGACAAAGCTTGCTTTCTACATATAGAGATACGACAATACAAGGCATCGTCATGCATGCCGTACACTCCGAACAACATAGGAGTTCATCTAGGCACATCATCTGTGCCAATATCAGCATCATATCAGGAACCATTCTTTGCCATTTTCTTAATTTTCCCCTTCCTCATTAGAGGTTCCAATCAATTGGTTCTCTTTTAACAAACATCCACTATTTGCAATACATCAGGGGAAAAAAATCCACTCACAATATATCTACAGTGAGTTTTTATCAGTTTCTGCCAAAATAATTCGCCTGCCTATAAAGGTTCCGCGAGTATGTGATAAATGCACAGAAAATATAGCAACCTCCACTAATTCAAGTACTGTTAGTCCATAATCAAACCCAACATCTTAAAAGCCCTGAAAAATATCGTCCAACTTTTCAATACTCATCAAGTACATATTGCATATAAACCTTCTTGCTTGCATTGTCGCACTAGTTCTAGCAAGTCACCTGGCCATGATCTTGGACCACACCTCCATTACATTGTTCTACAGCACGAAAAGTTAACTTTATTGAGAGGACGTCAATCATATACCACCAACTCTGTCCCAGTCATCAATCCATCGTCACTTCTTTGGATCGTTCCAGGTTCTACCAACTAACCAAATAGGAACATTTGAGACCGAAACTTTGCAAGGCCCTGTTTTTGGAAGATGCTAGACCAAAAACGGAGCTAACATGTGAATGAGGACTCAATATTCTTTGAGAGGGTATTTCTGAATGAATTGCAACCCTCTTAACCTCAGTATCATTGGTCGAAGGAGAGAACTTGAAGTCATCGGTAGATTTCAAGAGCAACCATCTGCAAAAGGGTCATGGTGTGATACTACATAGTGTGCATCTCTAACTACGCGGCTATAGATAAATGCACCCCTTTGTGAAAGACCTCATAGATTCTTCTCTTCTGGTACCAGAGACATCCATCGGTTGTATAGAGAGCCCTTGATGAAGCACCATCTAATGGCAGGAAAGCTTAACAGCTCAACATCTGTTTATCATAACTCCATTATCTTTAAGCGCGCTTTCTTCTAATTCCAGTCATTCTCCTCTAATGATTAGGAGAGGACACGGGCCAACTTGAAGATGAAATATTCATGGGTGTGATTAAAATATGAGGCCACTTCTAATTGAGACTAACCCCAAGTTCCTTCCCTTTGGACATTCCTCTTTCATGTTGACGATGATGAAGCCTAGCAAGATGGAACACCAAGCTGTCCACATATAAAGCTGTAAACTAGATTAAGCCATTATGCAGAAACCAGAAGATATGGGATTTTAAGGAAGTAAAAAAAAGACGACAAATTGTAATGATATTCTTTTCTATTTTTCTTTTTTCGCTTAGTACTATAATTTCTTTTCGATTTGCATTGGGAGGAGCATATAAAGTGGATGAGGCGTATAGAAGGAATACGGAGTAGATAATTTATTAGACTAAAAGGAGCCAAAAAAAATAATAAATCTAGCGGAAAAGTATTCTGAGGCTTCACTAAATATACACCATAGCTTAACAAGCAATAAATACTTATCATCCTGAGATACTCAAAAAAATATTTTGCCTCTGAAAGTAGTGAACTCAACTGCCCCCATGAAAATATCATGCTCAAAGCAAGCATGTGATCATTCAAGCGAGCACATGATCATTTGAAGTCTGTTACATATGGTCACGTATGATTGAAATATGCCATTCTAGATGTCCAATTCTGAGTTCATCTTTCGACCTGGGTCCTGATGAATATGATAATCATGCATATGCTAAGTTTTCATATAACAAAGCTTACAACTTTTTTGGGGGAAAGAACACCAGTAACCCCGAAAGGTTAATGAAAAAAAGATCCATATTCAATTCTTATTCTTTTATCTCTCAGTTCTTTGAGTCTTGGTAGAGGACAATAAGCAAAATGGGATCTATTGCATGACATATTGTAAACAGAGTGGGATGTTTCCAAAAGGACTCAAAATAATACTACGTGGGCCTAATAGAGGAACCACCTCAGAAGCAAAATCCTTTGACACAATCAACCAATGCAATCTTTGGGCACATGACCGCAAATGCCCTCTCTTTCCATGCTTTGCATGCATATCTCTCAGCGAGAGTTTCATCCCTTGCTAATAACAAGTGAGTCTCACCTGTACAGATGCTAATTTTGGCTACATGACACATAATTTTGCTGGTCTTTCGCAAAGCTCGCACACAAGTTATACCAAATATGGCCCCACACATCTCACTTCCTCTAACAATACATAACGCAGAGCCTTTCCTTCACAAACCATATACCTCTTTCGCACCTAGTTTGTCCCAATCTCTGCAGGTAGGGAAATTGGTTTCCCTGCGACCAATCTATCCTACAATGACTCTTTACTAGTTTTTAATACCATAGGCCACCTTTTGTTTAATTATCATTAGAAACCAAGAAACGCTCAAGCTCTTTAGGAAATGAACTGGACATTCTCCTGCTTTTAGAGACATCAATTTATTTCCAGATGAGGCGGGTCATGTGTCGGCTCACCTATCTTGCTCCAACATACAAATAGATAGACGAGCGCTTATAGAAGAAAGACATTTCTTTGTATACGCCATACCCTTCGGCACTTGTCCGAACTTAAGGCCCAATTGGCTCCGCGCCATATGTAGGCACGTTCCATGTCAAGGCACCCAGTCTTTCCCCCTGTACATCTTTACATAGGTTCCCATGCCAAAAGGCATTCTCCCTCCGTTTCCCGATTCACGATTCTGTGGTGACTATAAAAGAGAATTCATCAAATCTCAATGTCCTATATATATGCTCAGTTGCATAGAAGCAAATGTAAGTTGATCGACAATACCATACCGTTGACTGGCAACAGCTCGCAGTTTTACATGTCACATCCACATAAATCGCATGGTTAATCTACACAAGGTATGAGATGTAATGAGAAGAAGGAACAGCTATCTAGCTTGAAGATTCAATAGCAAAAAACACAAATGGAACGTGCTGAAGCCACTGACGGAGCAACTATCGCGGTCATTTCTAAGTTTGGGTTTGAATTCAATCTCATCACCCAGTTTTTAGCACCAAACAATCGAACAAAGTCAGAAATCGGGTGAACAGCCGAGAAGATCCACTGATGATGACAACTCGTATGTAACCGAGTTGAAGCTGCGAATCAAGCAAAGCGATTCAAACAGCATTTGGCACGGAGACTCGGGTTTGAGCTCAGAGATACGCACACTATCTTCGAGAGAATCGCTTTTTTAGGGTGTACTTATTTTGGTGAAAGTGTTTTCCCAAAAAGTGTTTTCCCGATTTTTATCTGTTTAGTTTTCCAAAAATGATTTGATCAACGAAAAAGATTGTTGGAGGTTATGAGTTTGAGAGAAAAAATAGTGTTTTACTTAAAGTATTACACCAAAAGACGTCAAGTTTGGAACGCTCAACAGTGTTACCTCCAATGTAGGAAACCCTAGAGTTTATATGTAAGCTATTGGGCTCCAGCCCATATGGGCCCAAAATAATCATACTTTAAACCTATTGGGCTCGTATGTGAACATATTATTTGGACTATATTAATAATATGTTCACATACAAGCCCAATAGGTTTAAAGTATGGTTATTTTTGGTCTATATGGGTTGGAGCCCAATAGCTTACATATAAACTTTAGGGTTTCCCTACGCTGGAGGTAACACTGTTGAGCATTCCAAACTTGATGTCTCCTGGTGTAATACTTTAAGCAAAATACTATTTTCTCTCTCAAACCCATTTCAGTCAGCATAGATATCATGTTTTATTTTAGGAAAGTGAATTTCCTAATATAAGAAGGTGAAAACACTTTATGGAATTGCTCATCTTGAATTTATTAATATTTTTTATTTTCTTTCTAAGAAAGAAAACATTAATGTATTTTCTTTTCTTAATAAAAATAATTTGAGATAATTTAAAAATACACATTTTTTTGATAATTTTCACTCAAATTTTCCTCACCAAACAACTAAAAATACTTTCTAATTCCTTTTTAGGTTTTAGCCAAACACTGAAAAATGAACTCATTTTCCTGAAAAATGACTTCCTAAAAAGTATTTTCCAGAAACGGTAAATTTTCTGCGAAACAAACGCACCCTGAGATGACGAAGAGATCGAAGCCGTAACAAGAAACCTCCACGCGGAGGACGCCATTTTCGAGCTTGAAAGCGAGAAAACAAAAACGCGGGGTTCTTCGATTGAGCGGTGAAAGATAAAAGAAGTAGAAGATTACTTTGGAAAGGTGGGAAAAAGCGGAAGTCCCATGGGACGGTCGAGTAGGCAACATGAGCCGTTAGATGAAGGGGGAATTGTACGTCAGCCGTTGAATCGTATTAACTCCAACATAATATTACCGACTAAACCGGTTACAGACTTTGACAAAAAAAAGAAAACCCGCTACAAACGGAAAAATTACCAAAAAAACCATATACCTATTGTACAAAGGTCAATTCTGTTATAATTCTTTTAATTCGGTCAATTTTGGCCGATAATCGTTGACGTGAACAATCTTTTTGCATTTTTTTTGAATTTGTTTTTTTTTCCTTCTTTCTTCGCCGGTGGCGCGGGCCTCGGTGATGGCTCGCGACCAATAGCCACAAGCGAGGGTTGGCGATTTTAAAGACAAGCTGCTACAAATAAGAACTAGAAATCTACAATAAATTTTAATTATTTGCGATTTCTCAGGAAATATTACAAGTGATAGAAGAACACCCTAGAAAGGTAAAAATTAAAAGGGGGTGGCGCCATTTCCACTCATATTTTGATTAAGACACTCAATTTTTCAGCTAATTAACCGAAATACCCTCTCTCTTTAATTTATTATTTCTTTTTTCATCAAGCTAATCATCAAAATTGTTTTTATTTGTATCATCTCTCTCACTAGTTTTACAATACAAATACTGAATTACACCCAAAACGGGGGAAAAGTACAAAAAAAAGTCATAAACTTATTGTACTGGTACCAATTCAGCCATAAACTTTTTAATTTGATTAATTTAGTTCTAAACATTTTTACATTTGTACCAATTCAATCTATCTAACCAATTTAGGTTGGAAATTGCTGACGTGGACATCGGCTGTCCTCCGTGGCATAGTTGGCACTGACATGGACAATTAAAATAATATTTTAATGATTTTTTGAATTTTTTAAATAATTTTTTTCTTTTTTTTTCATCTCCCTTTTCTTTTTGTTGGTGCCAATGGCCAATCACCAGCCAGAGGCAAGGGTTGGCCTCACTGGGCTGTGCCTGGGCAAGGGTAAGCTCCGGCAAGGCCGACCCTTGCCTAGGCTAAGGCCTCGCTTAGGCATGGGTTGGCCTCGTCAAGCCTTGCTTGCAAGAGGGCGAGGCTCGGCGAGCCCTACTTGGGTGATGGTGAGCCTCACCAAGACCTAGGCAAGGGTCGGTCTCGCATCGGCGAGGCTGACCTTGGCCTAGGCGAGGCACGACAAGACCACCCTAGCCTAGGCGAGGGTCAGCCTCATCAAATCTGATGAGGGGGGCCTCGTCGGAGCCCAGCACGGCTAGCCCTTGCCGACCATGGCCCGTAGTCGACGACTAGCCACCGACACCAACAAAAAGAAAAGGGAAAGAAAGGGCAAGGAAAACAAAATTCCATAAATCTTTTTAAAATATTCAAAAAATTATTTAAAATTATTAAAAAAATGTTCATGTCAGTGTCGGTCATGCCACCTAGGATGGCTAGTGTCAATGTCAACAATTTCCAGCCTAAATTGATCGGATGGACTGAATTGGTACCAATGTGAAAAAGTTTAGGACTAAATTAGTTTAATTGAAAAGTTTATGATTGAATTAACATCAATATAATAGGTTTATGACTTTTTTGGTACTTTTCCGCCCAAAAAGATATCCTCTTATCCTGCATCTTGTTAATCACTTTGCCTAGAAAAAGTTATTGATTTTGATTTATGGTCTCATATTTCTAATCACAAAAGCTGAAGATTAGAAATTTTTATTTATGGCAGCTTATGAACACACAAGTTTTAATGAAACTTTATTTCAAAGTTGAAAATTAAAAATCAATCTAGTTATCTAGCCTTGTGGGTGTTTTTCTGGAATAAGTTTGTAAATTTTTTAAGCTAATCATAATTTATTTTGTGCTTTCTCTTGAGCTTGTCACATTTTAATCTGAATTGTTAGATGGGGTTAAAAATCTAGTTTCGCCTTATTCACTTCTACATTTTGTGTATAATTTAGATTCATCATGCGTTTTTCTCAGTGTCGTCTTTTTTTTTTCTAAACTTGGCTAGGAGAATCATTTCTAGAGTATTGAAAATCTATGCCCAAATAATTGCTTTGCATTTGGAGCTCTTGATGATAATATTGCATATGATCAGTTTATTGACTTAACACACAAAGATAAAATTTATATATGACATTGACATGGCACATGGCATTAGTTAGTATGTCTTACATCCAATGAAAACCAACTCACAACCTTTTAAGGGATATGATAACAATTAGGGTCCGTTTATTTCGTTAAAAATGTCACATTTTCCTAAAAATATTTTCTTGAAAGTCATTTTGACAATATTTTCGTTGTTTGGCTGAAACTTGAAGATGAACAGAAAAATGTTTTTCATTATTTGATAAGGAAAATTTGTTTTAATTTTTCTAAAGAGACATGCGCTAACCATTCGATATCATCATTTTTTTTTTCGAGTGCTGATTACCTTGGCTCGAGTGTTGGGATTGGCCGTGGCCTCGGGGAACTTGGACCCGGCCACCATGATTCCCAAGCCGAAGTGCCGGGGTCTTGGTTGCATCTCGGACCCAACCGATAGGTATTTGAGCATGGGCATTGAGACCTAGGCCCGGCCTTTATGGACCCAGGCTACGGCGCCAATAAAAACACCATCTATTAGAAAGCATATAGAACAGGCAGTTCCCTTTTTTTTTTTGGTCGTGAAGTAGCTAGGCAGTTCTCATGGGCTACAAAATTTTGACAGAATGAACCTGCAATTGCAAGTAGGGACATGATTTTCGGGGCAACTTATGGTTTCGACAACAGTTAGTCGTAGCCCACGCAAACCTCTAGCTTTTCTTACTCCTCACAAATTATCTAGGAGGAAGGACCGGCCGTTTGCTAAAACCCGCGGACTGTGTAATGTGTGCATATAGAAATGAGAAGCCAGGGAAACAAAAGGATGCCGAAGAAAAGAGGAAGGGGTCATTTGGAGAGCTAAGTGAACAGGAAACCAAGGGAGAGAGCCGCGACACAAATTAGGAAACCCCTCGAGCCCGGACAAAGAAGAGGTTCGAGCTCTTGGCAACCTGAAGCGAGAGATCGAGGATCTGGAGGCGACCGAGCTGCTCCATTTTAACGAAGAAGTAGATGGGCTTTAGGCACTGGCGGAGCAGGAAGGCGAGGGAGAAAGGGAAGCCGAAGGTGACGTAGCGGAGGAGAGAGGCCTAAAAGATGGGGGGAGGAGCGAGTGAGGTGGGAGATCCAACTGCGGGGGAGCGAGCTGGAGGAGACCTAGAGCGGCAATCGCGTTGCTGTAGCTATAGTGGGCCTTTGATCAAATCGTCGGGCACCTGGCGGGGATGGACCGGCTGCGCCGGGTTAGTCCCGAAACTTTTGACGGACCGGTTGCGTCGGAGGGAGAGGTGATGGAATTGGAGGCGATACCGGAGGAGGAGGAGCCGTGGAGACGGAGAGACATGAGCAAGAAGGCGGAGAGAAAGGAAGGGGAAGGCGTGCCGCTACAAGGAACGAGGAGAGGAGAATGCTCTAGGACTGCGTGAGACGCGAGTTAAAGAAAATGATGTTTCCGTCTTGTCAGAAAGCGAAAGACATTGTCCGCTATTTTAAAGAAAACATTTTCTTTGACCAGTTTGTTTTCCTCACGCCAAATACCCGAAAATCCAGAAAACCTCTTCTTCGAAAACATTACGACGGAAACAAACATAGCCTACAGAGCATGGTATAAAGTTTAAATAGTCTCTGGAGTCATTCTCCCATCATTGAACATATATAGGCCAATCACAAATAAAGTCTGGTGTAATTTGCTACTGCTCAAGCAACTCTCGAGAACTAATCAGGCATGAAATTCTCGGAGCATCAAATAGACCTTCGGAGGGGAGATCCTAGTAGAGCCGCCTACAGAGCGTGAGTCCGTCTCCGATGGAAAGAAGACAGCACTCGACGCGCGGATCATTCGCCAGGAAGCTATTCAGCTCCCTGATGTGGCCCCTCCCGACCCTCAGATACTCCGCCATCTCGTCGTCTTCAGAGAGGGCGACCGCCCCGAACCACAGGGTGTTATCGAACCCGATCACTCCTCCGACCTTCACCAGCTTGAGCAGGATCTCGTGGTACTTGATGTAGTCCTCCTTGTTGGCGTCCACAAAGGCGAAATCAAAGGCCCCCACTTCTTCACCCTACGTACAATTATATCCACAAGTTTCTTTTTCGAGTTAAGTAGATCAAGCGAGGACCTCACTGCTCCAACGGATAGTCAAATGTCCGATACGTTCACAATTTTTCTCTGTTATAAATTACATGGTACGCTATTATTGATCGTCAACTATCCTATCGACATAGGCGGCCTCGTTATCAATAATTGAATGGTACTACATCGACCAAAGTATTTATCATTTTTGGACGGACTGACAACGTTACATGAGCCCACCGACCACCTCCAGTTTCGACAACATGATTTACCATGCACCATATGTCGAATAGTAATAATTTAAGACCAAGTGAACAAACTTCAAATTTTCCAAAAATATTCTATATTTTACATAGTAGCGTTTGCACCATTAAAAATCTCAAATTGGTGCTTCCATGAAGCATTTTACCCCCAATTAATTTTCGTCTCGCAAAATAAAATAAAAAACCAGACCAGTAACCCAGACTAAAATCCACCTTCCGTTAGTATTATGTCTAATATATCATGACCGCAAATACGTGAGTCGACATGTATGCATTTGAAGGGAGGGTGGTTTGGATCAGGAGTACTGGTTTGGAAACTTTTTTAGACGAAAATTAGTTTGGGGTTAAATGTGTCGTAGTGTTTCCAATTTGAGATTTTTTTGTAAGACTGAAATTAATTTGGATTGAATGTGTCGTGGATACCAATTTAAGAGTTATGGTGATATTAATCTATTGATAGTATTGGACAAGCATGTACTTACATTTTCGATGAGGTCGTTTAGAACCAAGAAAGCATCTGAATGGATGAAGTTGATCTTATGGTCGACTCCGGCTTTCTTGATAAATGGCAGGCCCGTTTCATAGGCCTCCCTGTCCGGATCTATCGCCAATATCTACACCATACAATTATGGAACAAATTTCGTCACAGCAAGAGAAACTAAGATGCTTACAATGTGAAGATTAAGTGGAATTGTCATTTATCACCTTGCCGTCGGCCGGAAGTGCAAGCGCGGTGGTGAGGAGAGAATAGCCGGTGAAGACTCCGATCTCTATCGTCCTTTTTGCATTCATGAGATTCAAAATCATGGAGATCAGTTGCCCCTCGTCAGCCGGCACATTCATCAAACTCCTGCAGCAGACATAAGCAAAGCTAATCGATTAAACTATTCGTAATTTACCATTCACGGCCATCGTTATTCCAGCGGAAAGATATTTTGCAGACATCGCACACCCCGCTAGATGAGCTTAGGCTTATGTGCAACGTGTTTTACATGCGGGGCTTCGTACATCACGTCATCAGCCGACGTGCAATGCAGATTTGCAACATAAAAAGAATAACATGTCGTTTTGAAAGATCTATACACCTTTTTAATTTTGTGACTTTGAAATGAATTCCATTACATTAATAGGTGACATGTTGGTGGGTATTATATATTGTAAAAGCCAATGGCGTTGTACAGTGACTTAACATCTCGTTAGAAATTAAAAATTTCTGGTGCGATAATGAAGATTAAGACAAAGAGTTTAAAAATTTTACCGAATTTTGCGTGAAGTAAAACGCACTGGTAGATTAGAAGAAGCTGTTTGGCTGATGAGAGCGGATAACAGTTATGAATCCAAGTAACTTACCAGTACTGGTACTTCTGAACAGTGGCCTCTCTGAGTTCTTTCAGCTGCTCGTGCTCTCTCGGATACGCATTTGTTTCCAATATGTACTGCAACATCAACACACCATATAAACACCAGCATCAGTGTTTCCAAATATCGATGTCGCTAGTACATTCGGAGAGTTTTAACCAGCTGGATGTTCATGCACACAACGTAATACAACAATATATTTTTGCTCCGTGCAAATATCTTGAAGAGTTAGTTCTTCTTAACGGCATCTCTTTTCTGGCGGACTTTTCTCGAGATCTCGCTTTGCACGGTTAGTAGACCTAACTAAACTCGCGAAAATGTTTCAAAAAGAACCCGCTAGAGAGAACATACGCGTACCCTTTAACTTAGCGGGAAGCAGATGATCGAGTAATCGATAGTTAACAAGCGATGCTGATACAGTAAAACCAAACCTTTAGGAGGGCCTCGTTTGCGAGGATCTTCTTTTCCGAGCCTCCCATGGCTGATGTGCCTGTTACTCTCTACTGCTCTTTTCCACGAAAGAGATAAACACGTGGGCAACAAGGGAACAGCACAGTGCGCTTGTTCTGGCGTGTATCCGCCGGTCAAAGCCTCTTTCTCTTTGACCTGTCTTTTTTCACTTAAGTAAACCCACCGAATGAAAAGCTCTACCGTCGTCGGTGTGATTATTCAGGGGGAAGATTTCAATTAAAGACCTAAAGTGGGTCTCTTTTCTCAAAAAAAGACTTCAAGTAAATGGTGTTTCAATTAACAATCTAAAGTGCCCAAATTTATATCAAATAAGGACCTCAACTCGCTGGCCAGCCAAATGTTCGCCGGCCAGCGAGCATGAGATATTTCTTACGCCTGACTAAGGGCAATTTTGTCTTTTTCTTTTCTTTTCCTTGCTTTTTTTTTTCTTTTTTCTTTTTCTCTCTTCTCTCTTGTGGCCATTGCTGGTGACGTCCGCTGGTCTCAGGCGAGGGCTGCTATCGCCGGCATCGGGCGAGAGTTACCCACCACCGCTGCAGCTCCAAACCCAGAAGAGAAACAGAAAGAAGATCAAGTTCCGACCTTTGACGCCGATTGCTCGTTGCAAAACCGGACCAAGAAATGAAAATACAAAAACGGGCAGATGGGGGGTGTTTTTACCGTTCACCGGGACTCAAGGAGACGAAGAAAGAGGAGCCCTGCGTCGTCCTCCTGTTAGGGTTGTCCATAGCGGTCGGAGGGAAGCTCAGGGGAGTGAGATGTCTGCGAAGGGAAGGGGAAGATGTTTGTGTAGATTTGGGCGGGGGAGGGTGAGGCCAGCCTCACTAGATCCGGTGAGGGAAAGGGTAGTTCTCACCCACCCAGGCGAGGGCGGCCCTCGGCCGACGCCGGCGACGTTCGCCGGCAATGGCCACAAAAGAGAAGAGAGAAAAAGAAAAAAGAAAAAAAAAAGGAAAAGAAAAGAAAAAGACAAAATTACCCATATTTCGGCACCGGAAATGTCTCACGCTCACCGGCCGGCGAACATTTGGCAAGCCAATAAGTTGAGGTCCTTATTTGAAACAGATTTGGGCATTTTAGATCCTTAATTGAGACACCATCCATTTAGAGTCCTTTTTTAAGAAAAGAGACATATTTTGAATTCTTAAGTGAAATTTTCCCTTATTCAGGAGGTAAGAGCTAGCATGGCATGGTAGCGAATGGACATTAGTAGTGAGGAAAAATTCAGTGGGTTACAAGCGCCACGTCAACGGCTAATATGGCATGCGGTTATTTATTATTAATCAATTACGAATTGACACAAGGAATAAATAACTTTACCAGATGGCTATAATTTGGGTAGGTTTCTCAAAAGAGAAGTGCTGGTGTTTTGCCCTGTTTACTGTCTATATTATTGAAAGTAGAGCCCGATGGTCCGTAGTTCTTCCCCTTCTCCTACTTAATTATCTTTTTAATTGGATGTGCATTTTGAGTAAAGATGTGAGACAATAATGGAAGGGTTCAGGAGTATCGGCTATAGTCACATTCTCTCCTTGTCCTCCATGATACAATTATTTCATTTGTCTTAATGGTTCCACAGCATGACTATGTGGGGGAGAAGTGAAGTGCACAACACACGCAAAAAAAAAAGATATGAAAGGTCAAATATGGATTTCGGAGTTGTAATTTCACAGCCATGTGAATGTAAAATTATGGCATTTTATATAGTGGATTTCCTGCTTTATTAAAAGGATACAGCGATGCTAACTAGAGCTTAGATTCAGCTGAGACAAAATCCACTATAAGATATGTGTTCACCTTTAGTGAAGATGCTGTAATTTGGAAATCAGCCAAAAAAAATTATTGGGGGAAATGACAATCCTGCTAGATCAAAATGTCGACTTGATTAAAATAGATGACTATGGTGACTTCTCAAACTAATATTGTGCCCAATGTGAAAGAATGGGTGGTAACTTAGGTTCTACCAGGCATATATGTAAAAATAAAATTCTAATCCTCCTACACTCTAGTAGAGGAAGGAGAAGAAAATATTTATCTTGGTGATTCGAGAACTACTTAACTTCTTGGGAATAGAAATTAAACCAACACCTCACGTGTTTATGCGTTGTGATTGCCAAGTGGCAATAACCATTGCAACGAAAATCAACAATGATGGTAACCCAATTTATGTGATCGGTGATCCTATGAATTTGATTCATATAAGTAATAACAAGTCACTTGTTGATCTAGTTGTACACTATTAAAAATTTCTGCCCTCTTATCGTGATAATAGAGAGGCTGAGCTAAGCTCTTAATTAATTATATAGCCATTATTGATTGTGTATTAAACTGTAGAATACACTTGATGGAATCACTTATATAAGTGTGGAGTGGGGCTACTCTTATGAGAATTATTAGCAATAATTTCTAGAGCACTTACGAATAAGCCAAGCACATTGAATATTGGCACGCTTCAGATATTTTGATATCATTTTTTCATCTTTTTCAACATATTTCCAACAATTTCTGTTTTTATATGATCCGATATTTTTCCAACAAATAGACCTAACTAAACTCGCAAAAATAATATATAAAGAACCCGCTAGAGAGAACATAATGGTACCCTTTTGCGCGAATGAGGTGATCGAATAATCAATAGTTAAGCCCAAACCTTTCGGAGCGCTTCGCTTGCGAGGATGTTAGCCTTTTCCGGGCCTCCCCATGCCTGATACGTCAATTAGTAATGCTTTTTTGAGCATCGCTTGAGGGCGGTGAGCGCAGATCGGCACCGCTCGAGCGTCGCCTGAGGGCGGCGAGCCTCGGGCCTCGCCAGATCGGCGACGCTCGAGCGTCGCCAAAGATCAGCGAGCGAGCTTGCGGCTGCCTCGAGCTCGCCAAACTCACGAGTCCTCGAGCTTGCAAGGCGGCGGCAAGCTCGCTCGCCTTTGGTGACACTCGAGTGTCGCCAATCTGGCAAGGCTCGAGCCTCGCCGTCCTCAGGCGATGCTCGAGCAGCACTGATCTAGTGGGCCGGAGCCTCGCCGCCCTCAGATGACGCTCGAGCAACGCTGATCTGGCAAGCTCGAGTCTCGCCAGCGACGCTCGAGCGGATCGCTCACCAGGAAGTTGTTCAGCTCCTTGAGGTGGCCTCGCTCGACCCTCAGGTACTCCGCCATCTCGTCGTCTTCCGAGAGCGCGACCGCGCCGGACCACGGCGTGTTGTCGTACGCGATCACTCCTCCGACCTTCACCAGCTTCAGCAGAATCTCATGGAACTTGATGTAGACCTCCCTGTTGGCGTCCACAAAGGCGAAATCAAAGGCATTCTCTTCTTCGCCCTACGTACAATTACATAGACAAATTTTTTTTTTTCTTTTCATCTGATTGTTCTTCTGTTATAAATTACATCATATGCTATTATTGACCTTCGGCTATGATATTGAGTTAGGTGGTCTCACTTATTATCAATGATTGAATGATACCTACATCAAAACCCCTGCAGCAAATGTAGCAAATGTGTCCAATTAAATCGTTCGTGATTTATCATTCGCGGAGATCGCTATCGTACATGAAATACGATGTAATCTCGGAATCGACATTATGATACCAGGTAATTTACCAGTATTGGCACTTCTGAACAGTGGCCTCTCTGAGTTCTTTCAGCTGCTCGTGCTCCCTCGGATATGCATTTGTTTCCAATATGTACTGTAATTCCAACAATAACACACCACGAAAAACATCAACCTCGAGATATGCATTTGTTTCGAGATAGCTAGTCACCTCTATATTTTCCACCGGTTAATTCGGATAAAGTCCGGCTATTTCGTCGATCGCAGGATATCCTCTCTTCTTCTGCGCTCGATCTCGTATCAAACTTATAATCGAGTGCATTATTCTTCTCTCTAAAAGCTTAAATTGTTTAGAACGCAATATGAAATAAATATTATATCTTAACGAGGCTAAGCTTGTCAAATGGGTGTGTTGGGTCGAAAATGGTTCGACTCAAATTGTCTCATTTAACCCGTCTTGATCCATTTTCATGCAATGCAAACTAGTGACACATACTCGACCCAATCCATATTGTCCGAACATTTCTACATTCAATCCAATTAGGAAAACTTATGGCCAAACTAAAGTGAGTGAGCATGAGATCAAGAGAGAGAGAGAGAGAGAGAGAGAGAGAGAGAGAGAGAGAGAGAGGTGGGTAAGTTTTGAACCCATTTAATATACTCATATTATGAGAAAATTATCAAAAAAATCATAAATCTTTTGTAATTGTGCCAATTCAGTCATAAATATTTTTTTTGTCAATTCAGTCCTAAGCCTTTTGCAATTGTGTCAATTCAGTCCATTCACCTACTTTTAGCCGACTGGCGCTGACGTGAATGCTGGCCGACGTTAGCCGGCTAACATGGCAATATTTTAATAAATTTTTTTGAATTTTTCTGACTTTTTTTCCCTCTATCTTCTTCCCTAGTCGTCAGTTCGACGACCGGAGAGTTCCACCTCATCGGCCATGGGCAAGGCTGACTCTCGCCGGCACTAGAGAGGACGAGCCTTGCCGTCGCCAGGCGAGGTCACCCAAATTTGGCGAGACCTCGCCGTAGCTGGGTGAAGCCGCCTAGATTTGGCGAGACCTTGTCGTCGCCAGGCGAGCTCGACCTCGCCATCACCGGGCGAGCTTGACCTCGCCCGACCATGGCAAGGCTGACCATTGCCTGGCAATGGTGAGGTCTCACCAGATCTGGACAGCCTTGTCATCGTCGGGCGAGGTCAAGGCGAGGCCTTGTCCAAATCTAGTAAGGTCGACCTCGCCTGACGACGACAACGGCTAGGCCGGTGAGGTGGAACTCGCCAGCCTCAACCTCTCGTCGGTCGCCTATCAGGCGACTGGGGAAGAAGATAAGGGAAAAAAAAAAGAAAGAGAAAAAAAAATTCCAAAAAAAATTAAAATATTGCCATGTCAGCCGGCCGACATCCACGTTAGCGCTGGCTGGCTAAAAGTGGCTAGATTGACTGAATTAGCATAATTGTAAAAGGTTTAGGATTAAATTGACATAAAAAAAATTTATGACTGAATTGACACAAATAAAAAAAATTTACGACTTTTTGGGTAATTTTCCCCCTATATTATTTTAGGCTTTACCATTCTAAACTTATTTATGACTCATTTACTGAATATAACTAATTCATATATCAATCTAACATATCAAACATGGGTCAAGAGATATGTCTACTATCCATTTTGATGGATATAAACAACGCCGCATCACTAAGAAAGAACCTTAAATGGAAGTCTACATGGAAGTCCACGAGGGACATTTTGCAGCAGCTGCAAAATATGTCTTGCAATGGCCCACTTTCTGCAAATAGTACGTAATAACCACTGGTCTCCACGCATGCGATACAGTTAACATCTGGGATTTCAGAATCGAATCAAGATACAAACCGAACTAAATCGAATCGAACCGAAAGTTTTGTACATTTCGATTCGGTTCGGTTTTCAGTTCAAATTATCTAAATTAACCGAATTTTTTTTTTTCAATTTGGTTTATTTTAGTTTGGTTCGGATCAAACCGAACTAAAACTAAAACCTTCGTTGCCTTCAGTTTTTACCCTAGGTAAAAGGCATTTAGGGATCCTGCGTCTGCTCCATCTCCTCCGATCAAGGGTCACAATTTGCGCCCCTCGTCACCTGCGACAACGGAACTGAAGACCGTCCCTCCAAGAATTGAAGGCGACGATCCTGGCCAGGGGCTGGTCTCTGCTCACCCTTCCATCGAGAGCAGAGACCGTTGCGTGAACGGCGATCCTGGCCAGGGGCTGGTCTCCGTGTGACGTCGCTCGCTCGAGGAAGCTCGCGGCCAATGCCAAGACGGCGAGCGGAACCCATCCCGCAACTCTCTTTTCGCTCGCCATCCGCTCTCGACAAGACCCAGTTCAATAAGACAAACAGAGAGCGCCGCTGGAATAAGTCAACTTCCACGCCAAAAAAGGAGACACAGAGTACCAATTGATGATGTGTGGCCTGGGTTAAGGTTCGGGGGTTGAAGTCTCAAATCAATTTCCATGAATACAAAGCAAAAAAAAAAAACAGAAGAGAAAAGCTGAAAACCGATCCGAACCAAATCGGTTTTTCGGTTCGATTCATATTTGATTCGAGCAAGATTCAATTCAGTTCAATAACGCACCCCTAACGATTTGGTTCGGTTCGATTTTTCAAGAAAATCAAACCAAACTGAACCATTTACACCCCTAGTTAACAACATACCTTCGAGAGAGCTTCGTTTGCGAGGATCTTCATGTTGCCCGAGCCACCCGTGTCCGATGTGACTATTTGGACTCTGCTACTAGTCATGGCCATGGGCCGATTTCGGCCCAGAACCGTCCCGTTGACCGGGCCTGTAGTTCGAAATCGAAATCGGCCCGTGGCCTACGGGCCTAGTTCCAAAAAAAATTAAAAAATTAAACAAAAAATAAATTAAAAAAAAAACCTGCAACAGGGTCTGCACGTCTACAGGCCCTGTTGCGGCTTATTGCTTGCAAGTTGTCCTGGCAACTGGCCAAAAAAAAAAAAAATCGGAACCGGCCCAGAACCGAAACCGGCCCGGAATCAGAACCGCCGGGGATGGTTCCGGTTCCGGGTCATATATGGCCACGAACCAGAACCGTCGGTTCTGAGCCGAAACCGGTCAGTTCTAAACCGTGGCTATGACTATACGCTACTCCACAAGGCCGGAGATGGTGACCTTTTAAATAGGAAAGGAACTGTGAGGATGTCGAGAGAGACCGGGGGTTGGATCTCGTGCCCCCTCGTGATTGGTTGTTCGCACGTGCATTTACCGGTCAAACCCTCCCTCTCCCTCTCTTCTTGGTCGAAATTTAGAAAGCTCTCCTGTCGGTTAGTGTAATTATGCAAGTAACGATAGAACCTCCGAAGGCGTGAGCAGATTGCACGATCGGGCACTGTTCCAACGTGAAGCTGAAGTCATTTGGTCGAAAGAATATAGGGACACTTTCATCGACATTCCTGCAAAATTGTTAAAGAAATTGTCGAGATAATGTGCTCGAGTCTTGTCGACTTTTGGTTCCCTCGTATAAGTTCTGAAACTTGGTACTAAAAATGCAATTGAGCGATTTTCGTGATGTCCGTCTGTTTTTTGTGACTGGAAAGTCTACATGGTGCTTCGTTTTTCTCTTTCCCATCTTATGCAAACCTCGTGAAAAGGCCAAAGTACAACCATCCTCGATCAACCATAAAACTCCATGTATCATTTTAACCTAGATAAAAATAGGAAGGGTGAATAGCATTGGGCGGCTGCCTTTGAGTGTTATCATAGGAGCTCCGGGGCTTCAACAGAATGTTCAGTTGGAGTCATAATTACTCTTCATTTTGAGCAACTTGTCATTGCCGTCCTACCAAGGCCCTAATGGAAATAGAGCTGGAGTCCTCCTACGTTGAGACATGATCGAAACGACAAGTAGACAAACTGAAGCTCCCCCGAGCTCTCCTTTAAATACTTATTTGAACTATGAAATGTCAAGCCCACTGAGCTATCAAATAAGCTATTGCACGGTCTACGGATAATGTAAATCAAACCCATCTCAATCTTTGATCACGGGCTTGGTCTACATGTACCGCATGGTACTTTTTCGAGTTGAAGGAATACCCACCATTCCTTAGTTCTTCCGAATGTCCGTCTCTAGGGTCCGTTTGAACGACGGATACATTAATTGTCCCCTCGAGGGAGAAGAAGGAACCAATCTCCTCGCAACAGCATAGTATAAAGAAGTGTTAGCACATTAAGAAAAACATTTGATGCCCGTAACGCAATTGTTACAGATTTCAAAAGCCCAAGTAGCTGTGAAATGTTAGGCCGTGAGCTTGCACCCAGCCGGACCTGCAAAAACTACGTCGCATTAAGAGATTCGCCCAAGCTCTCGAATGTTACGCGGAGGGACAATTACGAAACAAGCGTGTTAGCTCATGTGGGCCTTCACTCGGTCCCTCGCCGTCGGATACCTTGGGCCATTTGGTGACTGCCGGTTGGTGCCTTTGTTATCAAGTGGTTCGGATATGGGTCTCGTGGAAACCCATTAAAGACCCCAATCACATATTTTAGACCCACTTACATTCTGTCCTTTAAACGTTCAACAAACCATATATAACATAATCTTGAATATGTGAACAAAGAATTGGGCACATGACCCATTTTGACACCTCTAATGGGTGTCGGTGATGAAGTGATGTTACCTTAACTTCTATTGCCCCCCGTGCAATTAATCTCACATTGCTTCGCTTCGTGTGCATTTGCCCTCACTTTTGATTGGTAAGTTGTACCACATGCAACTGCCATTACCTCCTCGAGCTCACATGAGTGGGGACACTAATAATCGTGCTGTCTCCTTTTTAAGTTGGTTGCTATTGAAAAAGACACAAAAACTCATGCTAAGGATTGCAAAGCTTCTTTTACAATAAACTCATTACATTATGCTTGAATCATGGATCCGAATATGTACATTAGTCTCGAGCCAACCTAGGAACCGAACTAGTTGGTTTTGGGTGGTTCTTGGGGGTCGATTTGGTTCCCAGCTCCATGAAAGGAACCAGACCGACCAGACCGCCTGGACCAACCAAAATTTCTTAATTTTTTTTTTTAATTTTGAAGCAAGCCCTAATTAGTAATTTACTCTTTTCTTTTAATATTGGGAAACTCTCACTTGTAGAGAATAGAAGAAATCAAAAGAAGAAGAAGAAATCATCGGTTCCCAAACCAACCCTAGAATTGGACCGGTGTCTGGTCCAAGATCAAGTGGGTTGGTTTCCAATTCCAGGTTGGGAATCGATTCATTTTAGAACCAATCACCCTTAATTTGAATAACTTCTCCACTAAAGCCCTAACGTTTGGGCCATTAAGCCCATTTAAAGAAAGAGATTAAACCTAGCCCAATTTCCAAAAAAGGCCCTTTGAAACTAGGGTTTCATCTCTGGCAAAGATTTCTCCTCTTCTTCTTCCTCTTTTGTCTTTGAGGCAGAATCGAACCTCCTCTAGGCCGCTCTGCAGCAGCGGAAGCTCACGAAGCAAGAAGAGCACTTTCGCAAGGGCACGCGCATCAGACACCCACCATGGTTGGTTACGTTCGACCCTTCTTCTTCCTTTGAGAATTCATCTCGCGAATGATCCTTTCTGAGCGAATTGTTTGTTGCCCGTTTGATCTCCCCCCGCAGGTGAAGTACTCCAGAGAACCCGACAACCACACCAAGTGTAAGCTTCAGCTCGATATCTTCTTTTTCAGCTCGTAGAAGTTCAATTTTGTCCGGTGTTGTATGGTCGTTTATCAGATAATGCCTTGGATCTAACGATGTCTCCGAACATGTTTCCGCAGCTTGCAAGGCTAGGGGCTCTGATCTCAGGGTTCATTTCAAGGTAACATTTTTGTGCAGTGCTTTTTTCATGGCGATTTTTCTGTCATTGTCGGTCGATGTTTCGTTACAATTGCATTACTCTTGCGTGGAGAATCTGTGGGGAAGCCTTCAAAATTCAAGTGGAAACAGGGGCTAACTTTTCAGTGACTCTCTGTAGCTATTTTAGCGATAGAGATTCAGTATTTGATGGTACATGGAACGCGTAGATAAATTTATCTGATTTAGAGATGTAGTGAAGGGTGTATAAGGAGATCTTTCATTTTGCCTACATAGGCAACGTGGCCGTCTCTTGAGTCTAGTGCGAGGAATTCTACTTTTTCCTCCGGCTATTGTCCAAATCTTAGCCGCTGCCAGGGAATTCGAATGCCTACGTGCCGTTAACACTTATAGAACCCATCTTTTGGTAATTTAATGAATTCAACTCGGCACACACAGAGGTATTGATTGAATTAGTCCTGTAAGTGCGCAATGTGACTTTCCGTGCCCATGAGAAAGCGAAGGGTAGTGCATACGGTTCTTTCATTTGCCTCAATAGAAGGTGTCTCTTGAGCCTCGTGTGAGCATCCAGTGATTGTACAAAGTTTAGCCGCCACTAGGGGATTTTTCAACATTCTTGAGCTGAGCTGAGTGACTTGAGTTGACTTGAATTAAAATTTTTTTTTAACATCTATAAAATCGATCTTTTGGTAGCTTAATGAATTTAACTTTGGACACAGAGATGTATTGATCTAATTAGTCATGTAATTGCGCAATGTGGCTTTCCGTGCACATGTGAGAGTGAAGGGTTTACAGAGAGGTGTCTCTCGAGTCTCGTATGAGTATTTCTAATCTAGCATCCAGTGATTGGACAAAGGTTCGCTGCCACCAGAATTTGCAACATTCTTGAGTTGAGTTGAAGTTGCTTAATTAACTTAAATTCTTCTGTTATCACCTATGAAATCCATCTTTTGGTAGCTTCACACTCAAGCAAGTTATGCCTTAGCGCTGCACTAGTATGGAATATGTTTTTGTGATTTTTATTATTTTTCAGAACACACGAGAGACGGCCTTTGCAATAAGAAAGCTGTCTTTGGCCAAAGCAAAGAGGTACCTGGAGGATGTGCTGGTGCACAAACAAGCGATACCGTTCCGACGATTTTGCCGTGGCATCGGAAGGACTGCTCAGGCGAAGAACAGGCACTCTAATGGGCAAGGGCGGTGGCCGGTGAAATCAGCTAGATTCATTCTTGATTTGTTGAAGAATGCCGAGAGTAACGCCGAAGTATGTCGTCACAAACTTTCGTCCTCATGATTGGGGTTTTATTTGTTCTGCTATACTAATAGAACCCATCTAATTTTGCATCAGGTGAAGGGTTTGGACGTCGATGCGCTCTATGTATCTCATATCCAGGTGAACCAGGCTCAGAAGCAAAGGCGTCGCACCTACAGGGCTCACGGAAGAATCAACCGTATGTCATCAGACGTTGTGCCCTTGTCACTGTCATCTTCATTCTACTATTGCTAATGTTATCTCGTTTCATTTTTGACAGCGTACATGTCATCTCCTTGCCACATCGAGTTGATTTTGTCAGAAAAGGAAGAACCCGTGAGGAAAGAGGTAGAGTCTGTGGTTCCATCTTTTACTATGCCAACGGCATAAGTTGCCCTGTCTAGTCATTCTCTTAGATGCAATGTTGGTCTTGCAGCCGGAGACTCAGTTGGCAACCAGCAAATCTAAGAAGTCGCAAGCTTGAGGCGGCAGTTCTTCCTCTCAGGAAAACTCTTTCGATAGACGGACCTCGTTTTTTCGTTTGAACTATTTGCCATGGTAGTAGTATTCGGGAGATTTGTCGTCACCTTTTGGTACGAGAGGTACTCTTGTTTTTCCCATGCGTAGTATGTCTTAGTCCTCAGGGCTTGCTCGACTGAATATTTTCCGGGTTCTTGGTCAGGACAGACCAGCGAGCTATGTATGTGTTCAGGGTCCTCCAAACTAAATTGTTTCCTCAAATCAAAATCAGCATCGCTGTTTTCTTCACTAGTCATCGACACATGGAATTTACTTTGCGCGCACACATCGATCCCCTTTGATGGTCGATGAAGGTAGTTACGAAAACTGGCGCTCACATGTGGCGTCTCCCGATTTCTAATTAATTTTTTCTTTACATGGGTTAATTAGTATCATCGTACCAATACCACGACCGCGAGAAATGTTTCGATTTTTGGGTGATGATGCATGGAATAAAGTTTGGACATCCTCGGGATTTATTCTCACATAATTGAAAAGTCGGTCGATTACAAATGCAGTGGAACTTTTTGCTACTTCCCAAGTAACTCTCGGGAACAGACCAGGTATGAAATGCTACCTCGTAGCCTCCTATTTTCGGACAGTTTTCCATGGGAATCGGATCGGACCGGCACAATGCGAAGGCGGCTCCTAATTGAGGCGCCTGCAGAGCGTGAGGCCATCTCCGATGCTAAGAAGACAGCACTCGATGCGCGGATCGTTTGCCAAGAAGCTATTGAACTCCCTGAGGTGGCCTCTCCCGATCCTCAGGCGGTCCGTCATCTCGTCGTCTTCAGAGAACGCGACCGCACCGAACCACAGGGTGTCGTCGTACCCGATCACTCCTCCGACCTTCACCAGCTTGAGCACTAGCTCGTGGTATTTGATGTAGTCGTCCTTCTTGCAATCCACAAAAGCAAAATCATAGGTCCCCTCTTCTTGGCCCTACGTACAATTACATGCACAAACTATTCATATTATTATTTTTGAGTTAGGTAGCTAATAATACGTTCACAATATTTTATTTTTCACCTACTAGTCTTTGTTTTGTTATAAATTAAAAGATATGCTGTTATTGGCCGACAACGATCCCATCAAATCCGGTGGTTTCCACTTGCTATCATCATCCAGTAGTACTAGATCAATCAATAGTCGTTACTTGGGACCGACAACAGTTCCAAATAATTTAGGACCACGTTATCAAACTTCAAATTTTCGATAAAGATTACAGATTTGAGATAGATCTTTGACACGCATGCTCTTACGTCTGCGACGAGGTCGTTGAGAACTGAGAAGGCATCCGATTGGATGAAGTTGATCTTATGGTCCACTCCAGCTTTGCGTATGAATGGCAAGCCCGTTTCGTAGGCCTCCTTGTCCCGATCTATCGCTATTATCTGCATAAGGAGAGATTAACTCCTTTCATTACAAAACCAATTTCCATCGCAATAAAAACAAATTAAAATAGTTATAGAGTCAAACTCAATTGGAATTGTCATTTATTACCTTGCCGTCGGCCGGAAGTGCAAGCGCGGTGGTGAGGAGAGAATAGCCGGTGAAGACTCCGATCTCGATCGTCTTCTTCGCATTCATGAGCTTCAACATCATGGAGATTAACTGCCCCTCATCAGCCGGCACATTCATTATACTCCTGCAGGAAACATTGGCAAACCAGTTCGATTTGATTATTCAGAATTCGACACCAACCGATGAGCTTGCGCTTATGTGCAATGTATGTTACATATGGGGCGTCACGTCACGTCCTCAACTAGCGCGCCATGTAGATATGCAACACGAAATGAATGACGTGCCGCTTTGGAAGATCCAATACACCCTTTTAAATTTATTATCAAAAAAGTTCTAAACCTATTGTAATTGTGCCAATTAAGTCATAAACTTTTTTTTTTTTTTCTAATTGAGTTATAAATCTTTTGTATTTATGTCAATTTAGTCCATTCGGCAAATTTTGGCCGGAAATCGCTAACATAAATGCTAACCGTCCTACATGATGTGGGTGGTATTCACTGGACATTTTTAAATAATATTTTAAAAATTTTTGGAATTTTTTGTCTTTCTTTTTTTCTTCCCTACTTCCTCTAACCGGCGGCCGAACCCGAACAACTTATTAGAGGCAATGGCAAGCCTCGCTAGTGGCCGATAGATGCTTGCCCTCGTAGCCACTGCCAGTGGCTGGAAGAGGCTCGCCCTCATCAATGGCCAGCGAGGTCTGTCGCCTCTAGCCAGTCACCAAGGTCCGCTCACCGGCTAAAAGAAGAAGGGAAGAAAAAGAAAAGAAAAAAAGATTAATAACCGAATTGACACAATTAATAAGTTCATGACTTTTTTATTAATTTTCCCGACATAAATTCCATCGCAATCACTGGCGACATGTTGGTGGGTATTATATATCACATCAGCCGACGACGTTAAGCAATGACTACAACACCTTGTCGGAAACTGGAAATCTTCAGTTCGATAACAAAGATTATAATGAAAAATGAAAAAATAAAAATAAATAAAAACTGAATCTTCCGCATGGTAAAACACACAGGTAGATTAGAAGCCTAATGCTATAATTTCATCCGAAGCTAGCTGGCTGGCGAGACTAAATAACTAGTATAAATCCAAGTGACTTACCAGTACGGGTACTTCTGAACAGTGGCCTCTCTGAGCTCCTTCAGCTGCTCGTGCTCTCTCGGATACGCATTTGTCTCCAATATGTACTGCAACATCAACACACCACACAAAAATCCACATAATCCTCTCACTTATATATATATATATATATATAGAGAGAGAGAGAGAGAGAGAGAGAGAGAGAGAGAGAGAGCTCTCAATTTCCTTTGCAAATTTGAATAATAATGTAACTTCGAGTTAGTTTAGTTGCCTCCACAATTTTCACCGATTAACTCGTATAAACTTGCACTATTTCACCTTCTTATCACGGAATATTATCTCTTGTTTTGCACCCAATCTTCTACTAACTATACATCGGTGCATATTTGTTTCCTCCAAAAAACTTAAAATATGAAAAAATGACACGAAATGTGCTTTATATCTTTCAGAACGCGCACCATGAAGAAAGAACCTCCGATAGCAATCTCGAGGGGCGTTTTGCAACTACTGTAAAATTGTCCAGCGATGACCTACTCTACCCCAACAAGCATAGTTTCACGCTTTAGACTCGGGCCGAAGTCTCATGCGCAATCTTAAATTAGCTGCCGAGCGGATGATCAAAGAACCGATAGTAAGAAACGCGATGATGAGATGGTGACCCAAACCTTTGACAGAGCTTCGCTTGCCAGGATGTCGCTCTTCTTGGAGCCCCCCATGTCTGATTACGTCTAACGAGACTCCACACCTCAAGGCCAGCGATTCTAACCTCCAAATAGGCACTCGCAACCACTGGTCAAAGCCTCGCCACGTGCATCCGCTGGTCAAAAGTTGGTGTAATTATTAGGGGTGGCTAAGATGGACGGCTGGAATGGGAATCGGACCGTACTGACCGATTTGGTCAGGTTCTCGAAAATATCGGTCCGGTTTTCGATTCCTAAAAGTGAAATCGATTTTCAGGTGTTCCGGTTCCAGGTTCTTGGGTAAGAATCGGATCGGTCCGTTTTTCGATTCCTAAAAGTGAAATCGATTTTCAAGTGATCCTGTTCCAGGTTCTTGGGTGAGAATCGGATCGATCGAACTTGACCGATAAATATATATTTTTCTAATTTTTTCATATATAAATTTATTTGCTTTTTAAAATTTTTGAAAAAAATAAAAACCCTAATCAAATTTCTCCAATTCTCTCTCGTCTTTATCAATAAATGATTGGTCCCATTAGAACCAGACCCAATCATCGGTCTGTTCCAGTCCATAGTCTCAGGATTAGCCGGTCTAGTCCCCGATCCTAGAAATTGAGAATCTATTCTCCTAGTCCGATTCCCGATTCTTGGGTTGGATCAGATCGGATCGGGAACCGATCACCCTTAATAATTATGCAGCAATGATCGAATTTCCGAAGGCAGGAGCCGAATGCTCGATCCGAGTGGCGTTACGCTTCTGCCCTTAAAGCACAGGGGGGCTTCTTGTTCCCACTTCCATCCAACAAAGAGAGGAGACGAAGACGTGGGCTCTCTTGTTTCACTTCTATGGAACAAGGTTGCCACGTTGCGACTCGGTCCTGAAAAGGAAATTGTACGTGTGATTTGTTTATGGTTGTCCTTGAAATGTAAGACCACACTTACCCCATGCACTCTTCGAGCATGAATTTAAAGTCCTTGCTTGGAAAAACGATAGAGACAATTTCATCAAGAGTCCCGAAAATTTAAAAAAAAAAAATCTTCACGATAGTATACTTAGTTGGGAAAATCCCTTATGATGTTTTGAGGGTGACAAAACAACCAAAGGCTCCTATTACATGCATTGGTTATGTAGAACTGGTTTATAGGATGCGGAGAGCAATATGCAGATGGAGACTAGAACAGGAATGTCTGAAGGCTATATTAGTGCTCTACTTCTACGGAAGGTTTACAAGATATTGGACGTGAAGGATGTCTAAACCTAGATGGACCTGTGTAAAAGGTGAACGAGTTTGTAGAACGGGGTTGGTCAAGGCTTGGATGGGCCACTAGAAGGTGAAGATATTTGTAGAACCAAAAGGCATCCATATGCTAGGAGGGACCGGTGCGTACAGGGTGAACAGTCAAATCACGCAGAAGCTCTTTCTGCTTCAGACATAGTAGAGCTCATGATTCGTGCTTCTCCAATCCTAGATAAAGAAGACCCAGACCTTTTTCGAATTGGGTTTGAATTCAATTGGACGTTTAATAACCAGTTCCAAGCTCTGGAATTCGCAAAACGAAACCTAGAGAACATCATATCAATTTCTCCATTTTTGTGAAAGCATGTTAGAAACACAAGGCCCTATTTTTAGAATACTTCTGCTTCGTCCAGAGGCTGCATGCTAATCACACCTAAAGTAGGTCTATTGGCCAAAGAGGTTGGTCCAACGGCTCCTTTGACTCTGAAAAATGAAAAGGTTCCAGTCGATAGTTTGAAGATTGGACGCCTATTTAAAAAGGACAAAGGTGGCTGTGGAAGGTGGCAGAAATTCAGAACTTCTATTCTCTCTGTTGATTATACTCTCTAGCTTTTACTTGTGTAAAACTGTTTATTCTTTGATTTGAGATTCTATGCGAGTGTCGTCTTGTAATCTGGGAAGAGAGACGATTATAATGTGGTAAGAGGCGATTATATTCGTAGAGTTATCTCCCGAGCTCCGTGTAAAAGAAGCACCCTCTACGTACAGTAAAATTTCTAAGATTATTAGTAAATTCAAGCTTTGTTGGTGGCTATCAATTTGGAAGAGTGGATCTAGACCAAGTAGAAGGCCGAACCACTATATATTTTGGCTTGCAATATCTTCTATTTGTTTAACTCATTTATTATCGGTTAAAAAAAAACTCCTTTATTATCTGCATTTGCATAATTTATTTCCCTTTACAAAAGCATTTTCTCAAGAAAATATTGGGTAGAGCTATAATTCTAGTGTGGCAAAATTCGAGTCCATCCACCAAGAGACACGTGTCGCCCGGGCCCAATGCATCGGATAAGAGACAATATTCAAATGAAAAAGCAAGACTCTCTCTACTTCTCGCGAACTTTTCACTTCTGGATCTCTCTCTCTCTCCACTCAAGGTCTGCTCTCTCTCTTTCCCGACCCACGCTTTGTGAACCACGGCATCGCCTCCGCCTCCGCCTCCACCTCCGACGAACCACGTTTCCTCCGCCGTCCGACAACTATGTTGAACCATGTCGTCTCTGTCTCAGCTCCCTCTGTTTTCTCCATCTCTCTTGACTCGTTTTGTCCTTGCCATCTCCGCCTTTTGATGAACCATGCCCTGTTATATACCACGCTAACGCCGCCTCCACCTCAAAAGGTACATATTTTCTTAGATTTACTCCAAAATGTGTGTAATTTTTGCATTTTAGGATATATTTTGAAGGGTTTTTTTCTTCTTTTTACCGTTCTTTCTCTCCACTCGCTTTGTTCTCTCCGCCTCTCTCTCGACTAGCATATATGTAAAATAAAATTCTAATCCTCCTACACTCCAGTAAGGGAAGGAAAATAAAATTTTATCTTGGTGATTTGAGAACTACTCAAGTTCTTGGGAATGAGAATTAAACAAACACCTTATGTTCCGTATAGGTTCCACCTAAAATTTACTTATGATAATATGTTCCTCATTTTTTAAAGCTTGGAACCTACCATATCACAGGTTTGAAAGTCGGTTCTAAGGTCCATCCAAGTTTCATATGTATCATTAATTGAATTATTATAGTGAATTATCACCTTTATTGACTACCACTTGCTGCTATGGTCCATTAACCACAATTTATATTTAGACACACGAAAAATATGAAATATTAACAAGTCACAAAATGAAAGCTCAGACTAGTAGTTTCGGATTATACACTCATCATATAACACTATAAAATACTATAAGATCACACAAAAACATAGATCAAGCAAAAGCACAAAAAACTCTTTTAGGTTTCAAGTCTCCGGTTCCATCAACTTAGAACCTAGAACCCGAAACCTATCCGTCGAAACAAGTTCTCTAATTTTTGGAACCTGAAACCTGCTTGTTGAAACATATTCTCCAATTTTGACACCCCCTAGAGTTCTCCATTGGTGATGGTGGTGCTTTTGTGTGGAGTCAAGAAAGGGCCGTGTAGAAACGAGCTTTGTGTGGAGTCAAGAAAGAGTAGTCGGCCAATCTCTGCTGTCTCGTTAGAATCTAAGGCTGGTGACCACCACCAAACTCACGATCAAAGCTTTCTCTGGAACAAGCCCAAGCCCTCTGTTGAAGTTCCGAAACCCAAATTTGGAGGTCGACCTCAGATCCGGCGTAAATTTGAGGTCGCGACTTCCAAATTTGTGTGAAGGTTGCCCTTGGCGGAGTCAAAAGGAGTAGAAGGTGAAAAAATAAAATAAAAAGGAAATAGAAAGAAGAAAAGAAGAAGAAAAGATGTGGATGAGGGTTGGGAGGATAGGGATTATAAATAATGTCTCAAATCCAAGCCAGCAAAAGATATACATTTATTTCTGACGTTGAAATGTCACGTCAGTGATTAACAGTGACTCTGATAGAGGATTAACGGGAGATAGATTTGGGATTAAAAGAAAGTTGGGGATTTTTTTTAAATAAAAGAAATTATTGATAAAATTGAGACTAGACTTAAAATGGAGGGTTTTTTGGGAATTAACCCCAACAAACACTTGCCCCGCATAATCCCAGCAAAAGAGAGAGATAAACCTGGGGGAGAAAAGGAACAGCACAGTACGCTTGCCCTGACGTGCATCCACCGGTCAAAGCCTGTTTTCACTATGTACACCCACGGATTGAAAAGCTCTTCCCTTGTCGTTGTGACTATTCAGTAGGGAAGAGCTAACATGGCATGGCAGCGAACTATCGTTAAAGGGACTGGACGGTGGGCCTCTGAACCGCGCTCATCTTGCACCAGAAGAAGAAGAAGACGACGGACTGAGTAAGTTGGGGGCCATCACCAGCTCAAAAAGGGAAACAAAAAGCTAAATAGAGAAATAACGGCATGGCAGCAAATTTTTACACTATCTTTTGCAAATAAAAGCGAGTAAAGTAGCAGGTCATTCTACAAAGTCTCTCCTCAATCTACAGCAGCTTGACGAGTTGTTTGCCCCTTCTTAGCCTCTACTCTCGAAGAAAAAGAATAACGAAACCCAATCCGCAGCAAGTTCTCACTTTTCTCAAACTAACCGAACTGGCATTTATTTTCTTTTATAGCATATGCTTATCCTATTTTAGGCATGGACAGGTCGACGTGTATTTAACTTTAGGCCTCTATGTTCATGCATGTAAATCTTTTTCGACTCTCATGCCAAACTTTTTGAATATTTGAATATATCGAAAAACCGATTGCCAGAATTTCTTGATTTTGCACTGTGAAATATGTGATGGAGGAAGGACCGTCATATAATAGCACTATCAAGCTCTCTTTTCCCTTATGTAGTAATGCTTGAATAATTACAAAAAAATTTAAAAAAATCGACTTTTTTGGTAATTTTCTCCAAGAAATCAAATCAGATACTAAATGACGGAAAATATTTTTTAATATATTTTTAGGTTTTAGTCGAATTTTGAAAAATATTATTATTTTTTGAAAAATATTTTCCAAAAACGTCACTCTTTTCGTAAAGCAAATAAACCCTAAGTGATTAGTTATAAATTGTGTCTACAGGTTTGTTTACGCTTTTTTAAGCAATTCTTTTTATTTTTTTTATCACAATCTATAATATAATTCAAAATTTAAAAAAATAAGTCAATATGTGAGATTACTTATCAACCTTGGGAGGCGCCAAATCCACAGTTATTTTGACTTTTTTTAGTGCATTGACTATAATATCCTCAATCCATTTGACAGAGATCGTTGGGAAAAAAAAAATTTCCGGGGGCCCACAATATTTTGCCTCTTCCTTCATTAACATGCCACTTCCTTTGATCTCTCCACTCTCCCTCGACAACGGGACTCTAATACGGGTGTAAATGGTTCGGGCGGGCGAAACTTCTACTGCAACCCGGCTCGAAATTAGGTCCGATCCGAATATTTCGGCCTTGCCCGATTCAAGACTAGCTAGACCCGGAAATTATTTTCTTTTTTTTAAATTAAATGAAGTATTTCGTTCACTTGTAATATGTCATTTTTTTTCATGTAGGATAAAAAACTATGAAAATTAGAAGTTTCATGTCATGCCGGGCCATTTCGGGCTTCATAAACCCAAAAACCCGGCTAGGCCCGAAATTTAAAGTAGATATTGCATTTTGCCTCCATGGGCAATGATGCGTCTCTTGAGTCTAGTGTGAGGAACTGAAGTTCTATGTAAATGTGGCACAATGGGTTAAGAACCCATATATTCACTCACATTCAAGGATTGTGGGTCATAAATAAATCGGCTTTAGTTTTAAAAATAAGCTTAAATAGGTCATAAATAAGTTACATAATAAGCTTAAGTGAATCATAAACACGTCATTTTTAATTTTCTGAATTTTTTTAAATATTTTTTTATTATTTTATTTTATTCTTTTCTTTCATTTTCTTTCTTCTTCCTTCTCCAATGGCCAGCCATACGTGAGGGACAAGCTCGCCGACCCCTAGTGAGCTTCGAGCATCGCCGGCCTATGGCGACACTCAAGCTCGCCAGACGCGAGGCCTCTGGTGAGCTTGAGTCTCGACGGTCTCTCGCCTATGGCCAATCATCAGCTGTCGCCATGGCCGGCCACCGGTGGAGGAAGAAGAAAAAAGAAAAAAGAACAAAAAAAAGAAAAAGAAAAGAAGAAAAGAAAAGAGAAATAATTAAAATATGATTTTTTAATAAAATAAAATAATTCAGATGAGTGCATAGAGGAAAATCAAATTAAATTTTTCATACCAAACAACAGAAGATACTCCAGTTCATTTTTAGATTTCAGCCAAATATCGAAAAACATTGTCATTTTCCTGGAAAATGACTTCCTAGAAAACATTTTCTAAAAATGTCATATTTTTCACGAAACAAACAAAGCTTCAATTTTAAAAAAATATAAAAAATTTTCACTATATTTGTATTGCATGAAAATGTTTTAGCAAACAATTTTTTAAAAGAATCATACAAAACAAGCTTTCCTAGATTTAGTTAAATGGGTTGGGTCGGATATGTGTTGAGAAATTTGCATTACGATAAATGGGTCATAAACGATTTAAATGAATCAATTTGAGTCGGAGAATTTATGGCCTAATCCAACCCACCCGTTAATCAGGTCTACTGCTATCTGCCGCTAGGAATACTTTGCAACATTCTCGAGCTGAGTTGAGTTGAGTTGCTCGATGAGTTTGAATGCCTACATGCTGATAACCCCCGTAGAATCCATCTTTCGGTAGCTAAATGGATTTAACTCGCCTCACAGATGCACTGATCTAACTAGTCATGTAATTGCGCAATGTGAGCTTCCGTGCACATGAAAGAGTGCGGGGTTGTGCTGCGCAGAGAGTTCTTTCATTTCGCCTCGACAGGCAATGGGGTGTCTCTCGAGTCTCTCGCGTGAGGAGTTCTAATTTAGCATCCGGTGATTGAACGAAGGTTAGCCACCGCCAGAAAATTTTCTACGTTCTTAGAGTTGAGTTCATACGTATAGAATCCATCTTTTGGTTGCTTCGCACTCGCGCAAGTTAATCCTTGGTGCTGCTCTAGTAATGGATGGGGTTTGGTCATTTTTATTATTTTTCAGAGCACAAGAGAGACGGCCTTTGCAATAAGAAAGCTGTCTTTGGCCAAAGCGAAGAGGTACCTGGAGGATGTGCTGGTGCACAAACAAGCACCAGCACATCCGACGATTTTGCTGTGGCGTCGGAAGGACTGCTCAGGAAAAAAACAGGCACTCCAATGGACAGGGGCGGTGGCCGGTGAAATCGGCTAGTTTCATTCTTGATTTGTTGAAGAATGCCGAGAGTAACGCCGAAGTAATGTCATAACAAAATTTTGTCCTCGTGATTGGGGTTTTATTTTGTTCTTCTATACTAATAGAACCCATCTGATTTTGCATCAGGTGATGGGTTTGGACGTCGATGCGTTCTATGTATCTCATATCCAGGTGAACCAGGCTCAGAAGCAGAGGCGCCGCGCCTACAGGGCTCATGGAAGAATCAACCGTCTGTTATCAGACGTTGCGCCTTGTCACTGTCGTCTTCATTCTACTATTGCTAATGTTATCTCTCTTCATTTTTGACAGCGTATATGTCTTCTCCTTGCCACATCGAGTTGCTTTTGTCAGAAAAGGAAGAACCCGTGAGAAGGAGGCAGAGTCTGTGGTTCCATCTTTTACAATGTGAATGGAAAATATGTTGCCTTGTCGAGTCATTTTCTTAGATGCAATGTTGGTCTTGCAGCCGGAGAATCAGTTGGCAACGAGCAAATCTAAGAAGTCGCAAGCTTGAGGCGGCGTGGGAAACTCTTCCGAGAGACGGCCCTCGGTTTTGCTTTTGAACTATTTGCAATGGTAGTAGTCAGGAGATTTGTTGTCACCCTTTGGTACGTGAGGAACACTATTTCCCCAAACGTAGTATGTCTTAGTCCTCAGGGCTTGCTCTATTGAATATTTTCCAGGTTCTTGGTCAGGACAGTCAAGCGAGCTATGTACGTGTTCAGGGTACTCCAAACTAAATTGCTTCCTCAAATCAAAATCAGCAACGCTGTTTTCTTCACTAATCATTGACACATGGAAACTCCTTAATATCGCCCCAATCAAAACCAGCATCATTGTTTTCTTCACTAATCCTCGACACGAAGAATCAGCAGTTCCAGGGAACTAACGATATGGTGGAGAATGTCACAGTCTTGAGATTTCTCATGTACTGAATTCTAGAGCAAGTGTCGGTCGATAGGAAATGGGGAGATTCGATCTCCACCGCTAAATCAAATAAACATCAACAGTTGTAATGAGCAATACCCATCAATGGATGAGAAATACCCATCAACGGTTATAATCAGAGGAGTCTTTGTATAAATAGGGAAGCTCTTCTCTTCATTTGTATTCATTCAAACATTTCAGTAATATATTGATCCTCGAGAAGAAGACTTGGTGGTCCCAAACAATCGACACGCATTGCGTAGCTACGACAATCAAAACATATGCACTAACGCATTGATCCCCTTGATGGGATATCTATCTGTTAATTTGTAGTGTGCACGAATTATTTTGTCATGATCGAAAAATCAAACCCTACCAAACCCTAGCGGTACCTGTGTCAAAATCGAACCGCATACTCGAATTGGCCCGAAATTTTCGACATTTTCAATTCAAGTCTCACTATGTTAGGGTAGACGGTAATAAATTGGGTATTGTAGAATGTTTCGGTTTGAATTGAAACCCTAGATAAGTAGATATTAATTTGCAGTACTCTCTTTCTCACGAAACGATTCATCCCCTTCCAAAAACCCATCGTCTCCTACCTTCACCGCCCCTCAATTGAGGCCATCTTGGTCTCCCGCTTGTTGCCGGCGTAATCAAAATCACGTTCTCTTCTTTTGCCCTTTGAAGACACTCAACGTCCATCGGTAATGGTGACCATTCAAACCACCCCTGTGCCTCTGAAGACCAAAGTTTCATCCAAGATTGGATTCATCGCTTCTCAGCTGAGTGGGCTTGGAGTCTCCTATGATGATTCTCGTTGTATCGCCGGACCTTATACGTCCCTTTTTTGTCCGTTATTTTTATCTAGTTTTCTGGGTTTTTGTTCTTGCCATTGCTATTTTGTTCGATCATGACATGATGTGCTTTCATTCATTATGCGCTTGTTTCATAGTGGATGCTTAGGGTAATTTTGGTATCGATTTTTTGTTTTATCTTTGGAGATTTGGAAGCTGTTTCAGTAAGTGCTCTCCGGCTCTTTTCATATTTGATTGCTTTGTGCCACTTACATTGCCATTAGCAGTGATTAAGGTAAAGAATAACTTTTGAAGTAGAACTAATCTACTTGTTCGCCATGCTTAAAGATACTTAAAGTTTGTGAAGCCACAATATGATGACATGATATAGAGGAGAAAAAAACCCGAAAACCCAACCCGACCGGGTTTTCACTTCAAGTCATACACATTTATGGTCGGATTGGGTCAGTGAGAACATGCGCCTCCTATGTTTTTGGGTTGAATCGGATAGCATGGAAATTTGATCGATCCGATCCATTGACGCTCTTAATAACGATAATTCAAGTACCTCAAATGGCACAAGGTAGTCTAGTTACAGGTTTTTTAACTAATAGTCAAACAAGTCTTGAACCGCCTAGACTGGTGACATTTCCCCATATCTAATTAAAATTTGTAGATGAGAGGAAGATTTGATGGACCTTAGCTTGTCACCCCACTAACCGTTGCTTTGAAGTAGAAGAAATAAAAAAGTTGACATATTATAGAAAGGCCAGGCAGGCCAGATTGGGCCGGTGGGCCAAGCGAAATATATATCCAAGAAGGTTTTATTATCCCACATCGACAAACAATGATGATGAGAGAGAATGACTTGCGATAAATGGCAGGTGAGGGAATGGAACTTCGTATCTTTGCGCTTGGGGCAATGACGCAGCTAGTGAGGTACTAACCGAGGCGCGTCTATTGCTGGTTGAAAACTATTTCCAAACCCCCTCTGTGGCCTGGGCTAGCCCCCGGCCATTGAGAATTTCTGGAAGGGCTCCCTCTTTTGGGTAAAGCCCTACAATCCCTAGTCAGAAATTCCGTTTCATTTTTCTGCTCTAAGAGCCGTAGTGCATTCGCATTGAGCTGACTAGCTGACTCATCAAGCTACGAAGGTTTAACCTCGCCAAAGGACGTAAAGATCGGAACGTTAGCTCGGGCAGTCCACTCTCCTCTGATTTAATAGCATCGTTACAGAGAGTAAAAATAAAGGCACTGGTCTCTTCAACCAAAGTAAGATCCTTCCGATTCTCAAAGGTTTGGTGAGTACATAATCAGATTACAACTGTAAACACTTGCAGCTACAAAACCGTCTGCACATATATTGTCCCGTACATATTGCGTATCTCTTGATCTGGTGCCACTTTTACATAATCTCGAAACTTGAAAGGAACATGGAATTGAGACGCATCAACCACGCTTCAGAATCCTCTAGGCCCTAAATTGAGTCTTCTTGACATTTATCTTCACAGTAGAAAGGTCAAACTAAGAACAACATGGTTAAATCCGAAACAAAAGCTTAATATCTACAGTTTTATAAACCGCGCTAGCTCACTGGCTGTTTTCATTTCTTAATGCTCTCAACATGGGATCATTTTCGTCATCTAATAGGTCATTGTCGTCATCCAGCTCATCCAACTCATCCAGTATAGATTGGTTGATCGTCTTTCGTGATTGTCTTCTGTGCTTCTTGGGCTCCAATCGAGGCTCTGCTTGTTGGACCCCCATATCTCCTACCTTGTATCTGCAAATGCGAGCATCATTAGTATCGATAAAAAAAGAAAAGACGAAGGATCCACAAGTGCGTTCCTAAGAACTAGCTAATGATAGCAAAAGGAGCTTCACCCAGCCAAAAAAATTAAAAAATATAAGAGCTTCACAGGCAGCTGTCTAAGTTTCTTCTGCAGGAAAAAATGATATTCAACAGCTCCACTCGCATTTTGATACCATATAGGCTGATTTTACAGCAACGCATTATTGTCAGATTGCTTGAAACCAGTACCATGGCATAATAGCTGACAAAAATCATTCTACTCCGTAGGACATCACCCTATTCAATGCAGGACAGTCTCAATACCACACGAAATCTTGCATGACACGCCATTAACTACTCGTCATCAACAGAAATATACTAAGCATACATATCAAGTAACCATAAAGCACACAAGAAATACCTAACATCACCCTCCTTTTTCGTCCCAAATGTCCTCAGTTGAAACTCTTCTCTGACTCTTATCTCGTCAAGGAGTTGAAAGTAATAAGGATATCTCTCCAAATGTTCTCCTTCTAGTATGCACCCTGGCTCACCGAGATGTAAACAATTACTGAATGAGCACTTAGCTGGCTCACTCGCGTTGAGCTTCTTCCTGATCTGAAGTGAGTCACAAGATCATTCTTTCAGCCAAATGAACATGAAGACAGAGAGAACACCAAAAGAAATGTAAGGAGGTGATGACATCACCTCTGGAAAGGCTTCTGCAAGAGATTGCTTGGTGACTTTTAGTAAACTTGGCTGGTTAAACCCAGGAGTATCAGCAAGATATCCTCCATCTGATAATGGAAGTAAAGAAACATTGCGTGTAGTATGTTTTCCTCTTCCGCTTCTTGAAGACACTTCCCCTACCCGCTGATCCTCATACCATTTGCTGCCTAGAATCTGTTGGGAGAATGTCTAGGAGTCAAAATGTTGAGTTTACTTCATCCCATCACATATAAACACAAGCATAACAAGAACTAGAGAACCCACAGGCTCAAACCAATTGGTATCAGCCGCTGCATCAGAAGGATGATCGTTACTTCTCAAAGCATTGATCAGACTAGACTTTCCAACTCCACTTGGACCCACAATCACAGTTGTCTGGTCTCTTAAGGTAAATGCGAGTGAGTCGAGCCCCTCTTTGGATTCAACACTGCAGAAAATCGGCCCATAGCCCCAACTGCGTAACCTAGACTTCCAGGCAACCAACGTCTGCAAACTTCATTGAAGCCATTCATCAGTGAAGAGAGAAAGAGCAAGCATTCAAGAAATGGTAATATTCTAGGCTGATTAAGTTTTCCTAGCATAATCCTCCCCCACGTCATCGCAAGTGAAGCCTAATCCAGGAATAGGTTCATAGATGGTGACTGAGGCAACAATGACACCACAGTTTTTACTATTGATACTATATCATGATACTCATTGCTTGTCCGTGGTTTCAATACAACTTCAGGCACAATTCGGTGAGTTTAATAACTGAAGCAATAAAAAGAAGATAAAACTTATCCTAGAATATTCAAACCCATTAGATATCACAAACTGAAATGGATAACTGAAACTTCAAATCCAGTCCTGCGTATATTAACAGTACTGAATTTCCTCCATCAAAACAAAAACAACGGTCAACAGTAACTTGACCTTCCCTGGTGTATAAGGAAACGCCACTTATCATGTCTTGAGGCCTCACTCTTTATCTCTCTATCTGCATCCCATAGACTATCACAAAGGAAACGCTGGTTCTGTGATTTTCTCCCACTTCAGAGACATCTTCACCAGTCACGGGCCAGTGCAATGAACACGAAAGCCCTAAGCCTACACGACTTTCAGATACATCTATATATCTAAATTCTCCGTCTAATCTCTACATTATCAACCAGCGCAAGTGAAATGAACCGCGATCTAGTAGCTTACGCACACAGCGTGAATTGCTCCCATAATCCTCCCATCACTTTTCACATACTAAGGCAAAACGTTGAGCTTAACCGCTAATGATCACTCGTTTGGCCCTTAATTCGGCTCGTAGAAAGAATGCCAACCTCTTCACCGACGAGTTCGCACTTGTTCAAAGCGAGCGTGAGAGGAATTCCAGTAGACTCAGCCTCCACAAGGAACCGAGTGAGCAAGAAGGGCTCCACCTTGGGTTGCTCCATGGAGAAAAGCACGAGCAAGCGGTCCACATTCGCGACCGGAGGGTCCAGAACCTGGGTCCTCCTCTGGAACACGTTCTCGATCATGCCTCTCCGATCCACCCAGTCGATCGACCCCACCAACACCTTGTCCCCCACCAGCACCCTCCTCTTTATCTTCTTCAGCACCGCCTTCACCACGCACAGCAACTCCACCCCGAACCCCCCCGCGCCCTCCTCGATCGGAGGCAAGGACTGCACTATCACGCGCATGAAGTTGGCCTGGGCCGCCGCGACCGTGCCGATCGCCTGGGAGTCGGAGAGCGGGGGCTCGTCGCCGGGGGAGAGGACCGGCGAGAGGGACGAGAACTCCCGGACGGTGTGCTGCTTGGCCCTGAGGAAGTTCTTGCTGGGTCCCTGGAGCTTCCTGGAGACGTTGCTGGGGTTCCGGTGCCCGGCGGCGGCGGCGGCGGCGAAGGGGATGTGGCGGAGGTGGAGGAGGGAGGCGGCGGCGCGGTGGCGGAGGACTGAGATGGAAGCGATAGGCATGCTCTCAGTTCACTGAGACCGAGAGGAAGACGAAAGATTGAAGACGGGAGTTTGGATAAGCATCAACTCGAGCTCTCAGTTTCTCAGGAATGGCAACGCAGGGGAAGAGGCGGAGGGGGCAAAAGTGGGATTTCATCGGTCGATTTACGTGCTCATTTCTCTGCTCGAGCCCCAAGCGCGCGTCCACCGGTTTCTTTGCAGGTGGCCCTGTAGCTGATTCTAGCAGTCTCTCCGTTTTCCTCGTCCGGCTGAACCGGTTTACTTAGTGCCCGGTTCTAGCTGAACCGTCCTTGGATCGAGAAATTAAGCCGGACCCCCAAATGCGATAGATCATTACATAAATTTTGAAAGGCCAAGGCCCAATAATCATTTCATAGTACAGATGGCTCTCCAGAGAGTGCATGCGGCCAGATCCATATTGAAAAATCATTCTACTTCTAACCGATGGCAATGTACGTCGGCTAGGAAAAGCGCTTAGTTTGAGATCTAGTTAAGTTGGAGATCCCAAAACTCGGTTTTGCTCAAAAGCTTCGATCTTATCTCGATCGGATTTTTAAGAATGCGCTTAGCCGTTTGAATTTTCAACTAGGTTAAAGACCGAATAGGATGAGATGTGAAATATGGATAATAAAGCTAATATTTACGTATCATATCATGTCCATTATTTAGAAGGAACTGTGTATCGACGTAAATAAATCCGAAAATGCACAAATGGAGATATTAAGAGTCTCTTGCAATTCATTGCTAACGAAACCACAAATGTACAAACAGAGACAGCCTCCAGCAATCTTCAAGAGTATTTGTACAATGTAAGCCTTACCCAACGTAGAAGATCACCACAGTATTTCAAAGCCCTTGATGCGATATGACAAAATATGTGAACGAGCTACAACGGTATCGATAATATAGATTAGCCAATGATTACCAAATCTAATAAAAGAGAAAAAGCATGATCATTCGTATTTGCGGTTCAAAGAGAAAGAGATACATTTTTAAAAACCTGAAAAATGGGTCCCACTTAGACACGTGGCAATAGATGAATTGAGCGACTTATTACTGACTTGTCAAAACTGCTGTACCCAATATTTTTAGATGTGCGTACATACACATCATGGACTGTCGGCCCACGCTGCTTATTAAATTGACCCCTATAAAGGAGAAGGTGCTCATTAGTTTTTAGAGTCGGCTTCCCACAAGTTGCAAATGATGAAATCCTTTACCCCATTTCCCACACCTTTTACGTATTCTCTATCTTTCTTTTATTACCGTTCCTCGTCCTCTTTTTCTCATCAAAGTCAGCTTCACCTACCTATAGCAATGATCATAGCCATTCATGGACCGAGAAAATGAAAACCTAGCAATGGTCATCATATTAATGAATCTGATTGGTTTCGATGTCGCGGAGTACTAATCTCGTCTACACCTATCCAAATCTTCATGATTGCAAAGAAAAATCACACGATTTCTATATGATGATAGGTTGGAATTTTTAGATGAGCAAGCCACAGAACTCGATGGAACAAAAATTAACAAAAGATGGCGTATCACCTATCTTTGGTATGAGCGCAAAACTAACGGCGACAATTTTTTAACTCGTGATTTATCGTCATGTGGGGCAATCAAAGATAATGTTTCGTATCATTATGGAGAGTAGAAATATTCTTGATCTGGGAAGTATGGCGTGGAAAATGCTGTCCTCGTCTCCTCACTGGTGAAGTCAAACTGCAGAAGAACTATAAGAAATGTTTCACCTTTTTTTATTTTCGTTCCGCAATCTAATTTTGAGACATGGTTCATGGGCAATATGGATGACTTTCTTCATGGTTGAATAATGAAAAAAAAGTTTAGTCTTGATCTTTCTTTCTTTTTTGAATCTTTTTCTGTCTTTGTGTTAAAAAAACGTTGGAAGGAACAAAGGAATTAAAATTAAAAACAAATACATAATCGAGTTTAAGTAACTATTCAATAGGAAAGTTACAACGCAAAGATCGTTTATTTGCCCAAGAAATATTAGTGAACACTAACACATGTTCTTAGAGTTGAAGAATATTATAGTCATTTAACATAAAAATGGGGCTTTTTTGGCAACGAAAAAGAAGGGTGTGGAGATCGTTCAAAGACTTAAAGTCAAGACATGCTAATTCCACAAGAGCAGTTGGATTTCCATATGTTATACATTTACTATTTGCAAAAAAAAAAATAGAGATATTAAAAGAAATATTATCTTTCTCTTTTTTAAAAAAATTACGTGAGCAGCCATCATTTAAATGGATGTCAGAACAACTGGACCATATTCATGCGCCAGATGAATTGACTTTCTAGACAGCCAAGCTCTGAACGACGCGTCATCACATTATTCGAATGACCTATGCTTTTAATAATACAACTATCTTACCACATTATTAAAATTGGAGTCACTTTAATAATAATTTTTTTGATATCTCTTCAAGGCCAAATCGCCACCCCCATCGAATTGATGACCACGAAAGGCGGGCGCAATGTACGTGTAGCTTCGTCCACCGTCCATTTCTCTCCCGCCCGCGGATTCTTCGTGGATGGCCCGGAATTCACCCCCTCCGCCACAGGCATCGTTTTCGGTGTCGTCCCCACTCCCCGCCAAATTTCCCCGCCATACAAAATTACCGGGCCCTATTGAAATAAGGAAAAATGGGAAAAAGAGTTCCGAAAGGCACTTATCAAGATTTGGTTTATAATGACACTTTGAGAATGGAATTTATCTTGCCAATGTAGGTAAAACTATGCTTGGTTCTTCTTCTTTTTTTTTTTAGGTTTTATAATTTTCATAATGTCAATGTCTTCTGGAGATTTGTTGACAATGCTCTCGAGAACGGAATTATCTATGTAGCACGATTCCTCTCTTGATGTTGCAATAAATCTTAAATGTTGATTTGTGAAGCTGAGGTTTTTGTTGTTATTTGATATTTACCGAAGTGCCAAGATGGGTATCGTGCAGGAGAGAAGATCTATATCCGTTAAAAGAGGGAAAAAACAATGAAAGATTATGACCATTAAAATGATTGCCCCTCGTTAAGGATTTGAAGCTAAAACCATATAAAAATGGTAAGCTCAAATTGCATGTGAAAGTATTTTTTGTATCGTAATACTTTATTAATAATTGCATGCATCGTTTCAGTTGTTGTGGGTGCAAAACTTTTGAGATCAATTAAACTATGGATATGATATTCTATTTAAAACTTAAAGATATGGTCGGGGTATAGTTGCTACTTCAATAAGAGGTGGATTAGTGTCAATAAATTTTTCGGCAATAATAATAATAATAATATTCAACGTGTGCAGACCCTCGACTTTGTTTTCCTTTCCAAATATATGAGATGTTCGAACCTTTGGCTTTTAGTCCTCGTAAACATAGATTAATCTCATGTTCACATTAACTGAGAAAGCTCAACTGACATAGTGGTTGGCAATCACTCCAAGAATACTTTGAGTGAAAGGCATTGCAATTCGATCATGAGTCCTACGATGTTTTGGTCAAGTGTTGAATCGCTCAATCAACACCTTACAAAAAGACAAATTCCTATGATTCATATTAGTCTCCCCATGAATGAATTAGTTTTGATCTCAACCAAGTGAGCGAGCGAGTGACTCGAGACACAGCCGGTCCTTAATGGATTATAGCCTTGGTACACAAGAGGTCACTCTTTTAAAGATTCATGACTATTTGATGGTCTTGAATCTCTCTTACTCCAAAAGCTAACTTAAAGAGTGAGACTTTCTTTCACGCTTATAAATCAGCCAGCAGCCTATTTTACAATTGATCTGAGACAAACCATAATAGTGACTGCACCATATAACAACACCTTGCTAGAATCCGATACCATAGGATCTAATTATAACCATATAGAGTAGCGGGTTTTTTTTTTTTTTCGGGAAGGGGGAGGGGGGGGGGGAAGCGAGGGGAGGGTGCACGCACGACCCCCGTGATGCACGACCGATGATTGAACAGGCCACACAAACGGTTTTCTGTGGTGTACTGAGCGCATTCGATCGCGTTCGTCGACATCCATCGACATTTGAACCAGACACGTTCAAATCAAGAATCTCTTCGCCGGCCGCCCCACCCGCAAGACAACGTCGAGCGTCGATTGAAAGATGAACGTTTAGATCGAGACAAGACGACGTAGCAGCAAGAATTTAGAGTTGGGTGACCTAACGGGGGGCCCTGCCTCGTGTCGGGTTGCCATTGGTTTGGGAATAGAATAATGGGGGGCAAGATTGTAGATCGCAGGCTCGCGGAATCTGGCACCACAGCTAAAAATGTATTCATTCTTTTGTTGATTTTGGCGGGTGGGGAAGTTTGTTGCCTTGTCTAGCTTTGTTAAAGAATGTTAGGTGTGCCCCATAATTCATCGTCTGTACTTACGAAAACATCGTTAGTCATATTCACAGGTGCTGATTGACTAATGCAACGATTGAAATTTTAATCCGGCAAAAGTGTAAGGTTACAGATTTTATTCATACTTAACGCAATTATCTAGGATCGAGTTAGAAATGCCTAATACGGAGAAGCTAACTACAAATACCACCTAACTCATCTCCTTAAAAAGAGAAAGCACATTAACATGTTGTTTCCGTTCGAATAGACCTTCCGTTGTTGTACGACGGTTGCTTATGATAGGAGAGGGAAAGGATTAAGAAGATCAATCCAAAAACGCAGTAGAGTGTAACTCATGTAAGTCGTCACGGGAAGCCTTTGGCAAATTTTGGTTTAATGAAGAATCTTAATCTCAACGGGGATGACCCATCTTTCTTGGGCTGGAAATGGCGCCATAATAAAACCGCAAATATAAAACTTAAAATATGGCTTAACCACAAAATAACAGGAAAAAAACGCTATTTTGATTGAAAGAAAAAAAACTACATCACCCTAATTATCTTATTAACCTATGTTTGGAGCGACTGTTTGATTTGTAAATATAGTGGCTCAGTATGGAATGTTCGACATCATCGTAAAGATAAAGTGTATGGGATGCGTAATTTTTTTTTAAATAATTTATAATCTTTAAAATTAAGAATATTTTCCCTCTTTGCTACGAGCGTCCCCGAAGAAAAACAAAAGCTATTTCTATTAATTTAGAACCAACAGCAGACAGCGTGAAATGAAAAAAAAAAATGCTTTTTTTTTGCTAGAAAAAAAAATAGTTTATGACGTGGGCGGCCGGATTAGTCAATCTCCGCACTATAGTCCATTAGTCAAAATGCGCCAATAAAAATTTCCGCCAAAATAAAGAGAAAAAAAAAAAACCTACAGAAAAATAAAATACAAAAAATTCGGTAATTTTCAACGACAAATAATTATTTCCGACCAAAAAGAACGATAAACAATTATCGTTCAGACGGAGAACAGATATTATTAATCATCAGAATTCGATTTTTCCGGGGGAAGATCTCATGTCTCTGTCCGACGTTGTCTCTCTCTATCAGCATTATCCTCTCTCTCTCTCTCTCTCTCTCTCTCTCTTCTGTGATATTATCATTTTTAACCATTTTTCTCTTTCCCCTTTTTGCCTTTAAAATCCCTCTGGAGATTCCGAGTTTGCGGCTCACCAGTTCCTCCTATCCTATCCATCCATCCATCCTTTCTTCTCTCTCTCTCTCTCTCTCTCTCTCTCCGTCTTCACACGCGCGACTCGCGACTTGCTCTCGCTCCAGCTGCAGCAGCTTCGTCTCCGATTTCGCAGGTAATCCCTGTCCCGTTTCGATCAGATCTCACGTTCGGGACGGCTCTTCTCGCCGAGGTCGGCTTCCGAGTTCTCGGCATTCCGTCGCCGGATTCGGACTGGCGAGTGGTGGAGTGTTCCGCAGCGATGCGGTCGGTGCTTGGAGTGTTGCCTGTTCCTAGTGCTCTAGATCCGATTGCGTGAAGTATTGGTTTTGCCTTAAGTTACAGTTGAATGTGTTGATGCGAGCTCAAACGAGCTGGAATTTCGTGTTCTGTTGCTCGTCCTCGTGATTCGAGCGCTATTCTTGATTCTCGCTGGCTTAATTTCGATTGTTTTGCGACATACGATATGTGTTTTCGTGCGGTTTCATCTGCACCGAACGTGTTTGATTGCTACGCGCGCCTGCGCGAGATCTGTAAGTGTTTCGAGGTTTCCATGCTTGGATCTGTGCGGAGGAAACCTCTGACCGGACGATTTTGAGTAGGCAAAATAACCCGAGCATATCATTGAAAAGCGATTCAGCAGTTGAACTTTCGCAAATCCATGTTTTGTGTTTTCGTTCTTGGTAAATTTTTCTTTGCTCGGCTATTTTCCTTTTTTTCTCGATACTGATTGTCTGATTGCTTGTACTGCAATCTTGCTAGAGTGTTTGGACTTTCGTCAGAAATTCTACATGTGGGAATTACAGAACATAGGGCCGATAACCATCATCTTGAATAACTTTGCCACCACAAGTTTATAACAGAGAATTACTACACAAAGCCGTTAATGAAGGGAAATGGAGAAAAAAAACTAGGAAATGGTGTATGAATCTCTCGAATGTTAGGCTTGTGTGGTAGGTAGGTGGGTAGAGGGTTGGTGAAGTTGAGAATGTCGTGTCACTTAATAATGGAAGGAGTTTGGCTTAAGAAAAGGGGTCAGGTTGAGAAGATCTAGTAACGTGTACTTTACTTTCGGTAACTTTTGGGAAGCCACGTTGTCGTAGATTTGCTTCCCTGTTTTAGGTGGTAAAAATAATTAACTTTCTCTGCATGACTTGAGGTCATTGATATGTTGGTGAGTTCTTTACCAGGACGGGGAAGAAAATTTCTGTTCATTTTTTTAATTTTATTTTGTATCGAATCTTTCCATTCCCATTGAGTCTCTGAACTTTTTTTCCCGGGTTGGATCATGAATCTGTCGCTTTGAGATTTTGATTTAGGAATTTTGTGATTGTTCAGACACCCCCTCCCCTTTGTCTTCAATTGTGCTTGTGTTAAGGACTTTCACAAATCTCTAATTCCTATGCTGTGTTGTTTTTACTGATTGAGGCATTGACATCAACTGCTTAGGATCCTTCTGCTCGAAGAAGCATAGTTATATATCTTAACTCATCTCTATTCATGCTGATTTATTAGTTCAAATTTGTTTGTTGCCTATAGGCAGTCCACTCTCTCCAGGAAGATGGAAGTAAGAGGGGGCTGAAGAAGCTTTTCAGTTTTATCACTTTGACTGGTATGATGTTTATGCTTGCTATTTCTTCATGAGAACTAACTTCTAGAAATTTCTCCTAGTCAGCTCTGACAGTCTACTTGTTATCCAGTTACTGGGGAAATGTGTGGAGGGAGAATCAACTCTGGGAGCCTGGAAAAAACTCTTTCTCAATCATCAAGAACAAAATTCTCTAAAAGCAAAAGTTCTGGTATGGAATTTGAGTCAGATTGGACAAAGCACCGAAAGACCTCAGCATATGCTGCATTAGCAATCCGTTCAGCCACATCTTTCATGCCTTGGTCCTGTAAAATTTCTATAGCTGAAGGTTACCATGAATTTCTCTAATTAGAAGCCTTCCTTTCGAGTTAGCTCGTCCTTAGGGAGGTCAATCCATTGATGCGAGATCCATTCAGTCTTTTCAAAAGTGCATCGTCATCTCGAGAAATGCGCGGTTTTGTGAGTGAGAAGAAAAGATTAACTGAACAGGCCATGTGTTTCTCCAATTCAGTCCACCAAAGCACTCCAGTTCATTCAAAAAGTAAACTTCCTGTAGCAACTCCGATTACTGATGATTTTGGCAGCCCCATTCTTCCTGGACTGCCTGATGACGTGGCTAAGCATTGCCTTGCACTTGTTCCTCGTTGCAACTTTCCATCAATGGGTGCTGTCTGCAAGAAGTGGAGGTCAGTGCTTCAAAGCACAGAATTCCTTACCGTGCGAAAATTAGCTGGGGTTGTTGAGGAGTGGCTGTATGTGTTAACTATGGATGCTGAAGGGAAGGAAAGCCACTGGGAAGTCTTGGACTGTTTGGGACATAAGCACCAGCAACTTCCACTGATGCCTGGTCCCGTGAAAGCTGGGTTTGGAGTGGTGGTTCTTAATGGAAAGCTACTTGTCATGGCTGGTTACTCATTGGTAGATGGAACATGCTCTGCCTCTGCAGAAGGTTACCAGTATGATTCTTGCCTCAACAGGTATATACTCTAGTTTTTGATAAGTGAGTAAGGGTGGGAAGGGGCGACTCGTATACTCTGATTTTTGTGTCTTATTTATGTATTTATCTTGGTCAAGTTTTCGGGTATCTCATTCACCTGGAAAGTAAATGGCATTCTTCACTTTCTCTTTTGACACATCAAGCCTTGCCTCCTAGATGATAGAGTTCCTGCTAGGCATTGGATTTCCATCCTGAAGCATTGCTATTCTTTGATCATGCTGTTGGATGCCCTGAAAATGGGACGGTTAACTGAACATTTGAAGGTTAGAGATTCAGGTTTTTGCATTATTCTGGAAATTGCATGCTTATGGACCTGGAGTTTCTCTTGATGACCTGCTAAATCAAGTTGTTTCTCTGGATCACAAATTGTTTCAAGATGCATCCTTGTTTTCTAACCTGAATGTGACAAATACTTCTGCTGTAACGAGACTGTGGTAACATGACTAGTCCACATGAACATGGGTCTGCCAATCCGATTCTCTTATGCATTCTTTGCCCCTTTTATATTCCCTATTTGCTTTACTATAACCTTTCAGCTTGCACGCACCAAACTATAAAAGATCACTTTAGGAGAGATCTATTGCTGCATGCCTGCACTTTTTTTATCGTGGGATTTCATTGCAGTTGGAGCAAACTAGCAAGCATGAATGTGGCTCGCTATGACTTCGCTTGCTCAGAAGTCAATGGACTGGTATATGTGGTTGGAGGCTATGGAACTGAAGGTGAAAGTCTCTCCAGTGCTGAAGTATACGACCCTGATTCTGACAAGTGGACTCTCATCGAGTCTCTTAGGCGACCAAGGTGGGGATGCTTTGCATGCAGCTTCGAAGGGAAGCTCTATGTGATGGGTGGACGCTCAAGCTTCACCATTGGGAACTCAAGGTTTGTTGACATATACAATCCCGAGCGGCAAACCTGGTGTGAGATGAAGAATGGATGCGTCATGGTCACTGCCCATGCCGTGCTTGGAAAGAAGCTCTTTTGTATGGAATGGAAGAATCAGAGGAAGCTTGCCATATATAATCCAGAAGACAATTCCTGGAGGATGGTGCCCATTCCTCTTACGGGGAGCTCAAGTATAGGGTTTCGATTCGGTATATTGGGGGGGAAGCTCCTGCTATTTTCACTTGAAGAGGATCCAGAGTACCGTACATTGTTATACGATCCCAATGCTGCCCTGGGTTCTGAATGGCAGACTTCTGAGATAAAGCCATCAGGCTTGTGCTTGTGCAGTGTGACAATAAAAGCATGAAGCTTTTAACTACTCGAACCCAAGAGTTCCGACGAAGTTTGGAATGTACCATCTCCGTCCCGTATACACTTGGTTAACTTGCACTTTTTTTAAATCAGGTCCCGAGACCAGATTGTTTCTTTTAACTGTGGCTTGTTCTTCTGATTGTCATACTTGGATCACATTTCTGAATGTTTTCAAGGACTGCATCTTTGATATGTACTTGCTCGCTATGAAGTTTCCTGATACTTTGAACTGTCAATGCATGTATGAAGGCTGTCAGGAAGATGCAACATCCTCGCTCTCTGCGCTAAATGCGGTGGGATCATGTTCTTCTAGGCAACTTAAGATATGAAGTTTATGCATGTAAATAGCAGGTTCACAATTTCGAGGATGGGAGGGAGGGAGGGATTTTACGTTTCAGCTAATGTTGTTTTGAGCAGCTTTGGCTTCTTAATGTTGTTTTGAGCAGCTTTGAGCAGATCATGTATTCGAAGAGCAATGTAAACAAAGTGCTCGCAATTATCCTCAATGAGAAGAAGTTTTCTCGCGCTCAATATGCAGTTAGCCTAGTGGAAAGAGTCACTTCTATGTCAATGAACTAGAGTTACATTGACTAAGTAAGGAACTAACCTCGGTAAATTTAGAGGTATGCCAGTATAATAACCGAACGAGTGGGATTGCTTAGTTTGAATTCTTGATACTTCTCCCTCCTATTGAGTTCTTTGCAAGTGATGAGGTGGTCCGCGATTAACCAAATTTGTGAAAATGCTCTTATCAGCTCAGTGTTTCAGGTCATCATTTTCGACTGCGTGTCATTTTCCTAGCTCAAAAATAAAACACTTACACTATTGAACAGGGTTGACAGTATCGAAAATGAGAGTGCGGGCTCCTTTTTTGTGAAGGTATCCACCAAATTATTGGCTTTTCCGCTAACAATTACATGTTACACTATAATACTAAAGATACAACGCTATGCACAGTTATAGACCAAATTTCTTTGGTCTGAGGTAAGTAGAAGTACCCTGCTTCAACCCAGGTAACGAGACTCGCTGTTGTTGCTTCACCCTCTTCTCCCTGTCTTTCGCCTTAATCTCTATCTCCGCATCCGCCTGCGATCTCTTCAGGTTCTCCATTTCTTCTTCCATGGCCGTCTTCTCTTCCTTCTGCTTCTTCTTGTCCTCCAGCAGAGACGTATCCGAGTCCTTAACAGAGAAAAACATGGGACCCAGTTCGGCCAACCACTGCGGCTCCACAGCGGTGGCACATTGCATGTACTCTTTTGCTGTCAGAATCAGCTCGTGGTAGACCACGTACTCAGGCGTGTGTCCCATGCCATAGAGAGCGCTGCTCGGGTGCAAATGGCAGGGCATCCCGGTCCGACAATTCACGTATTCACCGACGCCCTTCAGTCTCGCTGCATTGTGGAAGTATGCAGAACAGATGGCCTTCCTAACGCCATCCGTGTTGGGCCAACTTGAAGTAAATGGGATTCGCAATATCTTGAGAATATCCAGCAGTTGAGACCTCACTTCTCGAGCCTTCTGCAAGCCCTTGACATGCAAAAAGTGATCATTACACCAATCCCCTCTGTACTGTTTACTTTTCCACTGCTCATAGACATTATACAGTGTTAAGTGGTCAGATTCTGGAACGAAAAATTTCTCCCTTGCAGCATCGCTCTCCTCTGCTCTATCTTTTGGCCGGAAAAATACAGATGGCACCGAGAGCATCGAGACAATGGTCAAAACCTCATCTAGGCAACCTAACTGACCGCCCATCAAGAGCATCTTTGCAAGAGGAGGATCCAATGGGAATTCCACCATTTTCCAACCAACCGCCGTTAACCCTCCAACATTGTTAAGTGCGCCTAAGACCCACAAGTGGTACATAGAATTGAGAATGTTATCCTGTGGAGGTGGGTCCATAAAAGGAAAATCTAGCAGGTTCTCCACTTTAAGGGACTTGAGCAATAAGACCACGTACCCAAGGTTGGTCCTCTGGATTTCCGGGATGGGACTGGGGAGCATTTCATCCAAATATGAACTCTCCGTGTAAAGTCGATAACATGTACCCGGACCTGTTCTGCCTGCACGACCAGCACGCTGGTCTGCAGCAGCACGGCTGACTGGGAAAACTTGGAGTGCATCCATACCCATTTTGGGATTGTAGACTTTCATTTTAGCATAGCCTGTGTCAATGACGTAATATATTCCATCTACTGTCAAAGAAGTCTCCGCAATGTTGGTGGCCACGATGCACTTGCGAGCCCCCTCTTCAGCCTTATGGAATATCTTTGCTTGCAAATCAGCCGGCAGTTGGGAGTACATGGGAAGAATCAAGAGCTTACCAATACCTTGCTTTGTGGAGGATACAAGCTGTTCCATGCGCTCCGCTAGAGCATAGCACGCTGCTTCAATTTCATCTTGGCCAGTCATGAAAATGAGAATGTCGCCCGGAGGACTGCTAATATGGATAGCCATAGCCTGCTTCACTGCAGCTTCGACATAATCTTCACATGGGGTTTTACTCCACAGGATGTTAACAGGAAATGTCCTTCCAGGTATGTGAAAAATAGGTACGCTGTAAACAATATAAATTAATTTAGTCCTGCATCAACATTCGCATTGCATAAGCTTCTGACAAATGTGATGATTACCTGCCAAAGAAGTTCGAGAATTTTTGTGCATTCAAAGTAGCAGATGTTACAATGAGCTTAAAATCGCGACGCCGAGCTACCACCTTTTTCAATATCCCAAAGAGAACATCAGTGTTCAGTGATCTCTCGTGTGCTTCATCCATCACGACAACCCTGAAACAAGTAAAAACAACAAAATGTAAGGCTCTGCTTGAAGAACCTGAGTCTGTGTAGGTTATTCTCCATGCATATACAAATCCACTCCAACCCAGTTTAACGAGAAGTAATATATCAGAGTAGAGAAGACATTGTCATACCGGTACTTTTCAAGGTCGGCATCTTTCAGTGTTTCATGGAAAAGCACTCCATCTGTCATGTACTGCAACACAGTAGTGACCACCAAAAACAATTATAAATGATGGAGCATAAAACCAAAATGAAAGGCATAGATTATAATTTATCTGGGAACCAACAAAATTTGAGATATGTTCCAGACTAAAAGCAACAACACTACTTCAGAAAAGTCAGCATTAAAAAAATAGTATCCTAAAGAATTTGCTCGACAATCGAAAACAGTCTCACCTTAATTACTGTGTTTGGCCCAGTCACATTCTCAAAACGAATGGCATACCCCACTTTTTCACCTAAGTCAGTTTCCATCTCTTCGCTCACTCTCTTTGCAACACTCATCGCTGCAACACGCCTTGGTTGGGTACAACCAACTATGCCATTCACAGTGTAGCCATCTTCATGCAGATACTGTCATGAGTAGTATATAAAAAGAATGAGGTCATAATTTATTCACTTTGCCCATAGATAACTAACAACAGATTTTCAGAAAAATTAATGACATTGATCATGAAGAACACCTGTGTGAGTTGAGTTGTTTTCCCTGAACCAGTCTCTCCCACAATGACCACCACCTGATTCTCACGGATAACCTATGAGATAAAATATATAGACACAATAAAAGTAAGGTTACAACAAAAACGCAAAAGAAGTCATGACATTTATAAACCATATTAGAATACGAAGAAGGCCTCTAGACAAGCGAAGGAAATCTAAGTATGCAAACAGAAAGCAGTAGAACGTGTGATTGTTCCCACAATGCCTCTCTTGGGCAAATATGTTATAAAGGCTAAAACATAGTGGGCTTTATCTACCAAGAATGCAACAAAAATTGCGATTTGAAAGCAATTTTTTTGGGCCACACAACATTCACAGTAAGCTGATGAATATCTTCACAGAAAGAAAACTGTTAGTGATACCATTCTCTTCAACAAAGTGAACAAAGGCCCATTTCCCACAATGACCACCTCACCCTCTCGAAAAACCGACATGCCAGCACGACCAAGAAAGAGAAAAGGAAATGTAACCAATATTAACTTCGCAAACAATATTCCAGCTAAAATTGATATCCATCTCTTATGTCTATCATTCAACAATAGACTAGTTAAAGGTAATGTTAGCAGGATTGCATTCTTCATCAATCGACAATGTCAAAGTATACCCTCATTAGTATGATAAGTATATTGCATCGCCAAGAGATATAAAATCAAAAGCTAATCGTCATAAATTTAGTACCGATTGTTGTGCAAGGGAAAATAAGTCTTTCTTTTATTAAGTGAAACTTAAGTGATTCAATCCAGATTACTCTCATCTTTGCAAGAAACTTTTCCATCAAATAGAGCAGAGATTCAGATGGTTTCGTCAGCTAACTCAAAGACCGAAGTTTTCTCATCTCACGTTCTTAATATTCTCATAATCCACTTATCCAATAATGGTTGGCCTATGTTTGCGTTAAACAGAATCTTCTGCTAGATTCTATCGAAAACAAAACCGATAGTAAAATGTAGTATTGTCCTTACAAACTGGCCCATAATAGCACATCCCAATTATTAGAGAGCCCGACAAAGCCATAATTGCAACAATTTATACTTCCCCAGCTTATATTTGTTCAAGTAAGCAAAGAAACTACAACCTTGGTCGAAGTTTGGGTCCTCATTCCAACATTATCCCCATGCCTCATTACCCAATACCAGCACTAAAAGAATACCTATGGCTAAAAACATATATAACCTAGACTCTGACAGGGCTACAAAATATTATGCAAAACTAACCACAATATATCGGAAAATTAAAAGTCTAACCTGCAATAACTCATCCCGCACTGAATATATGGGGAGATACTGCCTTTGCTGTATAATAGTTTTTGACTTTGCAAATTCACTCACTGCTTCACCCATTTTCATGTGCTGTGAAAACTTTGCCTCTTCTTTAAAATCTACCTCGCCTTGTTCCCCCACTACAGTAGTATCAGCGTCAATCTAGTTTTAGAAAAATCAGCTTTCAGGCAAAGGGCATTACTACAGCAACTTTTATGAAGAAAAAAAAAACGGAGAGAGAGAGAGAGAGAGAGAGAGGAAGAGGAGAACACCTTCATTCAAACTTGCAAAACACATTACCTCGGCTTCTGATTTCTCAACACCAAGAATATCTCCTAGTTTTGAGCCAGCGAGCTCCCAAAAGCGTTGGCGCGATTTATTCATACTCTGTTTTTCATGAATCTCCCTGACCAGAGCAGAACCTTTTCTTGAGATTATAGCCATATCTGTCGTCGGATCTTTGAGCGGCATTATAGGCTCAGCTTGTTTAGTAAACACTACTCTTCCATCCAAGAAAGGTGGTTTTGTATCTGAGATATAACACGACAATATCTTAGGCTAAGCCAGAGCAACCAATTATGGTTCTGCGGCAAATCACATCAGCTGTGCCACTGGGAGTTTAAGCCCACACTTATCGTACCATGTACAAGAAGAATAACCTTGTGTTCTTCCTCATCAAATTCATTCTGCACCTGTGTACCTCTAACAGCTCCTGATCTCAGGAGTTGTCGGTCTTCCCACTGAGCGTTATCAGCTGTAAGCTGTGATAATTTTCTGCCCTGAGCAAGGGTCATCTTAGTTCCATCCCTTCGAATCTGCAATTGAAGAAGCCAGATATCCTTATCAATAAGTATTAAGAAACACCAGGCATGAATTTCATCCATTTTCAAACTTGTAACCATATCAAGACTCAAATCATGCATGAACAAAACTCGGGATACAGAAGCTAATTGACTATCATTATCGTCCAAAGAAGCATATTACCCAATAAAGCAACACTATTTGAAGAAACTGAAGATTATTGATACAATGGCTCAAGCAATGCCGCCCTTAAGAAGCCACCACTCAGCATGCTTTTCTCACATGATGCAAGCCAATTAAAGACATACAAGTAGGCTTACTTTGTTTTACACATGCATAAATGCAGAGGGGCTACAACAGAGAATTTTGGACAAAAGTAACAATCAAGAGATTTTGGACAAGGTTATCAAAAAAAAAAAAAGAGATTTTGGACAAGATGGAATCAAACAAAGCATTTAGTGTTTTCATGCAAATTCATGTCACAATAGATGAATCATGCAATCATGACCCAAAAAAAGCATCCAAGATAAAAAGCTTGACCAACATCGGACAGTGTTTGTTAGGTTCCTTAACTCGTACATCATACAACGCAACATCATGATTTCAACTTTTGACAAAAGAAAAAAAAGATGCCATCAAAGTGTACATACTCTGTATGCATTGGGAGGATTATCAATTGTAAAGTGTCAGTTTATTGAAGTTAAAGTAGCCTAAGCAAACCACATAAAAACAGAAGACTGTACAGTGGTCCGCCGCAGGCTAATATTGAAGTGTAACATATTTACTGATCTTTAAATTGCCATAAGAGCCACTATACAATATCAGACTCATTACACTTTGGCACATTATCAAATAAATAGCGGCAGAGTATTGAGGAGCCCCAGCCATTGTGCAATCAGACAGAGTATTTTGTGAGCCATGTTAAACAAACATCCAAATTCAAAAAAACTTAACCAGTATCCAAACAAAAGAAAATGAAAAAAGGAAGAAAAAAAGGACCAAAACACTCACAAGCCTTTTTGCAAGATCCGCCTCTTTCTTTTGAAAAGACACCTCATCTCCAAGGAAAACTAATGAGCTATCACCATCAAACATAGTGCTACCTTCTTCTCTGTCGTACCTGTATGACAGAAATCGCCAACTTAAAGCTTCTTTCTAGGATTTATAATGCAACCAATCAAGACTGCAAAGTATTAAATAGAAGGATAAAAATAAACTTCTGATGCCGGAGAAGTAAAGTCCACTCGGTCAGAGACGCACCAAATGATAGCTACTTAAATTTAACACTGAGCAATGACTGGAGAGTAGTGTCCATGTAACTAATTACCATGCACGGTCTGCATCGTACTCCATGTCCAAACGCATACTCTCAGAAATGTCATACTTATGTTCATCTGACAAGTCCATATTATCTGCTTCTCTATCCTGGAAGATGTAAAAAGATCGGAACAAATTAGAATCAACTAAGCTGATGGATAGCAAGAATAGCACTCTCTAGTTACATTAGATGCCTCACAAGAGCACTCAATAAACAAATGTTCCACAAGTCAAGAAAAGTTTAAGATTTACTCCTAAGAGAGCAAACGAGAAGAAGTACCTCGGTCGATTCTGAGTTTCCAGCAGAAAATATAAGTTCATGGGATCTTCCACTGTATCTAGAACTTGAAGAATTAAGCGAGTCTCCAGAAGCACATATTAAATCATGTGAGGGAGAGACCTGGTCCCAAGGAGAGGCAGCAGAACCTTCAAAATAGGGACACAATAGTCTTATGAAAGGAGTAATAAACCTAACAGGACATTTCAGATATTTGAAACAACATACAACTAGAATGGGGAGTATGACCACCTGTCCAGGGTGAAACTGATCTGGCATCAGTTGAGGCCCCAACGAACAACGGTGATGGTGAAGGCTGATGCTGCCCTCTAGAGCTAGAGTAACCATCCCGGCGTGGCGTGTCTTGCCATTGCCATCTCCCATCATCCCACTCAGATCTACCTGCAATATTTCCAGATTTCATGAAAATTCCAAAATTATGTTAGGATTATAGCTAGGGAGACAGACAATAAATCTTAGACACTTCAGTACACACTCAGAGAGATTCAAACATCAAATGATCATCAAATGAAAAATCGTTGACTTCCAAACTCATTTTTGGAAAATAACCAAACAAGTTTAAATGGTAAGATCTTGAGATATTTGACCCTTGACAGTAAAACAGCTGGCCCAAAAAGAGCTTCTACATGCATATTCAATTGGCAAAACTGCCACTTTCCTCATCTCTATTCAGTAGGAAAAAAGCAGACATTGCAGAAACATAGGAGAACAAAACATACTGCGTGTCCTCTTGTCATCATATCTACTTCGTTTCTTTCCATAGTCTCCCCTGTAATTATGATGATATTGATCTTGTACTTCTCTTCTATGATATCTTTCTTCACCCTCCATACTATACGTCTGTCTTGACCACCTAATTTCAATTCCATCATCTTTGGAATCCCGCCACTCATGGCGATGGCTGCCTTCATCAAACCGGGGACTACCCCTACTACTCTGCAAGGTGAGAGTTAAAACCATACATAATATGAGGTTAAAATATCTCTATTTCTATAAAAGCATTCTCCATTTTCTACACTCTGATTTCCACACTACAGATGGCAGGTTGTACATACAATGTACTTTCAGGATATTTTGTTATGTAAAGCAGTTATTAAGAAGAACAAACTGCCAGGTCAACTTTTCTTAACTATTATCATTAATGAAATGAGATAGGAAAAAATTGAAGCTAAATTTTCTTTTGTAAATTAAGCTACAGAGATGCATAGATGATGAAAAGAGCAGTTAAGAGTTGCACAAATGATAAAGTTACATCAATCTAAACTAAAAGCTAATTGTCGTTATAAACATCAACCCAAATGCAAACTATAAATAGGAGGACATGACAAGAAAACTGAGGTCCCAATAGACTTAAACCTTGCTCATAAATTGCTTACCCAAATAAGTTGTTTCAAAAAAACATTCCATGTGTTACAACCATCAATAAAACATCTACAAAAGAAATGACTGTCACTTGTTATTTAAAAAGATTCCATTGAGGAAAAACATACCATAACTTTAACTTCAATGAATGAAAGAGAGGCTTATGTCATGTGGCACATTGAGCAACTAGATCAACAACACATAATTATGTAATGCCTAATTCACTAATATCTTCATCAAGATATGAAAAAAATAGTTCGGACTAACAAAGGCAGTAGATTAAATGAACAGGCATATGCGCCAATCATCAAGTTTGCAAGAAATTACTTGCATCAGCCAATCAGGATATAGCAAAGAAAAATTAAAAAGAAAACACTCACTTCTGCATGTATAAAATCACTTGACCGACGATTTTTGGGTGTAAAGCTCTCCCTTTTTGCACCATAGACAGCACTTTCTGCTCAAAGAAAAGAAGATGAAGATAAACACACAACTTCTTTGAACTAAAGGCGAAAAACGATTTAACAACTTTTACACCTAGGGTCACAGGAGCTATTTGATAATTTTCATCCCAAAAGACAGCCTACAAAAGTCGAGATCTACTTCCAGGACCGACATTTCTAAGAATAATGAAACAAGGAGATTCCTCAACCAGTGGCATGATATTTCATATTTTTCTTCCAATGGATGCTAAACTATTCAGAGAAAATGCTCCACTAATCATTACTATAAGATGTACGTGCTTTTTAGAAATAACAATAGCAAGCAAAACTCAACATTTTCCAACAAAAGTGTAGAATTGCCATGAACAGCAATTTCACCCGGGAAATGACAGATAGATTGTTACTTCAATCATAAAAACAAGTTTACAGAACGATTGACAAAGGTCACTACCTAGGAAAATCAGACGAAGGTTATTGACCGTCATCTCCTTGAACCCCATGCTCAGCCTAAGGCAAAGGAAGACGCACCTAAGGCTAATGAGACTATGGGCACATCAGATCCATTGATTCCAACCAGTTTGAACAACTGAAGACCAGCTTTGATGATTGTCTGAGATCAACTTACTTCTATAAGTTATTCGCTATTATTAGTCTCGCCCAGCATATATACCTCAAATATAGCTATTTTGGCCATCTGCTGCTTCTCCTTTTTCTGGATAAAAAAAAGAAGGGACTAGAGCATGTAGTAGCAAATCCCCGCTCACATATGTCTTCGTGCCTACATTCAGTTATTATTTTGCAAATAAGGCATCTATATCCCACTTCCAAGCAAACACACTGAAGAGGTTCAAGGATTGGAAAAGTCCAGTTCTCCTTGGCACTGGGAATACTCCTACACAACGAGAGCTCTTTTGTGCCAGACTGACAACCCAAGAAAAAGCTAAACAAACATACTTGATGCTCAACAACATTGCAGATAATATGTTTTCAAACTTCCAACACATAGCCAAACATTGAACGCAGAATTACACAAACAAATTCATGCATGTTACTCCATCTTGGGAGGACGTAATTTCGAGATACCCAATCATGATGCCATTAGCAAGAAAAGTAATCACTCAGAAAACAAAAACCACAAATTTCTATGAATATCATTATCACCTCAATTGAGTCTCTAAAAAAGTGGTGGAGTCAGTTCCTGCCCTGAGATTGAAAGCATATCTTCTATAAATATTACTGATCTAGTTGACTAACTGAAGCCGTTGTGCACATCAAATCAATGGCCTCTGAAAATACGAGGAACAATAAAAGGGCGAGCTTATCATTGAACAGACTGATTAATTATTTTCTAAACTAGTTGCAACTACTAATTCAACTCAAATAAATGCACATGAAAATGATTTAGGATATGTGCAAACCTCGATTAGAGTTTTTGCTTGCAGCTGTCTCGCGATACCTCTGATTAGTATTGCGAGCACCATTAACCATATCACTTTCCTCTCCATCTAATCTTGAGAACTCAGACTTCTCTTCCTCATGGATAGATGAAACAACAGAAGTAACTCTTTCTTCAGGAACCTTCAATCCATCATCAACCTTAGATCCTCCTCGCTTTGCATTTGCAAGAACATCCAACCCTACCCATACATGAAGTTGTACGGTCACTTCACAAGTAACATAGACATTCACAGTTGATAATCATGGCAAGACAGAACAGGGCCAAAACTATCACCAACTGGAGGAGCCAGACCACTGAAAGACAATCTTAATTATCAAAACAAAAACATCATTAAAAATGACGTTGCCGAACTAACTCTTCAATCTTAGGAGCAAGTAGCTTCCTCCGGAGAATCACATCAAGAATTACATAGACGCACCTAAGCAATCATTCAATCAGCTCAGACTGCTCATAATTAGTAGCAGCTTAGTTTAATGGGGATGATCAAGCAGAGTACATTCTTTATTTGTAAGACAAGCTCTGGCTTTGCAAGAAACGAAATCCTTTTCCTTTCCTTCCTAAATTCACATACTTCAACCTCAGGTCTTATTTAGTTGCACTTAGTCACCCAAACAAATGTTTACCAAACACTTCTAAGGAGATGTCCCGCATACTTGACGGAATTTTACAATGATTCCCCCAGAGCAGTCATGAACAGTACCATCTCAGTAGCATAAAATACATACATAAAAAGCATAGTTCAGTTATGATAGACCGGGAGAAAACTAGTATTCAAATATGAAGCAGTGCCTGTAAGATATCGGTTCATGACAGTGTGCGAGAGTTATTAATTCTTAAATTCACCGCAAACTTATCTTACCCAACATCGATTTCCCCTCAGAGGGTCTAAAGACAACTCTCTCTTTCCCAGGAATACATAATCCAGCGACGCCACTGTTCTCCGATTCCAACGTATCCTTATCCTACACGAAAGCATCCAAACATCACAAACCCAGTACTACCCGAACACAAATTCATCATAAGATTAACACAATTCCGAAACATAATGAAATCAACCGTGCACTCAAGCTGTTAAGCATCGCATACCTCCATCTCCACTGCTCAGAACCTCTAACAGAAATGATCGCGGCCGGAACGACGCAACAAGAAAGAAGCGGAGAGGGAAATACGAAGAGAAGACAGTTGCCCGCAGATACAGCACCAGGTGCTGTGGATTGGGGCAACGGGCGAACGCCGGCCGAGGTTGACGGCGACGGCGACGGCGAGAGAGAGAGAATCGATGATAGAAGCGTTGAAAGGATAGCACGAACTCCAGTGAAAGAGTCGCGGGCATTCCAACGTGGGCTTGACGGGCTTTTGTAGAAATGGGCCTCCCCGTTCACTCTTTAAGTAGCTTTTGTTTTTTTTTTTCCTATCTTTTGGGATTGTAATTGTTAGACAAAAAAAGATTATTTACTACGGAATTATACTTTATGATACGTTGTTTTTTTTCAGATAACGGGTCAAATAATTATTGAGAGGCAGAAGGAGTGTTAGGAGAATGGGAAGGCTCGTTGAATGCAATTACTAGGGAATTACTGACGAGATGAGAAGAAGTGAAATATAAAGAGATCAAACCAAAGAAATAAGGCCTTTACCAAAAAAAAAAAAAAAAAACCAAAGAAATAAGGGCATGTTTGGGGGAGTTTCAGGAGAATGCCTTTGCATTTAGACGAAGGACTTTGACACGAGAACTTCACAAAATGCAAGTATTATTTAGTGATATACGTTAGCTTCAACAATATTTTCAGTATCAAATTTCCGTTTTCACAAATATAGGAAATTGCAAAATGCGTTTGCCTGTGGAAGTTTGTGTCGGAGGCTTCTTGCAGCGGCGAAGCCGGAGGATAAGCGGAGCTGCAAGCAAAGTTCAGTATCATCAATATATGTAGAATCATCTCTAATTATGACAATATCATTCACATAAATTACAAGAACTATCCGACCAAATCTAGAAACACGGTAAAACATAGAATGATCTCCACTATATCTAACCAGTCCAAACTGGAGGACCACCTCAGTAAACCTCCCAAACCAGGCTTTGGGAGATTGCTTCAAACCATATAAAGATTTCTTCAAACGACAAACATGACCTAACTCCCCCTAAGCAAAAAAACCGGGTGGTTGCTCCATATACACCTCCTCATGTAAATCTCCATGAAGAAAAGCATTTTTAACATCAAGCTGAAAGCGAGACCAGCAAGCAGAAGCAGCCAAAGAAAGTAAAAGGCGAATACAGGTGATCTTAGCCACTAGAGAGAAAGTATCACCATAATCGACCCCATAAACCTGTGTATAACCATTAGCAACCAATCTAGTCTTGAGGCAAGCAAGAGAACCATCAGGATCGGGATTAACCTTGTAAGTAAACACCCATTTACATCCATTGATAGTCTTCCCAGCAGGTAGAGGAACAAGATTCCAAGTCTGATCTAGTGCCAATAGTTCCTCCTCCATAGCTGTCCTCCAGACTAGACTAGATAATACCTTATTAACAGTTTTAGGAATAGGATGTGTATCAACGGTGACCAAACTAGCCAGAAAAGAGGTAGATAGACCAGAATAGGAGACAACTGTGCAATAGGGTGCTGGGTCCAACTACGAACTCCTTTGCGATTTGCAATAGGAATATATCAAGGTCAGTATGTGACAGGCTTACCTCAGACTCAGAGGAAGAAGCAGACGAAATAGGCGGAGGTACCTCAGCACAGGGCTCCACATGTAGATGAAATGGTGGAGAATCCGAAATGGATTGTACAATAACATATATAAAGGATTCGTTATCTTCTGTAGAGGGCCCCATTGGTTCACCAAAATAAAGAGTAGACTCAAAGAAGGAAACATATGCGGTGGTAAAATACTTATGCAAAGAAGGACAATAACAACGTTAACCCTTCTGCGTATGGGAATACCCCACAAAAAATGCATATAAGAGACCGACGGTCTAGTTTGGAAAGCCCTGGACAATGCTCACGAATATAGTAGACACAACCAAATATACGAGGTGGTGAATGAAACAAGGATTTAAAAGGAAAAAGAAGAGAGTGCGGAGTTGCACCCTTAGAAACAAAAGATGACATGTAATTGATAAGATAACATGCAGTCATAACAGCATCCATCCAAAAGGATTTGTCTACCTTTATTTCAAACATCAATGATCGAACAACTTCTAACAAGTGGTGATTTTTCCTTTCAGTGACACCATTTGTTTTGGTGTATCCCAACCCAACATGAAGATTGATGAAGGATGCCTCGTTGAGTCATGAATTCAGAAAAATGATTAGAAAAATATTCTTTGGCATTATCACTCGAAGAATATGAATGAGGACTGAAAATTGAGTACTACTTCGTTAACAAATGCACTAAACACAGAAAATAACTCAGGATTTTCGTTAGATATAGCCAAGTGGCTCTTGAATTATCATTTACAAGAGTAACGAAGCACTTGAAACCCAACTTAGAAAAAGTAGGACACGAACCCCATACATCAAAATGAACTAACACAAACAGCTGAGAAGCTTGTTTATTGACTCTTGGACGATAACTAATATGGTGCAATTTCCCAAACTGACATGACTCACACTCAAGACTAGATTAAGAACGAAACTGAGGACCTAACATCTTTAAGCTTTCCAAGGAGGGGTGGCCCAAATGACGATGGATCTAATATGGGGAAGCCACAAAACAAGCAACACTGGTAGTATCATCAAACAAGTATAGCACCCCTGACAAATGTCCTTTACTAATCATCTTCCTCATCTTCAAGTCCTGAAAAACACAGGAATTAGGTTAGAAAGTTACAGAACAATTATACGTTTTGGTAACATGACTAACAGACATAAGGTTAAACGGAATAAGAGATACATGACTGAAGATAAAGGTACAGAGGATGTAAGGGAACTGTGCCTATCTCCTTCACTGTGGATAGAGAACTATCAGCTAATGTAACATTGGACATAGACTTGTGAAAGTCAGAAAAGATACCTAAAAGTCCAATCATATAATCGGTAGCACCTTAATCAACGACCCAGGCAAGAGGCAGAAGAAAGACATGCTGTTGCATCACCTATCCGGACAACAGTAGCTGTGGAGGACTATGAAACCGGCTGAGACATCTGGAACTGATTGTACCTAGCAAATTCCTCCTCCATCATTCTGATTACCTTTCCTCCTTCAAAGGACTGCATTGGCTACATTAGCTGCAGCCTATTGAGGGGGCCTTCCATGAAGCTTATAACAGAATCTCTGAATGTGTCCAGGTAAACCACAGTAATGACAAGTCTGGACAAATCCGGTATTACCCCCAGTGTCACTAGTAGTGTTACTAGATGAGAGTGGTTGGCCTCTTCCAAAACCGCGGCCACCACCACCACTACTTCGGCCACCACCACAATTTCCTTGGGCTGCCAAGGCAGAGCTATAACCTGTAGAGAATGCATCCTTAGATGGTTCACGTGAGACCCTCAAGACACGAGCGAACGTATCAATGAGTGAAGTCACTTTATCTCCTCCAAGTATTTGGGAACGAACTGCATCATACTCTGGTCCTAGTCCCCCCAAAAAACCCATAACAGCTAATTGCTCTCGCTACTCCTGCATCTTCTTCACATCAGAGCTAATGGGTAGCAGAGAATTAAGCTCCTCATACATCCGTTTAAAATTAGCAAAATACTGGGTAAGTGGCCGACCCTTTCGATCAGCCCTATAAAATTCCTGGGATACTTCATAAATCCTTGAAAATTTATTTTGTCCAGAATAAAGGACATTCAAGTATTCCCACAACTCCTTCACTGTATCAATATGCGTAACCAAATCCACATCTTGGGAATCCATGGAATTCAACAATTGACCAAGAATTCTGGCATCCACAGTTTCCCAATTTGTATCAGAGGCAGATTTGTCGCCTGTTAGATGATTCTGTTGCTCTCTCCCAGTCAATACTAGCAACACGATTTTCCTCCATTGCTGGAAATTGGTGACACCTTCTAACTTCTTCTCTGTCAAACGACTAGAGGATGCAGACACAACCTCAGCTACTACACCTTTATTCTCCACCATAACCCGATGTGTACCAATAGAACACAAGAATTTTCAGCACAATAATCATATTCAAATCCAACCAACCAGAATTCAATTCAACAAACTACCGCAATTTGTTTCAAACAGTCCAAATCTCCACAACACTTCAATCAAATTCATCTATTTCATCAAAACACACACCAAAACCGCAGATTACACTAAAAAAAGAAACCACCTCATCTCATCCAACATCAATTTCAAGGTGAACGAGGTCAGTAGCTTAATCAAGCAAGCTGCTACAATTTTTTTTTTTTTAGAATATAGAGAACAGCAAACACACAAATGAACCCTACAGGACCAAGGAGCTTAGATCGGCAACCACAGAGCTGAGATCAGCTCACAGGGAGGGACACGAGTTCGACCAGCATCAGATCCTGGCTGGTCAACATTAGGTCTGGGATGAACAAGACCACACGACGCCAGACGACACCGAGTTTGAGCCAACAAGGCTCACCGGCATCAGATCTGGACTCAACAGGGCTGGGCGATGCCAAATTGGGCTGAACAACGCTCGCCAATGTCAGCTCTGATACCATGTAGAAATTGATATAGAACAAACGAGGAGAGCGTAAAAAACCTATTAGGGTTTTCCACTCCTCACACTTTTTTATATTAATTAAATAACGCTTAATGACCATAATAACCTTCTCAGACTTTAACAAATATCATTATCACCTCAATTGAGTATCTAAAACAGTGGTGGTGTCAGTTCCTGCCCTGAGTTTGAAAGAATATCTTCTATAAAAATTACTAATCTAGTCAACAAACTGAAGTTGTCGTGAACGTCAAGTCAATGGCCTCTGAAAATACGAGCAGTAAAACAGCGAGCTTATCATCGAAACAGACTGATTGATTATTTTCTAAACTAGTTGCAACTACCAATTCAACTCAAATAAATGCACATAAAAATCATTTAGAATATGTGCAAACCTCGACTAGAGTTTTCGCTTGCAGCTGTCTCGCGATATCTCCGATTAGTATTGCGAGCACCATTAACCATATCACTTTCCTCTTCATCTAATCTCGAGAACTCAGACTTCTCTTCCTCATGGATAGATGAAACAACAGAAGTAACTCTTTCTTCAGGAACCTTCAATCCATCATCAACCTTAGATCCTCCTCGCTTTGCATTTGCAAGAACATCCAACCCTACCCATACATGAAGTTGTACGGTCACTTCACAAGTAATATAGACATTCACAGTTGATAATCATGGCAAGACAGAACAGGGCCAAAACTATCACCAACTGGAGGAGCCAGACCACTAAAAGACAATCTTATTATCAAAACAAAAACATAATTAGAAATGACATTGCCGAACTAACTCTTCAATCTAAGAGCAAGTAGCTTCCTCTGGAGAATCAAATCATGAATAACATAGACACACCTAAGCAATCATTCAATTAGCCCAGACTGCTCATAATTAGTAGCAGCTTAGTTTAATGGGGATGATCAAGCAGAGTACATTCTATTTTTGTTAGACAAGCTCCAGCTTTGCAAGAAACAAAATCCTTTTCCTTTCCTTCCTAAAGACACAAACTTCAACCTCAGGTCTTACTTAGTTGCACTAAGTCACCCAAACAAATGTTTACTAAACACTTCTAAGGAGATGTCCAGCATACTTGAAGGAATGTAAAAATCATTCCCCAAGAGCAGACATGAGCAGTATTCTCTCAGTAGTATAAATTTCGCATTATAAATACATACATAAAAAGCTTAGTTCATTATGATAGACCGGGAGAAAACTAGTGCTCAACGATGAAGTAGTTCCTGTAAGATATCAGCTCATGACAGTGTGCAAGAGTTATTAATGCTTAAATTCACCGCGAAACTTATCTTACCCAACATCGATTTTCTCTCGGAGGGTCTAAAGACCACTCTCTCTTTCCCAGTAAAACATAATCCAGCGACGCCACTCTTCTCCGATTCCAATGCATCCTTATCCTACACGAAAGCATCCAAACATCACAAACCCAGTACTACCCGAATACCAATTCATCATAAGAATAACACAAATGCAAGAACATAATGAAATCAACCGTGCACTCAAGCTGTTAAGCATCGCATACCTCCATCTCCACCGCTCAGAACCTGATACAGAAACGATCACGGCTGGAACGACGCGACAAGAAAGAAGCGGAGAGGGAAATACGAAGAGAAGATGGTTGCCCCCAGATACAGCACCAGATGCTGCGGATTGGAGCAACGCGCGAACGCCGGCCAAGGTTGGCGGCGACGGTGGAGCCGGAGGCCGCGCGCGGAGGAGAGAACATACGGCGAGAGAAAGAGAGAGTCGGTGATAGAAGCGTTGGTAGAATGGCACAAACTCCGATGAAAGAGACGGGGATTTTCCGACGTGGCTTGATGAGTTGATGGGCTTTTATTGAAATGGGCCTCACCAATCACTCTTTAAGTAGCCTTTTTTCCTTCTGTTTTTTTCAGATTTTCTTTTCTATCTTTTGAGATTTTAGTTGTTCACTGCCGAATTATACTTGGATTTATGATGCGTTTGATTTTTTTTTTTAAAAAACGGGTCAAATAATTATTGAGAGGCAGAAGGAGTATTAGGGGAACAGGAAGACTCGTTGAATGCAATTTTTAGGCAATTACTTGTGAGAAATAGTGGAATACGAAAATATCGAGCGAGAGAGAAAGGAGGGTGAGTTTGGGAGAGTTTTGGGAGAATGTCTTTGCATTTAGACCAAGGACTTTGACAACAAGAACTTCACTAAATGCAAATATTATTTGGTGATATACGTTAGCTTCAACAATATGTTCAACATCAGACCTCCGTTTTCGCAAACATAGGTAATTGCAAAGTGCTTTTGTCATGCGGAAGATCATGTCGGAGGCGTCTCGCAGCGGTGAAGTCGGAGGATGAACGGAAATGCAGGCGAAGAATCCTTCGGGTTGGTGAACCGCGGCGAAAGGGAGGCTGCATAAGGAGATGGTGCCCCTGGAGTTCACTGAGTTAATGCTGGTCGGCGGCGAAAGCGAGGTCCTTGAATTGGTGTCGGGCAAAAAGGAAGTTGAAGCTAAAGTGCACCCGCAAACAATATTTGCATCGTGTGAAGTTCTTATTGTCAAAGTCCTTTGTCTAAATGCAAAGGCATTTCTCCCAAAACTCTCAAAAAAACATCCTTAATTCGTTCAATTTAATTTGTAAATTGTTCCAAAAAATTCAATATAATTTTTAAATTTTCAATTTGTTTAATTTAGTCCCCCAACTTTCCATAACAAAATGAAATCAGTTTTTTGGTACTTTCGCAAGTTTTCATAATTACACTATTGCCTACTTGATATAATATCTTTCCATTTCTTAAATCAATAAAAAATACACTAATATTTTGTAATTCTTTTGACCTTCTTGATCTTTATAAATATTACTATAGATTTAATGAACAGGGTTGACAGTATTGAAAAGTCGAGTGATGCCAATTTCCTCTATCAAGCATTTCGGAGAACATTTGAGTCATTCAGCCCCGCAATTGTCGTCCATCAATGCAATGAAATTACTTTGTATCGATGCATTTCAACCACTTTTCCATAAAAAACATTCAATCAAAAAGAACATAAGAATCAAATGTGTACTACTACTTCCACAAGAAGGTAGCGAATTGGATCTACCTCGGGTACAAACTGCCCTACGTCGTTAAATTGCAGAAATCTTTCCCATCATCTGTTGAGACGGCATTGCATCATCTATCACCAGTAACAGGCTGCATACAAAAGCGAGTCCAAATTCAAAAGCTATCCCACATCCGCTATTTTCCGCTCTTTTCCGACCTTCCCAGTCTAGGTCAGTATATGTGTCGACCGTATTTACCAAATTATTGGCTTCTCCGCTAACAATTGAATGTTACATTAAATACTATTTGGTACAGCGCTATGTACAGTCACAGACCAAATTTCTTTGGTCTGAGGTAAGTAGAAGTGCCTTGCTTCAACCCAGGCAACGAGACTTGCTGCTGTTGCTTCGCCCTCTTCTCCCTCTCCTTCACCTTATTTTCTACCTCAGCATCAGCCTGCGATCTCCTCAGGTTCTCCATTTCTTCCTCCATGGCCGTCTTCTCTTCTTTCTGCTTCTTCTTGTGCTCCAGCAGAGACGTATCTGAGTCCTTAACGGAGAAAAACATGGGACCCAGTTCAGCCAACCACTGCGGCTCCACGGCAGTGGCACATTGCATGTACTCTTTTGCAGTCAGAATCAGCTCGTGGTAGACCACATACTCGGGCGTGTGTCCCATGCCATAGAGAGCGCTGCTCGGGTGCAAATGGCAGGGCATCCCAGTCCGGCAATTCACGTATTCGCCAACGCCCTTCAATCGTGCTGCATTGTGGAAGTATGCAGAACAGATGGCTTTCCTCACGACATCTGTGTCGGGAAAACTCGAAGTTAGTGGGATTTTCAATGTCTTGAGAATATCCAGCAGTTGAGACCTCACTTCTCGAGCCTTCCGCAAGCCCTTGACATGCAAAAAGTGATCATTACACCAATCCCCTCTGTACTGTTTACTTTTCCACTGCTGATAGACATTGTACAGCGTTAAATGGTCAGATTCCGGAACGAAAAACTTCTCCCTCGCAGCATCGCTTTCCTCTGCTCTATCTTTTGGCCGGAAAAATACAGATGGCACCGAGAGCATCGAGACAATTGTCAAAACCTCATCTAGGCAACCTAACTGATCACCCATCAAGAGCATCTTTGCCAGAGGAGGATCCAATGGGAATTCTACCATTTTCCAACCAAGCTCCGTTAAGCCTCCAACATTGTTAAGGGCGCCTAAGACCCACAATTGGTACATTGAATTGAGAATGTTATCCTGCGGAGGTGGGTCCATGAAATCAAAATCTAGCAGGTTCTCGACTTTAAGGGACTTGAGCAATAAGACCACGTTCCCAAGGTTGGTCCTCTGGATTTCCGGGACAGGACTTGGGAGCATTTCATTCAAATATGCACTCTCCGTGTAAAGTCGATAACATGTACCCGGTCCTGTTCTGCCTGCACGACCAGCACGCTGGTCTGCAGCGGCGCGGCTTACTGGGAACACTTGGAGTGCATCCATACCCATTTTGGGATTGTAGACTTTCATCTTACTGTAGCCTGTGTCGATGACGAAATATATTCCATCTACCGTCAAAGAAGTCTCTGCAATGTTGGTGGCCACAATGCACTTGCGAGCCCCCTCCTCAGCCTTTTGGAATATCTTTGCTTGCAAATCTGCCGGCAGTTGAGAGTATATGGGAAGAATCAAGAGGTTACCAACACCTTGCTTCGCGGAGGATACAAGCTGTTCCATGCGCTCCGCTAGAGCATAGCACGCTGCTTCAATTTCATCTTGGCCAGTCATAAAGATGAGGATGTCGCCTGGTGGACTGGTAATATGGATAGCCATAGCCTGCTTCACTGCAGCTTCGACATAATCTTCACATGGGGTTTTACTCCACAAGATGTTGACTGGAAATGTCCTTCCAGGTATGTGAAAAATTGGTACACTGTAACCAATAGAAGTTAAATTTAGTCCTGCATCAACAGACATTCGGATTGGATAAGCTTCTGACAAATGTGATCATTACCTGCCAAAGAAGTTTGAAAATTTTTGTGCATTCAGAGTAGCAGATGTTACAATGAGCTTAAAATCACGACGGCGAGCTACCACCTTTTTTAATATCCCAAAGAGAACATCAGTGCTCAGTGATCTCTCGTGCGCTTCGTCCATCACGACGACCCTGAAAAAGGTAAAGACAGAAAAAAGTCAGTTTCTGCTCGAGGAACCTTTTATCTCGTCTGCATAAATTATTCTCAATGCATGTACAAATCCATTCCAACTCAGTTTACATAAAAGAGAAACAATAGATCAGAGCACAGAAGACTTTTCATACCGGTACTTATCAAGGTCAGAATCTTTCAGTGTTTCACGCAGGAGTACTCCATCCGTCATGTACTGCAATATGCAAGTGCCAAACAAAGAAACAATGAGATATGACGAAGTGTAACATCAAAACGAAAAAGCGGGGATTCAAATTTATCGGGTAGCCAACAACTTTTAGAGATGTCCCAGACTAACAGCAACAGCATGAAAAAGAATTCAAAAACAACACAGAATCGTCAGAATTAACCAAAACGTAAAGTATCCTAAAGAATTTGCTCTTAACAATCAAAAACAGTCTACCTTAATTACGGTTTTTGGCCCAGTCACATCCTCAAAACGAATGGCATACCCCACTTTTTCGCCCAACTCAGTTTCCATCTCTTCACTCACTCTTTTTGCCACACTCATCGCCGCAACACGCCTTGGTTGGGTACAACCAATGATGCCGTTGACAGTGTAGCCATCTTCATGCAGATACTGTCACAGTATATAACAAGAAAGAGGTCATAATAGATTCGAATTGCCCATAGAAACCTAACAACAGATTTTCAGAACAATTAATGACATCGATCATGAAGAGAACCTGTGTTAGTTGAGTTGTTTTCCCTGAACCAGTCTCTCCCACAACGACCACCACCTGATTCTCACGGATGACCTATTGTATCAAAATTAAGACAGTAAAAGCAAGGTTACAACAAACACCCAAAAGAGCCGTGACATTCGTAACAAACAATAGACTAAGAAGAAGGCCTCTAGACAGATGTAGGAAATCTCACGATGCATACAAAAAGCAGTAGAAAATGTGATTGTTCCCACATCGCCTTTGTTGGGCAAAATTTGTTCCCACACAGGACAAAACATGGTGGCCTTTGGCTAGTAAGAATGCAACAATTGCAATTTGCAAGCAATATTTTTTGGCCATACAACATGCACAATTAGCTGATGAATTTCTTCACAGAAAGAAAACTGTTAGTGATACCATTTTCTTTAATGAGCAAAGTGAACAGATTATCAAGACACAATAGGTCGATTTTCTTAACCATAGCCCATCTCCCACAATCACCACCACACCCCTCTAAAAAACCAACATGCTAGGACAACCAAGAAAGAGAAAAGGAATCGTAACCACTATTAATTCCTTAAACAATATTTCAGCTATATTTATTTCCATCTCTATTTTCAACAACTGACTACTAATATGTATTGTTAGTGGCATTGCATTGTCTGTCCATCGACAATGTCAAAATATATCCTCATTAATCTCATAAATATATTCCGTCACCAAAAGAAATAAAATCAACTAATCCCTATAAATTAGTATTGATTGCTGTGCAAAGAAAAAGGAGTCTTGCTTTTATTAAGTGAAAATTAAGTAAATCAATCCAGAATTCTCTTATCTTTGCAAGAAACTTGTCAATCAAAGAGAGCAGAGATTCAGAAGGTTTTGACAGCTTACTTAAAGAAGAGATTCAGATGGTGTTGACAGCTTACTTCAAGAGTGAAGTTTTCTCATCTCATGCTCTTCATATTCTCATAATATACTTATCTAGTTTTGGGTTGCCCTATTATTGTATTAAACAGAATCATCTGTTAGATTCTATTGTAGATGAAATCAATAACAAAAATGGAGCATTGTCCTCAGAAACTGGCCCATAATAGAGCACCCAAACTATAAGAGAGCTCAACAAAGCCATAATTGCAAAATTTGTACTTCCCCAGCCTCAATTTGTTCAACTAAGCAAAGAAACTACAGCTCCAGTCAGAGTAAGTTTAGGTCCTGACTTCAATATTAACCCCATGCCTCATTACCCAATACTAGCCCTAAAAGAATACCTAGTTTGGAAACATATAAAACCTAGACTCTTACAGCACAAGATATTATCTGAAACTAACCACAACTACATTGAACTTATTATATATTCGAAGATTAAAGGTCCAACCTGCAATAACTCATCGCGCACTGAATAAATGGGCAGATACTGCCGTTGCTGTGCCATAGTTTTTGACTTTGCAAAATCACTCACTGCTTCACCCTTTTTCATGTGCTGTGCAAACTTTGCCTCTTCTTTAAAATCTACCTCGCCTTGTTCCCCCACTACAGCAGTATCCGCATCAATCTAGATTTCAAGAAAAACAAGCTTTCAGGAATGGGCATTACTACAGCAACTTTTATAAAGAAAGAGAACATCGTCATTCAAAGGCGCAAAACACATTACCTCGGCTTCCGATTTCTCAACACCAAGAATATCTCCAAGTTTTGAGCCAGCGAGCTCCCAAAAGCGTTGGCGAGATTTATTCATACTCTGTTTTTCATGGATCTCCCTGACCAGAGCAGAACCTTTTCGTGAGATTATAGCCATATCTGAAGTTGGATCTTTGAGCGGCATTATAGGCTCAGCTTGTTTAGTAAAAACTACTCTTCCATCCAAGAAAGGAGGTTTTGTGTCTGTGACAAAAAAACAACAAAACCTTAGCCTAAGCCTAAGCCAGAGCAACCAATTATGGATATGTGGTAATTCACAGAACCTGAGCCGCTGGGAGTTTAAGCCACACTAAAGCTTACCGTGTACAAGAAGAATAACCTTGCATTCTTCCTCCTCATCAAATTCAGTCTGCACCTCTGTACCTCTAACAGCTCCCGATCTCAGGAGTTGTCGGTCTTCCCACTGAGCGTTATCAGCAGTAAGCTGTGACAATTTTCTGCTCTGAGCAAGGGTCATCTTAGTACCATCCCTTCGAACCTGCAATTGAAGAAGTTGGATATCCTTAACAATGAGTATTAAGTAACACCAGGCTTGGATTCCATCCATTTTCAAAACTCGTAACCATATAAAAACTCAGATTATGCATGAACTTAAATCAGGATACTGAAGTCAATTTACTATCATTAATGTCAGAAGGAGCTTATTACCCAATCAAGCAACACCATTTGAAGAAACTGAAGATTATTAATACAATGACTCAATTAATGTCAAAGGAACCAGTCAGCATGCTTTTCTCACATGATGCATGCTGATGACAGGCATACAAGCTAATTGCAGGCATGATTTTTGACAAATGTAGACACAAGCTTAAATCAAAGAGAATTTGGACACGCTGAATCCAACAAAGCATATATTATTCTCATTCAAACTCACGTCACAATAGATTAATTGTGCCGCTATGACCCTAAAAAAGCATACAAGATAAAAGGCTTGTCCACCACCAGACAGTGCTTGTTAGGTTCCTCAACTCATTTGACAGATGAAGAAAAGAACCGTATAACAGTGTACACACTCCGTAGGCATTAGGAGGATATTAAATGAAAAGTGTCGCTTTATTGAAATCAAACTGGCCAAGCAAACAACATTGAAACAGAAGACTATACACTGGTACACCACAAGCTAATTTCGAAACATAACATATTGACGAGAGCCACTTTGCCATATTAGACTCATTAGACTTTGGCACATGATCAAAAAAATAGCAGCAGAGTATTAAGGAGCCCCGGCCATTGTTAATCAGACAGAGTACTTTGTGATCTATGTTAAACAAACATCCAAAGTTTAAAAAAACTGAACCAGAACCCAAAAGAACAGAAAATGAAAAAAAAAAAAAAAGATCAAGACACTCACCAGTCTTTTTGCAAGATCTGCCTCTTTCTTTTGAAAAGAGGCCTCATCTCCAAGGAAGACTGACGACCTATCCCCATCAAACATAGTGCTACCTTCTTCTCTGTCGTACCTGGATGACAGAAATTGCCAAATTAAAGCTTGTCTATAATTTATAATGCAACCAGTTAAGACTGCACAGAAATAAGTAGAATAGGAAAAATAAACTTCTGATGCAAAGAAGTAAAGTCCAATCCGTTAGAGACGCGCAAAATGATAGTTACTTAAATTTAACACTAGGCAATGAATGGAGAGCTGTGTCCGTATAACTAATTACCATGCACGGTCTGCATTGTACTCCATCTCCAAACGCATACTCTCAGAAATCTCATACTTATGTTCATCTGCCAAGTCCACATTGTCTGCTTCCCTATCCTGGAAAACAGAAAAGTAATGGAACAAATAAGAATCAACTAAGCAAAAGGATAGCAAGAATAGCGCTTTCTAGTTTTTATTAGATGCCTCACAAAAGCACTTAATAAACAACGGTTTCAAAAGTAAAAAGTTTAACGTTAAGATCTATTCCTAAAAGAAAAACAAGAAAAAGCACCTCATTCGGTTCTGAATTTCCAGCAGAAAATGTAAGTTGATGGGACCTTCCACCATATCTAGAACTCGAAGATTTAACCGAGGCTCCAGAAGCACGTATTGGAACAGGTGAGGGAGAGACGTGGTCCCAAGGAGAAGCTGCAGAACCTTCTATTTGGGGAGGAAATTAGAAGCACATTTATGATAGGAATAATAAACCTAACAGGACCTTTCAAATATTTGAAACAACATACCACTAGAACGGGGTGTAAGACCACCCGACCAAGGTGAAACTAATCTGGCATCAGGTGAGGCCCCGACAAACATCGGTGATGGTGAAGGTTGATGTCGCCCTCTAGAGCTAGAGTTACCATCCCGGTGTGGCGTGTCTTGCCATTCCCATCTTCCATCATCCCATTCAGTTCTACCTGCAATTTCCAGATTTCATGACAATTCCACAATTATGTTAGGATTTTAGCTAGGGATACAGTAAATCTTAGACAACTTCAATACACACTCAGAGAGATTCAAACATCAAATAATCATCAAATGAAAAATCGTTGAGTTCTAAATTTATGTTTTGGAAAATAACCACATTAAGTCTAAATGGTAAGATCTCCAGATACTTGACCCTTGACAGAAAAAACAGCTGGCCCAACAAGAGCTTCTACATGTATATTTGACTGGAAAAACTGCCAATTTCCTCATCTCTGTATCCAGTAGAAGAAAAAAAAGCAGGGATTGCAGAAACAAAAACGTCCGCATAGGAGAACAAAACATACCAGGTGTCCTCCTGCCATCATATCTACTTCTTTTCTTTCCATAATCTCCCCCGTGACTATGGGGATATCGATCCCGTACTTCTCTTCCATGATATCTGTCTTCACTATCCATGCTATATGTCTGTCTTGACCGCCTCCTTTCAGTTCCATCGTCTTTAGAATCCCGCCGCTCACGGCGATGGTGCCCTTCATCAAACAGCGGACTCCCCCTACTACTCTGAGAGGTGAGAGTTGAAACCTTACACAAAAATAAAGCAAGCGGAATTTTAGTGAATGTTCAGATTTGCAGATATCAACTCAGCATCACAAAATGTCAGAACCAACAGAAAACAAGCAACATTCAAACAATGCAGTTGGTCCCCTTATCTCTCCAGCCCCTCAAGTTTGTTTTCTAAATAGATAAACTAAGAGGCTGGGGTGAATCGATGCAGAGAGTGTGGCACTCAAATAGTTGATGTTGTCAAAAGAGAGATCTCAAGTTTTAAAAGTAGTATTGTTCAACTTTAAAAATTACTAGGATATTTAGATATTATTCAAATGTCTTGTGTCTACGTTGTCAATGGTATCATGTGTTTCGTAATGAATAAAAGTTAAAATACTAAATGTCAGTAAATGAAAAACAAAGAAAAAACAAATATCTAAATTTAAATAATGTCCAGATCATATGTCATTACGGACTAAGAAATAATGAAAATAAAGTTTCAGCTTTCTTTCTTAATAAGAAACAACTTTACCAAATAAGTAAATTTCAAACTCACGCAATGCCCTATTAGTACATAAATGTGTTTGGCTAGATTCTTTGTTTAGATGTCCATGATAACCACACATGCCAATTCTCTTGATTATCCACATTAGTGTTTTTATGTTTTGTCTGACTAATTTTCCAAGACACTTGAATATTACATGTCTAAAGTATTTTATATGACTTAGTTACAACGAAACATAGCGTTCAAGAAATTAAGATCTTAATATTTTCATAAAATTTTATAAATTAGTATATTCTGCTTTAGTTTTAAGTTTTCACGTATCATAAATTGCAAGGCCCTCAAAATAGTAATATGAAAGAGCCGAATTCTGAACTATAAAGTACAGAGAACAGAAATCATAGCTACATCTTCCACACTATGCTTCCTCCCAACTTCCACGTTTCCTAGAAACTGCCCCTACTTAAAATTCCAATTGCAATCGCCGAAAGATTGTCTTTATGTTAACAATAACTTAAAGTTGTATCCTCCTGTTAATGCACTTCCCTGATAAGAGGACCTTACAAAAGAACAAGCACGAAGCATTTCCTAACTCTCAAGAAGAACAAAATGCCAGGTCAACTTTATAACATCATTAATGAGATGAGAAGGAAAAAATGAAACTAAATTTTCTTTTGTAAAATTAAACTAGCTAAATAGATAGAGATACAAGGATGATGAAAAGAGCAGTTAAGAACTGCATAGATGATAAAGTTAAGCAATTTAAACTAAAAGCCAACTGTTGTTGTTGGAAACATCAAGCCAAATACAAACTATAAATGGAGTACATGACAAGTAAAGTAAAGTCCTAAGAAGCTTAAACCTTGCTCATAAATTCCTTAACTAAATAAGTTGTCTCAAATAATATTCCGTGTATTAGAAGCATTGATAAAACATCTAATAAAGAAAAGGATGTCACTTGTTATTTAAAAGATTCCATTGAGGAAAAACATACATCATTTCAATTTCAATGATCAAAGAGGCTCATGCAACAGGGCACACTGAGAAAACTAGATCAAAAACACATGATTATGTAACTGTCAATTTGCTAATATCTTCATGAAGATATGAGAATGGTGTTTGGACTAGCAAAGGCAGCAAATCTAATCAATAGGCATATGCACCAATCGTCGAATTTGCAAGAAGCTACTTGCAGCAGCCAATCAGTATAGAGGAAAGAAATATTAGAAAGGAGAACACTCACTTCTGAACGTATCGAATCACTTGGGCGACGATTTCTGGGTGTAGAGGTCTCACTTTTTGCACCAGAGACAGTACCTTCTGCTCGAAGAAAAGAAGAAGAAGATGATGACACAAAACTTCTTCGAACTGGCGAAATAACCTATTAACAACTTTTACGCCAACAGCACGGGAACTATTTGATAGTTTACATCCCAAAAGATAGCCTACAAAAATCAAAGCTACTTCCAGAGTTCCAGTACCAACATTTCTAAGAATTATTGAACAAATCCACAACCAATGGCGTAAGGCTAACGAGACTATGGGCACATCAAATCCATTGATTCCAACCTGTTTAACCACAATAGACCAGCTTTGATAATTGTCTGAGATCAACTTACTTCTACAAGTGATTACCTGTAATTAATTTCACCCACCATATACACCTCAAATATAGCTATTTCGGCTGTCTGCTGCTTTTCCTTTTCCAAGATAAAATAAAAGGGACTAGAGCATGCAGTAGCAAAAATATACCAGCTTATAAATATCTTCATTCCGACATTAGTTATTATTTTGCAAATAAGGTATCTATATCCCACTTCCAACCAGACACTGCGAAGAGGTTCAAAGATTGGAAGTCCTCTTCTCCACGGCACTGGGAATACCCCTACACAGCAAGGGCTCTTGTTTGCCTGATCGTTGACCCAAAACAGCTAACAGAACATAGTTGATGCTCAACCACATTGTAAAAAACTTATTTTCAAACTTCCAACAGATAGCCTAACATTAACGCATGTTACTCCATCTGGGTGAAGTCAATTCCTGCTCTGAAATTGAAAGCATATCTTTTATAATATTTAGAGATCTAGTTGACTAACTGAAGCTCTCATCCACGCCAAATCAATGGCCTCCCAACATATGAGAAACAATAGAAGGGCAAGCTTATCGTTGAAACAGACTGACTAATAATTTTCTAACCTAGTTGCAACTACTAATTCAACTAAAATAAATGCGGATAAAAACCATTTAGCATGTGCGAACCTGGATCAGAATTTTTGCTTGCAGTTGTCTCACGATACCTCCGATTAGTATTGCGAGCACCATTAACCATGTCACTTTCTTCTTCATCTAATCTTGAGAACTCAGATTTCTCTTCCTCGTCAATAGATGAAACAACTGAAGTAACTCTTTCTTTAGGAACCTTAAATCCATCATCAACCTTAGATCCTCCCCGCTTTGCAATTGCAAGAACATCCAAGCCTATCCATACAAGAAGTTGTACGGTGACCTCACAAGTACTAAAGACATTCAAAGCCGGTGAACATTGATAGACAGGACAAGGAAAAAAATGCCATAACCACACGAAATGAAGGAGACAAACCACCAAAACATAATTTTAATTATCAAAATAAACACAAGTAAAAATGACATTGCTAAACGAACTCTGCAATCTAGGTAGCCTGCTCTAGAGAATCACATCAAGAATCACATAGACACACCTAAGGAAACATCGGTAGCAGCTTAGCTTCACATGTAATGGGGATGACCAAGCAGAGTACAATTTGTTTTTGTAAGACAAGCTCTGGCTTTGCAGGCAACAAAATCCTTTTTCCTTTCCTTCCTAAAAACACATACTTTAACCACAGTTCTTACTCAGTTACATTGAGTCTCCCAAACAAATGTTTAATAACTACCTCTTAGGACATGTCCAGAATACTTGACTGAATTTCAAAACGATTCACCAATAGCAGTCATGAGTAATACTGTCTCAGCAGTATAGATTGCGCCATACAATACACACATAAAAAGTTTAGTTCAGTTATGATAGACCGGGTAATAATTAGTATTCACAGTAAGATATCAGCTCATGATAGTAAGCAATAGGTACTAATCCTTTAAAAATTTCCAAAAAACTTATCTTACCTAACAGCGATTTCCTTTCAGAGGGCCTAAAGACTACTCTCTCCTTCCCAGGAATATATAATCCGGCAGCACCGCCCTTCTCCGGTTCCAATGTAACCTTATCCTACACGAACGCATCCAAGCATCACAAACTGAGGACTTCTCGAATCGTAGGATTAACACAATTCACGGAGATAACGAAATCAACTGTCCTTTTAAGCGGTTAAGCATCACGTACCTCCATCTCAACTTGAAAATATATGACCGACGCACCAGATGCCTAGGGCACTCGATCGCGAAAACCGAATCGCTCCCTGCTCAGAAACCCGAACCAGAACTGACGCAGCTGGAACGACGCGACGAGAGAGAGGCGGCGAGGGAAATACGAAGGGAAGACAGATGCTCGCAGATGCAACAACACCAGGTGCTGCAGATTTTGGGAGCGACGCGCGGATACCGGCGGCGGGACGGCGGCGTCGACGACGGCGCCGGAGCCGGAGGCGGGCGCACCAGACGGCGATCAGGCGACCGCGATTCTGGGTTAATGCGTCAGTAGAGATCGAGCGAGAGAGAGAGAGAGAGTCGATGACGGAAGAGTCGAGAGACTAAAACGGAAGTGCGATGGAAGAGAGACGGGGGGGATTTTCCGACCGGGGCTTGATGGGCTTTTTGTAGAACTGGGCCTATCACCGTTCCCTTTGCTTATGAGAGTCTAATTCATTGTTCGCTATGGAATTATACTTGAATTAACGGATGCAGTTGTATTATCAATTCTTCCTTTTACAAATAACTGGGTTTAACAATATTATTGAGAGGCAGAATGAGTATTAGGTAAATGGGAATTTTTTCTTCCAGAGCAACGGGAGCTGGCACGAAAGAGTCGATTTCGTTTCGCATAGTGTGCTTCTATGTGTACCCGCCCATGGATAGGCCCGCTCGGGAAGAACTCGCGACCGGTATGATATCTTCAATGCTCGGCCCATTACCGATACCCACAAGCGAAATGCCGTCATGGTCGCAAACCGCCATTTAGCTTGTCGCAAAGAAGTTGGCATTGGTCGCTTTCGAACATTTTCGAAGAAAACTTCTTGTAATGATTTCACGAACAAACGGTGTCCCCAAAAGCGAAACCCAAGCCACCCAATTGAAGAACTTTCCTTTATTGTACTATTGTAGTAGTTAACAGGCATGAAGATGATCATTCCACCTGACCACCAGCTCATAATGCAGTGACTATAATAAGTGAAGCAATATTTTTTATTGCAGGCTCAACCAAAACTGTAACAGGGTTACAATCTAAATAATAATAAAAAATAAAGCTATTTCTCTTCTAATCCACAAAAAAAAATAATAATAATGTATAATCTCATGCATTATACTCCAAATTTCTGAGCTAAGGAAAAAATTGCCGGACTTGAGATAAATCATGGCCTTAACCTCTACGGAGAATAACTGGAAGAACATGAACGGCTGTAGATATGATCCTCCATATCGTAGGACCGGTGCTGTTGCTTGATCCACCATCGAAGCAATTCGTGGCTAATCAAAGAAGTCTCGACCCATCTTTACAGGGCAAGTAAGCTTGAAGCCAGGCGCATTCTTATGTACCGATCCTCTCGAGATTTTCCGAGACCGTCTTCATCCGGGGCCGGACCTCGGGGTCGCCCTCCGTGCAAGCCAGGGCCACGTGAAACGCGGCTAGCACCTCCTTCTTGGCATGCACCTCTTGAAGCAACATCGGATCGACCATGTCCGATAACGGGACCTCCTCCTCGAACCCCTTTCTGACCCATCTCACGATGTCCGGCACTTCGATGGAAGTCGACGTGGTAGGAGATAGCTCCGGGGACTTCCCTGTGAGCAGCTCGAGCAAGACCACCCCGAAGGAGTAGATGTCCCACTTCTGTGTCGGCCTGCTGCCAGGGACGCGGGCCTCTGGGGCGCGGTAGTTGTTGGTCTTCTCTGGCTGGACCGACTTGAGGTAAGGCAGGGCCCCGCCGATGAAGCCCCCGGATGACGGGTTGTTACCGGTGATGGAGATGAGCCTGTTGAGTCCGAAATCGGAGATGTGGGGTTGGAATTCGGAGTCGAGGAGGACGTTGGATGGCTTGACGTCCCCGTGCACGAATTTCCTAGGGCTGCATTCGTGGAGGTAGGCCAATCCTCGGGCTGTCCCTTTGGCGATTCGCAGCCTGGTTGACCATGAAAGGCTCGACGAAGGCTGGCCGCTTTTGCCTGAGAAATTATCAATTATATCAGCCTCAGTGGAGTTCCTAATTCAGCTAGTATACTGGATGGCAACAAGATTTTGGCAGTACACATCAGTGCATGAATTTCATTATTAGACTGAAGAATAGGGGAAGTTTGTTAATTAATTTAAGAGAAAACAAGTGAGAACAAGAATGCAGACAGAGAATGCCAATTTGGCTAAGTACATTTCACTGGATATAGAATCAGATAGCGTTATTCACTGTTCATTTGCAAGAACTCCATCAAAATTCTTTAGCCACTCAGTCCAAACCGTGATGAGCTCACGCAACATTACGCGATGACCAACTTCAAAGCTTTGCACGGAAGTAAAATCCGAAAAAGGAAACGAAAAAAAAAAGAAAAGGGGGGACAGTCCTCTATAATTGCCTAACGCACTTCGAAAGGGAGAAAGCGTTTCTTCCATACGAAGCTCAAATTCCCCCTTTGTTGTTGTTCTTTTCATTTCTATGGTGCCAAACTGCCGTTCTTTAATGCCAACGAGAAGACATCGAAAAGGCGCATTCAACCACTCCCCTTTGATAACTTAACCTTACATTCAAAGCAAAAGGGTCTAACGCGATGTCCTTCTACGGACAGAAAATGCTTCCACTTTCGAAGAACTAAGATCCACAACCTAGCGAACCAACAATCGAATGAGAAATAATCGGTGAACTTCAATGATGAAAAAATAACACCGTGTAGAACATATCAAATCTTTTTTTCCCTGCAGAATATACTACGTAGCTCACCTACTTTCTTTATTATTTTCGCAACGATATACTTGGGGTTAGAGTAATTATGTAAATCCGTACATTAACTTTGGAGTTGGACCATCAAGACCTACCGCGCGGGCCATGATTGAACTCTAGAAATGCGAAAGGCTTTTGCATCATTGCACACCATCATGCGTCCTCTAGCTTGTCCTTGGTAGGCGAGTCCCTACCATCACCTTGGACCTTAGCTACCCCAACACCCTCCTCCCTCCCAGTACTAACCATAGTGATCCCCTTGGTCTATAACACTAGCACACTCCAAAAGTCAAAAGACCCAGAAAACTCGAGCATTCATTCGATTCGACGGATCAGATTCCCCTCCCTCTTGTCCGGTTGTTTACCAGATGCCAACGCATTACGACCACGATTAGAATTCACGTCCGCCAGTCATCGACCATGTGTATGACTGACATTTCTCGAACAGGATGAGGGGAATTTTATTTTAAAATGGCCGTGATAAGAAGTATGGAAATGCGCGATATCCGCTCGCCGAAACAGAGCGGAGCATCTGCATGTCCGTTTGAGCCCAACAGAGCTAGACAAAGATCTCACTCGCGATGTCTAACGTGGTATAACTATGGGTGTGTCCTCTTTTTGGCAACTTGTCGAAAAGAAAAACCAATTTTTTTGCTGAGACGGGCTTCCTTCTGGTGCAGCCAGGGAAGTTCACGGACCGAACACTACATTTGCGGTGTCTAGGCTGGTGTCTAGGCCGGACTCGACATTTCGCGGACTTATATCATGCCCGCCATCATCGATAACTGTCATCGATAATTATGATCGATCCGAATTAGCTTATTGGAAATCCGGTCAATTGGAGCATTCGCTCATAGCCGGCTAAATTACAGTCGAACCAAACCCACTAGGAGCGGAACCACTGGTCCCAACTCTGCGTACCCTCGCTCTCGCTCTGTCAATTCGACTCGACTCAATCCGACCCGTCGCATTTACTTAATAATGGAAACGCACCGAATGGGTTACGATGTAGTTTAGCACGATTTTTATTTTAAAGTTTTCGATTTTTTTTTTTTCAGTTTTTGTTGTGAAGTCGTTTTTTTTAGATATTTCGTTTCAGCTAGAGAGCTAGAATCGGGAGAGGCAAAGATCGACTTACTTCGTAGAGCGGAGGCGAGGCTGCCATTGGAGATGAAGTCGCTGATGAGGAGCTTCTCGTCGGGGGCCCAGTAGTAGGCCCTCAGCCTCACCACGTTGGGGTGCTTCACCCTCCCGATCGCCTGCACCTCCGCCACGAACTCCTTGTACCTCTGCTCCCCGCCCTCGCCGAGCCGCCGCACCGCCACCGGCACCCCATTCCCCAGCACCACCTTGTACACGATCCCTAGCCCGCTCTTCCCCAGCACGTACGCCGACGCCCTCAGCAGCTCGTCCAGCTCGAACGTGAACCCCCGGTCTATCGCCACCAGGTCCCCTTCTCCCCCTTTGCCGTTGCCGTCGCCGCCGCCGCCGCCGCCGCCGCCGGTGCTCCGCTCCGACTTCTCCGCGTCCTCCATCTCGGAGTCCTCGTGGCGGGCTGAGCCCCCGAGGCAGGGGAAGACGCAATCGCGGGCGTCGGCCCGGCAGCATCCGCCTCCACCGCCGCCCAATTTGGTTTTCCCCGTGCAGCTGCAGGAGTTGGTGTCCTTCTTTTTCCAGTAGATGTAGACGACGACGAGGCCGAGGAGCGCGACCCCGGCGGCGTCGGCGACCGAGATTAGTGTGATCAGCCCCGGGCTGAGGCCCTTCCTGGAGCCCGAGTCCGTCGCTTGCGAATTATTCGTGCCCGACGATGGCGAACCCGATTGGGCCGGGCTGTTGCAGGGCTTCTGGAGCGGGAACCCGCAGAGCTGGGGGTTCGCGAGGAATGCCGTCGGCCCCTGGCTCGCGAACGAGCCCGTCTGGGGGATCTCGCCGCTCAGGTTGTTGCTCTTCAAGTCGAAGCTCACCGTCACTGGCAAGTTGCCGAGGCCCTTCGGGATGTCGCCGGAGAGGTGGTTGTGCGAGAGGTTGAGCGTGCCGGAGAGGGACTTGAGCTCGCCGATTTCGGACGGGATCGGCCCGGCGAACTCGTTGGAGGACAGGTCGAGCTGCACCAGGTTCTCCAGCGCCGGCCAGATCGCAGCCGGGATATCGCCGGAGAACCGGTTGTCGGCGAGGATCAGCCGCTGCAGCTGCTTGCAGCTCCGGAGCCCATCGGGCAGGGCCCCGGAGAGGGAGTTGTTGGAGAGGTCGAGGTTCTGGAGCCTGGGGAGGTCGCAGATGGACGGCGGGAGGGGGCCGGACAGGTTGTTGCCGTAGAGGAAGATGCTGTGCAGGGAGGTGGCGTTGAAGAGCGGGTCGGGGATGGGGCCGGAGAGGTCGTTGCTGTGGAGGTTGAGGCGGCGGAGGTAGAGGAGGGTGCCGAGCTCGGAGGGGATGTAGCCGCGGAGGTTCTTGCCGGAGAGGGCGAGGCCGACGACGCGGGGGTTGTCGGCGGGGTCGGCGGAGGCGTTGGCGCAGGAGACGCCGGTCCAGCGGCAGGGGGTGGGGTCGTCCTCGCTCCAGTCGGCGAAGGCGGAGGAGCCCTGGTCGACGGCGGACTTGAGGGAGAGGAGGGAGAGGCCGTCGGGGTTGAGGGAGAGGGCGAGGTCGGAGGCGAGGGGGAGGAGGAGGAGGAGGGTGATCAGGCTCCACCACGACAGGACGCGGCTCATCGTGGGTGGGGGGGGCGGTGGATTGCCGTTGTAGAGAGAGAGAGAGAGAGAGAGAGAGGTGGGGGGGGGAGACGGAGGCGGTTATAGAGAGAGAGGGTTGTTACGGTGGTTGAATTCAGGGTGCGGTGGGATTAGCGCCGGGCGGAGTGGGAGTGAGGGGGAGGAGATGGTTTTATTGTAGTTGCAGAGGGGAGGAGTGGAGTGGAGGGACGTGGGGAGAAGTGGAGGGAGGGAGGGAGGGAGGAGTAGGCTGGGACTTGGGTCGGGGGAGTGTTTATGAGAAAGAGAAAGGCTTGAGAAGGACGAGAGATTCATTAAAGTGGGGCCCACGAGTCCACGCAGTGAGATAGAGAGAGAGAGAGAGAGAGAGTGGAGTTTGGCTGACTGGATAGGGGGGGGGGGGTAGAAGAAAAGCAACCCATCTCAAAGTGTGCTTTTGGTTCCTCTTTTTAGCTCCATCTCATTATATAAATATATATATATATATATAAAAGGCGCAAATTCAAAAGTCCGAATGTGGGTCTTTGTATACAATTAACTTCGTATACGGTGTTGCGAGATGCGATACGTGTCGTGCTTTCTTTTTTCCTTTTTCTTTTCTTTTTTCATCTGCTAGTATCGAGGGGGAAGAAATCGGTCGGGGCGAGTATGAAGTATGAACATTGACATTGGGACTAGGGCTTGAGCATAAAACTCGGATAATTAGGTGAAGAAAGATTATTTATAAGGTAAGGCACGTTATGACCGCGTATTTAATGCAATGTGAGATTAAACTCGACAGAGCTCATAAGGGATTTAACGGAATGGTTAAGCAACTTAAGTCCGATGAGCATCCTTAAGAGCTGTACCCATCGTACAATAAGCGGGATACTTGCACTGATCACCTCGCGCAAAATCGTGGAAGCAGGCTTTGGAAATCCACACAGAACACTCGACCAAGAACGTTAGCTTCGAAGGGCAAGCACTTCGCTCTGGTCTCAGTTGATTTGGCTCTCCGGACGCCTTGAACAAATAATGTTGAAACTAGCTCGAGTCGGAATCGCTCCTCGACTACAAAATACTTACTATTAGTAATCCTTTCACGTGACAAGATACTAAATCGACCATTGCCATATGATGTTGATGTCAAATTGTGTTGTCCCCTGGTATCATTTTCTCTGTCTTCTTCCTGAAAATCTTGTATGACGATTTTGTCCTCTTCGCTTCGCCCCCCGCATGGTAAGAACAGTGCAGGGCCTTTCTTTTTTTAACTTGTTCTGCTACGACTAGACGACGGTACAGAAGCCTTCGTTGCACTTGAATTTCTTTCTTTTTGTTAATTTATCGGAGTCTAAATAGCAGACTTTATTAGGTCGTTTGGTGCAAAATACACAATTATTTTCGTATATTACGCTTTTGCGCTATTTAATTTGCGCCATTCGACTAGCAATGTGGATTGCTCTAGTTGCGACCGGCACTTGGCCATGTTGTGGTTATTTATGAAAATGCAGTTAGGTAATGTTCAGTCTGCATTCCCTGGGCCGAAATAAATGTCTGCTACAAGAAGCTTCTGGATTGATGCGAGGGATGACGACGAAGGACGAAATCAATGAATTCCTTGAATTCACAGTTCCTTCCTCGGGAACAGTGAACGTGGCCGTTTCCGGACAACACAACGAATTTTCCACTGTCGTGTTTGCGTCCGAAACTTAGTCCGTCGTGCTCTGTGACAGCGCCTACGTAATGGGTAAGAAAGGAGCAGCAGCAAATTCTCATGAATCTCATCCTCGTCGGTCACCATTTCTGAGCGGCATATGCACCAACGTTTCGAAACTACATGCGTACGTACGGACCTAATTTGTTAGTTAGAAGACACCTGCTGGTATCCAGGAGCGGACCAGCGTTGCCGCCCGCCTCCCTCACTGTCGAGCACACCGTGTATTCTTTGGTTGATATTCCTGACGACCGGTGGACCCGTATGTAGTTATTTCATGTTGATTACCCAAAATACAGACGCAAAATTGGACTTTGATTGGGTCGAATTTGGTGGAGCACTCTTGATGCCATCAATGGGATGGTGGAGTTTCCTTTTGGAATGGAAAACCGCAACATCAGGTATCGCTAGACCAATCAGTGAACATGAGTGTACCAATAGGCGGGGAATTCGCCATTTAGGTATCAGTCCTTTTTGGCTCGTAGTAGGCTTAATTACTCCACAAGCTGGCGACATCATTTTCTCTACCCTCGACAGCACTCATGTTTCATGATTTTTCATCCCACTCTTCTCTTTTTTTCTTCTTCCCCTTCTTTCTGCATCTTGAATGCCCTCCCAACACGAGCTTTTTTGACAAAAAGGAGCGACCCTTCTCCTAATCTTTCCACGACTGGCAGTTCATCAAACAGTGGGTCGCCATTATCGTAATTTGCCCAGCGAAAATGTCCGTAATGATTGCATCTCACTCCCAATCATGAAAACATGCTTAGAAGCTAACAAATCTACGCACATACCAGAGAGAGAGAGAGAGAAAGCGGGGCATGTTCTGTCCAGCTAGAGCCAATATCAAATTTGTGTCTCCCCTCTTGTCCTGTTCTGGAGCGGTTGAGACTCGAGACTTGAGATGTGTACCGACTGACTTGACTGCTATCAGTTTCATATTTCTCACAATCTTTCCAACGAGATAATAGAAGCAGCAGCAAGTGCATGGAACTAGAAGAATTGCGCGTGCCACCCCCCCCCCCCCCCCCCCAACACCTAAATTTCATTTGTTGGGACTCTATGTAATTGCATGTCAGAAGCTGATGCTAGTTAGATCTGGTCCCCCCCTAGGAACCCACTTCCTTTTGTTTTCCCATATTCATGTCTGATAACGAATTTGTTTTCTGGCGGAATCCCAAAAGATACTAAAATTTACCCTGTTTTCCAATTCTTTTCCTCCAAAAGAGTTCATCTTAGGAAAATGTCATTTTTACCATGACGTCTGTCCAGCGTTCTTGGTCCCTAAAAGTGGACTGGAAGTGAATTCTCACAAGAACGTGGGAATTTTCACAAGGATTCGAAAGCAAGAAACAATCGTTTGCTTTGCTCTGAAGAGACGTACCTAACGCAGTACAAATCAAATGCCTGGCTCTTTCCAACTGGGGTAAAAAGAAATAAATAGGGAACTAACCCCTAATTGTGCAGATGTCATCCCACATACCACCGATGGTAAGATGGGGATCAAGACGTCACTCTCGACATTTGTCGTAAAGAAAAAAGAAGGAAGGTAGACAATAATAACCCGAAAGGCACCGCGGGGTCCGAAAGCCTTCAAAGCAACTCAAAGTCACTCCTTGTTGACCCAGATCTGAAAGCCGCCCAGAGAGAGAGAGAGAGAGATTACGGATGGGAAATGTTCCTGACCAATTTGCCACGTCCAGTTTCAGGTTTCCAGGTATCTCAACATCAAAGAGCCACCACAGGCAAGGATTCTGCAAGGACTGACGTTTTTAATGGCCGAAAGCAGTGCCCCATTATGATAAGTTGCCAAGTAAAGTTGACTAGGATAAACGAGGCAATGACTTTTCAGTAGATTCTCTTCTAATTTTAGTTCATTTCAAGTTCATCAAGGGGTGTTCTGATCATCAATCCCCAGCTAAAAAAAATCAAGATAAATAAGCATGTGAAGATAGCCGTCTCCCCTGGCAGATGGGAACACAAAAGAACCCATTCAAAAGCATTCAGTTGAAGAAGAGATCCTTTCACGGCGCCACCGAGACTTCAGCCATTTCCTGCTCCACCGTGCTAGGCATGACAGGGTAGTAGCTGTAGTGAAGTTCCCCGACATCATCACCAGATAACTTCTTCCATCCAGTTGGTCCCACATGATAGACTGAATGGAAGGAAAAAAAAAAGGCTCATGTTATTCATTCCTATCGAACCAAATAAGCACAGCATGTGAGCATGGACAAATATTGAAGAAAATTCCCCGATGGGGGTGCGCTCTGAGCATGTGTGCATGTGAGAGAGAGAGAGAGAGAGAGAGTACCGCTCGCAACTCCACCACTGGCTCCATCACGAAAAGTTGCATGGTAAATGGCCCTTCTAGCCAATTCTGCAGCTTCTTCAACAGACATGTCATAATGATAGCTAGCAAATGCAAGGGCAGGAAAATCATCAGATTGACCATGGTAGAAAAAACGATACCAGTATAATACTATGGGAAAATTTTTAAAATAAAAAATAAATAAAAACTTGAAGAAACTTCAAACTTCAACTGGGTTGGTGATATTACAAATAAAAGCTAATGCCACTACGGGAAAGCTACTCAATCATCGGTATACATGCCAACAAGAAGCTTAAGTGCATGTAGGTCGAACCATCCTGAGCCAAGAGAGTCCATAGTGCACGTTTGCATTGTCAGGAATGACCTCTGCCGGTGTGGAACTCCGAATAGATCTCAGTTTAAAGGTAGACTATTTGCACGTATTGGTATTACATCAATATCCTCAAAAATGACCGATTGCAAGTTATATACTCACGATCCAAACTTTGACCAACATCAACAGTCAAAGGACTTCTCCACTCCCCGTACAACAAAAACCGAGTTAGTTTCTTACTGTACGTAGTAAATACAGAGACAAGGTAAAAGCAAGTTGTACAACTAGCGCAAAAAGAAGATGGAGAGTTCTTATTCTTGCTCTTTCATTTGGAGCGGGTAGACACAGCTTCAACACAGTATTCAACCCCGCCACACTTCCCACTAGCTTTTGGCTCTTTCTCTATAATTTAAACTAAGCAATTATTGTTCTTACAGCCAATAATTAGGTGAATATGCCGCCTCTTCTGCATATATAAGGAATACAGTAACCAAAGGATTTCTAAGTAACAAATGCATCCAGCAGAAGTTTGTGCATCCATTTTTTTGAAATGCAAATTAGTCCAATGTAATTGACAAACAACAGCATAAAACTACTAAGAAGCAACATACCCGCTATCCAAAACCCCATATGCATATGGTGACCCAGATCCAACTGAGAACCGAGTCCCTTTCAATCTTCCTCCCTCACTGTCCACATAATATAGACCTGGGCCCTGCGATGAGTAGAAGCAATATATTGAAAGATACGAACAGAAAGCCTCCGTATTTTTGTGAATTGACATGCCAATACCGTCTCATCCCAGCCAGCGATCATCGTCCCAACCGATAGACCCATTCCACGATATGAATAGAGAATGTTTGCAAGGAGCTTTGAAGCCCCTGTGACTGAGATCCTCCGTTTGTTTGCCAATTCATGGAGCCGACACTATTCAGATAAAGAACATTTTCAACAATGCATCACAATGTTAAAAGCATGTAAAGTTCAGCATCAAGAGGGTTAGACACCGTGGAGATGGATTATAGTACGCATATTTCTTTACAAACTATAGTAACCCTCTTCCACAACAGTTGTTCATAATAACTGAGACGGGACATAGAGAAACCACAAACTTATGCATACAATTCATGGACTAATTCCACCTGCAGAAAGAAATATTGTTTAACACAAGTTGTGGCGTCTAGGACATATATTACAAGCAAACCGACAACTTCTAATTCCCCATTTCTCAAAACAAAACACGCAACCTTCCAAAAGAAAGAAGTATCTCAGTATGCGCGACGATTAGCAATCCAGAATTTCCAAGAAAGAAAGTAAGCTACTTTTCCCTTTTATTCGTGATTTTCTTAGTCAAGTCTATCAGTAAAAAAGATTTATATTGTTCTATTTTGTTTAATCATAAGCTTGCTATACATCCTGAGAATCTTAAAGCAGCAACTCAATAGGGGAATGTCAAAGTATTTCCTAGCTCACTATCTGCAATTCAAGTGTCACTAAGTTCCTTTCATAAGGTATCGCTATCATTTCAAAAAAAGACGAATAATTTCCTGTCGAGGAGAAAAGTGATTACCTTAATACCTAGATTTCGGTGCCAAAATTGGCAGTCAGCAGCTCCTCCAGCCATTGTTCCTAGCATGTATGGATTTATTTCAATTATCTTCTTCACTGACTGAGATGCTGCAAATAACAGAAATGAAAAGCTGATTTTAATAATGTTAATCACAGCAAACTTCATCGGGGCATGCACTACTCAACATTGATCAAGACGACCATATACAGTGCATTACCTGACCCAATGGCAGGTAATATGTGCAACGGTATATAAAGGAATGCGAACTTGTGAATCTATTTGTACGTAATATGGGCATCTCTCTCTCTCTCTCTCTATCTCCACATGAACTAGCATAACACATGTCCTAAAGAAATAACTAAATCAACAAAAACGAACTTACAGATATAGCCTCCCATGCTAGCTCGGGAATCAGCAGCAACCATAACACCCTCTTTAAAAATAAAAGCAAGGGTGGTCGTTCCCTTAGCTGGCTTCACCATCTGCAAAGCTTCTTTTTGAAAGCCGTCGAACTGAAAACACAAACACGAACTTAAAAAATGCATTGTCCGCCTGATCAATTCGGTGCGCACAGCCAAGCAAAAAAGGAACAGCTTCTCGAAGCTCACATCACAAGCACCAGGAATTTCAAAAGACGGGGCAGCCGGAAACCCCTCGACCAGCTCTTTGCTCGCCCCGAAGAAGGGCATGGCGGACTCGAGGCCGCTGGTATCGAGCTTCATGGCTAAAAACCTGCAAGAAAGACCCTGGCAACTCAATAACCACAGACAAGACCATCCACATGTAAACTAAGCTATTCACCAATGGCACCAAAAACACAGGTTCCTCAGAGAGCTCCCACAAATTCCAAACAGATCGAAAGCCGCCCCTCGCCAACAAAATCCATCTGATTCGAGCCATACCCGGCGCGCTTGATCGTCATATTACCGAAGCAACAAGAACTATACCGCAAGCAAAGTCCAATTTCTCATTCGAACGATCGAATCGCGAGCATACTGCGAAACACTCGGAATTTGAACTGCACGGCACGACGAGGCGAAGGCACGAACTGCGAAACCACAACAGCGCAAACAGCGCAGCGCAATGCAAACAGATCAGGATAGTACCTTGTTGGAGACGACGATGAGGCGAAGATGAAACGGAGACGAGAGACCGTGCGGAGCGATCGAGTGCGATGCGAGGGAGCAGGAACGATGAGAGAGAATGCTCCGGGAACGGTTTTATGCATTCCTTTCTTTCTTTCTTGTGCCGCAGGAAAAGGTTGGTTACTGGGCTTCGGAGCCTAAATGGGCCAGGATGCCCGGCCCATTTTAGGCCAGGTCGATCCACGTACTCAAAAGCCCAATAGGAAGAAAGGGAGAGATTTAGAGCTAGACCTGATCAAACGGGGGCGGGATTTTCGAGGCGGAGCATGTCGAGACGGGACGCCTCTACTTGCGCTTTGCGCCTAGCAGACCCGGAATGGGATCGAGCTCCCGATCGGGTCTAATGAGAGCCGATGAGATTTTGCACCGGTGAAGATGCGCGATCCGAATCTAATAAAGTCGAAACGGAGCCAGGTCAGTAGGTGAATGCCGACTTAGAAACTTTTACATCTCAAGAACACGCACGAGATCCGGAATCTGTCGTTAAATTCATCGGAGGAGCGAAATCTAGGGTGGATCCTTTTGGACCTCTGCTGAAATCGACGTGCAAAGTTAGAACCCGGTGCCAGTAGACTGGGCTTCGTAGTGTTTGAAGAACGCGCACGTTTCGTGATGATGCAGACACAAAACAGAAATTCAATTTTTTTTATCATGTCATCCCCCGATATTTCCTTTCTTGGGCAAATTTGTTTTGCTTGACTCGTGAAATTAGTGTAATAGCTTATATACGAGACCACAAATTTACTCAAGGGCTCTTTCCATTGAAGAAAAAGGAAATTTTATCATCGCTCGGATGCCTTGCCTTTATCTTTTTTGGCGAAAAGGATGAGGAGGGGGTGACATGCACCGGCGACCCTGACATTACAATTGGGATCCCACGCTCATTATGAAAAACTCAGTTTCGATCGTCACTGCTCTACACTACCCACGACCCGAGTAATCCAAGGTTCACGAGCCCATCACATTACCTAACCAAAAAACTATCATCTAAGAAGCCGTTCAAAGGGTTCACTTGACGCGAATCGAACTCACGATCTCGTGGAGCACGGGTTGCCCATTTATCCCTAGACCAATCGCTTTCGTAGTGCACGGACGGCTTACCTAAGAGTTATCCTTAGGGCAGGCGTAGCTTCTCTTTCACAGGCTTTCTTTGCGTCAGCTGGATTTAGCCCACGCACAGTTGTCTCATGTCTGTCACTAGAGAAAGATGAGTTGGTCCTTGATGGGCCAGCTGCGCGTAGATCGTGGTCCCAGGAAATGGAAGGGGGGAAGAAGCCCGATAGAAGTTGAAGCTGTCCATTCTTCTCGGAGTTGCAAATCATGGTAAAGTAACAATAAATGTCATGAATATTTCTTAAACAATAGAGTCCTTTGCATATGCTTTCCGTACATTGGAGATACATATAGATTTGTCCACGATGGAAAACGGCTCTTCGTTAGGCTCTGTTTATTCCGCAGAAAACGAATGATTTTGATATCGTTTTCCTAAAATTGATCGCTTGGGATGTGATTTGTACTCCCTATCGACAGGAAAGCACGAGGGTCCTAGGGGCCGTCTTGGCAAGGATTGTAGTGGCAGCGCCCCCGCGAAGCGGGAATTCTCCTCCCTAACATCTGGTATGTTGGGAGCACATAGCAGAAGTTTAATGCCTGCATCTAGCAAAAGGTTCGCCAAAATGGAGCCAAATCTGAACTCGTCAATATATCTAGTTAGATCAACTTTCACGTAAAAGCTTAAAAATAATTAGTTATGGACCAACTAAGATATATTAGCTGTTATACACCACATCAATTCTCCGATGCTATATTTTTATAACACAACTCACACGTATTACCATAAGTTACACTGGCATTCAACTACACGTCGGAAAGCACAAGGACACCCTCAATTAAAATACCAAGAATACTCGATGTCTCTTTCGAATTTTTTTCCTCTTTAATTTTTGAGTTAACATTACAAAAAACTCCAAACCGGTACATCCGTGATAAATTTACCGCAAACTAATTTTTTGATCACCAAAAACTCTAAAATGATACACTTGTGACAAATTTACCCTCCGTTAAATTTTACCGTTGAATTGCTTTGTTAAATGGCACGCGGCAATTGACGAATGTACCAATTTCGGGTTTTATCCTCTGTTTGTCGCAGGTGCACCGGTTTGTGATTTTTTGAGGCATTAATCAAATTCAACGGAAATTATCGGAGAGTAAATTTATCGCAAATATACCAATTTCGGGTTTTTTGTAATTAAAAAAATTAGCTTTGGATAAATTTATCGCAGGTGCACCGATTTGGGGTTTTTAGTGATCAAAAAATTAATTTTGAGTAAATTTATTTTAGGTGTACCAGGTTGGGCTTTTGTCGTGATGTTAACCCTGAATTTTTTAAATTTTTTGGAGAGACATTATTTAGGCCTTGATCGGTGACCATGTTTGAAGCTGAAAAGGCCAATCAAAAGCGGAGTTGGGACCACGAGTGGGGAGGGGACAAGGGACCACATGATTGAATACCTTCGAAATCCCCCCCAAATTTCTTCAAGGAACGAAGGCACTCCCTCCGCCGCCCCCGCCCGCCCACGACAATTCATTTGATTGGATGCAATTTGACCGGCAATGGCCAATGAGGATCGGCTCCCGATTCCAGAAGGAAGTCAAAGCACGTACTCCGTTTTCCCGATTCGCTTCGCACCGCGGACCCTCTTTTAATGCGGAAGCGGGAGGCGAAAGGGGGAGCCTCATGCCGAGAACGTGGACGCTAGCTGCGCTTTCGGGCATCACATGCATCCGGTGAGCCCTCATTAAGTGTCCCTCGTTCTCGGCGGTAATCCGCAATAATGGGACACCAGTCTCGGGATCCGCTCGCGCCGGGAGGGAGAAAACTGCTTCCGCGCAAAATCGTTTTTCGAATTGCCGGTGCTTGGAAGCCCAAAAGGTAATTGATGATGGAAAACGCGATCCATGGATCGAAAACGACCAACTTAGATCGGTGAAAAGGACGGCTTCCCGTTTTGACAAAAAGGAAATTACTTCTCTTGAATCACCAAACAAAATAAAACTAACCGTTTTTCATGAAAATGATTTATATCCTTTATCACGAAAGTTTTAGTTAAATAAACGCACCCTCAATTCTCTACGGACCCCCCCAAAAAAAATTATCTCTCTCTCTCTCTCTCTCAAAGTGGACCGTGTGCAAACCAGCCGGTTCAACCAACTTAACATACATGCGATTTCTCACTCTCGCAGTCGGACATTGGATAGAGGTCCAGTTCGATCTCCATGCTCGATTTCCTATTTTGTCCGGTCATAGAAAGCGCACTCATAATTGTGAGTCAATTTTGACAAAATTAATCGTAGCATGCTACGGATCAGATCTTACTTTGTCCATATTTATCGTGCTTCGTCGACAACCCATTTAAAATGCACACTTATCCCGCACGACCAGTCTATCATAATCAAACCGAACTCGCTTTAAGTTAATAATGGTGCCCCAGAAAATATCTCGTGCATCGAATGTACCCGTGCCATTAGTCGGTCGGTCGAAGCCGAGATACTTCTAAATTCAAATGCAAATTCTCCCCGAATCACAATTATTTGGCTTGCTTCGCTATAAATGTCGCCCAAAGATGCTTCCTCGTGATAATGACATGGTAACTAGAAGGATCTTATCTACATAAGTCAATGCAGCTCAATCCTACTTGAGTTTTCTTGGCCCACACCAAATATAATAATGAGGTAAAGCTTTAAACACTCGAGTCCAAGGTTGTTATTCCTAGCTAATGGAGGTGGGGTCCTTGGAGCATAGCATGTGATTATCATCACCCCCTTGGGTCGTAGAGATCTCTTTTAAGATATATATGCATGTCGGTCTTGCATGTAAATGGGAAAATAAGAGGGCGTGGCTACTTTCGTGATAAAAGGCGTAATTAAATGCGTCGTGAGATGACCGGCGATGACTGAGACCACCATATCGGCGATATCTGGCGAAGATTGGTCAAATGAACGATGTTGGAATTCAGCGCGAAGATTTAGACTAAAACGGTAGAATTTGACCCAAATTTCATTGTCTTTTTTTTTATAATTACATTTAAAGTATTAAAAGTTGCCACAAAAGTGCAATCGAAACCTAAAACTTTAAAAAATAGTAATTAAGTCGTAAAATTTATCATGAAAGTACAATCGAATTCTAAAATTTTTATGACGTGCAACTAAGTCATAAAATTTGTCAAATAGGTCAAATCAGATTATTCCATTGATTGCATTTTTACGATAAGTTTTAGGATTTGGTTGCGAATTCAATTACACATTCGTAAAAGTTTTTATGATTTTTAACGTAATTATTTTTTTTACCGTTGGTGATTGGACGCGGAACGACGTCTCTGGAGTCGTTCTGAACAGCCGTACCATTCTCTGTAGGAAGTCAATCAATGAGCTCGACTAGCCGACTCGACATCGAACGTAAAGTCCTTTTGCATTTTAAGAATATCATCTCATCTGAAACACGTTAAGTTCTGACCAAAAATAGAAGCACGTTAAGTTCGTGATCATTCCGACCAAAAAACAAAAAAAAAGGTTCGTGATCATAAATAAAAGCGATTAAAAAAAAAAAGAGAGCCACGCTTTAATTGGCAATCATGAGAATTTTGTTTTTAGCTGGCGCAAAAAGTTTTTTCCTTTTTTTTTTTCATTTTTACGCAAGCTGCATTACATGCGCAGTGCAATACCCTTGCGAAAAATAGAAAGTAAATTTGTTGGATTCCCCTGCATCTCTCTAAATCATGCGCGGAGACTCTTGGTGAGTTAAAACGAACCGTTTTGAGGTGAGCGATCGAAATGGTTAAGGCTCACTTTCGAGTGTTTAGAAGCCTACATTGGTTGATAAGACGTCCGGTCGATCCTAGATATTAAAAAAAAAAAAACGAACACGGCTCATCGGTGGCGTTGGTCCGGTTTGTGTGCCGAGCATAGGATGGCTACGGCTCGACTCCAATATTATGTTACGGTGGTGATGGGCTTGCACATAACCAACCGGAGCTATGGCTCGAACTCTACATGCCAATGGCGAGTGTGGAGCTCCAATGATTATGCTTTCCGAGGGTTGCCCACATCAGCCTTTTTTTCACTTATAGGAAAAATCTACAATGAAAACTTCGAACGACGAGAGAAAGTCAACTCTTTTTTGGGTACGTGTAGGGGGCCGTAGGCAATTAGAAGGGAATGATATCGTATTAAATAGTGTTTTTTCTTGTACTTGTCATAATTTACCTAAAATCATCATAAGGTTGGTTATACCTATGGGTAGTAATTTAACTTGATGGGTCATAATTTACTTGCAGTTGCTATGCTTAGAAATTGCCTCAATGGTTACATGATTTCCTATAAATCCTTGTAAATGACAAGTTAATTAATCATTATCTAAATGTAGTAATTTACCTCAAAGTCATGTAAGGTTAAATATCTTAACATTAGTAACTATTCATAAAAGATTGCAAGCAATCTGAATTTTCCGTCAGTCTCTTGATACCGATGACTCTCGTCAGGTAATTTAAATAATTTTCCCTATATAAATACATTAATTTTGGTTAATAAATAGTACCATTGATATTCATATATACTCAGTAAGTTTCCTCAAATCTTCAAAAACTACCAACAAAGCAGTAAGGTCTCGAACAGGACCTCAAAAGGCTATATCCCTAAGGTGTCTCTCTCTTAGACTTTCAATTATGTAAAGCTTCCAAGGAAATACTCCTGACCTCCCCCGAAACAATTTTGTCCTGTCAATATTATTGTATCTCTAGAGTCAGTAATTTTAATTTTATATGAAGAACTACCGAACTCAATCACTTGCTGCCCTTACTCTTCAATTTTCTATTGAGGCCTATCCAGTAAAGGTACTCAAATTGGATCACCAAGGGTAAACTGGCCACCGGATCGTAAAACAATGCGTTGTAGGCCCTTGGAGGTGGAAACATCCGATCTTGGTGAGGTGAATCTTACCAAACACCCAGTAATTTTCCTCAAATCTTCATGAACTTACCATCTATTCGATACCATCCGATAGTCCAAACTCTATGCCTTCACCCAGCAAAGCAATTCGGTCTTGAACAAAACCTTAAAAGGCTCCATCCCGAGATTTGTCCCTTAAACTTTTAGGGATGTAAAGCCCCATAGGGCATACCCTTGATTTCCCCCCGGACGAAAAATATCTGAGGGGAACATGGAGGTCCAAGGGAATACAGGTGGAAACACCCGATTCTACACGTGGTTAACCTTACCAAACACCCTCGTAATTTCCCTCGAAATCTTCGTAAACTACCACCTGCTCAATATCATCTGATGGTCCAAATTCATCCCCCTCGCCCAACAAAGCAAATCGGCTGGCGGGTCAACTCGAAATTCGATTCGCCTCAGGCCGACACGTAGTTTCCCGCGGTTGGGAAAATGCGATTTTGCAATTCTCCGAACTGTTTTCACCGACAAGCAAAAGAGCAAATTAGTCAAAAAGAAGCCGGGCCGCTCGTTCCCACCTCCGGGGTGAATCATGATGGTTGCCGGGCCATCGTTTCACCGATGCAACGTGGCACGGGAAACACATCATTTCCATCCCCACTCCCCTCCTTTTCTAAGCCAAATCCTGGAATTCAATTCATGTGGCTCGTGCGAGATTTCGCGAATCTTAACGTATCAAAAAACCACAAAAAAGAAGGGTGACTTTCGAATTCATTTTGACTTCAATTGCCGGCAATTGACCACGGCCCGCCCTCGCACGATTCACGTGTTTCCCCACCGCCCTCTCTGAGTTTGGACTTTCTCGGCAGCGCCACCGCCGGCTGCTTGATCCGATGTCGCAGAATTATGGATGGTCTTGATTGGAATTTAAGAAATGAAACGAGCACTGTGTAGTGAGGTGCTAGAAATTCGAGCAAGAAAATTAACGAGATCGATCTTTTTGGGTGATTGTTCGATGTCCTGAACCCGAACCTATTATGCAGTAGTTAATTCGATTATAAACTTTTTGATTTTGCCGATTCGGTCATAAATCTTTTGATGATTTGCTAATAGAGCTCTTCCGGTTAATTTTGACTCGAAATCGCTAACGTAATACTCATGTCACATGAAACGATCGGAAACCACGTCAGCGATTTTTTGGCCAAAATTGGAATGTTTGTATCGGCAAATCGTTTAAAATTTTTGGATCAAATTGGCAAATTAGAAAATTTTATGACTAAATTAGTCGCCGTACAATTAGATTATGACTTTTTAGACAAATTACCTGTCTTTTCGGAAAAATTGGCGAATAAATTAGGAGGGAATAGGAGAGGCCATCGTGGCCCTAGTTATGGATATTTGTCTGTGATTTTTTTTTTTTTGGTAAGATAAATATTTGTCTGTGATTTGATATGCACTTAAAACTAAATTTGCTAAAACGATTAACATGGCAAAAAGTAAACTACTAAACGGTTAGTTTTGAATTCACTTATTTGTCCATAAAATACAATAGAATTAAATAATAAGAAGGTTGCGATACTTTTAGGTAGAAAAAAGGAAATACAAATACAGAATTTTACCTTCATGCACTCGAAATACTCAAGAGTATTCTTTGGAAGGGTTTCGTTAACTACACTAGGAAATTTTACTTAGTTTCAAATATATTGATTACCCCCGTAGCATGAATAATACATTAGAAATAGAATTATTTCAAATAAAGTATACTTAGTAAGTGCTCCAAAAAACGTCCGTTACCAACAACCATTTTTTTTAATAACGCAACGCTGCTTTTCTTGTTCCACATTCATTATCGTATAGTCGAAAATGCTACAGACATATGTTCCATTTTGCTTAGTGGATGCAAATAAAATAAGAATTTGACATTTCGATTTTAGCATAATGTCCCCCTAATTAATCAGAGATGTCTACACTACCTGATATAAAATAACTCCCTTCGTGGCAATTAGGGGTAAAATGCTCTTTCTCACCCCTCAAAATCGCCACGAGAAATCCTAATATCCGATTTTTTCATCCGAATTGATTTGATCCGAACCGGGGTTTTTGGTTTGGTTCCTAATCGATTTGGCTTGATTTCGGTTCGGTTCAAGCGTATACCATAGCAGTTTAGTTTGGATTTTCGAGAAACCTCGAACCAAGCCGAATTGTTGGCACCCTAATGGCAAATGGACCCGAAAAATTCATTTAATGTATACCACGTCGATCCTTTGCACTCGATTTGGCAGCAACGATTCTCGACCCGACATAAAAACAAAACTCGAAAACGCACCCTCAATTTATAGGTATAGCTCTCGAACTCAGGCTAATTTGAAACCGGTATAAATCGGGATTTTTTCTTCAGAAAAAAAGAAAAAGCGCTAATATGTCTAAATAACCGATACAAATGTGGATAAGGACTCGAGTTCTCGAATGTGATGGGGGCGAATTAAGTCACTTTCCTATGACTTCTAGGGCCCGTACATGGTCAATGGATTTGCGGGCGGAATTAGGTGGCAGTGGGACCCGAATCTTGATTTTGGGCTCGGGTGACGGTGAAATGCATCTTGTTCGTTAGTGCTCCCTCGAACTCCGGCCCCACGCAATTTTATTTTATTTTTAAACTTTCGGTCGTAGGGAATGTGGGGCCCCGGTAAGAGATGTCCGGCTCCCGAATTTCCACGTCATTCTTCGGAATTTTAAACGGCGAGTCCCGACATGAAAACCTTTTTTTGCGAAAACAAAAAGGAAATGCAAAATTCTTAACGGTGATTTCAGTGGAGTGTGCCCGTTTTCGAAATTCTTTACCGTGATCGTACCGAGCGGCGGGGCTGCCGCAATTACTAGCATGACCTTTTTCCTGAAGTTTACGCGAAATAAATATGCAGGGACGGTTGCATCGGGGCAACGCTGAATAAGCACCACGTCATCAGACACGAGCAAGGAAAAAAGAAAAAAAAAAACGCGGGGTCGATGCGCCGGGCGACAATGTCTATTTAGGCGATGGCAACACACGAGACGAAGAGGGAGATCACCGCCCCGTATAATCATCGATGAGGGCCGATGAGAGTCGCTTAGCTCTCGTCGAGGTTGCCCGATGCCCTAGCCAAGGGCAAGGGTCTCGCAAACCTCGAAGTGGTGACGATGGCGAATGTGAGCCCCATTTTATTAACCAATCTTGCTCCATAATATCTTTGTCTGATTAGCTTATGCCGTCAATCCTGTGAGTTAAATTGATAATTTTTAATCGAAACATACCACGCACCACCAATGTAAAAGGAAACTTTTACGGTAGCGAACTTTATTTGCCATTGATTTGAAAATTATGTTTGTCGCTCTCTCTAATCAATAGTGCGTAAATATATGCTTGCGTAAAAAAAAAATTACACCGTTGGATTATTTTATAATTACTGAAAGTCGAAGCTCAGATGTAAAAATCTACTATGGATCAAATAAGAGGATGATTTTTCTGGTCTTCCCAAACTTCCACACTATCTTCCCACAAATAGAAACCCCCCAACTTCGGCACATGTATACTCGATTATTATTAGGGTATGTTTGGTAACCCTTATATTCCCGGAAACAATTTCTATTCAGAAATGATTTTTTTTATTATGTTCCCGAAATAAATTTTTAAGCATTTGAAATTGTTTGGTAATGGCCCAAAATTTCCAGTCGTGAAATTGGAAAAAGAACAGAAATACTTTTGGTAACTACACAAAATTTATTTTGTTAATAATATTTTAAATTTATTAATATTTCTTTTTATTTTTTTTATTTTTTTTTTCTTCTTCTCTTCTCCTTCTTGGCCATGGCCGGGTCGCTAGCCATAGGCCAGGGCCAGTGAGAGCAAGGGCTAGACCCTCGTAGTTTGGGCAAGGGCCGCCCTCGCTAGCCTTGGCCTTTGGCTGGTCGGTAGCCACTGGCCACTGGCCAAGAAAGAAGAAAAAGAAAAAAAAAAAAAATTTCTTTTCCATTTTTTATTCTTGTTTCCAAAATCTATAATTGATTTTTTTTTTTTGATTATGTTCCGAAACTGATTTTAAGAATAAATTTGTATCCGGAAATAAAAAATTTACCAAATAAATTTCTGTTATTTTTTTATTACAAAAAAAAAGGAATAGAATCAGGTACTATTTAGCTGGTTATCAAATAGGTCCTCAGCATTCAAACAAGAAATGTGTTGACTGACGACTACTAATTTTGGGGAAACATAGGAAAATGAGATGAACCGCCCCACGAATTACACATCTTATCGGTTAATATTTTTCTTTGATTCTTGAATTCTTGGAAAAAAAATCACATCAAATCAAACCACTCCCCGGAGGTTCCGATGGCCAAGAGCATCTTGCAAAAGATAGATCTCCTTTTTTCAAACAAACAAGGCGTGCGAAAAATCAGGAGTGTTCAAAACCGAGAAATGCGGGGAATGGGAATTTCTGAAATCGAGCAAAGCGATTGCCACGTGTACGATCGGGCTACGTGCATGGTCAACGTGCGGGCGTAAGCAGATCTTCAAAGGTCAGAGTGGGGGAGGATCCTCGGAGCTGACGCGGTCACGCTCGACCATAGCGCGTGGCAACCCCGCACCTACTACCCTTGAGTGTGTAAGAGAGGTGCTTCGGTATATAAGTATATGCTCGTTCATAGCGTTATCAAGTGAGTAACGGTAGAAGCACTAACAAATTAAGCGATGACCGTGGCCATGACGTGGCAACGAATGAATGTCGAGTCAGCAACGCAAATAGAGAAGTCGAAATTAAAAAATAATGTCGGGCCTGAGTCGGCCTATCCAAGCCCATGGGCCCGACCGGCTAGGCCCTCGAGGCACGGCCGGTTATCACTCCTATATATGATCGAACTCTTGTTCTTCGTTCGAGATCAAAAAACACATGAAAAAACTAAAAGCGAAAATCGTTTTTTTTTGCACAAAAAAAACCCCCCCCCTTTTACCTCAACCAAATTTGGACCAATAAGCCGAACTCAACTCCAAGCACAACCGATCAATATAAGTGCATAAGATCTCAAACTCTCGTTTAAGAATCATATCATTTTCAATTTTTAGCCACGTGCTAATACGAGAGGTTGTCTCGAAATACATACGGACAACCCCTTCGGTAAATTTTTTAAAGTTTTTTTTATATTGAATTTATCAGAAGTATCAATATAATCCGCTCTTTCAATGTAAAACTGCAGTGAATGTATTTCGATATTATAAATCGTTGGGGGTCGAGTTCTGCTGTCCCCGTCAAATAAACCCAAACCTCCCATTTCTCAACAAGAAAAAGAAAATACTATATGGAGCAAGTTAGGAACTCGAATTAGTCCAACTTATTTCGATTGCGATCCCTTGAGCGACAAACAAGCCTAGCAAAAGTTCAGAGCACTTTTGGATTGACTTCAAAGTTTTACCTTTGTTTAATAGAAATTTCATGGTGCACGCACTTTGATTTTTCGTTTTAATTCGAAGTATCTAAACTTTTTTTTTTTAAGAACACGTAACTACCGACATATCTGAAATAGGGAATATTCTTAATTACCTCTGCGCGTGGGGGTCGTCGGGTCGAAGATATTTCATTTCCCTCGTTGATTGGAGGGAAAGCACGGGCTGTAGATAACGGATTTGGATTGCGTGAGTTTGGTAATTTTGGGGTCGTGATCGGGTGACTCGCTGTAAAAGCCTGCGGTTAAAAACACAACCACGTGGAGCAACTGCGAGGCCCAAGGCATTGCTGTCTATTTTATTTTATTTTGCAATTTTTTTTTTGTGGGGGGCCTGAACAGGGACGCACGAGGGGATTTCTGTTTCCGTATTCCTGCCTGGAGACAGCCCGCTGCCCAATTAAAACTCACTCCCCATACTGCCCCTCGCAGCTCTTCCCGACTGTCAATGCCATCGTTTCATTTTTAACAATTAATTATAATCGACAGATTAAAATTAAAAAATTATGTACTGATCCGATCGGTAATTATCTCGAGCAAAAGTCTTTTTGACAACCGATGTGTAACCTTAATTTTCTTTTCCTTCTAGCAAACGGACGTGAATGTGCACTTAGTTGTTATGGCATTCCGTCGAGGATTATTGTTATGAAACTCCTATTAAATTACAAAATTGGATAGGAAATTCACGAGTGATGTCGAATTTTCTAAATTACTATGAGAAAATTGTTTACGTCTCTATACCTGCGAACAGTGTCCTTATGCTGACCGAGGAGCAACTGATAGTGGTGCAATCTTTGTGTGATCTTTATACTGTCCATGTACTCGTACGTGATCAATTCCATTACCTTTCTTTTCTTTTTTCCTTTTTCCTTTTTTAGTATTTTGCTCGGTGATGAAGACCACTTGGAGCGCCACCATCTTCATATGCGAGTACAGTAGGATTGGACCCAGAGACGAACAGATTTTCTGATTCAAAAAGCGTCAAGAATGATTAGACTTATCAGGCCATCTTCAAAATATTAAATTATTGACAAAATTATGGCAGATAACTTTGTTGCGAAATTGCCAGCACTAGAGTAATTAGCCCAGTGATAAATGTGCCGCTTATCTTCAATAGGGTCCCGGATTTATTCACAACACGAGCGGTCAAATAACCTCAGTTTGTATTGCCTAACTACCACATGTCTATGTAGAGAGATTTTTCAAATTACCAGCATCTTGGTAGGATGTAGTGACAATCTCGCTAACTTCGGGCTTTCAAGTTGCTGGCAATATGGAGTAACCATAACTTAAATCGAACATTCCGTAATGGATATAGAATTCTTATGATAACGTCTATAGAGGTCTTTAGTGCCAATTGCTATTTTTCACTTTTCTACTTAAAAAAAATGCCGTAAAATCAGCACACATAGTGACTTTGAGAAAGGATCCCTATTGAATTTACAAAATTTCTATGGCACCATGTCTCTTTTTTTAGGAGAGCCAATTTGTGAGCCGTAGATGTAAAAATCAAGTCAGCTCCCGAGCGAGCTTCTAACATAGAAGGATCGATGGATCATCTGGGGAAATACGAAAAAGGAAGAAAAACCGGTCCCGAATATATTCTTTTATTGGCGTAAGGACTTGCATTAAAAGTAGCTCAGAGAAATTATCCAATAGGAGGAGGACACACGCACAAGCGTAATTTCGGAGGCACAATTGACAGATCTGCTAGCCGACAAACGGGGAGGTCGGCAACTGTCGGCCGGAAGCCGGGGAGACAATAGCGGCGAAAATTGCCAAAAAAAAAGTCCCCCCCCCCCCCCCCCCCCCAAACCCCAAGAAATTCCCTCCCATTATTTTAATCCGTCCCCTCTTTTTTTAAGGCGCGATTTAATCTTCTCGACTGAACAGAGCATCCCTCTTCAACGCTTTTAAATTCGAAAAAAGATCCCGACCCAAGAAGAAAATCAGAAGGGAAAAAAAGGGACAGAAAACGACAGCGCGGATCTCTCCTCGCATCACTTATTAATTGGCCCCTTTTCCAAATACAATAATCAAGATTAAGTAAATAAAAAAAGCCCCGCAAAAATGTGCTTTTTTTTCTCTTTCTTTTTAAAAAATTTAGCCATCGCCATTATTTTTCCCTTTTTGTCCCCTTCACGGAGATTATTATTACTATTATTTCCTCCTCCCTCGGCTGCTGCTCTCTCTCTCTCTCTCTCGCTCTCCGTGCGCGAGGCACGAGCTCGCTCTGTGTCTCTCTCTCTCCCCCTCCCTGCGGAGCCATTTGAGCCAGCGGAGCTCGGAATCGCGGTGCGGCGGAGGAGGAGCAGAAGGCAAACCGCGTCGCCGTTTCGCGCCTCCGTTTCTGCTCTCCTCGCGGCTCCCTCCCTCTCTCAGTCTCTCTCTCTCTCTCTCTCTCTCTCTAGGCTTCTCTTCTCGCGGTGGGCGCGCTCTTCTATGAAGCCTCCTTGGCCTCCCCTTCTCCTCCTCCCTCGTTTCTTCTAAGGTACTCACGCGCATTCCCGGATCCGAACCCCGGCTTCCTTCCGCGGAGCATTCGTTCCGTTTCTGTGTTCGGCGATGAGGATTCGTCGTGCTTTTCGTGGGGGATTGTTTTCCCGTTTTGTCGCCGCGGTCGGAGTCGTCGTCGTCGTCTTCGTCTTCTTCTTCTTCTTCTTCTTCCTGTTTTTCGGGCACGATTCGCGCGTCGCACGCTAGGCATTTGATGGGTTGAGGTTTCGGCGTGGCTGTGGGTATTTTTTTTTTTTTGGGTATTGCATTGTGCCGAATCGATTGGTATTCGTCAAATCAGGGCCCCGTTTCGGTTCGGCTAAGATCTCGGATAAGCACGTCGTTTTCCATCTGTGATGTCTGGCGTCGTTAGGATTTTGTTCATCTATGGAAAATGTTTTCCTCCTATCTTTAAATGGGGTTCTGGAATTTCTCACAACCGGTTTGAGGGAGTGCCGCAAATTTCTTCCTTGATTTTCTTCTTTTCTTCAATTGTAATGTTCTCAGCGTTTTAGATCCTTTTAGCTGACGGAGCAAATGAGGTTTCTCTTCCTTTTGTCCTCCTTTAAATGCTTCGCTATGCTGTGTCTTAAATAAGCGTTAAGTTGTCTTGATTCTATCAATCATTGTTTGCCCGTTGATTCGCTTTGATGCGAGTAAATAATAGAAAGTTTTGCATTTCCTTTTCGATTTTCCCCATTTTGAATTTCTGCGGAAAATCGAACCAAGAGGGATGGAACTGAATGCAGCAGATTTCTTGTTTCTAGCGGCATCTTCTTCTTGCTGCTTTTGTTGATAATAAAATTCTTGTCTTAAGTAACTGCGCTCTGTAACCTGTTACCTTTGACCCTCTCACAAATTTATTTGGCTGTCTCGGAATTCAGTAGCCGCGTTGTCTTTCAGATGCTAATGCTGAAGGATTTTGTTTCTTTTCTAATGATGGAATTGCTCCATTCTTTTCTGTGGCAGACTATAGAAACTTGCTTAGGAGCTTTCCGCGTTAGCAGGAACTATGGACGTCGTTGAAGTTGAAGAAAGTTATTTTGCAGCTAGCGATGCCAAGGTATGAATGGACCATATAAACGCAAAATTTGTCAAAAGAATTGATTTCTAAGGTAATCTTTATACTAGAAGCTAAGCCTGCTAGTCAATGTTGTGCCAGAGCCAGTATTCCTGTATTGATACTTTCTCAACCATCGAAAAGAGCTTTTCCATCTTTCGAAATATTTAGTTGTTTATTTTGTTGGCACAAAAACATGGGGTAGTTTTTGTACTTGTTACAATGGGTTTCTGGCGATACTGATTAGTAAGTTGAAATGAACCTTATCATGCCTGTTTTGTAGATTTTATACTGCAAGATTTGTTCTAGTTTTAGAAGGCTCTGGTTATGGAGAGTGTTGTTTCCTGTCTAAATTGTAACTCTGAAATTGTCAATAATTTGACAAAAATCTGCTTAGAGTGCCTATTTTTTGCACTGGACCATGGTAAGTCAATTATTTTGTCAACAATTGGAGTTTGGTGACTGATCTGATGAATCGCGTTTTTCAGTTACATGGAGAGATGTGTAGGACTCTCTCTGCAATTTACTGCAAAGTATTAGCAATTTTCCCTGAATTAGAAGCTGTGAGGCCTAGAAGCAAATCTGGAATTCAGGCTTTGTGTTCATTGCATGTGGCCCTGGAAAAAACCAAGACTATACTTCGGCATTGCTCAGAATGTAGTAAACTTTACCTGGTAATGTTCTTCGAACTTTTAGAGATGCCATTCTCTTATTTGTGATCTTATTGCATCATGGATTTTATGCGGTTTCCAACAGATGTTTGTTTTGAGAGAATGAAGAAGCATTTGGTGTCAGATGTCTTATCTTCTTCTCCTATTTTTATTTGATTATCACATTAGTTTTGATTACATGGGTCAAGCTCTGTAGTTTTCTCTCAGCAATCCATTTTTCTTTGCAGGCAATAACAGGGGATTCTGTTCTTCTTAAGTTTGAAAAAGCTCGATCTGCTCTTGCAGATAGCCTCAGAAGAGTCGAAGACATTGTCCCGCAGTCTTTTAGTTGTCAGGTAATTTTTAGTTGTTTAAACTACTATTGATACAGGGGCAAGTTCATTTTTTTGTAAATCAAACTGATTTTAATGGAGACTACTATCAAGGAAGCAAACCTTTAGACGAGGGGTCCTGAGAGACCTACTCTTTTGCTCTTTACTGATTTAACGGAACATTCTTTGTGGCAATTATCTATATGTTTCTACTAGTCCGTTGCCCTTGTATGTACTTTGGCAATTTTATTGAATGCTATTGCTTTGCATGTTGTTTTTTTTCTATTTTCATTTAAGTAATTGCAATGGTCCACGAGTCTCTCTTGCTTAAATGGAAATAGGCTGAACCCGACATAGTATTCCATTTTTGCAGATATTGGAGATTGTTGCCGAACTGGAGGCTGTTGTATTTACACTTGATCCGCAGGAGAAGCAAGTTGGCGAGGAAATAATTGCATTGCTCCAGCAAGGAAGAAAATTTAATGACTCCAACGATAACAATGAACTTGAGTCTTTCCATCAAGCAGCTACTAAACTTGGAATCACCTCTTCTAGAGCAGCTCTTACAGAGAGAAGAGCTCTAAAGAAACTTATTGAAAGAGCTAGGGCAGAGGAAGATAAGCGAAAGGAATCAATTGTGGCTTATCTTTTACATCTAATGCGAAAGTATTCGAAGTTATTTAGGAGTGAATTCTCTGATGACAATGATTCGCAGGGATCAACTCCTTGTTCACCAACCGTTCAGGGTTCCCTTGATGAGGGAGGCACTGTGGGCAATGGTCAAGCATTCGAAAGACAGCTATCAAAGCTGAGTTCTTTTAACTTCAGGCCCAATATCAGGAAATCAGGCCAGATGCCACTTCCACCAGAAGAGTTGAGGTGTCCGATATCCTTGCAGCTTATGTATGATCCAGTTATTATTTCTTCTGGACAGACATATGAAAGGATCTGTATTGAGAAATGGTTTAGTGATGGGCACAACACCTGTCCTAAAACTCAACAGAAGCTGTCTCATCTTTGTTTGACTCCTAATTACTGTGTGAAAGGACTTGTTGCTAGCTGGTGTGAGCAAAATGGTGTTTCTGTCCCAGAGGGGCCTCCAGAGTCTCTTGATTTGAATTATTGGAGGCTGGCGTTGTCTGAGTCTGAGTCCACAAATTCAAGATCAATGAACTGTGTCGGTTCCCGCAAGTCAAAGGGTGTCAAAGTTGTTCCTTTGGAGGAGAGCGGTACCATTGAGGAGGAAGAGGATGAGAAAGAAAAGTTTTCTGCATCAGAACAAGTGCCTGAGGTCACTATTTTTCAAAAACATGATCATTTTCTTAAAGTGCTAAATGGAGGAGAGGAATTGTGCAGAAAATGCATAGTGGTAGAACAAATCAGGCTTTTGCTTAAGGATGATGAGGAGGCCAGAATTTTCATGGGGGCCAATGGCTTTGTTGAAGCCCTTCTACAGTTTCTGGAGTTGGCTGTCCGTGAGAGGAATGTAATAGCTCAGGACGTTGGAGCAATGGCTCTATTCAACCTTGCTGTCAACAATAACAGGTTTGCCTTTTAGTGTATTGCTGTTTTAGAGGTCTCGATACTCTTTTGGGCATTTTGACAATTAATTATGTGGCAAAAGCAAGAGGGTATTCAGTCATTAGCGGATGCTGTAATGATCGAGAGTTTGCATTCCTTTTATTAACAGCTACAAAGAATTTGCTGTTGTCTGCAGAAATGATCGAGATTGTTTCTATGCAATGCCTCTTATGGCTTCCTTTTCACATCTTATGACCATAGGACTAGAGTTTCATGCATTTTGGATCAATATTGTCATTTTGTCATTTATGTTTTCCACTATTCCCTCCTTTCTCTGATTCTTATACTCAAGTTTTGATGTCATCTTGGGGCTTCTCTTTTAGCATGAGGTGTTTTTCTTTTTCCATTCTGCTTCCAGCTTAAATGTTTGAAAACTAAGTGGTGGAAGACTATTATGTTTTTAGTTTGTCCATCAGTATGACATGTTTCAAGTGTTGCTTTTGTCTTTTCGTATAGGAGAATTACTGTGCTGTTCCTTATATGCTGAATAGCACAACATGATTATTTTTGCCTCACTTTCTTAAATCTCCCGGTTCTCCACCTCCCCCTGTACTTTCTTGCATTGTTCTTTGCTTAACACATCAATGTTTTAACATCTGTTCTCCTTGCTTCTTTTTCCTCAGGAACAAGGAGTTGATATTAGCTGCCCAAGTCATTCCACTTCTCGAGGAAATGATATCCAACCATAACTCTCATCCATCAGCAACGGCTCTATATCTGAATCTTTCCTGTCTTGAAGATGCCAAGCCCATAATTGGCACGAGTCAGGCTGTACCCTTTCTGATCCAGCTTCTTAAAGATGAAACAGCACCTCAGTGCAAGCTTGATGCTCTTCATGCCCTTTACAATCTCTCCACCTACCACAACAATATTGGATACCTGCTTTCGGCAGGCATTATCAGTGGCCTTCAATCTCTTCTTGCAGATTCTAGTGACCAAATGTGGACAGAAAAGTTGATAGCTGTCCTTATAAATTTAGCTTCAAGCCAATCAGGAAAAGATGAAATGGTATCTTGCCCTGAACTCGTAAGTATACTTGCCACGGTACTTGACACTGGAGAGCCCGTTGAGCAGGAGCAAGCTGCGTTATGTCTTTTAGTTTTGTGTAATGGAAATGACAAGTGCATTCAAATGGTGCTACAAGAAGGTGTTATACCTGCATTGGTGTCCATTTCGGTGAATGGGACCCTAAGAGGGAGAGAAAAGGCTCAGAAACTTTTGATGCTGTTCCGTGAGCAACGGCAACGAGATCAATCTCCTTCCAATTTGAGCCAGCGGCGTCATCATCAGCCAGAGGAAACGGGTCACAGGACTGTGTCATCAGCTCCAGAAGCCAAGCCGCTTTGTAAGTCTATATCTAGGAGGAAAACAGGCAAAGGCTGGGGCTTTTTATGGAAGAGCAAGAGTTACTCAGTCTACCAGTGTTAGATGGCATAGCAATCTGTATATTTTTTTTTTGTGGTATCTTCTTTTTCTGCTGGGCAGAATCATCTGTTTTTAATTTTCTAAAGATAAAAAAGAGATGTACAGTTTCCTCGTGCAATGAATGGATTTTTGTCTCTCTCTCTGGTAAGGACATTGTTAATTCTTTATGCCAGGATCAAAGGCTTAACTAGCACGGAACATTATGCAGTGTGGCTGGTTCTGGTGTAATTACTCAAAGAGGCCCTTAACTTAATACAAATTATGTTGACTTGATTTTCAGTAGTGCTCGACTTGCTCAGCAGCTGGATGAGTGCAAAATGCATTAGAGAAGATCTCTAACACCCTATGCTGACTGAACTGTGGAAGGCCTCGGTATTGAGCATGGTTGATTTGATCTTGTTTTATGTCAAATAAACATGATTTGCGTAATTACTCCATGTGTAGTATAATCCTTTTGTTGAAATTGTGTAAGTCAGGTCAAATTTGACATGAGATCGATTTGTATCATAGACCCAAGATGTCCCATCTAAATCTTTGCGTTCTTCAGTGACTAAACTGGATTTTGCTGCTGAGTGTGTTTGGATCTTCTGAAGCACGTTACCTAGGAAGGCTTGGCAAACTTATCTATTTCTATTACCATTGAAAAAAATAAGCTCTGTTTCTATTTCTATTTGCACTTTTGCACACGTAAATCGATCTAAAAAGGACTTGCTTCTAAATTTGTTGCCTGCAATTAGTGGTGGAGAATTACTCTCCATTTCAGGAGCTTCTAATATCTTTTGTTTATCTACTTGTTTGCAAGACAGAGCCATTGCATTATAAGAACATGAAAGACATTTAGATTTAATAATTCCTTTGCTTAGGACACAAATGATTCATCTTAAGGCTTCATTTTGATATCAAAAGCTGGTCTATAGGAATGATGATAGCTATAGTGTTCGAACTATTTAACAATAATGAAGTTCCAGCATCTCTTGATAGCTTCGCGCAGGATTAAACTTTATGTAGGAAGGACTACGTCTAAGAAATGAACCATCTTGAGCAAATAAAAACAGGTAGGCATAAAGTTTATGTATTATCCTGTCAAATACAATAACATGATTCTTTGGGCATATTGCGGCATCATTCTGAAGGGCAACTTCATCATTGAGTCATTAATTACCAATCAAAAGATGCTAATGAAGGATTGACGAGAGAAAATTCCTCCGAAACAATTTCCGTTGTGTCGTACTCATCGATAAAAGTCACCACAATATGTCAAGTGGCCAATATTAAGCCTTATTTGATCATAGCAGGATGAGTATTTTAAGACAAATCCATGCTTACTTTTGATTATCACGTTGTCCTTGGCATGGTAACACACAACCAAAAAATTTCAAGAAAGAGTAGAACTAATCAACCCCACAAATTACATGTTCTCACTAGCCAAACAGAAGATAAACCGTAACACATAACATTAGACAGCACAAAAGCAGGCCATGGCATGAAGTTTGTGTATTATCCCGTCAAATACAATAACATGATTTTTTGAGCAGTTACATATACAAATATTTCGTGCTAATCCTTAAAAGTTCGCGATCCCCACCTTTGTTTTGAAAGTCGAACTACATTCTTTGAAATATTGGGTCATAAACTTTTCGTAGGTGCAAAAATCGAGTTAATGAAATGCAACACAAAAAAGTTACGCCTGCTCAAAGTACGTCCAGATTTGAGTAAAACTAGTGGAAAACGAGAAGTGATCAACAGTAGCTCCAGCGCATATTTGGTTAAAGAAGTATAGATATCACATATCAAATTCACATCCTTTCTGTAAAACAACTGACTGCAGTCTAATTAACGCGAAGCTGTTGCTAGCATATGTCCATCCTGTCAAATCGAATTGGCGCCTACTCTGCTGCCTCCCCATCCCTTCTCACCCCTTGTTGTGGTGGTGCTAGGGCCGCCGGTGGTGGTATCACTTGGAAAACGCAGCCCCGAACCTGGCCCGCGGCATTGGCTGCAGGACGAAATTTTAGAGGGCATCTTCGATATCGAGTCATTAATTACCAATTAAAAAATGTTAATGAAGGATTGTTGAGAGAAGAATACTTCCTAAAACAATTTCCGTTCCTGTAGAGTGTTGTACACACAGGTGAAAGTCGCCACATGGCCAATATTACGCCTTATTTGATCATAGCAAGGACTGGTATATTTTCGGACGAGTCTGTGTTCTCTTTCGATGATCACGTTGTCCTTATCATGTTAACACAGAGCCAAAAGAACTCCAAAAAAGAGCAGACTAATCAAGGTACACGACTTACATGTTCCCACTAGCCAATCGGAAGATAAACCGAAACACACAACATCAGACAGCACAAAAGCAACCCGTGAAGTTTCTTTATTATCCCGTCAAATACAATAACGAATTTTGTGTTAATTCTTGAAAGTTCGCGATCCCACGCTTTGTTTTGAAAGTCGCACAGCATTCTTTGAAATATTGGCTCATAGGCTTTTCTTAAGTGCAAAAATTGAGTAAATAGAATGCCACAAGAAAAAGTTATGCCCGCTCAAGAATGCCCACGAAAAAACTGGTAGAAATATCGTTTTTTTTTTTTTGAGTCACTTTCTCAGTATCAGAAGATAAATATCAAACTAACTTAGGGTAAATTTATCACAAATGCACTAGTTTGGAGTTTTTGGCGATCCAAAAATTAATTTTGGATAAATTTATTATAACTGTAACAGTTTTTGATTTTTCGTATTATTAACCACTAAAAAACCTTTTTTTTTTTTGTCTTTTTCTAGTTCTGGAAAACCAAAATCTTCCTCCACCAACGCTATCCCACTCGAAGCCCTCACCGAGACGCCCGCCACCGACAGTCGTGCTTCTCTAGCTCACACGTAGGACGTCGGAGGCGCAGGGCAGAGGTAATGTTTAACACCCCTCTTTCCCTTTTGTCATCCTATGTTATTTTTTATTTTATTTTACAAGTGCTTCTCGTCAGAATAGTTTGATAAGTTGTTTTGATACAATTGAGGCAGCTTCTGCTAAATCTGAGGAGATGCAAAACAAATTAGGTATATTTTGGCCGAGACACAAAACCAAATGAAGATTGAAAGTTCATTTTTCTCACTTCTGGTTTACTGAGTGTCTTATTTGGCTTTTTGTTAAGTTCCGTGTCAATATAACTTTTATCAGGGTCTTACAGTTTCAGTGGGGGAGATTTTAGAGCATAAACACTCTGATGATCATGTCTACCCTTGCATTAGCAATCTGAAAGTTAGTTCTGATGTTGCGGTGGGTTTAATTCTGTTGTTCACTACTATTGCACGTGCTAATGGCCTTTACATAGGTACGTGTTTTGTTACATACGCGTTCATTTAAATTTCCTAATTTCGGTGCTCATCATTGTCGCGTGTGTGCATTATATGGTGAACACGACAATTGACTATCATTATGCTTTGTACTGTGGCTGCATTTGGGAACACCTAGGCGAAAGTCTTTGGCAAAATGCAAAAGGACTTTAAGTTGAAAGAGTTTTTCAAAATGCAAATTGTGTTTGGTAAGTTGTAACTTAAAAGTCCATTGTAAAGCAATTTTTGATAAAATAGCATTTGGAAAAATAATATTTGTAAGGCACTTTTTATATTTTTTATTAAAGAAAAGTTGAAACCCTTCGCCACAGCTAACAAAGGGTAACCGGTTGCCAGTGACCCAGATCTGGGGTTGCACGGTCGTCATTTGAGGCCAAACGACCTCAGGCAACCCCGGCGACCACCGACGAGGGCCGCCGGCGACCTAAATTTGATGTTGTGCGGCTGCTGAACGACCTTAGGTAGCCCCAACGACCATTGACGAGGGCCACCTCAACTGGGTTTCACATGGAGAGGGTCGCACGACCCCATGCGGCCCTTGTCGGTGGTTGCCAGGCTGCCTGAGATTGTCCGGCCTTAGACAACGGCCACGCGATGCTAGATTTGGGTCGCCGACGGCCCTCAAGGGTCGTCTAGGTAGCACGACCTCAGTTGGAATCACGTGTCGCCTCTTTGAGATTGAGTGAGTTCTCGACAAGGGCCGTCTAGGCAATATGACCTCAGGCAGCCCTTGCTTGGGTCACGTGGCCCATTGTGGCGGTTGCGCGATCACTGGGTTGCGCGATTACATTGGCCCCTCTCTAGCCCGTCGCCGTCCCCTCACAGCCACGCCGGCCGAGGTAAACGAAGAAGAGGATGAATAGTGAAAGACAAGGCTAAAACCGGAAAATCAAAAAATAGACAAGGATAGTTTTGGAAGAAATCTTTTCTACTTAATTGGCACTATTGCATGTCGAGAAAGCTAAAAGCCCAAGGCAGCCTAAGACTTGCCTTGGGCTTTCAACCTTCACAAGGCTGGCTTTCTCTGAATGGGGTTGTGAAAAAAATTGGGAAAAAATCACCAAAAATCCCAAACTTTATTACTTTTGACACATTTATCTTGAACTTTTTTTTGTGACACCAAAAATCTCAAACTTTACTATTTGTGACACATTTACCCCAATGTACTTTGTTCATGGGCATTTTCGTCTTTTTTACTTTTTATTATTTATTTTTTTTTTTGGGCGAGGGGGGCCCTCGCCGGCGTCGAGTGAGGGCGGCCCTCGCTGGCGTCGGGCGAGGGTCACCCTCGCTTGCCCAGGTGAGGGCGACCCTTGCCCAATGCCGGCAAGGGTCGCCTTCGCTCGCCCAAGCAAGGGGGACCCTCGCCCGATGCCAGCGAGGGCGACCCTCGCCGGCATTGGGTGAGGGTCGCCCTCGCCTGGGCGAGCGAGCCTGAGTAAGGCGAGGGTGGCCCTCGCTCGCCTAGGCGAGGGCGACCCTTGCCCGACGCCGGCGAGGGCCACCTTCGCCGGAAAGAAAAAAAAAGACGAAAATGCCCATAAACAAAGTACCTTAGGGTAAATGTGTCACAAATAGTAAAATTTGGGATTTTTGGTATCACAAAAAAAAGTTCATGCTAAATGTGTCACAGGTGGCAAAGTTTGGGATTTTTGGTAATTTTTTCCCAAAAAAATTTCCCAAACACCAAATTTTAGCTCAAAGTGGCTTCCCAAAGCCATTCCCAAACGCACCTACGTAAAATCTGCCTAACGAACTTGTTCACTCCCATCAAGATTTTCCTGTTTCAATAAGAGCCTGTCAAGGGAAGCATGACTCCTCTTTTGAGCAACCTCATCTTTGATTCTTTTAGTTGGTTGTACTATGAATGTCAAAAAGTTGTAAGAAGAAAAGTGCATTTTTTGCCTTATCATTGTAGTCTGGTGGCCAGTCAACATTGGGAAAATCAATGTCTGTACGGCCCTTCTCTCCCTCCCGGGAACCGGGGGAGAGTTGCCTTGCCCATTTAACAATCTGAGAGTAGCGTTCTTGGAGGAGCCTGTTTTTCATTCTCCTGCTCTGTCTTTTCATCTTTCCTCTATGGGATTCATAGGGTGTTCCCAATTTTTTTTCCTTTTCTCCTTTTTGCACAGGAGGGAGTAGTTGTTGAAAGGATCGTGAAATTTGACTCTTCCTGCATGTCAGGTCGTGCGCATGCTGATGGGCGATACGATGGCGGGACTCCTGAATAGTCGGTTGGCCCCTCTTGTTCTTCTTCTTGTAGATGGCTTTTCATCGACTTCTCATGGGTTATTTGGCTGTGCAGGTGTCGGATAATATGTCTCACGGGTAGAAATTTCCAATCCTGAGCAAGTTTTTTCCAATGATTCGCATAGCAATCCTATAGATGTAACCGATTCAAGTTGGGAGCTCTATCTTCCAATTCAAAAAACGTGATCAGCAAGGCAATTTCCAAGATAGGCTTCTTGGTTTTGCTGCTGTTTACCGTTTCGCGGCTGCTGCAGGGTCAGCCTTGCTGTCATCTTGGTTAACTATAACAAAGAGGACAAGTTACAAGTGCATTAGAAGAGCTTGTAAAGTGTATCTTATCAGTTAGTTTGTACCACTAACGAAGTCTTTTGCCAATGTCAGATTCTAGCATTACCACTTTACCAGCGCAAAGGTTGTGGCTGCCATTGGAGCAGAAATGGTGATTCGAACTGTCCCTGCTGAGACTTTAAAGCAGTTTGATCAGAAATGATACCGGTTATGTCATGTGGCAGTAATAGCTGTTGGAGACTTTCTTGATAATCAGGTTTGGTATCATTGTATGTCAACTTCCCATCCCAAAACACCGTGATTAGTTTCCAAAATTCCAGGATTACTAAAGCTCTCCTTCTCCATGACAGAGTGTTGTGGATATGATAAACACTCAATTTAGGCAGAAAGGTGCAGTCCTCGACAAACAACGAATTCCTAACAATTCAGTTCCACCTCATGGCGAATATTGATTTTCATATTTTGTTGAATGCAAAGCTGCTGCAATGAGTGCATGGTTAATTTTCTCTTTTGTGCACGGTACTCGCCTTTGTTTGTTATCCGGGAAGTGTTTCTTCACGATGCTTTAAGCTTGATTTGTTTTGGTGCAGAGTGTGGTAATGATCAGCTACAAAATGCCAGCTGACGATTTAAAAACCATGAAGGACTACAAGGACTTGCTCATAGAATCCGTGTTTCTTCATGACCTAAACCAAAGATTCTTCAAGCAATCTCAGAGGAGAGATCAACTTATTTCTCATGTTCAGCTTATTCAGACGTCTTAGTTCATCCACTAGAGGCGTACATGACAACAGCATTGTGCAAAGGTGGAGGAACCATGGAGGATCCAGAATCAATTCTCATGGAGGTAAATTTATCTTATTTTGAAAAAGTTTTTTGTTGTATATCCTTCGTCAACTACACTCATACTAAAATAGATTTGGGCTTGAGGAAAATTGTGAGTACCTTTCAGCTCTTGAAAAGATGTGTTTCTGGCACCTTTAAGAATTTATTTTCTACCATAACATTGATGAAAACAGGTTTTGATTGGAGAAAGGAGTTACGACAACACCACCTGCATATAGCATGGCATCACGTGTGAACAAGCGCTTGACATGCATCTTCACGCCTAGTTATTTCCAGTTTGTTTTCAGTGTTCTGCAATAGGTTTGTCTATTGCTTGCTATACTTGAACCATTTTATCTTGGAGAAAGTTAAGTTGTAAGCAGTCTAACCTTCTTCACTGTATCCTGGAGGTCAAGCAATTTTCAAAGATGTTCTACCAAGTCTTTGTTGCTGCAGGATACACAGCTCTAGAATCTGTTGATCATGAACAAAAAAAAATCTAATTGAACCTGAAGGTGCCAATTTTGTTCATTTGTTTCCCTTGATGAGCACTGATATTTGGTTTTATTGGAAGCTAGAGGAAGTTGATTTCCTACCTTACATTTTGAAACAGGTAAGTATGAAGTTTCTGCATTATCTCGTCAGATACACTTAACACGATTTTATGTGCAGATCGTTAATACAGATACCCATTGTCTGGTTGTGAATTTCTGGCGGAAATGCCAAATGGTTCTATATCAACAGAAAACTGGTATGTTTTTTTCGTCAACTAAGCCTGTACAATACTGAAGTATGTAGAATTCGATGAAGGCTTGCATCTCTTGTTTTTCCTTTGTCACGAGTCACGAATAAGAGATAGATCGTGCAATAGAGCCTCCTTTTTCCCTTCTTGCCGGTTTCTTTAGCCACGCTGACTCGAACAACTCCAAAATGGGATCATCGGCAGATTCCTCCCCTCTTTGCCCATCATCTTCAGGTTTGACATCGATCGATTTGTTGTCACCTTCCAAGCTATCTTTTTTTCCTTCTTCTATTTCTTCCTTCCTTCCTTTCTCTAGAACTTCTTTGTATGATTCCTTCATTCCCTTCTCTAATATCTCCTTGTATGAGCCCTTTTCGTGGGTCTCCGCAGCTGTACTTCTTGTCTCACCTCCGGCTTCGGACACTGGAGAAAATTGCCCTGTTTTTCTGCTGTCAAAATGCGGTTCCAAATCAGCAGGGTAGTTTGCATCAGCTAAGCATGCTGATCTATCGCAGCATTCGTTACGGTTTGCGTCGACCAGGATCTCTTTCTCTCTCGCGGTTCCTGATTCCCAGTGAGTTATTATCGAGACCCAAAACGTCAACCACAATATAACATGGACCAAGACCCAATCTAGAAATGGAAATTGGTCAATAAAACCCGGCACTTTGTTTATGACGTCGTCGACTTTCTCCGGGAGGGCTTCCATCAATTGGACGAGCTCATCAATCTTGTCAAACACATAACTCGATGTAGGGAAGACTTTTTCGATGACTTCCTCGGCAGCTAGGATGGTACAGTCCACGAAGGAGAGCATGGATAGGCATTGGTACTGAACCGCACATACCAACGGGCTGATTTTGTTGACTAATTTGGTGAAACTTTTGAGCAAGGATCCTGACTGTCCATTGAACTCTTGTGCTCTCAGGTAGGCTCTGTGAGCCGTCGCAAGGATTGAAACCCCGCAGGTGTGCAAGGGGCGGCGTCTCAAACTCATTCCGTCAGCTGTTACCCGTTTCCTGCAATCACAAGCCTTGGTTATGCTTTGGATGTTAACCCACAAACATAGACCTGTTGCCAACTTATGAGCTATGATTCATCTTGAGATGTGCCTTTGCAATTCAAACAATAGATTGAGTTAGAATCTGCATCACTACATACGTTGCACTCCGTACTCTTATAGTATCCAGAACCGACATATCCTGAGCGACAAAACTTCAGATACACAGAGAGAGGAACTTCGTTTTGACGTGAGAAACGAACATTTTCGGAGTCTTTGCAGTACAAAAATTATTTAACTTTTCATTTACGAAAAAAAAGTGCTTCTTTTTATGAGAATGATGCAGAAGATTCAGGAATTTACCATTCGGTGTAACACGATGCATTATAGACCTTCTCAAGTATGTGGCATATTCGTTTCGGGAAGCAAAATTGAACTACAAATATGGAATTTCTTTATGGGATAATTACAGACATCGATATCTACCATGTTATGAGATCAGAACTTTACAATATCTGAACTTAATGACAAAGCTTGTTTTTCTCTTTCATACCAACTCCTAGCAGCAGATTAACAATATACAAGCTGCAGGTAGGCAAAAGCTCAGGTAGTCTAAGCCGACACAAAATCACAAAGAAAAAAACGACCATTTAATCTATTCCAAGAAAACTTTATCTTTGTGGGATGAAATACAAATGTAACACCTATCAAAGTTTAAAAAGAGGACCACAAGTTCACTGGAAAAGAGCTCGAGAAAATGGGAAATTTTCAACTAGATGAAACACCCTGTTTCATACCTCTGACAAGGAAGATGGTGTCAAGACGTTTGGTATCAACCAGAAGAGCTTCCTGCAGAAATTTGTAACGACTCTAATGAGGATTATCAGCCGAGAGAGACCTTAAATTTAGATGGGGTTTGTCCAAATGTAACGAGGAAGACAATGATAACAATAAAAAAGAAAGAAAGCAAAATTTCTGCACCTGGTAATATTGGGATTTCTGCTCGGGAGGCCATAGACAATCCGAGAGTGAAATTTCTAATTCTGCCCGCGATTAAGTTGGAAAAACGAATGGCTGTTAACTCTTTAACGACATTGAAGTTTCCAGGTGGCAGTTGAAAAGGCCTGCTTGTGATCTTTCTCTTTTTTGTGTCCATAGATCAGGAGTGTCACGTGGTCCCTTTTCGACCTTTCCTAATTGCATATGTAATTCGGATCTTACCGATGTATGCTCCGAAGCACTTGTTGAACATCAAATAAGAAAATTTTATAAATTCCGTTGAGCCATCTTTCTCGTTTTGTGTTTAGTATTTCTCGTTAGATAAGGAAGATTCTTCATTCATTTACTCGCATGAAATCGGATGTTGTCAATGCACATCGATGAGACAAGAATATAATTATCGGTACGCATATATATACTGTCAGATTATATCAAATTGTCATCAAGAATATAATTTTAGCAAAAAAAAGATTATATCAAAATGATATATTCAAAAAAAATTTGAAAAATATTTCGTAGGCAAAAGATTTGAAACATATTTTGTGGACTTCGGCAAATTTAAAGATCCAGAAGCGTTGAGTGTTCATCTAATTCGTGCATTTTAAGATTCTTGTTGAGCATGGACGTGATGATGATCCGGATTGATAGAGAGCCACATAAATGCACCATTTGTCATTACACATAATATTTGTAGCTAATGCTTCAAGGAAAATATTGAAAATCATTTTCCTAAAAGCGATCGCTTGAAATATGAAATTAATGAAAAAAAAAATTATCGATAATAATTTATGTCTAAACATTTCGTGGACGATAGAATACTTTTCATTCATTAATTTTTGTAAATGATATAAGCGATTATTTTTTGTTAAATATTCTCTAAATCGTTCATTTTTGGGAAACAAATAGAGCTGGAAATGGAAATGGAATATGGGTGTCCTTTTCACTCGAGGGAAGAAAAAACTCTTTTGCACTATAGAAAAGAGGTCAATTGAAATTTTAAAATGCGGAGGCCTATTTCTATCTAAAAAATTATCGTCATTTCCTAGCAACATGTCTCGCCTAATTTTTTTATCGCAAAACACTCCAAATCAGTACACGCCAATTATTACGTGCCATCCAACTCAACAATATGATAGTAAACTTTAACTGAAATTAACGGAGAGTAAATTTATCACAAGTGTACCAGTTTGAGGCTTTTTGTGGTCAAAAAATTATTTAGGATAAATTTGTTATATGTGTACTAATTTTGGACTTTTCATGGTATTAACGCTTTTCTTTATCCCTGACCAAATGCATTTTTGTACATCTTCAACATCGCGAAGTTTCATGGTTAATCCCTTACGCACAGTGGCCATCACCTCCTGTTTATCTGTTAATATGTAAGTATATCTTTGGTTGGTTCATGAAAAACCTTTGCTCTTTATTTTGCACTAACAAGATGACCATGCGTTGCATGGATATTTGTCATATTATTCAATATGTTGGTGTCCACTTAGAATTTTTGCAAGAGAAATATAACGATATGAAGTAAATTTTAACAGAAGTAAATATTCACATCAATCGTATTCTCCATTAGGGCTCACATAAAATTTTATGGAAAGTGGATTGACTCCGTCGCGTAGGATTAACTCAAGAAAAACTTGAAACCTAGAATTTCGATATTTGTCGAGTAATAATGTAAGTAGATACAGTATATTTTGAGCACGTAAAACGGTATGAATCACTAATGAACACGAAAGCATGAAGTAGAATGCAAATCCCCCTTTCTCTCGATAGCTTTCCTCCATTTTATCCAAAGCTTCATCTTTTGTGCCATCGATTTTGTGTGGAAAAGGAGAGCGAGCTATTTATGTAGCATTTTCTTGAGACTAGAATGATTTCTTTCTCTCCTCCACTTGCTCCTCTCCATTCATAGAGAGTTTAAGAGGATGCTTCTATATGATCATGTTACACTTCTATAAATTCCACTCTCCTTCTGTCTTACGATTTCTTCCTTTTTCTTTTCGGTATTTAATGTCTATTTTTTTTTGTTTTGGCAAGAGTCGATAGAATCGACAATGTATCACAAAGAGAAGCGATGCGTATATTAATCGGGATCTTAACAACTGCGGCCAAGGCCCCAGCAGTTGGGCATTGCCACTCGAGACCAGCACCAACTATTGGGGTCCTAGGTGGACTCGAGCACAGGTGTCGAGGTCCTAATCTCAACCTCGGGGGGACCTTGGCCTCGGCACCAAGGTCCTAGGCCTCACCACCGGGGGCTCAAGCCGTGCCTCGCGGGACTCGCGCCCGGGCATTGTGGGCCTTGGCTCAGCCTAGTTCCACCAGGCCTAAGCACTAGGGTCCACTCATATTTTGAAAAATAATTTCTAAATTTCAAATGACGATGTCATTTCCCTAAAGTTAAGCACAGATTTTTTCGTTAATTTCCTAGTCGATCCAAACGTAACAAAAATGATTCCCGACAAAAAAATTTCCGCCAAGTTCATTTGTACCGACCGCTCGGTCAAGTCAAAGGTAGTAGACCCCCCTCTGATAGAAAGGTGCGGTTGAAGATCGTATTTTCACGAAATACACGAATTTCGTTTCCAGAGTCGATTCTCCATTCAGCAAAACTCAATACTTGCTATTGCTATACGGATACTTTCTTGAAACTTTCCAAATCAAAATACATGTATTAAGCTAACCGGATTAATTACAGGGGTAAGTATATAGATGCGAAGAACAAAAAAACTGGAGAGCAAGGCATGGGAGGGACTATTCACCATCTCTCCACACTTCCTTGAGGAGTCGATATCTGACAACCTTCCTGCCAGTCTTTCTTTCGAGCATCCAGCTTGGCAGCGGTGAAGTGGGCGAAACCCGGCCACCATCGTGGATGATTGAACCTATTGGAGAGTCCAATTCATCGAGCTCGTCATCGCTGGTATAGGATTTTCTAAGGACCGATGACCCTGTCCCCGACAAGTTTTGATTTCCCATCTCTCCGATGACGGTGCCAAGTGAAGATGCTGGAGGTGGTGCATATGCGGTTGGTGATGCAATGTGTGGGATACTTATTATCAACTGTTCGTCTTCATCAAGGTGATCCTGGATGAAGATGAAAAAAGCTTCATCAATGTTTGATCAGTCAAATGATACGAACGTAAAGATCATTGTGGCATTTTAACTGGATAAGAACTCGACGGAAAATGAATATGAAGCAGCAGTATTGTTCCCGAAGCAACTTCTTGAATGGACTAACCTCGGAGTCCAGGGTCTCAATAAGTGCCTCCGGCACAAGGTTTGGAGAGTATTCATCAGGAACAAAATTGTCGAGAACCCTCATGATCAATGGCACACCAAACACGGGGCAAAACTTCAAAAAGCAAACAGGATGTTGGTGAAATTGATAACGCAGGAGCAGACATGCAGGCAAGCACAGAGAGAAAGAGAGAGAGAGAGAGAGAGAGAGAGAGAGAGGGAGAGCAAAACCTCTTTTCTTGCACTTCTATCAGCCAGCATGTCGAAGGGAAGCTTCATCAGATCACTCAAAGCATTAAGGAGAGGAAAAGCTTTGAAAGATGTACCGCCTTCCTGTTTCCTGCTACCATCAGTTTTGTTCCCATCTTCAGGAGAGTCATCCTCATCAATGTCAAATAAATCAGCCAGCCATCTGGACCAGTCCCCAATCTAGTGACACCAAGCAATATAATGTATACCTTATGTCAGAAATTTAATACTCGTCTTTTTTTTTTCCCATAATACTCTTGTCAGTGTATAGGAAGTAATGAAAGAAATAGAATAGTGCTTCAAAAATTTCAAAACAATCACATCTCAAGTGAATTCATGCTTAATGGTCCAAATAGTCCAGTATCCTTTTCGTCACCTCTTATAGGCGTGTTCCATCTTAGTTGCTGACTATTAGTTAAAATGAAGTGTCCCGTAATGAGACATCCTGCAAACTCTCAGATAAAAGCATTACATGCTCTGGCATCAGGAGATTGAACTTCCTGGAGATTATTGCCATTGCTCGAGATGTTTGTGGGGAAGTACTATTGACGAGTGATAAATCAGGATGAAAGGGGTAAAGGAAAGAAAAGACAACTGATTACCGCATTTTTCAGTTGTATCGCAGGCCCAAAACCAGATTTTCCAGCTGGAATAGGTAGCACCTTTGAATCAACGATGGGGTCAGAAACAGGATCGGTTGGCATCTCGTCATCTGATCCACGCAGTATGGCATTGAACATGGCAACATCTAGTCTACCTACCAACTGCTCCATTACCTGTAAAAAAAATGCAAAGCACTTGTTATCAGTCTATGGTTCCATTTTACCGGTCAAAGATATATACGGAAGACAAGCATCTGGTCACAGATTTCACAAAAGCATTATACAATAAAAAAAAAAAAACAAACTGATTAACCACATGAATAAATACTATCTGGTCTCAGGTTAACTGGTAAGCATTTATGCTTTTAGCAAGTGGTCTATGCACAGCTTTCACAAACGCGTACAATGCACCGGACTCAGTTACCCAATGCATATCAAGAATAAGGAGTGGATTCATTACCAATCTGGCCAGTAGAGGCAAGCATCCACATTCGTGACCTCCAGCTCGAATGGGACAAAGCCTTTCACGGGCATCCTTGAAAGCCTTCTTCCAAAGATCAACAGAAAAGTTCCCATGGATTTTCCTCGAGTTTGAAACTTTGGCAGCAGAAGGCTGCATGTGTGGAGTCACAGTCTGTAGCAGAAGTAGGAAATCGTTAAGCAATGACAAAGAAAAATATGAAAACTCAATCAACCTATTAAAAGCAGCAACTGCAGCAGAACTGTCAAAAATATTTTCACCTGCCACCACACGGATTCAACTATTCGGGAAAATATCCAGCTTTCAACCCTTTCCAGTGCAACCGTAAAGGCCAAAGGATTCTCCCACACATCAGTATATTCTGACACATCATCTTTGTCTATCCCGTGAACTGAAGATTCAACCGATGTCTCCTTATTTACTTTATTGCCTATACATTCTTCACCAAGCAGTTTGCCGGCAGCAAGAGTGATAATTGCTCTCAACATTATTGCATTGGACAACCAGAAAGTTAACCTGCAACAAAAGACAACTAAATGACAACCCTTACCTGGAAGAGAAGTGGAATTCTGGAAAATTCAGCAATTCACTGGATGAGAGTTTAATTTTCTTGAGTAAATAAGATTCACTTTTCTTATAGAATCCCGTTAGCAGCATCATCACATCAGCTTTTAACCAACCCAGTATATCATGCAGCTTCTCCCGCCAAACTATTCACTTGACATGAATATCACATGACTTACCAACTATTGATACTAAGGAGTCAAGCTCCATGGTTTGTTTACTATACCGACAATTGTTGAATTCAGAATCCCATGACAAGAATATCTGCCAAATCTACATAGTCAAATTGTGTGTGCTTTACTTTTACTATTTGAGCTTCAAAAGTACCTTGGCACGTCATTTCCACATGCCTTAGAGACCAAAACTAGCCCAGAAACAACAGCTCTGGCTGCACTCCCCCTCTTAGATGGAGAATTTAATTTGCAAGTGTGGAAGTACAATCTAGATAGTCGCCGAGCTGGAGAATGGACCTTGTTTGAGGAGCTTCCGTGCTCAGCAACAACCGAATAAAGGCTAGCCTCAATAGCAGCAGCTTCCCTCAACTCTTCCTCAAGCATAGCAATTCTGTTTTCCAGCTTGGCTTCTTTGGCAGAAAAGTTTGCCAATTTCTTCTTATCATCTATCGCAGAAAAAGTAGCACTTTTGTTGTCATCTCTGCGTGGGTGAATCCGTTTCACCTCTTTTGCAACAGCGCTCTTAACAAGCAGTTTAAAGTTATCAGATGGACTAGATAACAGGTTCGCATCTTTTTCATGTTTTAGTTCATTGCTATCAACAAAATCACCCATCTCATCTGCAGCATCTCTTGAGAAGGCAACCTGTTTTCTAGTGTCATGCTTTAGAAAACCTGCAGCTACATCTCGAAAATGTTTCTTCTTTTTTAGCATGTGTTCCGCTAGGCCATTTTCTTGCTGTTCATTCTCATCTTTTACTATCAAAGAACCTAACAGCATATGTAGGGGTGGAGATAGGCCAACTTTATTTGAACTCCAATTGTTTTCATGATCTCGAGAGAGGGTGCTTCTTACAAACTCTGTGTTAATATTGCCCTTGTAATTCAGAGCATTAGAGCATGAACCCTCGGAAAAGCTTCCAATAACATCACCTTCACTTTCTGCTCGAGAGCTCTCTCTAATCCCATCACTTTCATCAGGAATTCTTTCATGGAGCTTATAAGCTATTGGTTCCGGCAAACTTGTGTTTTCTTTGCTGGGCAACTCTCTCATATCTTGGAGACCTGTAGATGAGAATTAATATTTGAAGATAGTGGATAGCTTCCAGGTATAAGATAAGACTTTTCTAAGCAATGTAAGAAAAGAAGCAAACCTTGAGCATAGTTGCCGGTGTCAAGCAAGTCTGTAGGTGGTGAAGAAAAGGCGACTTTTCCATGTTCACTTGCTTCAGCCGCAAAATGTTTTTCCTGGCTTAAAGTTGCTACTTCTAGTAGTAGTGCATCTTCTCGATTAGCAACTTGTTTGCCATTATGTGATGTTCCTGGTTCTCTCTGCGCACCAAAAACAATCCAAGAATAGCAGATGTGCTTGTTGACAAACAGGACTGAAAGCTATAAGAACAAAATAAAGCATTTATAACATGCGGAAACTAATTTATTGGTGATATAATATCCCCGGCTAGCAAGAATATGTTATGCTAAAAATTACTTCAGGAAGCAAACTCCTTACATGCTTCACAGAAAAAAAAAAAAGGCTATAGTGTCCGAAACATCTGACAATTCCCACCAAAACACATGTCTGCATATTATCCACCACAGGGGAAAAGTCGCAAAATAACAGGAAACGAGCTTCTCAATTTCAAATTTCAGGATCTGAAAATTCAAGCATGAAAGCTATGATGGTGAGTCACGCTTCAAGTTCAGGAGTTTGCTCACATGGTTGGGTTACCAAACTGGGTAGGGGCAATGACTATAATAACAGTTAAACGAACTGACGCCGATATGTACATGATATCCCAATTCTCCAGCAATGTGTGAGTTCATTGATCTCTTAACGAAAGGAACGTCTACTGGCGATGTCAGCCCCTTCCTAAACAGGAACTAAAGATGAAAAGCATTTAAATTTCCTGACTGGAGTATATAAACTTAGTAAGCCAAGGGAATGAATATCAAAAGAAGTCCACAGTCAAGAGATGAAAAACCGGCTATTAGCAGGACAAATCTTTATCATCAGGAAAAAAAATATGAGTTAACAGAGTCTTCTTGTAAGGATTTCAAGTACCTTATCATCTCGAGACATTAGGGTGACAACATTTGCAGGAAGAGAGGTGGAAGTGATTCGCGATGAATGTACGGGGACATCACCATCTAAATCATCATCAGTGAACGATGAGATCTCAACATCCTCTTCATTGACCTGAGCGGAAACAGGTCCGCTTCCAGGCTTTTCAAGAGATACTTCTTTCGAAAGTCCACTCTTTGGTGAAGAGCTGGAGCTATCCATATCACAGGGCTGAATGCTAATGTAAAGCACAGGTTGAGGCACATTTTTCAAGCTTTTCTTACAGCTCACAGGAATGCTAGCATTTGCGGTCTCTTGAATAATCCCATAATCTGCAAGGTTTATCACAGCAGATCCCAGCAGTTGACCTTTCACCGCCCAGTTCTTTAGGGGCTCATATAAAGAGAACTCCAAGCAGTTCTTCTGGAAACAATCACTGCTGCTTCTTCTCTTGGACGCTTCCTTGCACAGAGTAACAGGAAGCTTAAGCGACTCACCAATCACGACCTTTCCATCCTCGGCACTGCAATGGAAGGATCCCGAACTATCGTCATTTTCCCATTGAACCAAAAGACATTGAGCAGATCTTGGAGATTGGGGCCAGGGCTTAATCTGTTCTACGTGGATAAGGTAATCGACTTGAAGCGTGACGCTTTTTCGGCTCTTCGATCTCAACCCGAGAACCATTTTTGACAGCAAATGCCAATCAAGTCTCAGTCGATATTACCATCCATTGCAGCATTTCTACATCCAGAAAATATCTGGGTATCACCTCATAGCATAGACAGGATAACAAGTAGGAAAGTGGCATAAATGGTGCTCAAGAGCAATCACTCGAATGTATGCAAACTTATGCCAGAAGCAAGATGCTTGAAACCAAAACAACCTCGATCGAAGCAACAAAGAAAGACTTGCGTGCAGCTGAAACAGCTCAAATTATAAACATTTAAGCTACTTGAAGAATGAGAAATTGACCAAAGAACACTACAACTCTTGGGTACACCCCACCCCACTTAATCAGCTGATCGCCAAACACTTCCATCATCAGAAGCGTTCTGCTTCATTGGGTCTGGAGAGCAGAGAAACCCAACACAAGAAGATGAAACTAGAGATCAAGCTAATCAACTCCTGACCATTCCATACGCTTTACCTTCTAGAGAGAGAGACCATCAGACGAGGTGTTTCCAAATATAAAATTAAGAGAAACATAGAGCAAGGACGTGGTATGCGCATCAAGCCAGAGCATTTAAGGATATCTAAATAAATCCTAGTCAAAATCAATAGACCCACCAAACGCAAGTCTCTACATGATCCGCATTGCACCCGTGAATATAAAGAAACCGCAAAAGAGCCACAGGACAAAGCCAACTACTTCTCAGGAAAAAACATAAAAGAACCCAGAAAGAAACCGATCCAAAGCAAAACCAGCAAACGCGAAGCCGAAAGAGACGACGGCAAAATGCGATGTTCAAGGGGGTGGAAATCGTTTCGACCAAAAAAAAAAAAAAAAAAAGGGGGTGGAAATCGAAACGGAAGGAATATTACGTACGGGCACGACCGGCGCGAGCCGACCGGTTGTCGGGAAGTCGCCATTAGAGATAGAGAGAGAGAGAGAGAGAGAGAGAGAGATTTGTCAGAGCAGCTTTTAGACACGAGCTTTGCTCCTCGCAGGTCAAAGCGATAGTGCGAAAGCATGTGCGTGTGTTGTGTTTCAGCTAGAACCGAATCTGAAACTGAAGAGGGGAGATGGGGAAAAAAAGTTTCAATGAAAAAGTCAGGAATATCTGGGCATTATTGCAGTGCGACCTGGAATGCCCCCAGCTGTACTGCTTTTTACTTTTACCTCAAAAAGAGAAGAGAAAAGAAAAAAAGGCAAATGAGCTATATATATCTCGATATCGATTCTGCAAAGCGGCCTCAGCAGACCCATCGCCATCGCTGGCGCTACAGTAACGTGGAAAATACACTTTGCTTTGCGATGATCATGTTTTGAGCAGTTGAGATCCGATGCGATAGGTTTCCAGTGCAGCGACAAATCTCCAGGGGGCCTTGGCTCCAAAAATTTCAGTATAATTATGTGTTATGGTCATAGTCTCTCGGACAAGCACGAGTGCCTTCCCCCCCAAATTTTATATTTTTATAATGAAATAACATATCCTTGTTAGTAAAAGCCTCACAAAAGGAATACTTGCTAGGTGAATGATTATCTGACTTTATGTTGATTCTAATTATTTAATATAAAGTATAATTTATATCATGTCATGTACCTATTAAGTGGTGGTACAGTTCAAACCTTTTTTAAACCAAATTGTTAAATTGACTGGATCAAATTTGGACCCCCATCTTATCTGGGCCCCACATGAAATGCGAAAAAATCAGGGTCAACAGTGCATTGTGCTTACATGAATCTAACGCATCTTATGATTCTTCACGTATTTTTTTGTTTCGAGTTTTTTTTCTAAATAGAAGTTACTTACTTTCCTTTTCGTTGAAATCATCCGAATTATTACACTGAAAAAGATCACGAAAAGATTTTACACGGTTGCAAATGACTAAAAGCCCTATAGATAAATTATAAGGCTTGAGTAGATGTTCATTAAATGAAAGTCAAACATTGATAAAGAGATTTTTTTTTTTGAAGATAACTGTAAATTCACGTAAATACTAGAAAACCAATTTGGCGCTCGTGAAAGCATCTCAATTGTTGGATCACGTGACATGTACTAAACACAATTAAGAGCATGGTACTAAATGTGATGATGGATCGGGCGCCGTAGACCAGCTCATCCGATTAGGCTCAGTCGGTCTGAAAAGGAAAAATGTGTTTGGACGAGCGATTCCATTATCATGCTTGACCCTTCCACCTTAGCCCCTACTTCGGCCAGTCCAGACTCGACCGATTTTATATAACACGTTCAATATATATATTTTATCATTGAAAGCTAAGCTTGGATATGGATTTTTAAGCATCGCAACCACTAGCACAATAGAACTCACTTCAGCCTGTCTTTCCACTTACCGCCTTTCTGAGACGAACTTAAAATGTTTACTTTGATGCAAAGATTGATCTCATTGAGTGCTGACTCGTTTAAGCATCCGAGATTACGACACATTGCCCTTAGAAGTAGATGAACCAAGCAGTTACATTCGCAAATGATGTTCTATGATTGTTAGGTGATAAGATTTGATCAGTTTACCTTTCTTTAAGTCAAGGGGATCTCAGAAAGCTCTCAGAAAGCCCAACATAGAAGCATGGTGACTTGACAAGACAAACAGAAATCCAAGCTTTCTTGGATAACCATTGAGAAAGAAAGAGGAAAGTGAATTCTAGGGTGACGATCCTCACTGGAAGTTAAGATCTCAATATTTAGAACAAACATTGTTTCAGGGCAACCCAATCCATACTTCAAGTCCAGGCCAATCACACATAAAAAAGATAAACACTAATGACGTTGCGAACACATTAGTAAGTATGAAGTACATGTCCTACGGCTATGCCTTCGGTTGAGCAGTTTGAAAAATGTTCGGATGACAGTAACTGATATATTTAGTGCCAGAAAAAGGTAGTTCCTGCGACCTAGCTCTGCTGAGACAAGGGACGGGAGACAATTCGAGATGCCAATTTTATCAGGGACCAAGAGCTCATTGGACACTACGGACTAGCCGCCCATGCACGGCCTCCGGTTCAGACAAAAAGACAGAAATCAGGACTCAACAGACAAGGCCAAAGGACAGAGAGCTTCGTAGCAGCCAACAAGTTGAGTCAAGCGGAGCTCGGACTTGAAATGCACCAAGAATGTGGTGCGTGAATGTGTGTTTCCATTCTCAAATTCAAGATTCTGGACAGGCCGCACACTAATACTGTCTCAAAGGAAATGCTTTCCCACGTCTACTTACAAACAAGCAAAATCACCCAAAGAGGACGACATACAAAGATTTATTGACAAACTCTCAGGAAAATGTGAGCTACTTAGTGTTCCCATAATACATGAAATGACAATACATAACTTCGGTCCAGATATCTGAGAGAGAGAATAAGTTTCCTTGGCAGTGAATAAACTCACCGTGCAGCTTAGCAAGAAATAGAAATGCAAAAGATCCAGAAGCCAGATCAACCCATCAACCCAAATTTTTGGGTAGTTCTTCTTGTTATTCCAACATAAACCACCAACAAAGGGATTTACCTATGAAGAAAAAAGGACCAAAATAGGTCCCAATAAGAAATGTAGGCAGTAACTTCACAATCACAGCTAAAAAATACAATCATGTTCGTACAAGTAAAAGACCATAAGAATGTCCGCATAGCAGATTCAAATTGCCCCTTGAGCTCAGCAATATGTCATATTCAAGCCCCTCTGTGTCACCATTGCCAAATGCTAGCAAGGAATATTGAAATATAAGCAATGACTATTCGCTTTTTGAATATTTCAACTTGCAACTATACTAAAGCAACATTTAGTCCTTCCGCACCCCGCATTTCTCATCTTGCTGGTTTAAATTTACAGTTACTTGATCCATCCATCATCATCTCACCAGCCACTCAATAATCTAACAGAGTCTAGTCACTGACAGAAAGAAAAAGGAAAAAAAAAGAGAGCACACGAGCATGTATAAAATGTGAGCCATAAATTCTTTCCACTTATTTATACGATAGCACGAGAAATAATTTGAGAAGAGATTGGAGAAGAAACCTGAGTATAAAAACTAAGCAGCAGCCTCCAGCAACTCTCTCTCGGCACGCTCCCTAATCCTTCTCTCGAGTTCTGGCCTAAAATGCCGAATGAGACCCTGGACAGGCCAAGCAGCCGCATCACCTAAAGCACATATTGTATGCCCTTCAATCTGCTTGGTCACCTCCTGCAGCATATCAATCTCCTCCAACTTTGCATTCCCAACTTTCAACCTTTCCATAATCATCCAGAGCCATCCTGTGCCCTCCCTGCAGGGTGTGCACTGCCCACAGCTCTCGTGCTTATAGAAATAAGAAAGCCTGGCAATTGCATCGACAACATCGGTGGATTTATCCATCACTATAACAGCTGCTGTTCCTAGACCAGACTGGACAGCCTTAAGAGCATCATAGTCCATCAGCACATCATCGCATATGTCCTTTGGGAGAAGTGGTACAGATGAACCACCGGGTATTACTGCAAGTAAGTTGTCCCATCCACCCCTAATGCCGCCACAGTGTCTTTCGATCAGTTCCTTCAATGGTATACTCATTTCCTCCTCGACTGTGCAAGGCTTGTTTACATGACCCGACACGCAAAACAATTTTGTCCCCGAATTGTTTTTCCTTCCGAAACTGGCAAACCAATCTGGACCACGTCTGAGAATCGTAGGAGAAACAGCCACAGTTTCAACATTGGTAACAGTGGTAGGACAGCCATATAAGCCGGCATTAGCTGGGAAAGGTGGCTTTAACCTTGGCTTCCCTTGTTTCCCTTCGAGACTTTCCAATAGTGCAGTCTCTTCACCACAAATATAAGCTCCAGCACCATAATGGATGTGGACGTCAAAATCGTAGCCGGATCCACATGCATTCTTTCCCAACAGTCCAGCTCCATAAGCCTCTTTTCTGGCCCGTTCAAGATTTAAACGTTCATTTACATATTCACCCCTTATATAAATATAGGCAGCAGATGCCCTCATTCCCACGCCAGCAATTAAGCATCCTTCGAGAAGCTTGTGAGGGTCATGACGCATAATTTCCCTATCTTTACATGTTCCTGGTTCACTTTCATCAGCATTGACTACAAGATAGGAAGGACGGCCATCTGATACTTTTGGCATGAAAGACCACTTCAGGCCAGATGGGAAACCAGCACCACCACGCCCTCGGAGACCAGACCTCTTCATTTCACTCACAATCCAATCAGTTCCCTTTAATACCAAATCTTTTGTCCTGTACCAGTCACCACGTTTCATGGCACCTTTCAGAAAAGGATCATGCAATCCATACAAGTTGGTGAAAATTCGATCCTCGTCCTTTAGTCCACCAAAATGGGTTTTCTCTGGAGGAGGAGGCGGCGGCGGGGAAGGCGGTGGAGGGGTACTAGCAGTTTTAGCACCTTCAGTGCTGAATGACCTAACACCTATCCCCCACCTGTCGGCCTGCCCCCGAAGCAAACTGGTCTTTCGAAGAGAAAGTAGGCCCCTCATTGGTGCCTGCTAGAAGTACGAAAACATGAATGACTCAACCTGAAGTAAATCATGCATATGAAGCCATGCAACAACATTACAAGAATCACTCCCTAAATAACCATACAGCCTCGTATATTAGAATACAGCAGCGTCGTACTCAGGTAATTCTGCTGATATTCATGAATCCGACTTATGCAGTGACAGCACATGGCAGCATAGAGTGAAAAACAAAAGCCTAGAGGATGGTGCGAAGACGACTTTGCATTCCAATGAGTCGACTTTTAAGGATGAAACCGGATCAGAGTTTGAAAAACAAAAAAGGTATTCAACCCAAAAGTTCAGGAAACTGAATACTTAGAATTAGACTATAACCTAAGAGGAAATGGCCCTCGGCTCGCGATGAATTCAACCCGGGACTACATTTAGCTACCCAGCGTGAAAATGCCAATTCGAACACATCTCCTAGGCCTCCTCTTCCAATAAATCTCGAGGATTTAAACCCTGAACGATCAAGAGAAATGACGCTCCCTCCTGACTAAAACCCTAAAAAAAATCGAAAATTTCCCCGAGGAAGGGGGTAAAGAAGTGACATCGAATCCCTTTCGCTCCTCAAAAACAACACTTCGCAAAAACCCAGAACAGCGCGGCGACCTTAAACTCAAACCCTCGAATCAAATTCGATCCTCCACAATCCCCCCCCCCCCCCCCCCCCCCCTAAGCTCGTCAACAGCACACACCCACAGATCCAGTTCGAACAAACATTTCCCGCGAGCTTCTGATCAGTCCCAACGCAAGCAATCGCACAGTCGCGATCGACGAGAACACGACGGACAGCGGACGCGAGCGAGGAATGCGAAGGACGTGGGGAAGAGGAGATGACGACGGGGCGGGTCGCATACCATGGCACGGTACGCGTCGCGGCTGAGCTCCCGACTCAGTGGGGTCGATTCCAGGGTCGAGGGGCGAAGCGACAGACGGAGACCACAGCGAAGGGGGCAGATGAATCAAAAAGTTCCCGTGCCGCGAGAGATGGGGCCCCGTGATGAACGCTGATCAAGGGACGCCGGTGATCCGACGGTCGGGATTTCCGCGGGTGCTAAGTGATGAAAAATGTTTCCACGTCGATGAATAAGCAATGGGCCTGGGATGAGAGCGGTCAACGGCCCACGGCCCATGAACAAACGTCGGCCTTTTCCCTCCTTTTGTTGTGGGCTTCGCTCCAAATGTCCGTAGCATTTTATGTATTCGCTTAATACGTGCAAAATGAGCAAAACGCAAATGTTCCAGAGACTTTTCTTTTTCTCAATTTCGTCACCTGATAATTTCCTGAGTTATATTTTTTTGGTGGAAAATTGAATTCGAGAATTGATGCCTTCGTATGACTACTACTCATTCTGATACTTATATAATAAAATTGTTGATTATGGCTCGAAATTATAACCCCGATTGATTTGAAATCCGACCCACGGTAGAGTTGCACGGTAATCAAGGCCGTATTAGGAAAGTCCAGATTACACTCTTTCCAGCGGAATCGTGGGTGATGCAGAAATGGAAATTAATTTCCGCGAGACTTCTATTTCCTATTGAAGATGAAGTCCATGTTGATGTTGGGAGGATATGTAATCAGAATATGTAATCTGCCTGTATGAATTTCCATATTCTTTTGCACGTAAGTATTTTTATTTTTTTCGAGTTTTGTTCCAAAGTGCATAGCGAGTATGCTTAATATATGTAAAAACTTGCGAGGGACATGAAAGCATTGAGAATAATGTATTCTCGTGGGTTTAAATTTATTACGGGATCAGACAACACCTTTTGAGTAGGTGTAATTGAGCGATTGTAATCTCGTTCTGATTATTGTCGCACCGTTTTATCAATCTCTCTCCTTCGGAGAGACCTATTTCTGTTTACGCTCATTGTCACTATCAATTGTTTAAAAAAAATTTAAAACTATTAAGTTAAGGTCTTTTTTACTTATCCGAAAAATGGCAATGCCATTTTACTTACGTGCGATGCAGCATTCTTCTCGCATGTCAATCAGGAACGATACGAATATATCTATATTTTTCGAACTTCTTACGAGATTGAAACTTTTTCAAGATAAAATGAACAACTTGACTAAAAAGGAACCTCGATAACCTAACTAAATGTCAATTGAAGTGATTATTAAAAGGGATTAATATCACGAAAAATCTTAAAATAGCATATCCGTGACAAATTTATCTTAAACTAATTTTTTTATCACAAAAAGCTCAAAACTAGTACATCTGTGATAAATTTATCATAAACTAATTTTTTGACCAGAAAAAACTCTAAACCGGTACATTTATAATAAATTTACCCTCCGTTAAATTGAATTAATATTGCAAAAAATCACAAATTGATACAACTATGACAAACAGAGGATAAAACCCTAAATTGGTGCACTTGGCAACTGCCATGTGTTATTCAACTCAGAAATTTAACGATAAAATTTAATGAAATCTAACGGAATGTAAAATTGTCATAGATTTATCGATTTGAAATTTTTTGTGGTAAAAAAAAAAATTGAGATAAATTTATTACAGATGTATCAGTTTGAGGTCTTTCATGGTATTAACTCAAGATAAAAAGTTCAACTAGCTGTGAAAGAAGCTATTTGATTAATAAAAAGGCCGGCGATGCCAACCAAAAGACATTAAGATTATGAAGTGATGATTAAGTTTAGATAGGAGTTGCCCCGTAATATCTTGACTGCTCCATTGTTTTGCCGAACGAGACAAAGCTGAGCTTCCTACGAAAACTTCAACCCATCACATTGCCCATCAGCTTTGTTTTCTTCCCATTCTTTTGGCTCCGGTCAATCCGCCTCACCATATATATGAAAGACACGACAGACAATGGACTCAAATCAGCAAACCTGAATTGGGTTTTCGTTGTTCATATACCTAATTACAAATGCTCGGGATTAAAAAAAAAAGGAATCAAATTGCATATGTCACAAGATGTGTTGTTAACTGTCGTTTTTAGACTCGGATTAAGAAGGGAAAACACCACCAAAAACTTCAAATTATGTCACTTGTGATAAATTTACTTTGAACTTTTTTTTGTGATACGAAAAACCCTAAACTATATTATTTGTGACCAATTTATCCCACGATACTTTTACTCAAGGGCATTTTTGTCTTTTTCATTTTTATGTTTTTTTTTTCTTTCTTCTCTTTTCCCTTCACTGGCCATGGTGGAGGGAAGCCGACGAGGGCCACTTTTGCCCAAACCTAACGCCGGCGAGGGCCTCCCTCATTGGCTTCCCTCTGCCGATCGGAAAGAGAGAACAAAGAAAAAAAAAGAAAAAGAAAAAAAAACGGAAATGTCATTGAAAAAAGTATTGTGGGATAAATGTGTCACAAGTGATATAGTTTGGGATTTTTAGTTTCGCAAAAAAAAGTTCAAGATAAATTTGTCACAAGCAACATATTTTGAGATTTTTTATGGCATTTTCCTGATTAAGAAAGAGGAAAAAGAAAGTAAGCCTTACCGAAAAAAAAAAGAAAGAAAGTAGGCTTTGTTGATTTCAGTCCATTCACGAGGAGCGATGAATCTGCAGGCCATTTCCGGCCATGACATTGAGATTTTCCCCCCCTTTTTTATCCTAAGATTCAAGAAATGCTTCGATAATGCCAATTGGAACGAGCTGGCTTTAGTTCATATCGAGGCACGACCTTGGGGCGTCGGGGTCATGCAGGTTTGTCTCTACCTGCTTCCAAATTCCACGACTAGACAATTGCCAACCCCTTCCCAATATCTCCTTTCGCTTTTCAGATGATTCTTTGTCAGATAGGGGGCGCACTTGATTTGATCATCGTCGCATGGAGACTGGAGACGATGAGATTCGGTAAAGCTTGTGTGATGTAGCATCCAACGTCTATGGCAAATCTCAAGAGAGATTATAAATATCTTGGGTAAAGAAGTTCATTTTATTAAGTTAATGACGCAATATCTCCATAATTATTTGTGATATTTAAGAATTATGAATACTGTCGTGCAAATATCAATATGGTTGATTTTCGTTTCTGTGATCTGCCGATCTATCTAGACTTTCTGTCGATTGGAAATAAAGAAAAATGCGACTCTTGTGAAGAAATAGTTCCGTTAAACAAGGGGACTTGATGGGATGTGTACGGTGATTATACATGAGCTTCTCATGATTCAAGTTGCCATTTTTGTGAAAGTCATGAAGTGCATTCATATTAGCAACATATCGAAAGTTAAAACTCATATTAAAGTTTTGGGGGTGGTTCAATATACATTTTAGAAATCAAATATCATCAGTGAGGAATCTCGTAAGGGTGTTGCAAGCAAATCTCACATATTAAGAATTGTAATAACTCGATTGTCGCGGTAACTAGCGAGTTATGTTGGTATGTTTGGATAGGTAACGTGCAATGTGTACATTTCGGTTAGTTATATAGTCCATATTCACAAATATTATGTGTGAAGAAATTGGGCTTGTGTTCAATTATACTAAAAAATAAAAGGACAATTCTCGCAAGATCACCAAGATTTCATATTCAATGACTCACCCCATATTCAATGTAAGAGATTTCGTATTCTTTTGCAAATAGGGAAAAATCATATCTTTATAAGAAAATCCAAATCTTTCTACACATACGATTAGATTCAAACTAACACATAATGTTACGAATGTTCAAATCGATTGATCAGAATCAATTCTGCATTTCTTGGGCTCCTTCTTTCGGGCTGTAATCACAAGAGGAGGACTACCATGGAATCACAACAATTTTTCTCTTGGATTAATGGCGGACCGGACAATTATGGCAGGATTTAGATTTACCGTAGTAATTACACGGATTATATTTTCCCAACAAAATCAAAAGGATTTATATGAATCCTCAAAAGAAAAAGAAAAAACTCATAGAAAAATCATGAATCTGGAGCGCCGGCGGGCCCCACCCCCCGACCCGGTCAAAACTCGTCCTTCGTTTCCAGATAAAATGCACGACGAAAGCATTGCAGGCATCTCCCTCTCTCTCCCTCCCTGTAACAGCCGGAAGCCATACGCGCCAAGCGCATGCTCTCTCGCTGTGTTCAGACGCAGTAGAGAGAGGTTCGCGAAGGACCGGGGGGGGGAGGGGGAGGGGATCGCGCTTTCGGGCATGACGGTGTTCGCGAGCCCCGGCACCGGGTGCTTCGCCGGGAAGCAGGTGGTGCCGGTGGACTACCAGGCGGAGGTGTCGCAGCGCCTCGTCGACGCGGCCCACGGCGGCGACCTGAGGACGGCGTACGAGTGCATGATCGACCCGTTCGTGGACGCGAGCTTCGTCGGGGCGGTGAGCCTGAGGTCGAGGAGGGCGGAGATCGTGCCGCGCGGCGAGCGACCCCACGAGGTGGCGGTGGAGTACGAGGAGTTCAGGACGGAGGTCACCGCTCTGTTCCTCGCCGCCCAGGCCGGGAACATGACGCTCGTCAGGAAGCTGCTGGTAAACACACGCGCACCACACATACTATAGCTTCAGCTCCTTCGTTTTGCTCGATTGATCGGTTCCTTGCATATCGTTCTCGTTCTTGTGAATTATGTTCGTTTCTTGAACGCTCGTTGTTTTTCATAATTTATTTATTTTTTATTTCTGCCATCATTCATTGTTTTGATTGCAATTTATTGCTGTCTCTGTCGTTATTACGCACCAGCGACCGGAAACCATTTCAAGAATGTCCTTTTGGCCATCGTCTCCTGAATTCAATCGAAAGGACTTAGGAATCGCTGTCGTGTTGAATCGTTGTCGATCTATCCAGCGAAATCAGGACAGGGTCGAGCTTGAGCACGTAAATTTTCCTCTGTTCATCAATAATTTCTCCTCTGGTTGAAAGAAAAAGAAAAACTCAGTCTCTATTTTTTCAAATTACAGAATTTAACAAATGACCTTGGGAATAGGACATTTTAAAACCAAATATAGGCCGGTTCAACTCGGATCGACCTTGGTTTGGTTCCCGAGTTGAATTGTCAAGTCCATGGGTTTAGCTTGTTCCAACTTTTTGGATTGAGAATTGGACTGATTTTCTTTGAAATTGGACCAACTGACCGGGTTGATTTCGACTGGTCATGAGCTCAAGTTAGGATCTATTACTTGGTGCATTGGTGTCATGTAAACCGGTGCCCCACAGCTGAATTGATCACATATATTTCCAATCCCATTTGATTTGTAGTAAGGAAATAAGGCTGTAATGCAATAACGATTACAATTCACAAGTTTAGTTTCCTATATAAATTATTAGATATGTAATTTGTTATATCAAGTGTTTATTTATACTTCTAATAATATATTTATCGATTATGATTAAAAGTTAATCGTATAATGTGCGATTGCATTAAATTAAATACTATATCACAGTGGTTATTACTTGATATCGATCATGAGTGTAATACTCTATCTATTTAATATATAATTTTTTATATATACTTAATAATTAATTTAAGAGTGTAATTTTTATTTAATAATATAATATGCGATTATATTAAAAATATTTTTTTTACACAATAATAGTATGGTTGAATAATAAAATTCTAGCATTAATTGATATCATTTGAAATCAAGATTATAACATATTACGAGTAATATAACATGATATTTATGAGAATTTAGATCATCGTCCCAAATAGTGAGTACATATTTATGCTGATTATTATATCACGAATAATATTTAATGTAATAAATAATTATGTATCATCCAGATAGCATAAGTACTATTCCTTCAATGATTTACCTATTATTTAATATCTTATTCATTAATCACATATATGATTAATTCAAAATAGTTATAGTTGATGTTATCATTATTTAAATCGATCTAGTAGTAATTAATTTAAATTTTATTTATAATTAACAATTTAACATTGACAGAGTGAGTGCGAAAAAATACAAGAGTATTCTGGTCGTAATAGCCATTATACTGGGATCTATGAAATAACTACGTTGGCTATAGTAGAAATTACACCGTGATAGCCATTACTGAAAGAAAATATTGCAATAGGTATTTAACTTGCAATAAATCGTACATGTAATAGACATTACTTCCTGTCTCTGAAGGTACGAGGTCCGTTGGCAGGGGATTAATCGGCTTGTCTGACCATGGGGTTATTGCTCCGTAGCCATCTAAACTAACAATGCATATGTTTCGCAAAAAATGAATGATTTGAAAAATATTTTTCAAAAAATGATCATCTGTATAGTTTACAAAGGTGAATGAAAGAAAAAGATTTATTATTATTTACGAAAATGTTTATACATAAATTATTATCGATGATAAAATATATTGGAATTTATTTTCTTTGAAAACGCAAAAAAGACAATGATCTGGGCATTTGCGGAATTCTTGGTCGATTCTGTCCTGCCATAGTTTCTTGTCCTCAGGTAATACTGCACAGCAGTGTGAGTACAGAACCTGACGGCCTGTGAGATGGAATCATCTCTCCACTTGCTTCAGATTTATGCAGGAGTGTTATGATTCGTCAGCGTCATACACGTGAAAATATGCTGCCGTACTGAAGCAAAAATTTGCCGCCAGATCCAGAGCCCTGAGCTCAAGTAGACTACTAATGGAAACAAACTTAACTCTAGTTTTGCTTTTTCTAATTTTTGCACTCCAATTTGCGTTCTGATTTTGATGTTTTACAGCACGGATTCTCAGCTTGGGCATCCCCTTTTAGATATGTTGAATTGAAAGGTTTCAAGTGTCCCACGTTAGAAAATGGTCTAACCTTATTTACATATTATTCTCATTGCCGGTTAGAAGTTTAAACTTAAAAGTTATGGGTTGATTAAATATATTTGTTGTTCTAGACCATGTTGAATCCCACGCGTGTGACTCTTTCGCCAAAGACCCTCGTTGTGGACCTCAATGAACATGTCGCCAACAAGGATGGTTGCTGTCCCTATTTAATTAACTTGGCCTATCTCATCAATGAATATTGAATGACTGCATTCAATTTGTGCGACATAGTCTGAACCTCTGGCTTTGTATTATAGTTCTGTTTGGATTTGCGGTATCTTTACACTGGTTTGATTATACTAGATTCTTGGCGCCAGACTACAGCAGGGTTTTCCTGCTCCAAGCTCCCTGACACTTTGTATTGGCTCTCCTTGCCAACAAAGGAGAGAATTTTACTAGAACAAGAGAATTATCAATCTTCTGCATCAATTTAACTTTGATTTTTTCACATGTCCCATGTGACAGAGCATGGGAGCTGACGTTAACCAGAAACTGTTCAGGGGCTATGCCATAACGGCCGCCGTACGAGAGGGTCATATTAAGGTTGCCGAGGTTCTTATAACTGCAGGGGCATCTCGTGATGCATGTGAGGAGGCCTTAGTGGAGGCAAGCTACGTGGGCCAGCCAAGGATCTCCGAAATGCTCATGGGATCCCAAATGATCCGTCCACATGTTGCTGTTCATGCTCTTGTCCTTGCGTGCTGCAGAGGGTTTGTTCCGGTTGTTGATGCACTCATCAAGGTATGCTGATCAGTCACTAGTATAAGTCCTTTTCATCTTCTGTATACTCTAGTAAATACAGAGATTTACAAGCAGAATCAGGAAATATTAACGCCAATTAAGGCTTAAAGCAGAATTGAATTTTGTGAAATCAAGTCTTCATCCGTCATTTGGTTCATTATTTGGCTCAACAATTACCTGGGATGTATATTGCCAGTTTCAAAGTTGCGGGTAAAATGAATAAGTTTTCAACTTCGATAGCCAGGAACTGAGTGCAATAACCTAGCTATCCCTACCAGGGAAAGTTCACTTGTGTTACTCCATTATGTCTCTGTCTCTTTAAGCGAATTACCCATTACTTCCATGTGAAAGACACCAATCTCGTTCTATTTGATAAATATGAGATGTCATCTGAGATTGCGATATCGCTTAATGCAGTGTGGTGTGGATGTCAATGGAACTGACAGGGCATTGCTTCAATCCTCTAAGCCATCTCTCCACATTAATGTGGATTGCAATCCACTCATTGCTGCCATCATCAGCAGGCAGGTTTCGGTGGTCCGAAGACTGCTACAGGTAAGGTTATTACTGCTACAATAGTAGAACTGAGCTTTCGCTTAAGCTACTTGTGGTACCAGCAAAAAAATATGGGTTAGCATGTTGAACTAGTTGTCTGTTACCTGCAGATTGTGACCTTTTCGGGTTTGCAATGCAGGCAGACGTTAGAGTAGACATTGAGGTGAGGCTGGGGGCCTGGTCCTGGGATGTAAACACAGGAGAAGAATTTAGAGTGGGTGCAGGCCTAGCTGAGCCATATTACGTCACCTGGTGTGCCGTGGAGTACTTTGAATGCAGCGGTGCCATCTTGCGCATGCTCCTCCAACGGCTCCCTGCTTCTTCTCATCATGGAAGAACTCTTGTCCACCACGCGATCCTATGTAACAATAGCAAGGCATTAGATGTGCTGCTGAAGTGTGGTGTGGATCCAGAATGTCCCTTGGAAACCACTCCTAAAACTGGAATACGACCCATTCATTTGGCAGCACGCCTCGGGTATCCGAAAGTTCTTCAATGCTTGATCTCTGCTGGCTGCAATCTGAATTCGTGGACAGAATGTGGAGAGACTGCATTAATGATTGCTGCAAGACGTCGGAATGAGGAATGTGTGAAGGTTTTGGCTTCAGCTGGCGTAGACATAGCATTGGTTAGTTCAGCTGGTCAATCGGCAGTATCAATCGCAGAATCAGTTCAATGGAGTCTTGGCTTCCAGCAAGCGGTTGTGGATGTCATTCGTGCTGGCAACGTTCCTCAATCAAGCAATGCCAAGATGTTTTGTCCTTTGATATTTGTAACTCAAGCGAATGAAGTCGAAGTTTTGAAAAAGCTTATTGAGCATGCAGACATTAATCTTGACGAACAGGATGCCGACGGATATACACCTGCCATGAGGGCCGCAGCAAATGGTCACATGGAGGCTCTCAGGGTGCTTGTCTTTGCCGGGGCCAACACAAAACTAAAAAACAAGCAAGGCGATACAGTAAGAAGCTTATCGGAGTGGACTCAAAATGGGGAAACATTCGAAGCAATTACGCAAGAGTACGAGCTTCAAAAACGGTTCAATAACGCTACTGGCTTTAATAGTCTACATCACGCGGCACGGAATGGACTGATTGATCTGGTTCGCGTCCTAATGAACAAAGGTCACGATGTGAATGCCCCTGATGCAGAGGGATACACCCCACTGATGTTAGCTGCAAAGGGAGGTCACAGCGCTCTGTGCGAGCTCCTAATCTCGCATGGAGCGAGGTGCAACTTCGAGAATGCGAGACATGAAACCACACTCTCACTCTCAAGACTAAACCGTATCGGAAGTGATGTAGAGCGAGTGATCTTAGATGAGCTTGCCAGGAAGCTTGTGTTGGAGGGCGCCCGTGTGAAGAAGCACACGAAATGCGGCAAAGGAACTCCGCACATTAAAGTATTGAGGATGGTCGGGGCCGCTGCCGTTCTCCGCTGGGGCAAGTCGAGCAAGAGGAACGTGATATGCAAGCAGGCCGAGGTGGGGCCTAGCTCGGCTTTCTGCTGGAACCGGAGGCGGAAATTCGACACGGATGAACCGGGGATGTTCCACGTCATGACGACCAAGAACAAGGAAATCCACTTTGTCTGCGAGGGAGGCAATGAAGCGGCTCGGTTGTGGGTGAGGGGAATCAAGCTGGTGACGAGGGAAGCCATTTTCGGCAAGAGCGAACAGGGAGCGTCGTGACTCGTTGGGCTTCGAGGGCTCTATTCGCGATGTGTATGTATCGGAAGGCGAAAGGAGATCGCCTGATCTTGATCACATTATTTCTTTGGTCATCCTTGTGAAACCTTCTGGTTTATGTAGCGATCGAGAAAGAGATTTTTCTTGAGAGGATGGCAAACTATTAAGCTCCATTTCCGCTCTCATCTCTGCATCATCACTGAAGTTCCTAGACATTGCAATAGCAATAGCTATATGAGCAAGTTCCTACATGAAAGCTTCCGTTGTGCTTTCGCTTCTGTGTTCTCGCGGTAGAAATTGTTATCACCTTTGCTTCATGCACATACCAGGGTTTGGGCTTAGCTCAAACCCAACCAACTTTTCTGGGCTGATTTGGTATAATTTGCCTTTCAATTTCGTTAGAACAAAAATAAAGGTGTGTTCGTTTTGTGAAAAATAAAAATTTTGGAATACATTTTCTAAAAAATGTCGCTTATATCTCTTGCAAAAATGTTGAAAGGAATTTTTTTCATTATTTATGAAAATGTTTAAACATAAATTGTTGCTGATATTGACAAATATTTTTCATTAACTGATTATTTTAATCGATACATGCGATCTTTTTAAAAAAAATGCTTTCCAAATTACTCATTTTCTACGAAAAAAATGAGTTTTCACTTTATGTAACTATTAAGAGTGAGCAATTGGACCGGTTTATAACAAGATATGTTAGGTTCCTGATTCAAAAAATCGAGAGCCGCCTTGACTGTTTGGTTTCCATTTCTATATCCAACAAGTTAGGTAGCGAATGATAACCATTCTGTTCCGGAATGAGTTCCTGAACCAGAAATAGATTTTTCTATTTCTCGTTCCTGGATGAGTTTCTGAGAAAAAAAATCCGTTTGATAATGACAAAAAATTTCTATTTCTGGAACAGAAACCCGTTTGATAACAGCACAAAATTTCTATTTTCTGAAACAAAAACCCGTTTGATAAACAATAGAAAATTCTATTTCCAGGAACAAAAATCCATTTTTTTAGAAATGGAATAAAAATAATAAAAAATCCGAAAAATTCATAAAAATCTTTAAAAAAATTCAGAAAATCCCAAAAAATTGAAAAATTCCAGAAAAAATTATCAAAATGTCGAGAAAATAAAAAAAAAATTCAGATTTTGGGAAAATAGGAAATTTGTTGAATTTTTTCAAAAAAAATCAAGAAATCAAAAATTTCAAAACTTTACAGAATTGCTTAGAATACCTGTGGCCACCCACTTTTAGTGAAATTTAAATTTTTTTAGGTGCCCAAAAAAATCAAAAAATCAAAAATTTCAAAACTTCACAAAATAGTTTAGAATACATGTGGTCACCCACTTTGAGTGAAATTTAAATTTTTTAAGGTGCCCAAAAAAATTCAAAAATTCAAAAATTTCAAAACTTCACAAAATGGCTTAGAATACCTGTGGGCACCCACTTTGAGTGAAATTTTAATTTTTGGAGGTGAAAAAAAAGAAAAAAATCAAAAATTTTAAAACTTTATAGAATGACTTAGAATACATGTGGCCATCCACTTTGAGCGAAATTTAAATTTTTTTAGGTGAAAAAAAAAACATAAAAATCAAAAATTTCAAAACTTCACAAAATGACTTAGAATACATGTGGCCATCCACTTTGAGTGAAATTTCAAAAAATTTTGATTTTTTCTTTTTTTTCGGCACCTAAAAAAATAAAATTTTGCTTAAAGTGGGTGGCCACAAGTATTTAAGTCATTCTGTAAAGTTTTGAAAATTTTTCTTTTTTGCTTATTTTTATTTTTTTTTCGACACCTAAAAAAAATTAAATTTCACTCAAAGTGGGTGGTCATAGGTATTCTAAGCAATTATGTGAAGTTTTTTATTTTTTATTTTTTTATTTTTTTCGGCACCTAAAAAAATTTAAATTTCGCTCAAAAGTGGATGGCCACATGTATTTTAAGCAATTTTGTGAAGTTTTGAAATTTTTTATTTTTTATTTTTTTTTCGGCACCTAAAAAAATAAAATTTCGCTCAAAATGAGTGGCCACAAGTATTTTAAGCCATTCTGTAAAGTTTTGAAATATTTACTTTTTTGCTTATTTTTATTTTTTTTTGGCATTTAAAAAAATTAAATTTCGCTCAAAGTGGGTGGCCACGGGTATTTTAAGTCATTTTGTGAAGTTTTTAAATTTTTTATTTTTTACTTTTTTTTATTTTTTTTGGCACCTAAAAAAATAAAATTTCGCTCAAATTGGGTGGCCACAGGTATTCTAAGACATTTTGTGAAGTTTTTAAATTTTATATTTTTTTGATTATTTTTTATTTTTTTTGGCATCTAAAAAAATTAAATTTTGCTCAAAGTGGGTGGCTATAGGTTTTCTAAGTCATTTTGTGAAATTTTGAAAATTTTTATTTTTTTATTTTTTTAAATTTTTTCGGCACCTAAAAAAATTTAAATTTCACTGAAAGTGGGTAGCCACAAATTCTAAACCATTCTATTAAGTTTTGAAATTTTTGATTTTTTGCTTTTTTTTCTCACCTCAAATGTCGTGACTTTCATATGAATGTGTGTTGAAGAAAATGAATTCCTCAGAAATGGTTCTCACTTTTGTTCCAGAAATGAAAAACCAACTTTTTTTTTGTTCTCATTTCTAGTTTTAGAATCAGTTTTGGAAGCAAACTTGTCCCGGAAATAGAAAAATGAAATTGCGTTACCAAACGGGTTTCTGGTCCAAAACTAATTCTGGGAACAAAAAACCAGTTCTGGGCAGAACCAGAATGATTTTCATGCAGTACCTTAGTTTTACTCAAAATCCAGTTGTTTTAAAAGTAGGATTAAAAGTAGGACGTGGAACTGAACTACCTAGCCTAAGTAAGTTATTTTAATTTTTTTAAAACAAAAAATATATATCGAAAATGAAAAACCATATTATCCACAAATGGAAGAATTATATTCATATTCGACTCATGGATATTGTATATATAATAAAATAAAACAAAAACAAGAAAAAAAGGCCCGGGCTGGTTCCTGGGCCAACGGAGAACTTGGAACTAACCTTGACCAGTAAATTTTAGCTACTACCTATTCTGGAACATATCACCCTTAGTAACTACAAAATGAAAACTTAAAAACAAAACACCAATTTCTAGAAATTCTCATTCTGGGAGGAAGCATAATTTACTTTTAATATGAAAATACGCTACCTTAATTCTGAAAATAGCACAATCACAATTTTTAGGGAAAATTCTAAATAGGAATCTGAAGTGCATTCATTTTCTCAAATAAATACCTGAAATGAATTTTGTGTTAAATAAGGGCATAGAGTGCTTTAATTTTTTTAAATAAGAGTTTGAAGTGGCTATGACAACTTCAAATAAAGGCCTCACCCTGCTGACTCACTGGCCGGCCAAATTTTCCAATCGGTCAAGGGCATTTTCATCCAAAAATAATTTTAACATAAATTTTAGTTAAATTAGATTAAAGATTAAAAAAAATTTTAAAAAAAAGAGAAAAAAAAAAAACAAAGGAGAGGGCCTCCCTGCCTGTGGCCGCCACCCCATCGCCTATGGGGCGGCGACGATGACCAGCAGGGTTGTCAATGATTCAGCAAGAGCCTAGCGGCCCTCACCTAGGTTTAGGAGAGAGGCGTGAGAAATGTATGAAGGCCGGTAGCCCTTGCCTATGGTCGGCGAAAGTCCCCTGCCCTCGCTAAGGCACCGGAGACCTTGCTGACCATGGCTGCCGCCCCATCGGCGATGGGGCGACTGCCACAGGTGAGGAGGGTTGGCTACTAGCCCTCCCCTTCTTTTTTCTTTTTTAACTTTAGTTTTTAATGGAAAAAAACACAAAAGGCAAAAAATTCAAAAAAAATTAAAAGACGAAAATGCCCTTAACTCGAGTGAGGTTAGATCCTTTAGTGAGATTGAGATGGCCATTTTATACTATTATTTGAGACAAGATCCATTTCAAGCCCTTATTTAAGAAAATGATGATACTTCAAGTTTTTATTTGACACAAAGTTCATTTAAGACCCTTATTTGGGAAAATGAGAGTACTTCGGACCTTTTATTGGAAATTTCCCCAATTTTTAGTTATGTTAGAACTTCCATTTTCATTGTTTATATTTTTTATCATACATTTACATTGTCAATAAACTAAAATATTGCTTTCATTACCATGAAAAAGAAAAGATTAAATATATTTTATATGAGATAGAGTAAAATATAAATAAATTCTTTCCCCCATTTTATGGAATATCTTCACTAAAAGTTTTAAAACTTGTCACCAAAGTACAATTGAGTCATAAAATTTACAAAAGGTACAATCGAGTTATAGAACTTGTCAAATTGATTCAATCGAGTCCTAAAATTAACACCGTCCAATTTGATTAACAAAAATGGTCACATGATTTTTTTTTATTTTTTCTATTCCACGTGGTGATAATGTGGTTTTTTTATAATTATTTTAATATTAATCTGATTTAAATTAAATTTAAAAAATAAGCTAAAAAATTAAAGGGAGAGGGAGGATAGGCAGGAAGGGAGGGAGGGCTTGCCCTCCCTGCTGCCGTTGCCCCACTATTGTCGGGAGGGGCTGGCAAGGGTGGGGGAACAACAAGCGAGAGTGGCCGAGCCCTAGTTAGGGCTCTGCGAGGGCCTACGAGCCCTCCCCTAGATCGGGCGAAGGTCGCCGGCCCTCACTCAAATCTAGATGAGGGTCACCAGTGATGGCCGACCCTCACTCAATCTGGGGGAGGACCGCCATTGACAGGGGTTGGCTGTCATTAGTGACCCTCGATTAGGTTTGGGCGAGAGCTGGTGACTCCTCACCTAGATCAAGGCGAGACCTTGTGGGCCCTTAGCCGGGGCCTGATTACCCTCGCTTATTGTCCCCCCACCCTCGTCGACCCCTCCCAACGATGGTGGGGCAGCGGCAGCGGAAGGAGGGCAAGCTCTCCTTTCTCACATGTTTTTTCTTCCTCCTTTTTTATTTTTTAAAATTTTACTTAAATTTTAAAAGTAGTATTCAAAATTAAGTTTGGGTCAAACAACGCCATTTTAGCCTTGTCATCATCACATAAGAGAGAAAAAATATTAAAATAAGTCATGTCAGCGCTACATTAGTATTTTTTGTTAGTAAGTTTGACGGTGTTAACTTTATGACTCATTTGAATCAATTTGGTAAATTTCAGGATTTGATTATACTTTTTGTAGATTTTAAAACTTAATTGCATTTTGACGATAAATTTTAGGACTTCTAGTGAATATATCTCAAATTCTTTTTCCCGGCATGTCCACATCGCCCGCGTAGCAGTAGTGTGCTCAAGAGCTTCGCCATCATCGGCGACATCTCCTTCTCCTTCTTCATCATCTCCTTCGTGCCTTCGCTGTTTTACCAGAGTTCGCGGAGATGGCAGATCGATCGTCGTCGCTCCCAGACCTCCCCATACTCCAATTCGAAGAGAAAATCGCCGAGACGATCGAGAAGAATCCGGTGGTGGTGCTCATCGGCGAGACTGGTTCCGGTAAGAGCACGCAGCTCTCCCAGATCCTCCGCCGCAGGGGATACACCAAATCCGGCATTGTCGGGGTCACTCAGCCCCGCCGCGTCGCCGCCGTCTCCGTCGCCAGGTGCAGTTCGCGTTCCGTCTCCATTTTCTTGGACTTTTTCTTGTTTGGGGCACGCCGTCGTAGGGTTTCGGCATCCCTGTGCAGTAACGAAGAATCGTGGGACTAGTTCGTATCCTCTCGTAACGTCAACAAGCGTGTGTATTCATGGGGGAGCTGTCCATGTTGAATTTTCTTGCTATGTCTAGTGTTTGTGGTTCTTTCATCAGTTGATAACTTAGACTGCGATACTAGAAATTGACATGCTTTTAGGCTTGTGGTAACGAGACAGTTTGGCCTCTGTCATGAGGTGGTCTCCTGTCTCCTTACTTTGGTGTTCGAATGATCTTATAATCTGTAGTGGCTGCTTTTCTCCTCATTGTTGATTTTGTGATGATCCATACTTGTGGAACTGATGTGATGCTAATACTTCATGTGCACAGACGGGTGGCGCAAGAGCTTGGGGTCAAGCTTGGGGAGGAAGTGGGTTATGCCATCCGGTTTGAGGATAGGACTTCGGAGAGGACAAGGATCAAGTAAATTTTTTCAGAACGTTTTCGAAAGTCCAAATTATATTCAGCTTCAATTTTGTAGAGTTTCTCCTAGATGAATGAATGTTCCGACCTCCATTGCTTGCTCAGTTGAGGAAATTGGATAGAATCTTGTGCGCTCCCTCCTTGCAGTTTCTAACAATGGACTTTGTACTTGCTTAGATACCTTACTGATGGTGTACTTCTTCGCGAAAGTTTATCCAACCCGGAGCTCAGTGCATATTCAGTTATAATATTGGATGAAGCCCATGAAAGGAGTTTAAATACGTGAGTTCTATGTGTGATTCTTCTACTTCGTTTCTGCATTGAGGGTCTGTTGGCTTTTCTGTGTCATGTGAATGTGATACATCCTTAGTCTCCAATTTCTATAACCCTGTCTGTTTCTGTCTGCTGCTGCTGATCAAGTTTTCCTTTTATAATATTGGTGATGAACCCTCAGGGACATATTGCTCGGACTGATGAAGCGTTTAATCAAGATCCGCTCGTCCAATTTGAGGGTTCTGATAACTTCGGCCACTCTTGATGGCAATAAAGTCTCTAAGTTTTTCTCAGATTGCCCAGTACTAAATGTTCCTGGAAAGTTATATCCAGTGGAAATAGTATACAGCAGAGAGCGTCCTTCAAGCTATCTCGAGTCTTCTTTGAGAACGGCCCTCAGTATGATATTACTTTGATCATATACTTACCGTATAATACATTCAAACTTGCACTCTGATCTTTTTGGCTTAATGCCATGACTGAGCATGATGATGGCTTCCATGTATTTGTCAATTATTGGTTGTTTGTTTTTAGTGTGGTCAATATTTGTTTTTGTAATTTTTTAATCTAATTTGTAATTGATACATTGTTTTCGTCTATCTTCTTCGTCAGAGCTCAATCTATTGTCACAGCGATCTGTTTCTTTTGTTCCCAGCAAATTTCACTTTACCTGTGGAAGCTATTGTTAGTTCACTTAGCACACTAAAGTTCTCTGGACACAATATTTGAGTTTGTTATGAACTTCTCGCCAACAACAAAATGAATTTCTATCATAGGCCATTCTTGCATGTTGCCTTTTCTATTAGTTTTGAATTGCAATACTAACTTATCGATTATTTCTAACTAATTTAAAATGTAGACATACATCTTCGGGAACCAGAAGGTGATGTCTTGATATTCATGACTGGACAGGTGAAATTATATTTTGCTTGATTTTCCCTCTAGTAACAGGTTAATAAATGAAATAGTTGATTTACTTGGTCTTACAGGATGATATAGATAAGTTGGTCTCCAAGTTGGAAGATGAAGTTCTAAGCCTAGAAGAAGGATCATGCATGGATGCCATTATTCTACCCCTTCATGGTTCACTGCCTCCAGAATCACAGGCAATTTCTCGCTATTTTCATGCTTGGAGAAATGTTTCCAGAATTGGGAGAATCGATCAATTTATTAATGCAAACTTCTCATTTGTGTACTTCACGTTTGAAAACATATGCTTTTATGTCATGTTTTAAGAAAAAATAGCATCAGTATGGTTTTTCTCACTGTATTATAATTTGCTTACAGACATGGAGTTCTCTTTTTTTAAAAGTATCCCAAAAGTTATCTCTCGAGAAGTTAATTATGTTGGCTGTTGGGGGTAGATTATCCATCCATACATTCTCATGTTGTCTACTAGAAAAAATCTAGTGTATAAAATCCATATATGCTGGCAATGGCAAACTGGGAAATATTGAATTTTTGACTCTTTTGATTTCATTTTATTTTCTTAATTTCACTTGCTTTGGGAACCATGCAGGTTCGAGTGTTTACTCCTCCACCTCCAAACTGTAGGCGATTTATCGTTGCTACCAATATTGCTGAGACTTCTTTAACTGTTGATGGAGTTGTGTAAGTAACTTAGATTCATTTATGTTGCATTTGCTCGTGAAGTTTAAGTTGCTGATTTACGTGATTAGGACATAATGACATCTTTTATATAGTGCTTCAGTATTGATAATAAATTAATTATTTATCTAATTAAAGGAGAAGCATAATGATAAAGACACAATAAGCCAAGAGATTGGGATTTCTTTATCAGCTCAAAAGGCCAAGAGATAGAGTACTCAAATGCACATTGTAGTTTCTTATCAATCCTCCTTTTTCCTATTGTAAAGTGGTTCTTGTTATTTAAGAGTGGCTGGTTATCATTTTCAATGTGCTCAAGTAGGCTGTAACTGTTGGTGCTTTCTCAATTAACAAATGCCTATAACAAAGTAAGTAAACTTTTTTAACTATATCAATCTTTCTTCTTGTTCAAACCTGCAGTGCAAATGAGTCTGAGCTCTTGCAGAGTTAATAGAGCTAGGTTCGCTTGTTGATTAAAGATTTGACTGTGTTGCTATCAAATTTGTGTGGCAAAGAATAGAATTTTCTAGTTAATTTGCACGCTTGTCACTTTTCCTTGGGAACTACTAGAGTTTCTTATGTGCCAAACATATTTTATGGTAGGAATATTCTTTTTGACATTCATACTGCAGAAATTTATGTGATCACTACAAATTTATCCAAAAGCTAAAATTGCTAGATGAAGTGTGATTTAATGTTTAAATGCTCTAACAATCTCCACTGCATAAGTTGGGATGTTGTGTAAGACTAAGGCATGGAAATTGATTTTAATTCAAACGTGGATGCTGGCCTCCTGTTCCAATTGGATGTAGAACTTTGTGAGGCCACTACTTTTCTGAATGTTTGAGCTGGTAGATGAAGGCAAGAATTAGTATTTGAACGGTCTTAGAGCTTACTCTACTTTAAATGCACAAAATTAAGTTAGATGGAGCTGAATTGGTTCCTTATTATGCTAATTGGCTTGGCTGGATCCTGGGTACTTTTTGTATAAGAGTTCGAGATGGAGGATGGCAATTCAAATCAAAGAGTATCTCCTAACCAATGGACTCATAATTGGAGTTGAGTTGCTCGATACAATTTGGTTATAGCTCTAGCTAGAACTCAATGGCTATGTTATCTTGTTTTTTCAAAAGTTGAAATGCTGGCACCAATTAGTTGCCCTCACATTTTCATTTGGTTTAAATTGACAGGTATGTTATTGATTCTGGTTATGTGAAACAACGTGGATACAACCCATCTACTGGAATGTATTCCCTTGATGTTGTTCAAGTTAGCAGGTAAGCTGATACGGTCAATGTTAGATCTTGTTCTCCTAATATTACTTGACAGTTCATTTAGTGTCTTTCTTCCTTTTAATTAGTGATAGAAGTACTCATTCGATGGAGCAGATATGTTCCTGGTCTTTTCCAAGGTCAGGTTCTTAATCATAGAAAAGGCATAGTAGAAATTTGCAGCCTTCAGTCTTGAGCTTGTAATCCTGAATGTCTGTGGAATACTATGAAATTCTATAACTTTGAACATCTTCAATAGAATGAGACATGTACTGAATATGTGATCAACCAGTAGAAGCCTTTGCAGCACGCTCTCAATAAACTTGCTGTGTATTTTGGGGTTGAGGACTTGAAGCTTGATGATTCTTGGGTTTTCCTCATGGAAATAATAATTCCTTAATTTTTTCAGTTATTTCTTGATTTGTAATTTTGCAGAGTGCAAGCTGACCAGCGTGCTGGACGTGCTGGAAGGACGCGTCCTGGGAAGTGCTACCGATTATATCCATCCATAGTTTATCAAGATGAATTCCCAGATGTAACAGTTCCTGAAATACAGAGATCTTCTCTTGCTGGCAGTGTTCTTTATCTGAAGTCGTTGGATCTTTCTGATATCGACATCCTTAGATTTGATTTTCTTGATCCTCCTTCACGTATGTCTGTTCGTATATCCTGCTTTCTCTTCATATATCTTGTATTATTTTTATATCTCTGTTCGTGGCTAAAATTCACTTGTAAAAGTAAAAATCGGCTTCTTTCTCCCCAATATGGAATAGAGAAACGAATCGACTAGCAGAGAGATATACACTATAAAGTTCCATATCGTAACATTTCTATTTGTTGATGGTGAAAGTGATCAGAAATCTCAAAAAGCGAAAGCATATAGCTCAAAAAACCCTTTTCACGTTCTTGAGTTATGTTTGTTTCTTTGGCTCTTATGTAATATTGAACGTGCTGCAGATGGTTCTTTGGAAGATGCTTTAAAGCAGTTATACCTTATTGATGCGATTGATGAAAATGGATCAATTACAAGCATTGGACGGACAATGACTGGTAATGCTTAAATCCTTTTAAGTGTGTGCTGTTTCTAATAACTGTCTATGCGCCAGAGTGCATTCCTGTTATCACTGGATGGCTTAGTCATTGGTAAAAGTTGTGACAGCAATTCCTTCCACAATAATGGAGAACATGCTGCTGTCTTATTTACGAAATAAAAGGAATGCCTCGAAGTTTAACCATAATTAATGTGATTGGAGAAATGGCTTTTTGCTGATTTTTGGTTCCAGAATTTTGTGAAGTAATAATGCCACGAAGTTTTTCTAGTTGCATATATAATGGTGCCTGTGGGGTTTTTCTTTTTGGGCTGGGGAGGGGGGGGGGGGGGGTTTGTTCCCAAATTCTGCTGTTGACTAAGCTATCCAGTATTAATAGGCAACTTTAAAAGCCAATAAGTTGCTCCACCAGCTTCGAACTTTCTACTTTGGCTTTTGAGAGAAATAAATGTCAAAAATGGAAATTTGTTCTTTAAATAGCAAAAGGTAAATTTATATCTTTCTTCTTCTATTATTTTTGAGTTGAAGCCACAAAAATAGAAAATATAGGAAAAGAATTACGATCGATTGCATGGATCCTACATAATATTCCACACTTCAGCCTCAATTATAATTATTTAGATAACTTCCTTTCTCAACCTAGACTGAGTAAAAATTATAGCTGAAAACAAAAGTCAAAAGTTACAGTTAAAGCCAAAAAGTTACAATCGAAAGTTAGAAGATAATAAATTTGAAAATTGATTTCATTTCTCCGAAAGCTCTTTTGGTAAAACCCTGTCCTGTTGTCGTATCATTGTTTGTTTATTAGTAGAGAGACTTCTCCATGTTTTCGAATCATTATTTTTCTATTAGTAGAGAGACTTCTTCATGGATTGTCTCATGCAATGGTATAGTCATGCAACTTTGCTTTCTTGTGAAAGAAACTGTTATTGTCTTGTTGACATTGTCAACTGCTACGCACTGGTTGCTCTCACAATTTCAGGAAAAGAACACGGTTGAACAATAATAGCATCCTGCCACCGTAAATGTTGTTGCTATAATATCATGTTTTAAGAAATTGAAGTTAATTTGTGCTTTCCTAATAAGTTATACAATATCTTATCCTTTTTGTGCTATAGCAGTGTAGCTCTATAAGTGTTTCTATTCAGAGTGTCATCTCTTATAAAGACATTCACTTGGTTCATTATTTATTTTCTGAAATTAATGCAGAACTTCCTTTGGAGCCTTCACTCTCAAGAACATTGATGGAAGCTACTGAGTATGGTTGCTTACCCCAGGCTTTGACAATTGCTGCCATGTTATCAGCAGAGACTTCTCTGCTTCCTGGTCGAAGGTCAGTATCTGGCTGTCTTTGACTGTCCCTCATTCTGCACGCTATTAGATTATATTCAGCTTGAAAGAATGGGAGTTGCATCAAGTGCCTCATGATACTGCATGAAAAAGAGAGGAGAAATTGCAAAATGGGTAGATAAGTACTAGTTTCATTTAGTTTGGCTTGCACTCCGCAGCTGATGCTCGGAAGTTGACAACTTAATGTCTTTGTCTCTTGGAATTTGGAATTGGACAAATCACAAAATTGGTAGATAATTACTAGTTTCCATGATGTTTGGCTTCTCCCTTCATTGATCACACTCTGAATATAACTGTTGCAAAATTGGTAGATATGAAGTTTGGCTTCCCACCCACCGATTACAGAATTGGTAGATAAATACATTCACTTCCTGCAAAGTCGAATTGTAAGTTTTTCGTCTTGAATGCTCATGTGAATTGCATATTTTACACCTTTAATTAAAGATACAATTGTTGATGTCAGAGGGCTGACCACTGTGACCATCAGCATCCCAGCTTCACAGCCAAAATGGCATTTATCAACATTATATCTTAAAAGGTCCATGATCTAGAGTTTTGTTACTGTCCTCAAACTGTGTTGGTTTCACTAGGTCGTCGTGGTTATCTTGTATGTTTGAGTGGATTATAAGGGGAGTCTGTTGTTTTTAAATGAGTCTGGGCATGTCTGATATGAAAAATGAGAGGAGAAACTATGTCACTAGTTTATTAAACCAACTATAGGTCACTCTGAAAGTTGAGCATCCAACTTGAAGTTAATCTGGTGTAGTAACCATCATTTATTTCATCAAATGAGTGATGAATTAATTATGATCGCAGCAAAGGTACTGAAAAGAAGAGAAGACACAGTCCAGATCTTCCCGATGGATCTGGCTTGGGAGATCACATTCAATTGCTGCAAATTTATGAGCAGTGGGATCAAAATGATTATGATATTGGTTGGTGCAAGGAATATAATTTGCAGGTATTTGTTTAACTTCCACTTTAGGAAGCAGGAAACACCTTTAGATTTTAGATGACATTAGTTGCAGTTTCTAGGTCAAATGATCTTGCAAAAAAACCTTGTACCTTCGATTTTGGTATTGATGAGTGCATAATTTTCTTGTTATTTATACGAAACATTGTGAGAGGAGGGAGGAAATGGTTACAAAAACTTAATGCGATGGCTCTGCATAATTTTTGCCATTTGCAGGTTCGGGGGATGCTGTTTGTCAAAGATGTTCGGAAGCAGTTATGCCAGATAATGCAAAAAACAGCAAAAGGTCAGTTTGCATTGTTATAAAGATTTTCACTTTTGTGAGCAAACTAGGTGTAGTAATCAGTCTTTTTGGTTGCATTGGAAGAGATTCTATGTACGTCATAATTCCTGAATCGAGGTTTGCATCAGGATCGAAAATTCTAAATTTAGGGAGCATCTTTCATGGTTCAATTCAGGTGGTATGTTTAGTGGCATCTACAAGTCATCTTAATGACACTCCCATACGTAGCACTCACTAAACAATATTTATGTCCATGTCAACATACTCTGTAGTAATATAAAGCTGCATTATGTAATGTATTTTCTCAATAAATTCTTTGTGATAACTTCAGTTTCTACATCCAGATTGTGCTGTGAAATAAAGATTTATCTTTTGGTGTGGCGCGCACACATAAAATGACTGTCAATCAGAGATTTTTTTTATTTGAATGATGAACAAAATTCCATTCAGAAGACGGGGCTACATGAATTTTTTACCTACTTTAAGCTGATACTAGAATATCATAACCTGCAATCATGCCTCTTGATGGGCCCTGTGAGTGTGTGTGACTTTTCCTTTTTTGGAGAATCCACATAAAAACTGGCCTGAGGTTCTTTTGTATGACCAGCCCCTGCTCCCAACGCAGTCCTATTGCAAATGTCGTGCCAAAACTGTGTGCTTTGGCATAGCTTTGTGTGCTTTTCCAATCCCTATGGCATTTTTTGCTCTAGAACTGCTTGGTTGTTATATCATCTAACAGATATGCTCTTCTGGTTGTATGTAATTGGGCATTCTTTTTCCATTTTCGCCTGAAACAGGAACCCTAGATGTACGGACATCTGAAAGTAGGAAGGAGAGAAGGGATGATTATAGGAACTTGAGGAAGGCTCTATGCGTGGGTTTTGCAAATCAGCTTGCAGAAAGAATGACTCTCCACAATGGATATCGTACGATAGGATTTAAATCCCAGCTAGTTCAGGTACTTATATACATTTAGCTGCTATTTCTGAACACGACGACATTACTACTGTGGAGACATTCGTCAAAACTTCGCTAGATTCATTCTTACAAGGGATAGTTCCCACAACCTGAATACAAAGTACCAAAACAAGGTGCTTAGATAGGAAAAAGAGGGCACCTAAATCATAGGGACCGGTAAGTAAGTAGAAGCTGTTCGTATATTTTTGTATCGGTATGCTTGTGCAGTTGCAATGGAAGGTAATGATGTCGAAGCACTTTTCTCTTAGGTACATCCTTCCTCAGTGCTAGGGACTGATGAACAGGGAATGTACCCAGATTTTGTTGTCTACCATGAGTTGATAACCACTTCACGCCCTTTCATGCGTAATGTATGTGCAATAGACATAACATGGGTTGTCCCCACATTAAGGAAGCTCGAGAAAGTGAATGTCAATAAGCTGAGGTAACGTGATTGTAGTTAGTTCTGTTTTCACAATGTCACATAAGATGCAATTTGTTGATTCTCTTTTGTCTGTAACTTGTGTCTCTTTTAAGCAGTGGAGGGTATAGTCCAATTGAGGAGGGAAATGATGGGAAAATAGCATTCTTGCAGAAGGAAGATGTTAGGCCAGCTAAGGTTCTGCCTGCCGATGAAAGCAGAATTCAGGCAGCGAGAGAACGTTTTCTTGCCCGGAAAGCCAAAAAATGAGCTCATACTAGTCGAACTGAGAGCTATGAATTGATTTATAGAAGAAGACAATTCAGTTGATTGTTGGACAGTCTGTGAGATCTGCTTCCTAGGGGAACATCAATCACTCGTATTTCAGTGGCCCAGAGCAAGATGTCGCCATGCCTCATTGATTTCCCATTGAGATCCCATGTACAATGAGGGCCATTCCATGGACAATTAGTGATGGTGAGAGGAACATTAACACATTCCATGGTCTGGGTTTCTCTCGATATTTTCAGATAAAATAGAGCGGGTGGATGTGGATCCACAGGATTGACCAGCTGAAGATTTCAGTTCTCCAAGAGACCGCATATCTTATTTTCCCTTCAGATTGAACTGGCCTATTCGCATTATGCCGAAGATGGATGGCTTCTGATCTAGCATTCCTCTAGGCAAATACTGCGTGAGGCTCCCTCCCGGGTTACAGAGAAAGGACCCTACGCCACTGGAATGGGGCAGGCTTGGGGGTTTTTATCATTTTGCTTTGTCTTTTCACACCAATAGATGTCTAAGAAAAAGCCGGTCAACAGAAAGTATTCTTTGTGTATCCATTCCACAAAAGAAGCTTGTTATTCGCTGCATCATTGGTCGTGTAAGTGTTGCGGTTAGTTAAGAATCACATGAGATCCTGGCGACTTCCCATTCGTGTAACCATTAGACTGGTGTACATCCTCATCTTAGTAGAGTGCCCTTGGTTTTACAGTCATTCGTCCCAAGATGTTACAGTTAGCAAAAGGTGCATCAGGAGAGATTCCACTTATGGGGCTGAAAACACTATACACGATTTATCTTTGTCGTTCGAGCTCGATAAAAAGGCCAAATTCGAATGCGATCAAGCCAAATGCTAATGTCCAAATACTGGCAAACTTAGAAATTGACTCGAATTTATTGCACAACGCACAAATGGCCACTCATTTTCTGAACTTACCTAATCAATGTTAGCAGTCCACGTTCTCACCAGTCTAATGTCCAAAGAGCAAATCTCGCACCACCAACCTACAATAATACCTTGCATGCTACACCACTTAACCGACAAAAGTAAGGGACCTCCGAAGCAGTCCAAACGAAGCCCAGCTAAAACCATCCTCGAATAAAATCTCCACGCGTACAGACAAAACTTTGAACTAGACCTGGTGCGGGCCTCCTCCGCAAAGAAGGCCCTCCAAAAATTGGCGTATGCCGTTGTATGCGGCGAGCACACGGTATTCTTTAGTAAAAGGCGAAAGAATAGTTCGCTCTGTGCTCACCGCGCGGCTGCGTAGTTTGGGTCGAGGACATTACCTCCTTGTTTATTGGAGCCCAAAGAGCCCGTGAGGCAGCACTCAGTCCATGTGGGACTCTTTCACCTCAAAACACGCACAGGAAAACTTTATCACCTTCTCTTCCCCACTCGCTGATATCCATCTCTCTCCTCCCCACCCCCACCCCCCCCCCCAAAAAAAAGGCAGGTTGATTGTGTATTTCAAGAGGCTCTTCTGTCCTCTTTTCCAATACCCAGGGGAAGAAGTGATGCTTGTCGGTTCTCTCTAGTCGGAGTGAGTGCTAAGAGTCTGGTCATTGCACTAGAGAGGATTGGCCTAGCTTAGCTAATTCCAGTTCAATTCAAGCCAATGGTCAACTGTTATCAGCGGCAACAGGGGCTGCTGTTGCTCTTGCTGCTGCTGCCAAACAGCTGTGCGGGTCTGATGATCTAATGCGGTTCGGTTTGCACCCTTGCGGATCTAAGTAGTTTTCTCTTGTTGTCGCTTCCTTCCGCTCTGATGACAAACTCCCCATGAGAAGCACCTAGCTAGTTAGTTCAGATGCAAATTCTTTACACAGTCCTATGGAACAAGTATATTTCGTCCCGTCCTGGGAGCGCTGTTTTGCTGCTCGATGCGTCCAATTTCGAGCAGTCGTTCACTAAGAACAGAATGTTGGACTGGAAATCTCTCAAACTCCAGTCAAAACTTGGGTGAATCAGAAAGAAGAGATTGAGAATTGTTCCGATGCCTCTTATGGACAGTCTTTGCGATTCTCAAACTTGGTTGCAATGCATTTGCTTGTCACAATATAGGGAACTTGAAAAGGGGAAGGTCCGTGGTATAATACTGATTGTGGCCCGTTGCAACGTTGATTAATTAAGCTGATCAGTGAAAGGACCTGCATGTAAACTATATGCTATTCTTTTTTTCTTTATTCGCCTGATAAATAAACTGTCATGTCGACCAAATTCGACATAAATTTGAGCGGAGGGCAAGAAGTCTGCTTGCCTGTTTTTTCTGTTCATGCTAAGGGATCTTGCTTGTCCGACAAACAGTCCATATAATATCTCGCAATTCCTTGAAGTAAAACGTCATGAGAAGTTTATAATCATTTACTAGGATATACCGACTGGCGGTTGATGCCTTCACAAAATGCTAAGGTACACACACAGAAACGGTTTGAGAGCTTATTGGTGTTGAAGAGACATGCCAGCATTTAGTTTCAGGTAGATATGGTCTTCTGCTCTCTTGCTTGCTTATTAGTTTCGAGTCTCCATTGCTACACTAGCAAATTTTCTAAACACCTCTATTTCTATAACACGGTGCAGAAAGCTTTCACTCCATATCTCCCGAAACAAAGGAAAACTATCAGTAGGGTTTCTATTTTACGGTCCAAAACCTTCAGCAAACTCTGAAGAGGGGTTGTGGGTATGCATGTGTGCCGACTGCTGAGCTACTTTTTCAGTAACTAATCCGGTCTGGTTCCCGAGTTGGACCAGGACCGATACACACCGTTATAAATAGATGATGCAAATCCGCATCGTCTTGAAACACCATTTGTAAATAGTCAGCCCACTTAATTGCTGGGAATAATTGCAGCAACAACCCACACGATATGAATGAGGCACGCTACGTGCTAGCCGTTTCATTTCCTTAACATTCCATCCAATGGAACATCCGTTCCGTTCATCGATCTGGATGAACCCTTGACAAAGGGACGGCCCATATCTATTCCGTGGGGCATCCAAGGTCCTCTCCAGAGCCTTTGTCCAGTTTGTGGTGAGAAGCATGTGTGGTCCTCATCCTTTTGGAGCTGAAAGCCTCCTCCACGTCCTGGGGAACGTTGAAAGATGCTTGGAGCACTTCAGGCGATAAGGCCTAGATTTCACGGCCTTCTTTTCTTCCCGTTCTTTCTTCTTTCGTTGTTTTGGATACCCGCCAAACTGGGTCTATGCTTTGGCCCCCTTCTAAAATGCACAGTACGATACCTCGTGAGTAAACCCGGTCAATGAACAGGAGCCATCGATCCTAAACATCCGTACACATGCCCCGCTATGATAAGAAAACACATAACCTTGATTCTTTAAAATAGCCCAAACTTTAGATCGAATTCTAATTTTGGCTCAAACTTTTTTTCCCTCGAATAAAGGCATCAACTTTAACCTATGCCTGTTTCGTGAATAAAATATCAATTCTAGGTCATATCTCAGTTCTAACTTAAATTTTTTGTTATCTCGTAAAAAAAGCATAACTTCCGGTCGTACCCTAATCTTACTCCCGTTGAGTTGCGGCCCAAATAATGCCATGAAAGATTTGGTGTGCCATTTCATATGTGCTTGGCGAAAATTTAATGGGGTCAAATTTAGGTATCGACTAAACGTTGGTGTTACGAAACAAAAGTAAAGTCTCAATCATAATGAGGACACGAGGTAAAGGCTTCGTTCGTTTGGCGGAAAATATTCTCCCGGAAAATATTTTCCAGATTTTCCGATATTTGGGGGGCGGAAAACATTTTCCATGGGAAAATATTTTCCTTCCCCCCCTCACAAAATAACCTAAATCTATGGAAAATGACTTTCGCTTCTGAAAAGTGGAAATCATTTTCCGCCAAACTCTTCCTTTTTTCTTCCAGTTGCCGGCTGTCACTGCCGCCGCCGGTCGCCTGCCGCTGCCAGCCGCCTTCGGTCGCCGGCCGCTGCTCGTCCGCCGTCGCGGCCGCCTGCTGCTGCCACTAGTCGCCGATCGCCGCCGCCACCGCCGGCAAAAAATATTTTCCGAAACTTTTTCATGTTGGTTACCGAACACCGAAAAATTATGTTCTAGGAAAATATTTTTCAGAAAAATGATTTTCGAGAAAATATTTTTAAGAAATATAATATTTTTCGCCAAACGAATAGAGCTAAAGTTGATATTTTTTTTTTTAGGGGGAAGTGGGCCATGCAATCACCAAAGAGGATCATCTATTACTTCATGATTATTTTAAGGTGGGCCCACTAAAGTGGCTTTTCTTTCTCTTCGGGTTCGTGGATCACAAGGCCCCGGAAAGAGACTGTTTTCTAGGACCACGGCGATGTGCCGCTGCCAAGTGGCTGCTGTCTATTGCCTCAATTGGCTCTGATGGGACGTGCCCTTGCGATGTCCCACGCGCCTAGCACGTTCAACCTTTGGTCAGGACGGTGCCCGTTCATTGCGAAGGAGGTAAATGATTTGAAAAACAACCTTTTAAAAATAATTATTTATATCATTTATGATAATGATCCAACAAAAAAACATTTTCTTCTTTAGCTAAAATATCTAGATACAACTTGTCGTCGATAATGAAAATAATTTTCGTAGGCTAATACAACCGGCATTGGTACATCATTCTTGTTCATTTGATGTTAATTTTCCCGTTTAACTTAAACATGGCTTTATTTAATTGCCCCCGTTGACCGTAGGAAATGACTATAAAAAGGAAGGGATATTTTAATCCGTACCAACTCGATCTTATTATAAAATCTAGTATTGCGTCGGTTCTTTACGGAGAACGCACATGGTCCAGTGATTTGTTATATATTTTTCAAGTAGTAATTTTTAGGTACTATCGTGTGTAGTGTAGGCTTATTGATTCTACAATGTAATTTCTATTATTTATATTGTCATATTTTATTTTTCTAATGTATTTTTTATTTTTGAAAATTAGTGTGGGCCCGAGATGCTGAGGCCAAAGGCCTAGGACGACCCGAATAAAAAAATAGGATAAGCCCGAAATCCTCGCTTGAGCCTATAAAAAAATCGAGTAATACACAATATAAATGTGAAGAACATTCATTGTATATTAAATTGTGTTAGGAGTGCATAATAGAAGCCCGATACCTTTCGCCTGAGGAGATCATCAAAAAGAAGTTTAAGCCTGAGCCTGTTAACATATCTCGTTGGACTCACCATAACTTAAAAGCTTAAGCCGATAAGTTACGAGTCAATTATGATATATTAACTGCTCTACACTACATTAATTCTTTGATGTGAGATTTCTTTAACACAACTTACACTTACATCATCCGAACAAATTACGCATTGATATATAAAAGCGGAGAGTTTTATGTTCTAAATTATCCATTCTCAATGCCTCTCCACGTTGAAAATCATTTGATTTACGATGAGCAAATCTAATTTTAGGTAAATAAATCCCAAACCTATCGAATACCATGTTGATCTTGTGTATTGGGTAAGATGCGAGTTAAATCCAAGTCAACGGTAATAACATAAACTGTGTATTTCACGGCCTAGAAAAGTGATCGTCAGCCTTAATCATTTCTTAAGCATTGAAGTTGGTGATTGGACTTGGGCCCACTTTTTAACCGTCGGAGATCCAGAGGAAACCAGAAAAGTTTTTGACTTCTTGCCATCTGTTGAGATTAACTATGCAACCTAAACGGGTGAATAGGTTATTTCAAAAGATATTACAGTATTTGTAGAAAACAATGAGTAACAAAAAGATATTGGAAAACACCGGATATATGAGTGACAAAGTATCACTTGTATGTTAGAGATGATAAACAGAGATATAAATAGTTGCACATAAAGATATATAGTGGTTCGGCTTTATTCCCAAGCTTACGTCTACTCTTGCCACTAACAGCCACAAGTTCGGTTGGATTGCACTAATAATTTGTTGATCAAGTTACACTTCAGCAATTACCACTCCTATTAGATTGTAAATCACATTAGCAGGAGGTAGACACTGCTATCACTTGGTACATTTGAAATTTCAACACAATTATAATGCAGCAAGTGCTATCGACAAGCAGGATCTTTTTGCTCAGTATGCAGTAAGTAAGAGATTTCAGAATTATTGTTAGCATACTCTCTCAATCTCTAATTTGTTAGCTTCAGAGACCTTCTCATTTATAGGCATATTCAAACCAGTTGTTGCCGATGTCCTGGAGAACCAAAGTAGCCGTTAGAGTCATTGAAGCTGTTATCCATGGAACTGACTGCCTATATAGCCTATTTCTGAACTTCTGCAAACTTTTCCGAAATAGCTTCTGCTATTTTACTGTAGCTACGATACTGATTACCTATCAAAACGACTTTTCTCCTTTCTATCGGATCTTTTGCTGTGCATGTCCAGTCCCAATGACTATTATAGTGACATAACAGTCATATTAAGTGAATTGTTACTTAAATATCACCAATTACTAGATCTCTTCAATTTGAACAAGATATCGTCATTTAGCTAGTTTTTGAGATTGATGGTAGTGTTTACACGATCCTTCAAGGACAGTCTTGTGATCTTCTCTTCAATGAATACCATTATGATTATCACTCAGTCCTTTGAATATATTTGCACTCGGACAATGTAGATATTATACTAAGAATATTTTGGGAATCATCAAAATTATTTAGAGATATTTCTCCAACAATGTCATCAACTTTAGAGAATTGTTTCGTTGGTTTTTATCCCGTCGAAAATCTTTCATTAAACGTTGCGCTTTGGATTTTATTAGAGGAGATCAAGGTCTTGAATCAAGCTCGAACAGAGAATGTCAAATGTGTCTATTAAACCCAACTTGTGCCTTACAACTTAACTCGATAATACACCCAACTCAACAATACTAACAATAAGATGACAACTTGCAAATGCCAAGACCAAGTTATGTCGGAATCCAATCAACGACACAACTAGTACATAACATTGCAATTATAGATACGCCGGAATCTAATCAATGACGTGACCTGAGAGAATATAACTGGAATCCAATCAACAGCTATATTCCAAGCACAATGCCGGAATCTAATCGACAACATTGAACTGGTGGCACAACATTGAAATTTAATCAATAATGCTAGACCTGATAAAAATTTGTGCCGAAATTGAATCTACAACGTGGAATCTAAAAGCTATAACTATTACTCCTCCCATTGTGTTGAAAATAAAGATAGATAAAAGGTTTGTTGTCTTGTTCGAAGAGTCATTTCTACGTCGGAAATCTTTGAGTATTTATAGAGCAGCTTGATAACTGTCGATTGGCTACTTTTCCTTGAAAGTTGTTTTCCACTTCCTTACATTTCGCACTTTAACCGCTTCTTGACTTGTTGATGTTGCTTATGCTCCTTGAACATTATGTAATAGCTGATTTTCTTCCACGTGTCTCCTTATTTTCTGCTGTTTCCCACGTTTCACTATTTAGCTTTTTTGATCTTCACGCCCACGATCATGTCTTTACCTTTCGACACGTGAAAATGAATTTCTTTACTATGTAACACCATGTGCTTAATTCATCAACATTACATGGAAAGCTTATGATCTTGGATTTGTCGATGTCACGTGCAAGGCTCATGATCTTGGACTTGTTGACGTTATGTGCAAGATTCGTGATTTTGGACTTGTCAATTTGTCGACACTTCTATAACATGTTCTGTCGATAACTGCTCCAAATCTTTCCGACGCTTCTGGGCTTGACTCACTGCCTTTTTCCGGATTCATGCTATGTGGGCTGTGTTTTACGTCCTTTGTGACTTGCAATCGGCCCGATCACACCAGAGTAATTTTGGGTGTCAACAAGAATAAAAAGCTGGTCTGACTATCTCAGGCAGAACCCAAAAACACAAGACATCTTTTGAACTTAAACAGTTGATGCATAACTATGTTAACAATAGATTGCGAGCATTTCGTGTTAATTCATGTTATCTTTGCTTTTCTTCGAAATCTGAATAAGAGTAGTCGTCGATTAACTCCCTCTAATTTCTTCCCAGATTCTCCCTTCTGATACTAATCCAAAGAAAAAAAAGGAGATTATAATAATTTTCGCGCATCTCGACCGCACAACGGTTGTATTCATAGTCCTTGGATTTTTAAAATGTTTTATCAGTGTCGGCAGCAAGTCCCCATATGGTCCAACGAATCCGTAGGTGAAACCATTCAAAGATTTGCCAATCTTACTGACACCACATGTTCATCAACAAATGCCATTCAAACTGTCCATATTTATAATGATTGACAACCAGCTTCTCTCCTCGAAAGCCATGCTTTGGCTTAAGCTTCGTTTAACTTAATCCTCGTAATAAGCACCACAACATGCACTTATCCTCATGCGTATGTCTATATCAGTACACGACACTGCTCAGATCCATATAACATGCGGATCACGAGTCGTGTTCCTGAACCTTCACCTGCTTTTTTCCAGTAGGAGATCTCAATCATTTGCATTCATGAGAAAACAATGAATCCACAAGGCATCTTCACTTGCATCATTTTCCTTCTTTTTAAGTCCAAGTGCAAGGTGGTTCTCCAAGCTATGCTTGAGATATGTGAGTGATTAGTTGGGGTATAGACCTGTTAGACGGGTGGATCAGATAAAAAATGATTCAACTTAAATTGATCAATTTAATCCGTTTTGACTCATTTTCATGCAATATAAATTTAGCAACATATACTCGTCTAGACTTATATTGCTAAAACACTTTTATAGTTAACCCAATTTAAGAAAACTTATACCCAAACTAAGATGAAAGCAAGCGTAAGATCGAGTGAGGGCGAGATAGAGTGAAGAAAAAATCATAAAAGTAAGTTGGATTTAAGTAAGTTGTGAATTCACTAACACATATTATTGTGAGTCTTACCATTTTAAGCTTATTTTCTAAATATAATTAACACATATAATAACCCAACCTTTTAAATATGGGTTAAGAAATGGGTGCATGACCCATTCTGATAGGTCTAGCGGGGTATACGAGATTAGTGATGTGTTTAATGGGTCGGAATTTACCTAATTAAGGTGAGCTTCATTGTTGTCAAAAAGATATGGGAGAGTTTATAAATAAATATTTAAATAGATGAGTCATGCTATCGTGTATTTTGAAAGGTCTTGATTTTAAATAATTTGGATTAGAATAAGGATATACACGATTCATTTTAGATATACCAACTGGGTAATAATTCTTATTACATATCTCACATATATGGTAATGTATATGGAAGCGAACAAGGTTGATATGGGTATGATTTATTTTTAGCAAGCAAATAACTACTGAAATCAATGATGATGAATGTGAGATGTGTAGAATAAGGTTACACAAGCTGTCTACCCAATATTAGCGAGAAAATTGAAAAAAAAAAAGTGTACCATAAGATTAATAAAAAATAGAAATTTTTACATACACTTTACACATCAATCATGGTAGACCTCACGATGTACGTAAAGAACAGATGCAATACCTTCGTATCACAAAAATCAATATATAAGTTTGAATTGTACTGTATAGTAAGTGATATCTCAAATTATAATTTAGTATTTAAACAAGCGATTCGCATTTTATATTTCATCGTAATTTATCACGTCTTGATCTTAGGAAGTACTATCATGAACTGTCATATTTATTGATTTTTTTCAGCAAGTTTCACTTTCGGGCCATCTCTGTCAAAGGAAAGAACTTACTAATGTTTCCTAGCCAAGACAAACCCATCAACCACAAGTCCCTGTTAACCAAACATGGATCGAAACCTGTCAGGTCGGATCACACTCACCAATCCCTCTCACTCTTCCTCACCCCGTAAAGACCAAGTCATCTCTCAACGCTCAAAAGAAGTTTTATAAGTGCAATCTCCACTCTTCCCTGTGGAGTTCACTCTGCAAAAAGAAAGCTGGAGAAAACGAGCAAATGTTAGCTGTCAAACCACTCTCCCCCTTCAGGTCAGAAGTTTCCGGCCTGGTCTTCCGGCTTCCTCCGCCTGCCTCCGGCAGCGGTAGGCGGTCGAGGGCGGTGGTGGGTCGGCGGTTAAAGGTCAACGGGGGCGCTGGATGGGAGAGGGCAGTGGTAAGCGGCGGGGACAACAAGACCGTGGAGGCTGAGAAGCCAGTGGATGGGAAGGACTCGAATGGGTCATTGCCATCATCTTCATCGTCATTGTCATCATCTTCTTCTTCAGCGAAGGTTGATGTGAGAGCAGTGATTTCGATAAGGAAGAAGATCAGGCAGAAGCTGGTCGACAAGATTGAGGACTCGCTGGAGTCTTTCATGAATGGGATTGGTCAGGGCATCATGCTTCAGCTTGTCAGCGAGGAGGTCGATCCTGGTCAGTCTGTCAACCAAGATTAATCTTTTTCTGTTTTAAAGTTTTTATCTTCTCCTTACTTGGTTTTGCGTGGCTGAACTTGCACTGTTTGTTGTATCACCTTTTTGCAAGTGTGAATTGTTGGAAAAAAAATGCAACACAGTTTAGATTTCATTTCTTCATTCTTCTACGAGGTTGTGTTTTTACTTCTGCAAGATGGAAATGCTGGAAAAATTTGAGTGGTTTTTTTGTTGGGGGTTATTGGTCAAGATTAGTTTCTGGAAAAAGAAGGCTGAAAAAGAGACCCTTTCTTCATTTTTGGTGTACGGTCAAATATCAGGCTGATTCAGATCTTCCACAGCACCTCGTGGAAAGGCTAATCATAACGCTTCTTAGATGATTTTGGTGATGAACAATTAGATCCTGCTTCAATTAAAGCTATTCTTATGCTTTGTTTTCTTGTCCTTTTTCCTTTTTGTTTTTGTTTTTGTTTTTGTTTGATCCCATTTCACAAAGATTCCTGGGCTTGAAGTCCTTGGAAATCTGTGATATTTTCCCTCTCAATAATTGCATTTAAATTGTCTTTTTTTGGCCAAAAGAGAAGTCCAGGAACGTTACTGGTCCTGTTCGAGGACGTCCTTCTTATCCTAGCCAATCAAGGCACATCACGTAAAGAAAAAGGTTCTTCACATGGTTGGCCACTAGTTTTTTCTTTTTTCTCTTGTTTTGTTCTAGATTTGCTCTTCAACATGTCTCTAATGCTGCAAATATCTAGTTTAGTCATAATCACACTGTTTTGTTCTCTCTCTCAACGCTATTTTCACTTAATTTGCAATTGCAGTGACACTGTCAGGGAAGACCATTGAGTCCAGTGTGAGAGGGTGGTTGCCAAACCCCTCACGATGCTCCTACATAGCTGAGTACGCAGCTGATTTGACGGTCCCTCAGGATTTTGGTTGTCCAGGAGCTGTCCTCATCACCAATCTCCATGGCACGGAGTTTCACTTGCTCGAGATCGTGATCCATGGTTTCAGTGAAGGTCCAATTCATTTCCCCGCCAACACTTGGATCCACGCTCGTAAGGACAATCCCGAGAGCAGAATCATCTTCCGAAACCAAGTGAGACCCGCCGATTGCATTCTTACAAATTGGTTTCCTTTTAGTAGTGTATCGGTTGTTCCTTCATTTTGCTTAAGTGATGCGGGTTTCCTTTGTAAATAGGCGTATTTACCGTCGCAAACGCCGGCAGGGATTAGAGATCTCCGGCGGGAAGACTTGTTGAGCATTCGGGGCAATGGAAAAGGCGAGAGAAAGCCTCACGAACGGATATACGATTATGCTTTGTACAATGACTTGGGAAATCCTGACAAAGATAATGATCTTTCTAGGCCGGTACTGGGTGGGGAGGAGAGACCTTATCCAAGGCGGTGTAGAACGGGCCGTCCGCCCATGCGAACAGGTAAAAGAACTTTTCAATTTGAGCTCAGTAAGGTACTGACCTCAACAATCGTCTGTCCGGCCTTCCTCTCAAATGATGTAATAATTTCCTTTTTTTGAATCTTCCAAAGACCCACTTTGTGAGAGTAGAATCGAGAAGCCCCACCCAGTATATGTGCCTCGGGATGAGACTTTCGAGGAGATCAAGCAGAACACCTTTGCTGCTGGGAGGTTAAAAGCTCTGCTCCATAATCTGGTGCCACAAATCGCTGCTTCGTTGTCAAACTCGGATATTCCGTTCAAGTGCTTCTCGGATATCGATAAGCTGTACAACGATGGACTCCTTCTGAAGGAAGAAGAGCAGAATGAGGCCCCGGCCACTCTGGCATTAGGGAATCTGATGAAGGGGGTCTTGACAGTAGGCGAGAGGTTGCTGAAGTACGAAATTCCTGCTATCATATCAAGTAGTTATCTCTTCCTTCTGTTGTCTGTTCGAGACTATTGTTTTATGTGTTTCGCAGAACTTTGATTTGCCAACTATGGTCTTTCATCTCATTAAAGCCCTGCAAAATGTCTGCATCTTTTAGGGGATAGATTTGCTTGGCTTCGAGACAATGAGTTTGCACGCCAAGCTTTGGCGGGGGTTAATCCGGTCAGCATTCAGATTTTGAAGGTAGTCAAAGTGACAAAACGAAGAAAAGACTCCCATTGCAGCATAATTCTTAATTCAATCAGCATATAAACAAACTTTTGGTCTTTTTGATGTCGTGTGACAGGAACTTCCTATCCTTAGCCGGTTGGATCCTGCCATTTATGGCCCTCCAGAATCGGCTCTCACCAAGGACTTGATAGAACAAGAACTCCATGGAATGAGTGTCGAGCGGGTAGACGAAACTATCTTCTCTGCTTCTTCTATGAGCGCTTATTAGCTTAGAAATTTTAATCTCACGGGCTATTTCGATAATGCAGGCTATAGAGGAGAAGCGATTGTTCATAATTGATTACCACGATATGCTTCTGCCATTCGTCGATAAGATCAACTCCTTGTCGGACAGAAAAACTTATGCCTCCAGGACTATCCTCTTCTATAATCTGGCTGGCAGTTTGAAGCCAATAGCTATCGAGCTTTCGCTACCTCCAATGCCTTCGAAGCCTTGGAACAAAAGGGTTTACACCCAAGGGCACAATGCCACGACTCACTGGATTTGGAAGCAAGCCAAAGCCCATGTCTGTGCCAATGATGCCGGGATCCATCAACTAGTAAATCACTGGTAAGATTGGAAAGTCTGAAAGAGTTTATGAATTATTGTAGATCAAGCATGAGTGGGGTTGACTCGCTGTTAACTGTAGTTTAATTTTTGCATTGATGTGGAAACCTCACGACAGCGAGGTTGCCTCGACTGAATTTCGCATTTCACAATTTGTGCAGATTGACGACCATGGTGTTTAGTATTTGAACAATGCAATGTTTTCTCTAATCCTTTGTTTGTTGCTCAAATAACTACAGGTTGAGGACTCATGCTTCCATGGAGCCCTATATAATCGCGACCCATAGGCAGCTCAGCTCAATGCATCCGATTTACAAGCTTCTTCACCCGCACATGCGTTACACGTTAGAAATTAATGCGCTAGCTCGACAGAGCCTAATTAACGGAGGAGGGATAATCGAGGCCTGTTTCAGCCCGGGAAAGTATGCCATGGAGTTAAGTTCTGCTGCATACAAGAGCATGTGGCAGTTCGACATGGAGGCATTGCCTGCCGATCTCATTCGGAGGTAAGATCGTAGTACATTCCAAGAAATAGTTATCCTTCAAAACCTGCCCCGGTTTTGAGCTCTATTTTTGTTTTATTTCGAGTTCAATATAGTCGCTCATGCTTCATAGTGAGTTATTGCTCAGAATCGGTCTTATGGTCGAGCCACATGTGGCATGAGAAACAGAGCGAGCTATGCTGAATCAACCTGGATCGCCTCTTATTCGTTGAGGAAGTATTTGTGAACTGATGCACTGACTTATGTGTTATCTTTCAGGGGAATGGCAGTGGAAGATCCTTCGGCGCCCCATGGCCTGAGGCTCATACTCGAAGACTATCCTTATGCGGACGATGGCCTCCTCATATGGTCTGCCATAAAAGAATGGGTCGAATCCTATGTTGACCACTTCTATTCAGACCCCGGATCAGTCATGTCCGACGTCGAGCTGCAAGCTTGGTGGGACGAGGTCAAGAACAAAGGCCACTACGACAAGAGGAAAGAGCCGTGGTGGCCAAAGCTAGACACCAAGGAGGACTTGTGCGCCGTCCTGGCCATTATGATATGGACGGCGTCGGGCCAGCATGCAGCGATAAACTTCGGGCAGTATCCATTTGGAGGGTACGTGCCCAACAGGCCGGCGCTGATGCGGAGGCTCATCCCTCAGGAGGACGAGCCCGAGTACGAGAAGTTCCTGCTGAACCCGCAGCACATGTTCTTGACGTCGTTGCCGACCCAACTCCAGGCCACCAAGGTGATGGCGGTGCAAGACACTCTGTCGACACACTCGCCCGACGAAGAGTACTTGGGCCAGGCGAGCCAGCTCCACGGGCATTGGATCAACGACCACCGAGTCTTGGAATTGTTCGAGAGGTTCTCGAGCAAGCTCGAGGACATAGAGAAGATAATCGATGAGAGGAACAAGGACAAGCGCCTGCAGAACCGGACCGGGGCCGGCGTCCCCCCTTACGAGCTGTTGCTTCCCTCGTCCGGTCCGGGGGTGACCGGCCGAGGGATTCCAAACAGCATATCCATTTGATTTGCCTCTACTGAGTTAACCTTTCTCTCTTTCACAAAATCTTTTCGAGGGATGGCATGTTATATATGCAAGCAAGTACTCTCAAAACTCTCGACTTGTGGTTTCCAACATTTTGCCGGTTAACAAGGAAAAACGGAAGAGTTAATGTCGTCATATCTGACTTAGCTATAATTAGATGTGTAATCGATTCTTGTTAAGTCAACATCAGCGGTAAGGAAATTGGGTGGGGTGAGGTAGGGCGGGGGTGTTTAGTTTCGGCTATAGGGTTTGACTCCCATACTTAACAAAGAGGCAAAGTAAAAATTTAAGAGTGAAATGAGAGTTAGAGTAGAACAGAATTCCTAAAAAAAAAAAGTCAATCACCATTTTCTAAACTCGAGTTCAAATTTAAGTTCCAACAAGACAAATAACCATAAGTTTGTCGAGCTTAAGCCGTGAGGTTGAACTCCAATTCGCAAATTCTAAAAGTATAACGATCAAGAAATGACGCTAAATACTTGGTATTCATCATTGAACAACAAAAGGGTATAAATGATAACGGGCAAATCTTTTAACTTAGCTAAGTACGAAAACCATCAAATTAAATCGAGTAATTCTTCGACCAAAAAAATTAAGTCATTTTTAAGCTCGATTAATGATGCGTTTATTTCACTGAAAATTTCATGATGAAGGAAAATATTTTTCATGAATATCATTTTGAAGCAAAATTGTTAATTTTCATTTGTTTGGTGCTTTAAGAAAATTGATTTCTTTCTTACCAGAAGGAAGAGTTGTTTTCCTTCAATATAAATTTGTTGTTTTCAATGCATGAAAAACAATTTCCAAATTTCAAAAATCGAAAAATAAATTTTCAAAAATAATTTTCTTTCAAATAAACGGACACTAATTACTCAATTGAGCTTCTCCCTCCCCTAATGTAGTGAGCCTAAGCAAGTATTAGTGAGTCATAAATAACAACTCAAGGGATAATAACATAGATAATCCCTACACTTTGACCCAATATATAATGTGCATTATGAATTTTTAATTTATTCAATGTGATTCCTAAATATCATTCCCGAATTTTTAATTTGTCCAATGCAGTCCTAGACTTTTGATAGACGGTTAAGTTAATTTCGGATTATATAAAAATATTCAATTTTATCCATCGATTAATTCAAATTTATGAACAATGTTAGTCCAGAGACTAGATTGAATATGTATAAAAAATTTAGAAACTACATTAAATAAAATTAAAAGCTCATGAATTATATTATATATCTTGTTAAAAATAAGGAACTGCATAAAATAAATTAAAATTTCAGGACCAATATTTATGTCATTTTCCCAAAAGTCAACTGAATATTTCCTCCTCGAGGTGACCGGACGGAAGTTGCAAAACCGCGGTTCTCAAAGTCGAAACGCAGACCGCGACGTCGTTTAATTGCCCGAACAACCTCCCTAGAGCCCTTCCCATGGCGGCATTTCCCCGGGCTTCCCCTCTCTCTCTCTCTCTCTCCCCGGTCATGGCGGTTGCACGTTCGCTCAAGCTTCGCAATGGCCTCTTCCACATTGGATCCGTCACCAAACCCTACCCGCCCCGGTGCTCTCGAGCCCGAGGGCTATCGGTCTCCGCCTCCGCGAGCGGCGGCGGCGGCGGCGGCGGCGCGCCGCTTCCGGTTCTGATCGTCGGCGCCGGCCCCGTCGGCCTGGTCCTCTCCATCCTCCTCACGAAGCTAGGTACTGTTACGAAGCCTCCGCTCTTCTCTTCGCTTCTCTTCCTCGTGTGGGTGCGTTTCGCGATGATTCTGCTTGATCGCTGAGGGAATCGAATGAGAGGGACGAGAGCGTGTGAATGTACGTCCGCAGCTCGCTGAGGACACGGTGTGTTCAAGGACTTTAGGGATGGAAAGAATGAAGGGCTTGGACTCGTGTACTCTTGCGCTTGAAGCTAGGAAACGGTGCCTCAACTGTTGGTCCTGCTCCAGTTTGAGATCCATTGTAAACTGAGGAGGAATTCGCAGCTATGTGTAGCTTAATGGTTTCCGGAAATTTTTAATCTGTTCCCAGACCAGATTATTAGGAGCTGGTTCAATACCGCTTACTCGGGGTTCCTTAAAGGACTAAGAGCTCCAACTGCCTTACTGGGTTTACAGCAGGCTGTATGGAGAAAAATTAACTCCTTTCCCTAATGGGGATGTTTCATATTTGCTGAATGTCAGAGAATTGCGCTTACTTGTCGAAGTTCAAAAGTGATATACAGATGCAAAGAGACGGCTTAGTCCTCTCCGTGCCTTTCCCCTTGTTCTTCTTTTGTCCGGTGCACTTTTGCTGTGACCAGTCGGCGTCGAATGATTTTCCTGCATTATGGCTTTTTGTAGGAGTGAAGTGTGCGATTGTGGAGAAGAGTGAGACATTTTCTAGCCATCCACAGGCTCACTTCATCAATAACCGTACAATGGAGGTAAACTTTCTTCCTGTTGGGCAAGGTCTGTTTGTTTTTTCTTGAGATTTTTAACAATGAGATTTCCTCGATGTATAAAACAATTACAGGTGTTCCGCAAAATGAATGGCTTGGCTGAGGAAATTCAAAAATCTCAACCGCCTGTTGACTCGTGGAGAAAGTTCATATATTGCAGTTCACTCACTGGTTCAGTTCTAGGGACAGTTGACCATATGCAACCTCAAGGTATGAATACTCCCATTATTTTTCCTCAGTTTATCTATTGATAAAAATTAGGCTAATATTCATGTCATTTTGCGTTCTTTCTTGGTCTTCGCAAATGTTGCGGTGGTATCGTTTGCCTGTGAAAGGAAATAGTTATTAACTGGTTCCCCTTAACATAGTTTTGATTGTGGGGAATTCGTGTTCTAAGACATGCTTAATACATCCTTTGCTAAGCAGATTTTGAAAAAGTTGTCAGCCCTGCCTCTGTGGCGCACTTTTCGCAGTACAGACTAACAAGATTATTAGTTGAGCATCTGAAAATGCTCAACTTCCAAATTCGTGAAGCAGACAACTTGGAAGGCCGGGATTGTGAAGCTCCCAGGGCAGGAGAAATACTGATGGGGCACGAATGCATCTCCATCGATACTACTTCTAACCGATGTGTAACTGCAACTGTCTCTTATACTGAGGGAGGAAAGTGTAAGGAGAGAAAATTCCGGTGCAGTACTCTTGTCGGTGCAGATGGGGCTGGAAGTAGTGTGAGAAGGCTTTTGGGAATTAGTTTGAGAGGTGAAAAGGATTTACAAAAGCTTGTCAGTGTTCATTTTCTTAGCAAAGACCTCGGGCAACATCTCCTCAGGGAGAGGCCTGGTATGTTGTACTTTATCTTCAATACTGAAGCTATTGGAGTTCTTGTTGCTCATGATCTGGAGCAAGGAGAATTTGTTTTGCAGGTATACATTGTAATTCCGTGCAAAATGTCTAGTTGATCATTTCGCCTGCTTCAGATCCCCACTGGATAACGCCTGAGTTTGCTTATCATGTTGTAGATGCCATTCTATCCGCCTCAGCAAAATGTACAGGATTTTGAGCCGAAGGTATTGTTATATTTTTGAGCTGGATATTTGATACATACTCCATTTATTAAATTCTGGTTTAGTGCATTTTCAAAGTATGTGCCCTCAGTTAGGTTGACTGATAAGATATCCTCTCAGATGCTCTCTGTGCAATATAGATGCTTGTTCCATGCGGCATTAAGTTACGATATGTCGATAGGATTATAATTCCTTGTTGATGGAAACAATATGTTTTTTGAAGGATTCAACCTGTTGTAGATATGTGAGAAGATAATTTTCAAGTTGGTTGGCCGAGAACTTGTGGACATAGATGTAATTGAAGTAAAACCATGGGTGATGCATGCTGAAGTTGCAGAGAAGTTTCTTTCCTGCGACAATCGAGTCATAATTGCTGGTGATGCAGCTCATCGATTTCCTCCAGCTGGTGGTTTTGGTGAGTGGCATCCTTTAATCAGTTGACTACTTAGTTACGATTCTTCAGGTTTAAATCCTGCATCTTTTCCTCAATCGTTTCTATGCTAATCACACTTCTATTTACCCAAATTTTAGTTTATTTGGGGGAATCTACTTTGATCTTGTGCCCATGCCTTTTGTAATTCAATTCTAGTTGGATGGAACATTACTTTTGACTCAAGAAATTTTTAGTCACTGCTCCTAAGCTATAGCAACTGAAGCTTTCTTTCTAGCTTTAGCTGCTGATGGAAGTCAGAATCTTTTGTATTTTGACATTGCACTGGATCATTTGTCGAAGATTGGAAATCTACATTGCTGTGTTCTTTTTCCATTTCAGGTGGCCCCTAAAGACTGCCACTTTTCTAGTGTTTCCAAGAATCCTTGCACCCTAAATATGAAAAAATGGCCAAAATATATCAACGAAATCATTACCTGCTGAGAAAAGAGAAGTACCTAAAGAGTTACACAAGAATTTTGATAATTCTCACGCTTTTTTTATCCTTAAGAAATGCTCGATAAGAATGGGCCCAAGCATGTGGTTGGCCGGTCGATGGCATGATCAATAGCTTAGGAGTAGGAAAGTTCGACTTGTCAAAGTCTGTTAAAGGAAGACTGATAGATTAGTAAAATTTCCATGAAATTATTGCAGGTATGAACACTGGAATCCAGGATGCACACAATCTTGCTTGGAAATTGGCTTCTGTCTTGGAGGGTATTTCACCATCTTCATTTCTTCATACCTATGAAGCAGAACGTAGGCCGGTACTTCTATTTGATTCCTCCTTGTAAGTGGTGGAAGTTTTATTCTGTGAATCGGATGGATCCTTGACCTTGGGATAATTGATCAGATTGCCATCTTTAATACTACATTGAGCGTTCAAAACTTCAAAGCAGCCATGGCAGTTCCAGCTGCTCTAGGTCTTGATCCTGCTGTCGCAAACTCAGGTATTTTGATGCTTGCTTCCATTCTCTGCGAAAGACTCTTTTCTTTTGTCATAATTAGTTAGTTTACTTATCAATCTTTATTGAAGTCCTCACAAGCATTGCTGCAGTTGCCTATTGTTAATTTATGCCTAACTCTTCATTCCTTTCTACGCTCTGTCTTACAGTACATCGAGTTGTCAGTGACGGTTTTGGTTCCATTCTACCGTCTGAAGTTCAGAAGGCAATTTTGGATGGAGCTTTTAGCATTGGCCGTGCACAGCTTTCGACATTTTTTCTTAACGAAAACAATCCCCTGGGATCATCAAGACTGGCAAAACTGAAATGTATTTTTGACGAAGGGAAAAGCCTCCAACTGCAGTTTCCTGCTGAGGATCTTGGCTTCAGGTATCATTCATATTCAGATAAAAGTTAAAAGAAGAAGATTCTGATGTGGAAACTTCATATTCTGACCTTCAATTCTGCTAATGTGACAAATAATCAAGGAAGCTTTGTGATTGACCAATAAAAGTGTTGTTTATTGTGAAAAATTTCATGTTGATGTTTTCCGCTTGCTCGGCGACTTGTCAATTGGGTAATGTTAGTTGTTCTGTCATGAATTTCTGATCATTTGTCATCCATCTTGATTAACTTTGAGCCTGGTTATGAAATATTCATGTATATTCGTCCTGCGTTCTCTTAGGAATTAGAGATTGATCTTAACTATTCATTAATTTCCTGACTTACAATTCATTTGACTTGAGAATCCACCAGTCTATTTTGGGAAGCTTCTGTTACATGTTGTTGCGAGCATGAACGTGACGATCAACCATTATATTTCAGGTACCTTGATGGTGCACTTATTCCTGATGTTAATAGTACCTCGATTCCACTTCCGGTGCCTACTGGCCGTCGTAGGGACTATATACCATCTGCAGATCCAGGATCAAGGCTTCCCCACATGAACGTGAGGGTATGCTCAGATTCTGGCAAAGAGGTATGTCTAGTTATCGGTTCCTGACATGCTCATTTGATACACCATATACTTACTTGAGTGTGCCTTTATAAATGTCTTCTAGGAAAAAATGTCAACTCTTGACCTCGTGCGTGGAGATAAGATCGAGTTTGTCCTCCTCATTGCCCCGATGGAAGATTCCTACGATCTTGCTCGTGCTGCTTTCAAGGTGGCTGAAGAATTTAGAGTATCCGCTAGAGTCTGTGTAGTGTGGCCTGTAGAAGGTGGTAATGCGCTTGGAGAAGGTAGCAAGGTTGCATTGGCACCTTGGGAAAATTACTTGGACGTTCAGGAAGTAAAGAATCCATCGATTTCTTCTTCTTCCTCCTGGTGGGAGTTGTGCCAGATGACCGACAGGGGGGCGATCCTGGTCAGGCCTGATGAGCATATCGCCTGGCGTGTGAAATCTGAAATCGTAGGAGATCCCATGTTGGAGATGCGAAAGGCTTTTTCTACAGTGCTGGGTGTGAAGTTGAGGGCGGTATAGAAAAACTTTTCCTATCCTCATGGATGTTGTTATTAGTTCAGAAGTAGCAAGAGAATAATCTCGTATATTGGCATTTTCTATCGATTAGGCTTTGGAGAACAACGATTAGTATTTTGTGTGCATTAAATTGCCTGCTCCACAGTCAATAATGTGTAGGTGTGTGTAAAGTGGACTGCTCGAACCGGGCGTTTCCCAGACCGGACCAAACCAGCTGGTTCCCAGGAGTGTCGGAACTGGAAACCGAACAGACCGAACCGGATCGACTACATATTCTTTTTTTTTTTTAAGAAATAGCTAGTGTGCTATTAGGGGAAAGCCGTTCCACTCATTGTTATCATAGAAATATGGAGCTTTTTGGAAAGTTTTATATGAAGAATCAATTTTTTATATTTTTTGATCAACGAAGAAGCAATGAGGCCAAAAGTCGTCTGATCCACTCATCATTTTCATAGAAAGGGACTTTGACAGTTTTCCTCGGTCAGGTGAATGCCATGTTCTATAGTTTTCACTTAATGGCACAAATTGAACTTGATATACTTCTATGCTATTGATTTGGAGGAGCTCTTACTTCATTAAGTACTGAAAAAAAAAAGGTCACCAGTTTCATTGGATCCGTTTGATCTACTATTCCCAATTTTGGGAACCGGACCAGGACTGATCACCCCTGTTAATTTGGGTGTTGACACTAGGTAATCTGATGCTCTCGGATGAACGATACATGACGGACATACCAGAGGGAAGAACCCAATGTTTAATATGTATCATCCAACAATTCATGTTGGTGTCTGTAAATTAAATCACGTCCTCGTTTTCTTTCCCTGCGACCTAAATTGAATCGCCCGAGCTCTTGTTTTTTGCGATCTGCAACCCCATGATTGGTTGCAATGGACAGACAATTCGACACCACATCAGACGTGACTTGTATTGAATCTTTCATTTTGTACTATTTTTACAGTGTCCAGTTCATCAGGAACAAATGCTGAATTAAGGCATTAAGAAACGCATGTATGAGAAAGGAGGGAATGTGCTTGGACATCCTTTCATCCGTGACCTCGGCTTGAGTCGTGGTCATAGATGTTGAAGAGCGATGCTTCAGATTTCTGCACAATCACCTGATGGATAACATCAACTGCATACCAGGAAGATCATATGCCCTAGAGATGCAGTAATAATTCCGAGAAACCCACCGGCGACAACCTGTGATTAGCAAGGAGAACACACAAAAAAGAAGCAAAAACAAGAGCATCGACATCAGTAGTTTCTGAGAATACATAAGCAGAGGATGGTAGAGATGTCATTTAGTTTCCCCTGTAATTACTACGTGAAAATTCATTGCATCTTATTAACAATGTGAATCGCTTACCAATATCCATTGAAGTTGCCTAAACGTGAAGGCATTTTAAAAGGAGAAAGTTTAAAAGAAGTGCCAACTACTCTAAATCCTCTCCTTAGAACAGATAATGAATGTGAATAATTCTATGACCCTGCAACATTGTAAAGCTGCAAGTTTGACATTTTCTCTTTGCCCGAGACAATCTTGACGATAATGTAACAGGTCATCTATCAGGCAACTAGAGCATCCCAAAAAGAGTCACCCCCTAAAGTTCGAATCAGAGAATTTGACATAAGCTACTGTATGCTAACAGATGAGCAAAAGCAGAGAGTAAGCCTCACAATCATCATTTGCAGCATTTCCCATAATCAATCCAGCAGATAAGGGATGGTAAATTAGCATGTGTTTATGGTAGTTTTTCACCTAGTGTATCCTTCACGTGTTTAATGCCTAACCATACTCTGAGGACTCCCAGTGATTAATAAATGTATACAAATACAAGTTGAACCAGGACAGTTGAGCATATAGCAGACCTGAGGAGGAGTATGGCCTAGAAGTTCGCGCAGTGGCCTGCTCTCGGCAAGGGGATGCTCAGCAGGAAGTTCATACACAATTTGATTTAACACCTGGAAAGTTAAAATGCAGAAAAGATGAGTCCTAAAGAAATTAAATAATCTAATTTAATCTAAGCACTCTAATTTAAGGATCATTTTTGTAAAATAGATCGTAAAAGATAACCAAGTGCAGAAGAATAGTAAAAATGGCAAAAACACCTAACCTCTGCCTGACGTCCAGCCTGTAACCGAACACCAGTTGCATCATACATCACCTGCACAGTTTTTTTCCATATTAACATTCTCTAGGAACAGACAGCACCCTAAATGGCATCCTTTGAACAGGTAATCAACACAATCTGTTGGTTTGCATTACTATACTATCTCCCGGGCATTGCAGTAACTAGGTGACTGCAGAAGCAAAGAAAATGCCAAACTACTCCATTTTCCCCCAGGGATTCTTTGAGACGCAACGAGCATAGGATGAAGGTTAGGATTTCAAATCAGATTTTCCATGGTTTTCTTAGAAGATGGAACAAAAAATTGAAATGAGGGCATACCACCAATGCTAAGATCAATGCGGTGGCAAATGTTGTTCCTCCGAAGCCATCTTGAAACCCAATCGCCACCGCAAGAGCTGTTACGGTCGCAGAATGAGAAGATGGCATCCCTCCAGATCCAACGAGTCGTTTGAGATCCCATCTCCTTTCCTTATACCTGCAAATCTAAGAAAAGATTAAGACACTTAGGACATATAACCATGTAAACCAAATAAAAATGGAGAACTATATACATGGCAAGTAGGAAACAAATAAACCCTCTCAATTCCACTTCACCGCCATCTGGTCATAGCGAATTCATTACGACATCCATGATCTCAAACAACAAATTCGAGGCAATTTGTAGGAAAAGCGAACCGCATATAAGCATCAGATTCAGGGGAGATCAAATTTAAACGACAAATGCATCAATTCTGGTGAATATCTACAGCCTGGGACACACACCTAGGTTGCCTTATCAGACGTGACCTTAAGATCGACGAGCTAGATCAATCAGCTCAGAGTTTGTTTCTTGGTGCGTTCTTTAGCTTCGGCGAAACAATAAGCAATAGGTTTGATTTGGAAGCCAAAAGAATTACGCAAAAAATGGAGTTCATCACGGATCGACTCGCCATCGTTCGCGCGAAGCTCAATTTGCTTCCCGAAATAGAAATCGCGCGCGGACATTTGATTTGGCCGTCGCGCGAAACACGAACAGTCATCATTGCAACGCGCCACGAGATCAAAAGCGCGCACAAACCAAAACAACGCGCGGAAGTCAAAAGCTACGTTACGGGGGGGGGGGGAGAAATGGAAGGAAGGAGTACCAGGAGGTGAAGAACTTGATGGACTGAGCGATGGTGAAGGCGGCGAGGGCAGAGATGAGGGCGTAGTTGGTGAATAACGACGGCGACGGCGAGGACGAGGCCGCCGCCGCCGACGACGTCGACGACGAAACCGAGCCTTGGATCGACGATCCAGACGCCGCCACCTCATTCAGCATCCCTCTCATCGCCGTCCGACGTTAGCTCGACAGGCCGCTCCCTCTTCTTCTTCTTCTTCTTCTTCTTCGAGTCCGATCTTCACATGCACAGAGAGAGAGAGAGAGAGGATATCGGTCGCCGTCGTCGCCGCCGCCGTCGCCGCCCCCTTCGTCGTCCTTTTATACGAGTTCTGGATTCGATATGAAGAGAGCAACTAACGGTCTTTTCAAGAGAGAGAGAGAGGAGTCTTCTGAGCATGCGTCCTTCCCTCTCATATTCCAACCAGAATATGCCATTTTACACCACCACCGTTTATTTTATTTATTTATTATATTTTTTATTTTCGGATCCGTCGTCGTTTTCCACCTCACGTCTCTTGATTCTTTGGCGTGACTTGGCATCCTAAACTCTAATTTGCAAATCCGGATTTAACAAGAAAGTTCATCTTTTATTAAATACGCAAACTCGGGTAAGGCACGGGGCAATAAATCATACGGGGCACGAAACATATGTTTTCCTGGATCCTTATTTGAACCAATTCAACGAGTCAAAGTTATGGTATGGATAAAGATAACGAGAGAGAAAGCGTGATTTTACGTTCTTAAAGGTTCAATTATTTTGCGTGAATCTTACTCAAATCACGTGAATCCCGATAAGATGCGAGAGCAGTCGATGGACATGCTTCATGCCATATAGAGCAATTTTAACTCTTTTTGCTTGTTTGACTCTTTTCATTCCTATCATATTCTTGGAATTGCTCTCTCTAATTCTAAGCTCTTAATTGGGTCCATTATTGTCCATGGGAGATGGAAAATAAGAATTCGCATTCACGGCACGTGTTAAAGTATCCCATGTAGCCGGTATGTGGTCTTCCCCTACCTAGAGGCAAGTTTTGCCTCAATTTATTTTGCGAGTGTCGAACTTTAATTAGGCCAAAACATGAGATGGGGAGTTAAAGCATCTTGGATCGCTTGTTTATTAGAATTACATAATCTTTATATACACGTAGTCCCCTTCCATTTATTAGCTTAAGATTAGGCTTTCTATCTTGCCCATCATGTTTTTTATGCGATGGTCGCACCAAAGTTACATCGGCTACACTGATATCCTGTTTTCCACACATAGGCATGTTTGATATCATTCACTCTAATAATCGATGTGCATTTAACCTCATGGACCCGAGCGGAAAAGGAAAATTCCCTAACTATTTGCGAAGAATCGTCAAATTTTAGCTACAAAAATCTTGACGTATCGGGCGAGAATTTGGAAGCCGGTGAACCGGTCATCGTTCAATCACAGGGTCTCATTCCACAGCATGGTTTAGACCAATACCCATTACTATCCATGACCAAATCGGGAGAGACAGTTGAGCTATCTCCATTATGCTTTTCAACTTTTTTCCCTACCTTATACTTTTTCCTTGTCTTTGACCTTCTGTTTGGACGCGAGGAGTAGGAGGCACACCATGTTATTGCGTGTAGAGTATGATTGGTTTGTGGCTCTTTCTTCTCTTGACTCTTCTCATTTGGTTTTACTTGTTCCACGGTCCAAACCCACTTTTGTTTTCGGAAAAATAACACCAACCATCCTCCAATTTTGATTCACTATATAATATCGTCTTTAAATTTTTAATTTATTCAATATTAGGCATGAGCTTTTGCTTAATATTTAATGTGGTCCATAAACTTTTAAACATTTTTATATAATCTAAAAACTACATTGAATATTTACCAATAGTTTAGGTATCATATTGAACAAATTAAAAGTTTAGAGACAATGTTATACGTTGAGCTAAAATTCAAAAATCACATTACTCAAATTAAAAATTGTTTAATTGAGACCAGAATTCAAAGATCATTTATGCTACCGCCCCTTTGTTTTTCCAAGCTAAATCACGTGTTAGAATCGTAATAACAAGAGCAGTGGCATGTCGTGAGGTGAAGCTCGGCATCGCGAGTCGAATGAGACAACCGTGGCTCTTTTAAGCTGTTAGGTTATCCGAGGACCTCGAGAGTTGTTGGCGCCCATGTAATTGAATGAATATTGGTTTTGCTTTGAATTCATAAATCACACTGCTCTCGAATTGAGGATTTTAAGACAGATTGACCAAATACAAGAATGTGGGGTTGCACTCAAACAGACATGCCCCTCACTACACTACCATCAGCCTAACCATACTAAACAAAAATTTACAAATCTGGGAACCCAGCACAAATACAGCGGTCGCTACCAATAAATTGGAATAAACAGGAGCTAAACGTGTACTAACTTAAAGAGCCAATGCTTTTCGAATTACAAGACCCTCAAGACAGGTCGCAACCCGGCTTCAAGGGAGCACTCGGTATGTGTACCTTCTTCACATTATTGTGCAATTGCACTTGGATTCGAGCTTTGGTGGCTTTACACTGTCCAACTTGTTCGGGATCCCGACATTACGCATCAAAGACTCGTCAATGTTCTCATTGTTCTCAGTCTTGCTGGACGGGAGGTTCTTCTCGGTTTCTACCTGCCTCTGCCTCGCCTTCTGGGATTTCAAACTGCGTTTACTTACAATCCTACCTCTGCGCGGATCCCTCGTTTCCATGGTGGACTTCCCCAATATCGTTACAGTAGGATGCGAGCCTTCCAGAGGAACAGCAGGTTCTTTCTCCATCGCAATAGTTGCAGCTTTATATGCCAAATCATGAACGATGGAGCTGCAGAAAAGAATTGCATCCGTTGCTTCATCGAGGGTAAGGCTTCTTCCTCTTCTTCCAGCTCGTGCCTCCACTGTAACAGTTGATTCCTCTGTCAACGTCATAGAAAGCTAGTCAGTAGTGACAGAACATCAAAAAGAGGCTTTGAGACAATTTGTAAAGCAGGGACCAGAAAGCCAATTGGCGAAATATCTGGTCAAGGATACAATATTTAGGTGCTAGTTGTAGTAACTTGAATTAGTAAAGAGTGAACCAGATAGGTTTAAAAACAGACGCTTTATTATATAAGGATGCAATTTCAACATGCAACCCAAGATATCCAATAATGTTCCCCACTATCTATTAGTAGAAAAAAGATTGTCACGCAGAATCACTGGATTAGTTACCATGACGTAGCATTAACACGTAAATAAAACGTTTAAGTTGCAACGCGAGAAAAAAATTAATCAACAGAAAACAATTGACGAAGACATCACCAGACGAAACAAGAAATGCATTTTCACATTATTAAGGTGCTCATATATGAAGCCTATCATACTATGCCTTCCCTCTGACTCATGTTTTTAGATAACTAAATCTTTCAAGCTACACTAGAACCCTTCTACCAAGTTCTCATAAATCAAGTCTACCATACTATGCCTTCCCTTCCCAATCATCAAATTGGATAACTATATCTCACGGTACACTAGAACCTTCCATACCCTTCCGGAGAAGAGATCACTAGCATTCTAATAGCATCAAGCAACTTCTTTCCTTCGAAAAAATTTTTGTCAACAAATTGAAGAAACTCATGTAGGGTGCACTTTCTGTGGCTTGATCGATTGCCAAGGATGATTTTTGACAGCTAGTGCAACAGACGACTTCTCCACGCATGTTAAAAGCAGACATAAAAATCACAAATATGGCCATAAACAACAGCATGTGACATAATAAACTTCTGCTTCAGTCTTCACTGAATTATCTTGGGTTCTATTCTCTGTGGTCTAGAGGCAGGGGGGTTGCTGAGGCCGTGACGGAAAAAGATTGCAACATTCAGAATTTTATCAGTAGAACAGATCTTATGCAAACACCAACCTAGGATGCCATGCCCATGGTCAGATGTCTTGAGTTCTGGAGCTGAAGCATTCATTTCTGCATCTAAAGTCTCTGGAGATTTACTCTCTGATATATGAACAGACTCTGAAAGAGTCCTACTTTGACCGTCCATCGTTTCCATTTCAGATGATGAGACTAGGGAGCGGTCAGCCAGAACATATGAACAATCTAAAGCACTGGCGCCAGGGATCAGCAAATCACTTCCCTCTCCTGCAGAAGACCCTGGAGCAGCAACAGCTGATGCCTCTGTATCAGTTATAACCCTTGAGTTGTTTTCGAGAACTGCCCTGTTTTCAAGTGAAATAGTGTCTGTGACATTAGAAGACGCTACTGTACTGTCCTCTAGTCCCGTTCCAATTGCATGACTTGACAAATCTGTGGTAGAAGCATTCAGGGCTGTACTGCTCTCATTAGATTCAAAACTATCTTCCCCATAAGAGGTGGACATTGTGGATGTATGAACAGCATCCATCATCTCCAAAGCATGCTTCTTCTCTAGAGAAGCTAAAATTGATTCTTCTGCATCAGTATCCTCATTGCCAACATGATCCTCAGAAGAGTCATGCGTGCTTGCTGCCAGACCAAAACGCTGGGAAGCATGGTTTGATGACCCCAAAAATGATGATCCGATGCTTTGAGTTTTAATGTCATACTTGAAATTCTCACTCTCGGATTTGAGGCCACTTAACTGCCGATGCATGCGAACATCTGTTTGTCTAGAAGAGCTGAAATCAACAGAAGATGATCCAGAAGCACTTTCCCGGCCATAAGAGCTTCTCATGCTGGTTGTGCTATCTCTTGCATAAGATAGATCATCTCGAGGAATTGCAGAAACAGTGTATGTCCTACCTTGAATAACATGCCCCTTGCTACTGCTCGATCTCTTAAGCAACAAAGAAATTCCTGCAGCTTCAGTAACATCGATCTTGTTATGATCTGTGTATTGCAACTCCTGATTTGTTGCATCTGCATGTGATGGACTTGAAACAACTCTTGGTGCAAAAATTTCTCGCTCATCGCTGAATCTCTCATTATCTCCTGCAATCAGGTGCCTTGGAGAAGAATTTTCTAGTTGATGGACCTGGCTTTGTCCCTTTGAGAAAGATTCGCTTTGGTGAATATATTCCTCTCCCAGTAAAACCTTTGGTTCTTCCACATCCATTACTTCCTGCGACTCGCTCTCAACCATCAGCAATTTCACTTGATCCAAATGCTGATGTTTATCCGGAGTATCTATTGGTGTTGCTGTGAAGTCCTCTGCAACAACCATGTCTGCCTCCAGAAAAATATTATCTATCTTTCTGCATTTGGGACACAGATTCTCTTCATTTTCCACCGATTCGGAGGCGTCATACTGGCAACCACATATAGAGCAAAGCACCGTATCTCTAAAACCATCAACTTCGGAAGCTGCAGTTACTTTCTCGATAACACTGTCTAGGCAGTTATCTTCAGCATTAGCATGGCCACTCTCAACAATAGCGCCAACATCAAAATCACTGACTGGGACATTAAGTGATTGATGTGCAGCATAAATTTCACTGCCCGTGTCTTCATTAGCAGTATCAACCTTGTCAAATTCAAAAATTTCTTCATCAACAGTAGGGTATGTTCCTCTTCCTGATTCACAGGTCATATCATCATGGTTCTGGTCAATCCCTTCAGTGTCAAGTACAGTTCCTGTGCCATGGTCAGAACTGGCATTGCTGCTTGTTGTCACCGAAGAGTTTCTAGATACCATAGAACGATGCGTAGAGCCTGCTTTTCCAACATAGAATGTACTACTCGGTACACTTGATAAGAGGGGCCTAAACATATTCTGCGGGGCTTTCCGATGATCCTACAAAAAAGTAGCAAAACCCAATCAAATGTGAGTTTATAATAGGTAAAGACTTAATCTCAAAATGGTCTGTCGAAACATTTCAGCTTTCCTAATTCTCCACTTCTTCTGACGTATAAAAGTTGATTTAAATAGTTCGCAACCCTGAAACAAGGACTCAGAAACAATCGGCCACAACATCACCAAGACCAGTAAAATCATTGTCCATGCATTTTCAAAATATTTTTGCCCCTTTCAAGATATAACTATAAGGAACATTGATTTAAGAGAAACTCCATGAAGAGCTTATAAGAGAACTACCTATGAAGCTAAGACCATTAAAATCATTGTCCATGCATTTTCAACATATTTTTTCCCCTTTCAAGATATAACTATAAGGAACATTGATTTAAGAAAAACTCCATGAAGAGCTTATAAGAGAACTACCTATGAAGCTAAGCCACTAGAAAATGCCACAGCACCATTATGTATTGAAAATCTGTTCTAGAATTCTTAAATGCCAACTACTCCTTACTTCAAGAATACGAGACAAAAAATGGTAAGATGTCATTGCCATTGTTTAATAAATTATTAAGGAAGTACAAATACCATCACTATAACTTGCAAATCAACTGAACATTCTTTTTTATGCAACCAACAAGGACATAATGATTCGGTTAGACACGTACCGCTTGTCTTAAAGCTGAATCAAAGGACCTCTTTGGAGCAGAAACCGAGGAGACAACTTTTTTCCTGGAAGAGACCAAAGATCTTCTATTGGGAGAGGCACCAACTTTTCTTAAAGTTGATCGGTCCAGACTTCCCACTTGAATTGACTGTAGAGAGTCCACATCATCATCACCAGATGATGCCACAGAACCCTTGCTATGTGAGCTGAAGTGATCTCGGTCATGGCCATAAGATGATGCCACACTTCTAGAAGCAGTTGGAGAAACCGATTGCCAACTATTTCTAGACGCTGGAGAACTACCCCTCACATATGAGGCTGGCCGGTCAGCCAAGGAAGTCCGCAGATTGGGAGGCACTTCAGTAGAGAAACCAGGAATGTTGGTTTGCCATGCCCTTATTTTGGGTGAAGCAGAGTTTCCTCGACTTGTCTTTACAGGGGATGTTCCTCTAACCCCTGAACCACCAGTAGTACTAAACCCACCGCTCATCCTCCTGCTAGTAGGGGTGGAAGACCTTGGAGCAGACGTAGAGGTTTTGCTTGGTGGAGTAGATGGCCTCTGTGCTGGAGTGGCATTCCGCAGGCTAGGAGTCGGACTGGCATGACAAGCCGATGATGGCCTTCCCCTTGACTGGGAAGCACTGTTACCAGAGCGTGGAGATGGGCTAGAACGACTTGGACTTGCGCTACCCCTGCTGCTCCGGTAACTCTTCTCCATCTGCAACCAAGCATTGATAAGAAGATGAAATTTGAGAAGATGGATACATACTGCATAGACAAAGCAATGGTGCGAGACAATCATGTTTACACTCCATCGAGTGATCCAATGACCTACCGTGGATGACCTTGATATGGAAATGGGTTGACTCCGGGGACGTCCTCTATGAACAACATTGGCTGGTGGTGTCTCGTCATCCAAAGATCGAAAGAGCGGGGTATCAGGAGGAGTTAACAACCTTCGCAAATAATAATGTCAATTAGAAGAAGCATGAGAACAAGGAGAGATTACAATTCCTGATTACCATCATGAAACAAACATATTAAAATTAACTTGCAGCAAATCCTCCAGCATTTAGCTCATCAATTGAACTCAAATAACTCCAAATGCACGAATTTTGGTCTAAACTGTAAAGCACAAAATTCAACAATCGCATTGTCCAATGATTAAATATTCTGAAAGTGCCGTGGGACCTTTGGTTGGATTACATAGTCATGTATAATGTGGGGAGAATGTGACTCACCATTCATAGTCATTTTTCTCTCCATCCGCATTGAGAAGGTCACTACTCTCTCCTCTAACAGGAATTGAGATCCCAAGTTTATAGTCCGAGAAGTGTTTGAGTTTCGTAGCTGTCGGGAAGTCCACAACAAGAAATAACATGCAAAGGCATCAAATATGGTAAAGGTAAACCAAGAGAAACCTGAACTCCACACTGTGGAAACAAAAGGAACTTCAATTCAGCAACTCACAGAATACATCTTCGAGATCATCGTCGGACAGGAGCAGAAAATTATCTCTTTCTCGCGTCTGCATTTCCTTAAACAGCGTGAGATCGTCGTCCTTCTCTCTGAAGAGCAGCCCGCCCTCGAGGCTGCGACCTCGCTTGTGGCCCTCCGCCCTCATCTCCCTCCCCGGAGAGCATCTCAATGCCGGAGAAGGAGGCATTTCCCCTCACCAAAAATTCACCTACAGAGAGCACCGCGACTCGTCACGCAATCACCAGCACGAGTCAACACACACCCAGATAGAGACGCTCAGCACAAATGTTGACTCAACTCAGCACCAAAAGCCGCAAATTGACCGCACGATAGGAACCCTAACGGGAAGACCAATTCGCGGAGACTGTACCATTCGAAGCAAGCACGCAAAGTAGGCCAAAATTCACGCCCGGAGATCCGTTCAATTCGCAACGGAAATCGAAATCTCGAAGAGAAAATCCGGCCAAAATCAGCGGTTGCCCAAAAGGAGCCGGGAGAAACTTACCCGAAATCCCCCGAGTCAAGGGGGCTTCTCTTCGGGGACACCACCGACGACGCCGAGCTCGCGGAGCTCCTCAATTAGGGAACGCGAATCGCACCCGAATGCAGGTGGGGCGGGGGGGACTCGCAGCGCGCGGAGCCGCCGGACGGGACGCCCGGATCTAGCGGCGCGGTTGGCGAGCGGATCGGAGAGCGGACGGCGGCGGATCGGCCGGGAGCGGCGGCGGCGGCGGCGGCGGCGGCGGCAGCCCCGAGCCTCCTCGCATTCTCTCCCCCTCCGCCTCCCTCCGCCTCCGTCCTCCGGCGACGAGCAAATGAGGGGGGGGGGGGGATTCCGAGTCTCCGGAGAAAAGCTCGACGAACGTCGCCTTCTGCTCTGCTGTTTGGTGCTGCGGCCTCAGATTTTCTTCTTCCCTCTGAAGCAAGTTTTCACTCACTCTCTCTCTCTCTCTCTCTCTCTCTCTCTGCTAACTGCAGTATTTTTTTTTTTGCTTTTTGCTTTTTCCCTCTTTTTTCCCATCTTATTTGTTTTTTTTTTTCATCTCCTCCTTTTTATATTTTTTTTCATATCGGATGGCATCTGTTGATTGGGATTAACGATCCCCTGAAAATTCTCTGAACGGGGCAATTCCGAAAATTCCAAGGGACCACAACACAAACGCCCCCCCTAAATTTTGCCCAAATATGTTATGTATTCTCTAAATTTTCAATTTATTTAACGTGATTCATGAATTTTTTTCAAATGTTCAATTAGATCCATAAACGTTTAATACACGTTCGATGTAGAATGTTCAATGTAGGCTCTGAATATTTTCATATGATTAAGTTCATAGACGACATTGAACAAATTAAAAGTTCGAGGGTCACATTACATGTTGAGTTGAAATTTAGAAATCAGTTGAATAAATTAAAATTTCGGGTACCACATAACGTTTTGAGTCAAAATTCAGAGATTATTTATGTCATTTTGCTAAATTTTAATTATAGGAACATGATTTTCGTGATTTATTTTTTTTATTTAAAAAAAAACAGAGAAGAAGGAATTAACCTGTCCTCGTCACTTCAGTGTTAGCGGAAAGAAAACTGGCATGGCGCTGGGTCCTCTCATTCATGTCCCCGGCATTTATAGATATGGCCCCCCTCCCGATTGAATTGGCGTACCAAAAATGATGCTCCCCAATTGTTCTTTCAACATCGACATTGCTCTCCATCACGGCTTTATATCAAGTGAATTCGGGCTCGACGAGGATAGGGTCGGGTCGCGGTCGTGGTTGGGGTCAGGCCCGAACAAACTTATTGCCCCTTTGCACACGAGCATATAACTCAAGGCCTTTGAATACACGATGAATATGAAGTTTGCATGGCGATACCATGGAATTCAGGATTTTGGATTAGGCCTCTTTTCCCTCCTATGCAACATAATCGGAGAAATTGTTGTATAAAGGGAAATTCGGTCTTCAACTCTCCAATTTTACCAATTTAGTAATAAACTTTTGCCTGGAATTTCAATGTAATCTTCCTGGTTCACTTTCGCCAGAAATAGTTGACATGGCAGTTTAGTCATTGCCGGCCTTGTGATGGAAATTAGCCAAAAGGATTACAATGGAATTTTGTGCAAAGATTCAAGACTAAATTGTCAAAATTAAAAAAAATTTAAGACTGAATTGACATTCGTATAATAAGTTTAAAACCGATTGGAGAATTTCCCGAAACATAGTCTTTTACAATGTTGGCTTCCTAATTAACATTCGTTCAGCTCTAGAGAAATTTTTCTCATCGGCTACGATCGAGCCTTTCATTCGTGAGGGGCCATATCTTTCACGAAAAATTTTTCTCGTCGGCTCCAAAAAATTTTCCGAAACATAGTCTTTCACGAAATGCGCTCTTGTCTTATTGAAGAAAAGGGGCGGTTTTTTTTAGAAAGATATTTTACAAACCGTTCATTTTTTCTCAAAACAAATAGAGCCTAAATTGGAAAAAAGATTAATCTGGAAAAAAAATGCAGGGTAAATAGTGAATTAATTTTCAAGCCCATGGTTTAAATTAGATTCTTTAAATTAGATTCACGAACGTGAACAATGTCACGGACGTAGCGTGATCGACTCACTCGACCCCATAAATGCGCCGGAGAATCATTTGCACATGCATGCATGCATCGCAAATCATATGTCGTGTGGCCCGTAATTGCGTGGCCCTAATTAAGGCTAAAACTAAAACTTATTTTTGCCATTAACTCCCTAGACTTTGCAATTCTCTTAATTATGCCCAACTTTCTTATCCTTGATGAGTTTTTTTTCGTGGAAATATTTTGGGTCATGCTTGAATTTTCCCTTGGAGCTACTAGAGACCCAAAGAGCATAGCTACTAAGAGGGAGAACATACTTCGGGTGTCATGTCAAGCGTCCGACTAACCATGATTTAACCCGATTGCATTGCTCGTTTGATATGAAAATTGTTTTCTCGAAATCATTTTCCATCGTATCGTAAAGATGCCTATGTAATGTCAAATAGACGTTTGAGATTGATTACAACGGTTAGTAAATTGAAAGTACATCGAGAATATGGACTTCGATGCGATTGACCCTAAAGTGTAGTGATCATACATGAAAGTTACCCCTTCACCCGATTCTTGTCCTTTAAAAATAGGAATTTGTTAAACATTTAATTAAGGCAAATTTGATATTTTTGATGCACCATTTTTCTCGTGTTGTGCATAATCAATACATTAAAAATCAAATCATTTCCATATGATTAAAGAGCATTTCGAAAATATTTGTTAATAAGATCCTTCAAAATAAATTTCATGTAATAAGGCTGCGCATGGCAACCATTTTGTGCTCAGGAACAGATTCTGATAAGAAATAATTCTTTTATTCTATACCCGGAAATAATTTCTAAGAATTTGAAAGCGTTTGGTAACTGCCCAAAATTTCTATTCTTAGAATAGAAAAAGAACAAAAATGTGTTTAGTAACTACATAAAATTTCATTTTATTAATAATATTTTGATTTTTTTAATATTTTGATTTTTGCTTTCTTTCGCTTCACTTCCTTGGCCAAGGCCAGCGAGGGTGTCACGGCCCTTGCCACCGGTCTCACCGGTCGTGATGGCAAGGTCGGCCTCACCCAGCCAAGTTTGTTGCTTAGGTGGTGATGGCGAGGGCCACGACGCCCTCGTTGGCCCTGGCCTGCGGCGGGTTGCCGGCGGCCTATGGTCGGTCGCTGGCAGGCGATAGGCCGAAGAACAACAACAAACCAAAAAAAAGAAAAAAAAATGAAGAAAAATCAAAAATGAAAAAATTGTTTCAAAATTAAGAAATTACTTTTTTTTGCTTCTTGATTTTGTTTCAAAATTGATTCAGAGAATAATTTTTTTGCAAAATTGTCCCGGGCGCAAAATATTTAACAAACAGATTTCTGCTCCCAAACTGATTATAAAAATAAAAAAAAATAGAAATTTTTACTACTCAACAAGTTACCAAATATGCCCTAAGAGTCCCAAATGCATCTGTGTTTGCTTGCTTCCATCTCATTGCCCAATTGCCATTGATTATGTCTTACGAAATTAATTATACCGACTCTCAATATTAAATGCCATGCAAAAGATTCCACCAATTCTTTTATGGAAGTTTCGAGATTCATTTAGCTCGTGACATGTTTGCTAACTTCAATCTCGCCGGCCCATTACTATATTGCGAGGCATCTTGAAAAAAATTAACGACAAAATTCGAGGGACGAATTGGAGAATTTCCGGTCTATGAACGACGAGGACGAACGGACTTTTTAACATAGGACTTGAGAAAAAAAGAAAGATGAAAGTTGTTCACCAAACATCCAAGAGGGGTCAATTTTAAGGGGAAAGAGTCGGATCTCTAAGTTCTCGTTAGGGTTAATACTACGAAAAACCTCTCATTAATATACCTGTGATAAATTTACTCTAAATTAATTTTTAACTACCAAAAATTTCAAATTGGTACACTTGCAATAAATTTACCATTAGTTAGTTTCCGTTAAATTTTATCGTTAAATTGCTGAATTGGATAATACGTGACAGTTGACGGATATACCAATTTGGGGTTTCATCCCCCGTTTGTCACAAATGTACTGGTTCATATTTTTTTGTGATATTAATCCAATTTAACATATTAAATAGATGATAAATTTATCACAAATGTATCAATTTAGGGTTTTTTGTGGTCAAACAAATATTTTGTGGTATATTTATCATAAGTGTGCCAATATGAGGTTTTTCGTAGTAAAAAAATTAATTTGGAATAAATTTATCATAAGTGTACCAGTTTGGAGTTTTTCAGTATTAACTGATCTCGTTAACCCATGAGAGTCAAATCTCAAAGTTGTCATTAACCCTTCGCAACTTAATTTTTCAAGAAAATGTGGACAATGAAAAGCTATCAACAAATGGGTGGGAAGAGGAGAGGAAGATAAAGACAAAACTTCAATGTTAGGTTTGAGAATGTTTTGTAGAACCCACTTTACCTTAAAGATGGAATAAAATGAAGGTGCAATCATTAACTCCATTGTCAATGCTCTCCCATCCAAATTAGGGGCGACATCATTTAGGAGCGGGATGATTAGGCTAATCATGGCTCATGTTCGGTTATGTTGACCTTATGCTTCTATTTGCCCTTAACTAATGTCCTCCTCCCTTTCGTGTTCCTTCCCCAACATCCACCCAGCCATTCAATATCGTTTTCTCCCTTGGAGGTTAGGCTGTACTTATTGGATTACATCTCCTAAGCAGCAATGATGTCCTTGCACCAACCTGCTCCTCCCAAAAGCCTTATCTATTTGCCTAAGTTCTTGAGTGGACCCTCCTCCTTTCTTCTAGTTCACACTGTTTTGGAAGCGAAGGAAATGATGCAAAAACTAAACAAAGTGGGAACCAGAATGAAGATGAAGTGATGGCCTCGATGGCAACTGACCACCAGTTTAACCGAGCTTTCTTTAAGTTTGGGCTGTTTATGTGAATGTTCTCATGCCAACACGGCTGAATATTCGGGATTTTTTTGATAGGATCGAGGTAGATATAAGTACTTTATCACATAAGAGTGAGATGAAACTTTAGACATACACGGAATTGGTATAGATTCGCTATCTGCACCCTCAAAACACGATTTACAAAAAGTGGCGCCTCATTACAATTATCGACTCCAATCTTTCTTCTTCGGAATTTGCCCTTCAAGACTCTACACTTGAAACTAAACCTTCTCATCCCGCTCAATTGCCTTACCAGTAGATCGTGTGCCCGGTGGTATGCTTTATGTACTTCCCCTGCTTCTTTTAGTAGCAAAACTCATTGAAGTTAACTTGCTCCATGACATACATTGAGTCAATCATGATTCTAACGGTAAGAGTTTTGAACTTGAGCAATGTGCTAGCATCAGGGAAAATTGTCCATAAAGTTCAAAACATATTGCATTTTTGCTAACTCAATATTAAACCTTTCAATTTAGTCAATTGAATCCTAAAATTTTCCATGACTTGTCAATTAAGTTCATTAGGCCAATTTTAGCAGGAAATCACTAACGTGGATACTGGTTATTTTATGCGATGTGGCCGACATTGACGTGGACATTTCCACTAATATTTTAATATTTTTTCAAATTTTTTTTTCTCTTTTTTTCTTTCCTTTTTCCTCTTTTAGCTAGTTATCGAAGCCTGATGACTGGTCAAAGGTGAACCTCCAGCAAAGCTTTGCCCCCACCGGCCACCATCGAGGGTGAGACTCGCCTACTCCTGGCGAGGTTGGGCCTCGTCCAACCATGGCGAGGCTCGACTTTCCCATGGCTAGGCGAGACCTAACCTCTTCAACCATGGCAAGGCCTAGCCTCACCTAGTGATGATGATTGAGCCTCGCTAGGGGCAGGGGAGGCTCGCCCAAAGCTGGCAAGGTTGACCTTGCCGGCCCTTTACCTCTGGCTGGTTGTTGTCCATTGCCAATGCCTAGTGACTGGCTAGAGGAGAAAGAAGGGAAAAAAGAGAGAGAGAAAAGAAAAATAAAATAATAAATAAATTGAAAAAGTATTGAATTATTATTAAAAATTATTCATGTCAGCGCCAGCCATCCTATAGTCGGCGTTCATGTCAGTAATTTCCAATTAAAATTGATCAGATTGACTTAATTGACAAAACGTGAAAATATTTTAGACTTAATTGGCAAAATTGAAAGATTTATAACTGAATAGACAAAAGTGCAACAAATTGAGGGCTTTTTGGAGAATTTTCCTGCTAGGGCAGGAGATGGGCATGGGCAAAGAATATAGGTGGCCTAAAAAGAGAAAGATTTGCATATGCTAAATCGATTTGAATTAGTTTGCGCTCGTTTGAGCATGGCTTGGTCCTGGAAATCATTCTTCTATTAATTTCGGTTATCAAATTCCGGTGTCCGATCATGCACTTACTAAGTAATTGACATAATAGTGCTTAGAAGATATAGAAGTTTCATTTAAAGAGAGGAAGTTAACCCTAATGCCATCACTTTTTCCGTTGCTATCAAGCCTACTTTTGCCCTCCAACGGTTTGGGCGACTTTAAAGAATTAGACCCTTTACACCTCAAACTTTTGTTGTTGGCTCGCTTGCTCGGGATATATAAAATACGAATGAACGATTATTATTGCAAGCGTAAAAAACTTTTCACACATTCACCGTTGAATTAGTGACACGTGGATGAACGGTAACGCAACTATCTTCAGGTACACATCTCATCCATCCAACGAAATTGTGCAAGTTTTTTTTTCTTTTTTTTGCACCGGCAGTAGATCCGATAAAAATTCCTAATTTTTTGAAACGGGTGGGCTGGTTTGACCCTGTTGGGGTTTCTATCCATAGGCCTGGAAAGCCCATATATTTGCTTAAGGTCGCGGTCCGAAAGCCCAGATTTGAAGAAATTAAGTCGGTTTGGCGGTGGGTTTTGGGCATTTAGCCTTGTAGGCACCAAATGTTTTTTGACCGTACCCCTATGACCTTAATTGTCTCCGTTGACTCGGACGAGGATCATTTTAGGTGAATCAAGCCTATAAAGTATCCTGAGTAACCTATAAAGCAAAAGAAATTCCGCTCGGAAATCTCAATCATAGGATTGTTTACGGCTAATGGCGTTAAATTGAACTTACGTCACGAGACATTAACACACGATAAATCCATTAATTAACCATTAAACTTCTCAATTAGAATCTGTTTCTATATTCTCATGCCATGAACATAATATCACTTTGTTAAAATTGTTGTAATGTCTTTATTCCCTTTAATAGAATTTCAAATTTGAATTATCATTTGTCATGTTACTATTAGCTTCAATCATTCATTTATATTAGACCTATCAAAATAGGCCATAAACCTAATTCTTTACCCATATTTGACGGGCTATATTGTTATATGTAAAGCCCAAAATAATGTAGATGTTAAATGGGTTCACAATATACTTAAACCCAATCGACCTATAATTGTCCAAAAAGTTTTAAGCATCCAATTTAGTTCTAAATATTTCAATTGTATCAATTTAATTCAAAATCTTTTGACAACTTGTTAATTTAACCCTAAACAATTTGAAAATTTGCCAATTTAGTCATTTCGATAATTTTTGGCTGAAAATTGCTAACTTGTACATTGGCTGCCACTAACTTGTACATGAGGTTAATTGCTAACCATGGCTAAGCATAAACATAGTCCAAAGAGAAAGAAAAGGAAAAAAAAAAAGAAAAAAATTGTTCGTGTCAGCATTGGTCATGTCATGTAGAATGCCGGTGTCTACATTAGTGATTTCCGATCAAATTTGGTAGGAAAGATTAGATTGGCCAATCGTTAAAAGGGTTAAAACTAAATTGACAAATCTTTCAAAAGGTTCAAATAAAATGTTCAGCACTAGATTGTCAAATTGTCAAAATGTTCATGATTTCACACTCACCCACGTTGTTCTCTTGCCTCAATTTGTGTATGATTTTTTTTTTTTAAATTGTGTTAAATATGGAAGTGTTTTAGCAATACATGATCGGGTCGGGTAAGTATGGGTCACTGGGTGTATATTATATGAAAACGGGTCAATTTGGGTTGGATCATTTTTTATATAACATGACTCATCCGTTTAATGGATCTACTTTATATAATAGTTAGAGGTGTGCAAAACGGACCACTCGAACCGAGAATCGCCCGGATCAGACCGAACTAGCTAGTTGGTCCGGTTCCCAATTCTAGAATTGGAACCGGACCGACTGGACTAACCTATATAGGCTATATATAACATTTGAATGCCCGTTCTGTTTAATTGTTTATTACCTTGAGCAATTTTTTTATTTATCTATTTTAGCTCGTAAGGTTGTTTGCCGCTGCAACTTAGCCCGGGCATTCTTGATGTTTGTCGATAACATCAGAAGTTTTAGCATTATCTGTGGGCATTGCCGCATCATACGATTGTGCAAATGCAAGGCCGAAAGAGATCTTGGTGTACTCGAGCATCTTCATCAATGTTCGGTCCATTTGGTAGATTCGCCGGCCCGGTTCCCAGTTCTTAGGTAGAATCGGACCGGAAACCAATCACACCTAATAATAGTTCGACGGATCTAATTTATATAATATTTCATGAAATAAACCGGCGGGTGTGAATTTTGTGCTTTGCCAATATATATGAATTGGTCGGTAGCGAGCTTCGTCGGAATCGTGATGGACTTGCAATTGCCATTTTAATTTCTCCAACGTCGGTCGTGACCACCCTCCTTTGAAATAACGACCCCAAAACTTCGTTTCCATCGCCGCTCTCGGCGGCAATCCGGACCTCCCGAGGCTCTCCCCCCTCGCATTTATAGCTCTGCAAATTTCTCTTCTCCCCGACCATCGTCTCGTTCCCGGCTTCGCTGCTCCCTTCATCTCCTCCTCATTCTCCTTCGCATTCGGTTCGGGCGCCGCGAGCTCTCGCCGGATCTCCGATGGCCGCCGCCGCCGGATCGAGCGTCGCCGCCGCCGCCCTCGCCTCAGGCCGCGTCGCCTGCCGGCACGGGAGTTCCGACGGTCGGAGGCTCGGGTTTGTGAAGCCGGTTCTCGGCGGAGCCCGATGGAGCCAGCTCCGGAACCTGCCGTCTCTTCGGTGCCGAAGCGGAAGCTCGATCGCCGGTAGTGGATTCTTTCGGTTTTTTGCCTTCGTGCGATGCGTTTGCTGCGTTTTCGCTGGTCCTGCTGAGTTTCGGGCATGTAGAGTCGCGGCATTGTGTTTCGTGCTTCCGTGTCTTTGCAGTCCTTCGAGTCTTGCGTTTATGTGGAGTGCCCAGGGAGTGTGGAGTGCAGGTGCCGGAACAACTGGATCGGGGAAGATGTTTGCGGTTTTTCGTTTCCGAGTTTTAATACAGTTGAATGATTGGGATGCTGACGAGTGGGAAATTATGAGGAGTTGTTACAAAATGGGATGAGTAATTTGTGTTTTTCCATGGAAAGGATTAGCAATGACAAGATATTCTTTTCCTTAATTTGTGAGTGTAAGGCTAAGGGAACGCAAGCTTCGCGTAGTAATTGCATTCATGCAAGTTAGCTCTCAGGGAAGTGGTGATCTATTCTGGTTTGGCTTTGTTGCACGGGAAACATGGGCCATACATCTCTGGCTTCTAGTGCTGGATAAATCTATCATTAACCGCGCGGGTTATTGATTGTTCATGCAGGTGTAAGAGCTCAGGTTGCCACTGTTGAAAAAGTGAGCACAGAAGGTGCTCAAAGCATGGAATTGCCTGTCGTGATTGTTACCGGAGCCTCCAGGGGTATTGGTAAAGCTGTTGCGTTATTACTGGGTAACTCAGGTTGCAAGGTGGGTGTGATCTTCTCAATCTGCAAGCTTTGACTATTAGCAACTTAGTACTTTGCCCGCATTATGAGTGTGCTGCTCTGCAAATGAAGGATGTATATTCCTATGCACATCTGTTGCTTTCTTTTGGCACAGTGACTATGGTGATATGGGTAAACGGTCTCCCTTATTTAGTTAGCCATTCTGAAATAATTCAAGGGATTGCATACATTGGTTCTCAAGATACAGTATATCTTCATACCAGGCCATAATTGTGTATGCGTTTGGGTGTGTGCATGCACACGTGCCATTCCTCCTTGTGCGCATTTGTAGATGCACTTCTGTCTCATATTTTTGGTTCAGAATATCCACATTCTAATTTTTCGTTCAATTTCCACAAGTTGAAAGAAAGATATTTCCAAGAAATGTAAAAAGACATGGATGTGGTTGAAAGTATTATATAGCTGTCTAATTGATGTGACTTACTTAAACTCGGGAACTCAAAATGTTGGATCATGAAATAAATGAAAGAAACTCTGCCACTTGCATTTTGTACAAAAGCTGACATTTATTACTTGTTAATTTTTATTGAGTTTTCTGAAACTTCACGTACATTAAGCCATGCATAATTCTGACAAAGTAATTTGAACTGTATTTTATTCACCCTTAGTAACCCATCCGTCATGCCACTGTTGTTATTCCTTGTGCCATCACAGGTCCTAGTAAATTATGCCAGATCATCAAAGGAAGCCGATGAAGTGGTCAAAGAGGTATTAAGCTTACCAAAATCTTGTCTACTCTGCCTCCTCCTTTGCCATGTGGTGCTCATATCTATCTGGTGGAGTTCGAAAGAATTGCTATTGAAAGCTGTCTTTTAGTATCGTATCTTTTGCAAGTACTCTCTCTATCCCTAGCTGGCTAGATTAAGCTGATCAGCACTGGTCAATCTTTTCTTCCAGATAGAGGCATGTGGTGGTCAAGCTCTTACTTTTGGTGGGGATGTTTCGAAAGAGGCTGATGTCGAAGCTATGATTAAGACCGTAAGTAAAATTTCTGAATGATGGCGACATGTTGGCGAACCTTTTTTTATGCTTTGCGATTCTTATGTGCAGGCAGTGGATGCATGGGGAACTGTGGATGTATTGATAAACAATGCGGGTAAAGCATGAACGCCTCTTGCTATCATCTGCTTGTTTCGCTTTTTACTTTATTTTATGGTGGTGTTGAGCTACTTGTCACACTTTAAACATTCTAGTAATTAGAAATTCTTCTGTTCGAATTTACTATGGCAATTCGAATTTGGAGAACGTCACTACAGAGATGAAATTTTTTACCATATTATGAATAGAGAACAGTGAGTTCTATGTCTCATATTCGAAATAAAGTATCAGCCGTGGTTGCAGGGATCACTCGTGATGGGTTATTGATGAGAATGAAGAAAGCCCAATGGCAGGAGGTCATTGATTTGAATCTGACTGGTGTTTTCCTCTGCACTCAGGTTTGTGAACTTGTCGGATTTACTTTATCATATAAATGGTTTTTTTGATCACTTACAAAAATTAAGACTTTTTTTTTCAGGCAGTAGCTAAAATTATGATGAAGAAGAGAAAGGTAGCATAACATTCCTATCCTGGCTTTTCATTTGTGATTACGGAGCTTCTGCCCTTGAAAAAAAGGCAGCCTACTGGCTGAGTTTGATCTTCTTATTCATTAGTATGATGCCCCCAAGTGGAATTATGACGTTCAGTATATGGTCCAATCACATTTAAATGGAGGCCGAATTTGCAGGGAAGAATAGTAAACATTGCATCAGTTGTTGGCCTTGTGGGTAATGCCGGGCAGGCCAACTACAGTGCTGCAAAAGCGGGGGTTATTGGCCTAACAAAGACTGTAGCAAAAGAATATGCAAGCCGAAATGTCAATGTAAGCTTTTGACATCTTGTCATTGTTTATTCTATGTCTTATTAAGAATGTAGTCAGTTTTTCCCCTTGTTTGACCGAATAAAAACTGCAGTTGGCTCACTTCTAACAACATTATTTCCCCAGGTTAATGCTATTGCTCCAGGGTTCATTGCATCTGATATGACTGCCAAACTAGGGGAAGAAGTTGAAAAGAAAATCTTGGAGACAATTCCATTAGGTGAGATATGCAAGGAGTGGCTGCCTGTAATATCTTTTGTGGTATTTCACCAAAGAATTGCTGATTTAGGGATTTTCCAGTCCACTGTTTCTGAGGACATTACATGAGATTTAATAACAGTGATGCTGAAGTATGACTTGTATTTGATACTTAGGAAGATGCTTGTTACACTTAGGAGAGTTTTGGTGGCTTTAGGGTTGGGGAGCGATTGAGAGTATCGATGGCCCCTGATGGAACGTCTAATAAGAAGAATAGACCTCGTAACCGTGCTGTGTTGTCTTAACTAAGAGTAGCCCTTCAAAATTTATTTCATCAAAGAGCATGTGAGACTTCTGTTCTGATGTTACTTATCTTTATGAGTTCAGGAAGGTATGGAAAACCAGAAGAAGTTGCTGGACTAGTGGAATTTCTGGCCATCAACCCTGCAGCCAGCTACATTACGGGACAGGTAAAAGAATTGCTGTTCCCGCTGTTTTACCTTTCCCCCCCCTCATCACGGTGTTTCATCTTTGGTTTGCTTAATAACTTGATGTTTCTATGCAGGTCTTCACCATAGATGGTGGAATGGTCATGTAGAGTAATGTACCTGCTTTGTTGAAGCCTGAATAGAACTTCCAATTGCAGAGCTTAGCCTACGCCGCGGGGTGGTATGACAATAGAGCCCATGTTGAAAACTTATTTTGCTTAGGATGGACAATAAGAGGTTTTTGAGGCAAGTTTTGAGATTATCAGCTGCAATTGATCGCACAGAATCATCCCTCATGTTTGACATACTTGTTCATGTAATACCGCCGTATGGTCATTATTGGCTCGATCAGGAAATTGCGATTTGCAGTCTCGAATTCACTAGTTCAAGGATATAAATTCATTTCCAAATTGGGATGGAAGTAAATCCATCTGCGAATTTCTTTCATAGGCTGTTTATTCATCTTCTGCTTCAAGTCCAAATTAGGACGGAAGTAAATCCATCTGCGAATTTCTTTCATAGTCTCTGCGAAGAATTCAAATTTTTTACATACAATCAACTGCTGGACACCACAGAGATTAATGCTGCTTTAGAAAACTTGGCGAGCATTCTTATGAATAATTTGGGGTTTGGAGAAATCGTTGGATCTGAAACATAGAGAAATATATGCTCTGTAGATGTCCCTGCTTTCGTAATAGCTAAATTTAAAGGTGTGATTTGACTTTATGTAGACCTATACTTGTCGAGACAAGAACTTGATCCTACCAAATCAAGCCAGAAGATTATAATAACGTCGACGCACATGACCAAAGACAGTCATAATCTATTCCTCCATGAACTGGTCATTCTCAATAATCGTCTACATTGTCGTCATCATGGCATGATAATCCTCATGGCTAGTCAATCCTCCTCTTTAGGGCGAAAGCCTTTATGAGAAGCCTTTATAGATGAAAGGATAATCTGTCTTAGGCCACCATTTGGTCGGAGAATCAGCAGCACGACACCTAGTATGATGCTGATCTGATTGGCATAACAGATGAAGCTAAATCAGTAAAACATCCAAGATTTTGCTGTGGAAGTAGGTGGTAATGTATCCACAAAAATTGGTGCAGACCCAGTGGGTACACCATGATAAGCTGAATCTCCGAGGTTTGTAGTTTCAAAGCCACGTGATGCGCCGGAGCTGTAGAAATTGGAAAGACGAATGAACTTTCTGTTGTATTTGTCAAGAGAGCGATAGGTAACGAGTGAAGCATTTTTGCTCTCTCTTTCGCGAAAATATGTCTCAATCGGCGAAATATCTTTCATCAAAATTGATTCTTCAATTTTATTAAGAGGAGACAAATCTCGTGACGATTTTGGATAGGATCTCAATGAATCACGAGAAGTAGATATACTTTGCATGAATATAATCGGTGATGAAAAACAGAGCACTTTGTTGAAATTTAATTGATGACAAAGTACAATGATAATGCAACATCATAATTTAATCGACAATAAAGTATCTGAAACTATGACTAAAGTATGGGAATTGAAAAATACGAAAAAGGTAAATTGCAGAAAGTAAAATTAAAAATAAAGATCGTTTAGTTCTGTAATCGATTAAGATCACTTGGGGTATTTATAACCCTTACAAATGGCGGTTACACATGGTGGTTACTAAATGTGAAAGAACAAATAACTCCCTTTCGATGGTCACTGAAAGTTACTTCTTGGACGGATATGAAATAACTAACCAACAGTTATCTTCGTGTCAATTGTTATTTGTTGACGTCAATGACTTTGTCGAGTTATTTTAAGACTCGTAAATAACTTTATGTTGTGTTGTTGATGATTTCACTGACAAGTTATCGATTCCTTTCAAGTTTTTGATAATTTGTTCTATTCATAAATGACTAAACTTTGCTCTCATCGACTAAGTCTATTACTTATTGATAATAATCAAAAGTTGGTCATTTTTTGGTATAAACACTCTTGCTTACGAAGTATGTTATTGGAGTGAGAGCAAACCCTCGGGAAAGGGACAATGGAAGTAGAGTATTTACTTTAGTGCCAAAATTTTTCGTGAGATCACTTAGCCACTTTTTTAAAAAATGATCATTGAAGTGTCAACTCTGATTTGGAATATTGAAATCCAACTTGGCAATATTCTAACATTTCTTCCGATCAACCTAGCTCACCGACACTCCCAATCAGAATTAATAGCCCTAACACACACTTGCCCCAAATTCAACCAATTCTTCAAACCCTAATCTCACAATAAATGATTTGGGGAAAAATTCAGCCTATTTCTCAATCTCTAACCTCACGACCGTAGATTTGAGGCAAAATTAGTAAGTAAAACTTGCAATAGGGGTCTACTACTTCATTTGTGTGATTTTGTCTCACCGGAATTGCAGTTTTCATAGCGGAATTTTGACAATCGATAGTAACTAAGAGCCGTTAAGAGGGTTTAGATGCCGGGAAAAAGAAATATAGCAAGAATATGTTCAAATTAAGAGAACCAAGGGTCAATAGGCACGTGGCTCCTACTGGTAAAGGGATTGGAGGAGTGTCAAGTTTCGGCGATTGGAGTATCAAGTTTCGGATTCAATCACCGTGAATAGCGAACATATATGTACATAGGAAAAAGGAGTAAGACCTAGAGAGAGAGAGAACCAGGGACAACTAACTGGCGGTTGTAATAGGGGAATGAGTTGCGCTTGTTGTAGAAGATGGAGTTGGAGCGGTAGAAACCGCTTTTGGAGTCGATTTGAAGCGGGTTTCAGTGTCATTGAAGATAAATCTCGACTCTCGGAGAGCTTCAGTTTCGGGCCAAGCGATCTATGTTCTAGGATTAGGGAGAAAAGAGAGAAGGAGGATGAGTTTTAAGGCCATGTCATCGTCCACGTCGGACAAGCCACGGAGACATTAAAATTTCTTGAAAAGAAAATAACGTGGGATGAATTATTGGAATTTGTCGCCAGTGGCATTTAAGTAATCATTTTTTCTTCAATTTGGCACTTAAGTAATTCAGCGAAAAGTTTTGATGCCAAAATGAGTGTCGTACAAAAATTATTACACTTTTAGTATGCCTTTCTTGCAAACCCTCTAAAGATTTCGAGAAGACTACAAGGAGGGGGTGCAGATAGCTACGAACATAGTAAGTGACTAAAGAAAGAGAATTGATGAAAAAGAACCTATAGGATAGTAGTATGCTATAAAAGATTGCCTTTCCAAGAAGAGATAATGACACAAGTAATCTCTGAACTTTCATTAAATGTTTAATGTACTTTTAATTTATTCAATGTAGTTCGTAAACTTTAGCTTAGTGTTTAGTGTAGTGCCTGAATTTTTAATTTATTCAATGTGGTCCATAAACTTTTGGTACATATTCAATATAATTCATGCACTGTATAAAAATGTTCAATGCATGGACTAAATTAAACATATATCAAAAGTTCAAAGATGATATCGAACAAATTAAAATTTAACGAACCACACTATATATTAAACTAAAATTTATAAATCATATTAAATAAATTAAATATTTAAGGATCGTGTTGCACGTTATATTAAAGTTGGCGTGCTGTTGGTGGTGTTCTTTTTTCTCAAGAACGAAGCACGTTCGAAGGGCCGTGTCTGTAAATGCTGTTGGTGCGAGTCCGTTTCTTCTCCGCTCTCCGATTCGCTCGCCGACCGTGTTGCTCGATTCTAGCGTCGTTCGGCGTTCCAGCGCGCCCTGAAATCTTGCACTGGGGCGCGACCCGAGGTCCTAGTTGAGCTCCCCCGCTAGCTCGGAGCCGGTGTCCCGGAGGCCGCTTGCGGCTGGGAATCCTTCGTGGGTTTTCGCGGGCTCTTCCGACGCCGCGGCGGCGGCGCGCTGCCGGTTTCGGCGGATTCCGCTTCGCGATTTCGGGTTCCGTTGCAAATTGAACGGATCTCCGGGAGTGAATTTGGCGTGCTCGAATGCTTGCCTTAGGGGTACAGCCTCTGCGCATCGTTTTTTCCGTTTTGAGAGTTCGTAAGGTTTTGCTGTTGGCTGTAATGCCGTAGTTATTCGGGGGCGGTGTTGTTGTTGCAGAAATGCTTCAGTGACGTTGTGGTTGCGCGTGACTCTTCCGTTGTTGAACCATCTTCTCTCGGTCGTGACCGCATCGACGGTGCTCGACGAAATGCTCCAGAGACAGTTCAGTCTCTCTTTGCCTGAGTGCTGCGCTCTTTGCTAACTGGTGACCTTTTCCCTTCCAAATTAGCGTGTCTGGGCCTATTAATGTGACCCGCATGATTATGGAGAGTTTAGGTTGGGGAAGTAGATTACCAGGAACTCGCATCGTATCTAGTCCGGACCCGACTGTTTTGGTTTTGAATACATACGGATGTCCATGTTGGGTTTTACGAAAAAAAATTTATGCTTATGCTTTGTTTGGGAAGAGGGGGAGCGGAGGGAGGGAATGAGAGGTGGGGGAGGAATGCCGGACCAAATTACAAAATTTTCCCTCACCCGCATTTCAATTTTGATCCCATATATTACCTCCACGTACCCCGCGGCCTCCGGCCCCCTCAATCTTACTTCGAATTATTTAGGATAAGTTGAATACATGGGCATCTGACTTGGGATCATTTGCAGCCTGGAACTTCATGTTGTTTCATATCAGGCTAAAATAAGATAAAATTTTGCATGCATCTCTCCGATTTTGACATGTAGTTTTCTTGGGTTTTAGTAACTATGGATGGACATAATTGTTTATGAATCCTGATATATAAGAACTCAGAACCTAACTGAAGTTAGAGATGTATATTTGCTCTCATTATTGTATGTTCTTTTCCTGCTACAGGAACAAAACTTAACCACAGAACTAGTTGGTCTGTCGCACGAGTCATAGTTCAACTCTCCAGTTGCAAGGGATATGGTGCAGAAAAGCTTACTTTACTGTCAGCCAACTGTAGCAAGAAAATCCTGAAACTCATGCTAGCACTGGCTTTTGGGCCAAGCAGCTGGTGCATTCAGGCGAACCATCGTCGAGCACACAGTATATCTTCGTTGTTCACTCAGGTTCCTTTTAGTTATTGCAGCTTCCTTGGCACTGAAGCTACTGAGAAGTCTGCCAAAGGAAGCCTGCCAGTAAAAGCAGAAGCAGAATGCCTTTCTTATAGAATTGAGAAGCTGCCTAGAGGACAGCCAGTCGGATGTGCATTCCAGAGTTGGATGGGGGACGGTTTCCCGATTCATAGAGGGGAAATATATCATGCTATTAATCGTTTGAGGAAGTTGCAGATGAACAAGCGTGCTCTTGAGGTGAATGTCTTCTCTACTTGATATTATTTTCATGGGTGGTAGTTTGATGCTGAAGGCAAAATGCGCTATTTGCATCAAATGAGCGGACTCTAGAGGGTTCTTATTCACTCGATCATTGATTCTTGCGAAAATATTGAGAAAAATTTAAAGTGAGTGTAGAAGCTACAAGGTCAACTTTGTGTTGGTCCAAATGAACGGAGATTTACCAGTTCGGTAGCATCCTTTTAGGTATACATTCTCCTTCTCTTGGGCTGAACTGTAAAATTAAAGGCATAAATTTGTTAATGATTTTCAATTTTTTTTCCTTCTCTTTTACCATGTTAAAGAAAATTTCAGCAACATTGCACCCTTATCTAGATGCTCTCATAATTGGATCCGAGGTAGCCTGAATATGGAAAGCTTAAATCACTATTGTGTTAAATGCATTTTACAGATGATGGAATGGATTATTCGCGAGAGGCCGTATAAGCCAAAGGAACTGGAGTACTCCTATCTGTTGGAATTCACTACAAGATTTCATGGGATATCAAGAGGTGAGAGTCTTTTCTCTCGAATTCCAATGGAGTTTCAGAATGAGCTGGTTTACAACAATTTTGTGATTATCTGCTTAGAGAAAGGTGTTGTAAGGCTCCCATTAACGTACATGAAGAAAATGAGGGAGCTAGGTTATGCTATCTCACACTTGGTTGTCAACCGCCTCATTGTCCTCCATTCCTCCCCCAGCCGTAGGAAAATGATCCCGAAGATCCTATCTCAAATGAAGGCAGATAAGGTGGGCCCTCATGTGTCAACATATAACATTCTCATGAAAATAGAGGCTAATGAACATAACATTGAAGGTCTGGTCAAGGTATACGGTGAGATGCACCGAAAGAAAGTTGAGCCAAACGAGGTGTCTTACTGCATACTAGCTGTTGCACATGCTGTGGCGAGGTTATACACTGCTGCTGAGGCCTATGTTGAGTCTATAGAGAAGTCTGCTACAGGAAGTAACTGGTCTACGCTAGATCTCCTTCTCATATTGTATGGATATCTTGGGAAGGATAAGGAGCTGGAAAGAACTTGGTGTGTTGTTAAAGATCTTCCCCATGTTAGGTCAAAGAGTTATATGGTGGCTATTGAAGCATTCGGTAGGATTGGACAACTTTCTCGAGCTGAGGAGCTCTGGTTGGAGATGAAGTCAACAAAAGAGTTGAAATCAACAGAGCAATACAACTCACCAATATCTGTGTATTGCAAGCATGGTTCCATTAATAAAGCTTCTGCTCTATTCAAGGAGATGGTCGCAAACGGGTGCAAGCCAAATGCCATTACTTACCGTCATCTTGCATTAGGTTGTATGAAGGCGAATTTAGTAAACGAAGCCCTGAGGACTCTGGACATGGGTTCACGGTCGACAACAAGCGCAAGGGTCAGGAAATCCACCCCGTGGTTGGAGACCACGCTATCTATAGTCGAGATGTTCGCGGAGAAGGGCGACGTCGTCAATGCGGAGAAGTATTTCGAGGAGCTCGCTCAAGCCAGATACACCCGCTACACCTTCGTGTACAACACATTGATAAAGACTTATCTGAGGGCCAAGGCTTGTGATCCCAACCTCCTGAGAAGAATGATCCTGGGAGGTGCGAGGCCGGACGCTGAGACGTATAGCTTGATTAAGCTCGCAGAGCAGCTCCAGAGATGATCCATTTGGTTATAATTAACCGTTGATCAGTTGATGATGCTGTCGTGTATTCTCGCGAAAGTAAGGAAGCCCACCATTCTTAAAGAAAGTAATTGATGCACGAATTGGAAGTTTCTCAAATGAAAATATGCTGCTCACGTCATAGTGCTGTTCTGTTCTGTTCTCACAAATGGACCAAATCTAGCAAAATTTCCCAATTATCCTTTTGAATCATCTTACAACCGGCTTGGCTGCAAATATCAAACCAAAGCCCTTTTTTTATTAAGGGATAATGATATAAATAGTTCATGAAGTTTGGATTAATGTGTAATTTGGTCAATGAACTTTTAATTTATTTAATGTAGTCCATGAATTTTAGCCTAATGTTTAATGTGGCTTTTGAATTTTTAATTTGTTCAATGTAGTTTATAGGCTTTTGGTACATGTTCAATTTAATTCCTAAATTATATGAAAATATTCAATGTAGTCCCTGAGTTTTTTTGTTTTTTTTATGATCCGGACTCCCACACCAGTTGTACTATAAGAGTCCGACCGGCTAGGCACTAGACGGAAGAGAACTAGCCAAATCCACATACTAGCTTTCATATAAGTCAAGTGTATGATAAGGTGGAGGGCGGAGGGACTCGAACTTAGGATTAATCACCCACAAGTCCAAAGCCCTTACTACTCTACCAACCCCTTGGACGGTAATGTAGTCCTTGAACTTAAATTAATGAAAGGACTACATTGAAAATTTTTATATAATTCAGGGACTACATTGAATATGTATAAAATGTTTAAAGATCATATTAAACAAATTAAAAGTTTAGAGGTCACATTGAACATTAAGTTAAAGTTTAGGGATCACATTGAACAAATTAAAAGTTCAATGATCAAATTACATATTGGGTCAAACTTCAGGGACTCTGTGTCATTTCCCTTTTATTAATGGGTAAAAATTATCTTTTTTATGTTAGCTCAAATTATAACTTTGCAGCTCTCTAGAAAAAAAATGAGCATTTTATGTCCTTATTTCTTTTGAAGTAAAGTCCCTATTTTGCCAATGATTGCTTGAAAGTGTTGTCGGAGGCGTAACGTGCGTGCGATCGTTAGGAACCTCCAACGTCGTAACTGACTCTTTGAACCAAACCAACGACCTCGACTTCGTTTACCACTGCCGATATCGACACGATCCCGACCTCCGACGGCTCAACAACCGCATCTTCTTTGTCCTAACCGTTTAGTTTCCGTCTTCGCTCTCTTCTTCTCCTTCTCCTCCGTGTTCGATTCGGAAGCCGCGAGCTCTTGCTGTATCTCTTGATGGCCACCGTCGCCGGACCGAGCGCTGCTGCCCTCAGCTCAGGCCGGATCGTGAAGCCGGTTTGGAGAGTTCGCAATGTCCAGGAGGCTCGGGTTTTTTGCGGCGGAATTTGAGTCCGATTCTTGGCGGATTCCCATCGAGTCGGCTCCGGAGCCTGCCTGTCCCTTCGGCGCCAAAGCAGAAGCTCGGTTGCTGGTAATCGATTCTTTCCCTTTCACACTTGCGGCGCTTGCGTACGCCGTTTCTTTTGACTGGTAATTGCTGAGTTTCTGCTTCGTGGGTATTTCTTCTCTTTTCGGAAATGCCTTCCTCATGAGGAGGAAAAGAGTTGCCGCAGTGTAAGGGGCTCTTGTTGTAGGAGTCATATAACGTACAATGCTGACTGCGAAGCTTCAGGCATTTAGAGGAATGGCATTTTGTACAGTGCGATAGTTCTTGGCCTCACAAAGACTGTAGCAAAAGAATATGCAAGCCGAAACATCAATGTAAGCTTTTCACATCTTGTCATTGTTTTTTTTTTTTTTTTTTTTTTTTGGTAAGGTACATCTTGTCATTGTTTATTCTCTCGTCTTATTAAGAATGTAGTCAGTTTTTCCCCCTTGTTCGACCGTATCAAAAACTGCAGTCGGCTTTCTTCTAACAACATTGTTTCCCCCAGAGGCTCATGCTATTGCACCAGGGTTCATTGCGTCTGATATGACTGCCAATCTCGGGGAAGAATTCGAAAGGAAAATCTTGGAGACAGTTCCCTTAGGTGATATATGCAAGGAGTGGCTGCCTGGAATGTGTCAGTGGTATTTCACCAAGGAATTGCTGATCTAGGGGAGTTCCAGTCCTGTCACTGTTGAGGACATATACAGATCACATAACATTTATGCTGGAGTATGAATTTTGTTTGATACTTGGTTAAGAAGGTATTCACTATATACTCAGGAAAGTTCAGGTGGCTTTAGGGTTGGGGAGGGATTGAGAGAATTCATATACCCCGATGGAACTTCAAATAAGAATCCTCGTGCCTGTGCTGTGTAGTCATAACTAAGAATAGCCCTTCAAATTTATTCCGTCAAAGAGTGTGTGGGACTTCTGTACTGATGTTAGTTATCTTTATGAGTTCAGGAAGCTATGGACAGCCACAAGAAGTTGCTGGCTGGTGGATTTCTGGCCATCAACCCTGCAGCCAGCTACATTATGGGACTGGTCAAAGAATTGCTGTCCCTGCCTTTTTCCTCTACCCCTCCCTTCACACGGTGTTTTATCTTTGGTTTGCTTGCCAACCGGATGTCACTATGCCGGTCGCAACCATAGATGGTGGAATGGTCATGTAGAGTATTATAGCTGCTTTATTGAAGCCTGAATAGAACTTCCAACTGCAGAGCTTGGCCTATGGGGCAGTAATTCACAAGAGACTAGTGGTATGACATTTAAAACCAATGTTGAACACTTATTTTGCTTAGGATGGACAGTAATGATATTTTTTAGGCAAGTTCTGAGATTATAGGCTGCAGTTGATCACAGAGAGTCATTTGTCATGTTTGACATGATCATGAAATACCAACTCTATAGTCATTTTTTGCTTAATCAGGAAGTCATGATTTGCAGTCTTGAATTCACTAGTTCTAGAAATACTTTTCATCTTCTGCTTCAGCTCCAGATCTCCCCTCCAAATCTGGGTTGAGGTACAGCCATCTGCCAATTTCTTTCACAGCCTTGTGTAGAATACAAATTCCTTTGGACGTTCAACTGCTGTACACCACAGAGATTAATGCTGCTTTGGAACACTTAGTGAGCATTCTTACGAATTTGGAGTTTGAAGAAATAGTTGGATTTGAAACATGGAGACATACATGCTTGCTCTAACGTCCTTGTTTTCCATAATAGCTAAGTCAAATGCATGCTTGGACCTTATTTACACGTAGACTTGTCATAACTAGAACACGATCCTCCCAAATCAAGCCAGATGATTATACAAACGTCAACATATATAAACAAAGACACTGTCACAAACTAATCCTCAACCATCGTGTAATTGACATCATTATGTCCTGATAATCGTCAAGGTTAGTCAATCCTCCTCTTTAGGGCAAAAGACTTTACGAGAAGAACTGGTAATTTTTTGATGAAAGGATGATCTGCCTCAGGCCACCAATTGGTCCGAGAATCACCAGCATTACACCAAGTATGATGCAAATCTGAAATGCATAAAAGATCAAGCTAAATCAGTAAAACAACCAAGATTTTGAGGTCAAAGTTCGTGAATGTGTATCCATAAGAGTTAGTGCATACCCAGTTGGTACACCATGATAAGCTGAATTTCCTCGGTTTGTTGATACAAAGCCACATGATGCATGGAAGCTGTAGAAATTGGAAAGATGATATCAAATTTCTGATGTATTTGCTAAATTTTCAAGTGAGCGGTATTTCTGAAGCAATTTTGCTTTCACTTACGAAGTATGTTGTTGGAGCGAGAGCAAACCCTCCAAAGAACCCGAGGAGACTACCGAAGAAGGGGATGCCGATAGCGACGACCATTGTGAAAGCTGAGCAAGGAAGACCAGAAAAGACAATCAGTTGCATTGGAGAAAAACAGCTCTTAACTTTTGCAGGGAAACACCCACTTAAGTCCGTACTTTAGCTTCAGATTCAGAACTTCCATGCATACCGGTAAGCTTTTCAAATCACTCACCGACATAGACTGTACGCGTGACGAAACGGAGAGTGAAGCAAGGCTTGAAGCGCAATTTCCTGACGAGAACGGTCTCCATCATGTCAAAAACCGGCATTGCATAGATCTGTGCCCACAAAGCATTGCGAAGTGTAAGGAAAACAGTTCTCAGCACAGCACAAAACTTTTCAACAGGACAAAAAGCAGAAGCAAATCATAAGTTTTTCTTCTTGTTTTCTCCCCCTCACCTGGTAGCTACCAATGACATGGATGACCACAAACAAGTTAGCAGCAGCTATGATCCACTTGGGCTTTTGGAGAGTGATGAGGATGTTGTCATCCACGGTGTTGCCAAACACGTAGTAGCCGACGAGGGCCACAGGGAAGTAGCAGATGGCCACGATGACGTACGCGACCAACACGCCTCTCCACATGGGCTTCTTCGAGGGCTTCTCTGGGCTGGAGGGAATGGTGGCCTGGATCTCCAGCACCACGTTGTGGCCGGCATAAGCGAAGGCCACATCGCCCAGCGCGCTGAAGAAGTTGAACACTACGGTTTGTGTATCTTTGCCCTTGTACGAATAGTCCACATCTGGTTGCACTCCCTTGTGCAGAGATGCTGTCCAGGCAATGGTGGAATAGCTGTGTGCACACAAAAAAGAAAGAAAGATGAAGGCCTGCCCTTAAAATTGCAGGACCAACACCAACCGCGGGGTTGATGTAGACACCAGACTTATGAAAATATGTTAAAAACCCTATTATACAACAAAGTAGCATGACGTAAAAAAACAAGAAAGTTTGAGAATGAAACGGTCTAGCCAAAGGGAAAGGTCAAGCTTGCTTGCGTCTGCATTTTTTTCTGTCGTTGGCCTATGTACCGCTTGGCTTCATTAAGCGAACATAGACAGAAGCGAGCCTACCATGTCTCCTGAGCCGTCCAAACTATGGTCAGGTCTATAGTCGGGCCATTGTGTAATCCTCCCAAGTGGTCTCAGGATCAAGCGTACCTTGATCCTTTCTTAATGCACAAGCTAAAGCCGATATGGCTCGCTCTCAGAAGTTCAAGGTTTCTCATGAACAAATAGACTATCTTGTTAATCCCTTACCTGAGGGACATGACTGCAGCAGCCAAGGAGACAACAGAGATGGAGTTGAAGTTGGGGAGGTGGGCGAGGACAAAGTGGACGGAGGCAAAGATCATGATGAAGTAGGAGGTCCTGATGGGCTGGCAATCGGTGCAGAGCAATTCGTGGATCTTCTTGATGGACTTGCCTCCGGTGATCATGTACACGATGTCGACCCCAACCTCAACAACCAGCTGCTGGGGGACCACAATCCACAGGCCCAGCTTCTCGCCAAAGGCGTGTTGGCCCAGTTCGTGGTACCGGTCAAACCTCTTCCCTGGCACCATCTCGTGCATCTCCACCATCTGCCACAGTGTGTACAGGGTGACGACCCATGATATGATGAGCACAGTCACACCGGGTCCCCTGCAATGACATCCATCCAGTGTCCAGAAAAAGAAAACGGGAAAAGGACAATGTCAAGACATTAAAATCTAGATGTAAAATTGTATCATTGTTTGGCGCAGTTTGCTTCCGTCGGTGGGGATCAATTGAGCAGGAAAGGTTAGGCTATCCGCGTTCTAAAAAGATTGAAAAGAGAGATGGAGAAATTTGTCAATGAATTACTTTGTTCCGCTCTCTGTTCCCTAGGATTTCTTGAGGTTTTTTGAACTCTTTAAGATAGAAACAGAAGTTTTGAAATTTCTCTGCCAAGTATGAAATGAAACTTCTGAGAGTTCACATTGGTTTTCTGATATCCTTGTGGATCATAATTGTGTTTTCTCATGCTCGCTGGAAATTGAGGTTCAAGCTGATGAGCTGAAAACTGTGTAAAGAATCACATCCCGCATCTAGGATCCTGAAGATTTTTCAGGTCAAAAGCTGCCTTTGAAGCATTAATGCGAGAGAAGTGATGTAAACAGCAAAGGCGAAAGAACAGGATACAAACATCACGTAAAACATATAGAAATGAAAATTTCGCCTAGTGGGCTTTAAGGTGCAAAAATTATGGTATGGTCGAAAAGAAGAAATTGAAACTGAAGAATTGATGGGACGCGTTAAATTACCATCCAAGCTCAGCCATGGAATAAGGCAAGCTGAGGACGCCGGCACCAACCATTGCGGTGACATTGTGGAAGGCTGAGTACCACCACTTAGCATTCCTGGATGATGTGATCGGCAGCCAATTGTTGATCGACTTCTCATCGATCTCGTCATTCTGTGGCTGATCTTGGGCCATTGCTAGGGAAATGCAGGCGCTCGTCAAGCTTCCCCGGACCCAAAACCACAGAATGATGAGTTCTTGTTGCATGAAGATGAGTGATTTATAGAGAGAGAGAGAGAGAGAGAGAGAGATCACCCCTGGAATCAAGAGAAGCCATATTTAGCACTCTCTTTTACTAAGAATATACCATGGCGCTGGTCACGGCTGTTTTCTCTCTGCAACACTCCTCAACTGCAACCTGAAGATTCTTACAACCACCAATTCGACCTTTAGGTCCGCTTCTTGTTGAATTGCCACTTGACCTTTGTTTTTTCAATTGAGGGCAGGCAATCCCGTAGCTAAAACTTAGGAGCATTTCGTGAATCTTGTTATGCACGTCGAATTATCGGGCAGACATCTTTAAGCAAGTCGCAAGCTCACTTCGAGTTTATTCGTACGCCGACTCTGCTGGAATCACAACAAAGGAAGGGTATTTACCTATCGACCAAAACATGTGATTGTATGGGAAGATTAGAGGTAATACCAAATGAAGTGCATGTCTTTCGAGACGAACTTTGTTTTGCCGCGCCATTTTTTGATATATGTTGAGACCAACCTAACTACGATCAATGACATGTGCCTTGTCCCTGCCGGTCTGCTAATCCTCATTTTCAGCTAAAACTACATATAACATGGGCTGTTTGCCTAAAACGAGAACTTCCACGAGTGAAGGATACGTCGATCATCACTCCACAATCTTGGGTCCATGCAACTTACATGACCTAAGAACAAACCTGTTAAAAGTTTCCCCATCAAAGCGCACTCCATACAGAGATTACTGCATATACAATTTACGTACTTGTTCAGAATCTTGCTCTTCATAACATTATTTATACAACCAACATTGGAACGTTACCACATCTGCTTTACTGTGCTGAAAAACTTCTGAGAGCTTCATGTTTATTATTACAAAGAAAGGTCAAGGAATCAACAATATATCGTGATCTCTCATAATATCTAGTCTAACCGAGGAAAACCCACTATTACCGTACTCTCCCTTGGAAGCAAGATCATACCATTAAGGCTTGCTCGTACGCTCGATATTCCGGCACAGACTCAATAGAATCTTCAGTGGCTAAACGTTGTGCACCGAAGCAGAAGTACTGATTCATCAGCCTCCTGTTGAACGAGGTCTTTTTCTGGTCCCTCCCTAGGCTTCTGCCGTTATTCAAGGGTTTAATGGACCCAGAGGCTCTCAAGACATCAATGTTCTGTCTCCCATCGAGTGATATAGGTGAAGATATGGATGACCCCGAATAAGAACTTGGACAGGAATCAGCATGCAAAAATTGTGGCTTCGCCTGAAGCACACCATGCATAAGGCCTGTGGTATACTTCTTTCTCGTGGAAGGACTTGGAAAATCAGTCCCCAAAGAGTAAGTCCTTTTATTGTTTGGAAGGGATGCTTGCTTCGAATACCGTTGCCTGAGTGAGATTCGATGATCCTTGAAACTGCCACTTATTTTGACAGACTCAGGAGAATCGCTGTCATTGTCTTCTCTAAACCCCACCTTAATGGCATTTCTTTCTTTCCTCCCGGCCCAACCGAAGAGAAACTTCAGGCGTCTCGCACTACGATTGATTGAACTTCCCATCTTATTTTCAGACAAGTTACCAGAATCTATGTCACTTATTTCACTCAAGCAGCTAGCGTACTCCAGAAGGCCTGAATTGAAACGGGACCCACATGCACTATTGACCCCAGCATACAAAAGGATCTCTCCGTCGGGAATCCTGAATGATGTTCCCGGGCTACGCACAACACCCTGCTCTCTAAGATGAGAAGCAAGCATATCTCTAACTTTGCGGTCTTGACAATTGGTGATCCCCCCGGCAGAAATCAACTGCTTTATCAGAATGTCAGAAGATGTTGATTTGGGCCGTTGCTTGAGAAGATCTAGTGGAGTCATTCCATTAGAATCACGGACATTCAAATTAATTGACCGAACAGTCACCAGCAGCTCCACGAGACTCGTCTGGATATTCTCGGCTACAGCCATGTGAAGGGCAGTCCTTCCATCGCTGTTCCTCACATTGATGATGTCCTCGATATTTATGATCTTTCCATATAACAACTGCTTCATAAGCTCAACCTGACGATCAACTCTTCGGAATCCGGGAGTGCGGAAACCTGCCACAGCAAGATGAAGGAAAGTATCGCCATAGCTGTTTGTCACCGAGGCTAGAGAGTGAGATGCGATAATGAGGACCTCTACAACACTTAAATGACCCCGGTAAGCAGCCACATGTAACGCTGTGTTGCCATGATTATCTGTTGAGCTAATGATATCATAGGATGCTATTAGATCCTTAACAACCTGCAGCGGGCAAAAACACGAATAAGTGTTCATAATGGTAGTTCCAAATAAAACCTGTGGTGATGTGGGCATACATGATTGAATGCTCGGGATTTCATCACCATGAAAGGGTTGGTAAACGGCAAATGAAAGAAATTTATTTGTCCTAGTTTTAAAAAAAAAACGACATCACACACTACAGTTACACACTTTCAAAGAAAAACAGGAAACACAAGATTGACGAGTCACGACAGCAGGTCTAGACATGACCTCATTGATCATTCTGATGCCCCAGTTATATGCCGTAAAGACTGAAATCTTCAAAACGCACGATACCGATGCACTCATTGATAGTCGAGGTGCTGGGTGTGTCTCTCAGAAATGCTCTGATTAACTAGTCAATGAGCATCGCATTTCTTACAATTACCAAAAAAAGTCGTTAGGGACCATTCTCACATTTCACATATCAACACCAAAGGAATTTAACATGTGGAATAAAGACTATAAAACCGTAGTATCATAGGGCGTCTGCTTTTGGTGGCTTCAAAATGTTACGCAGAAAAAGCATCCCAAATGCATTTTTCAAGGTGGAATTCTTAAATTAGCACATACCATCCGAGCATCAAGTCGCTTGTCATCAAGCATATAGAGATGTGCATGAAGCTAACCAGGTCTTTGGGAACAAGTGGGTTTATGCTATGCAAAACAGAGCACAATGTATCCAGCTTAAGCCATCCATAAAGCAACAAATACCGAAGCACTTCCAGTGCAATTTGAGACAGCCCTCAACCTCCTCCCTATTCAAAAACTTCAAATTACACAACCAACCGAACTCCCAACTTTATCGGTGACCAAATTCGCCAAGAAGACATAACGATCTCCTCTTATAGCCACACTTTTGCAAGTCATTAAACTATGAACTACCACCTTTATCAATCTCACAATCCGATGACTAATTCATATACCAGCCAAAGCGTGAAATGAAAATCTTCAAATGTGGTACAGAAAACAAAGAAATCCCAAAAAAATAAAAAGAAAAGGAAAGAAAAAGAAAAATCCTAACCTCAACTTGCCCTCTTCCAGATGCACTATGCAACACAGTAGAGCCCTGCGAATCTCTGTACACCAAGACATCAGAGCAACCCTCAATCAGCTCCCTCAGAATCTCCACATTCCCTCCTCTTGCAGCTGCATGAACAGCTCTGTTCATAATCTCCCACCTAAAACCTCTGTCCCCATCACCTTCACCAACACTCAAACTGTTCCTCGGTGAAACCGCAGATTCGAGCAAGAACCTGAAAACCCCACAATTCTTGCTCCTAGCAGCAGCATACAACACATCACTCACCCCATACTCTCCCTCTCCAAACACCAGAAAAGGGTCTCTCTCCAACAGCTCCTTCACGAACTCGAGGTCGCCCGCCGAGGCGGCCGTGTACACGAGCCACCCGCCGTAGCCGGCGCGGACAAGCGAGTTCTCGCCCTTGCCTTTCCGCGGCTCACAGTCGAGGAGGAGCCTGCGCGCCACGGCGGCGCGGCACCGGGCCACGTCGTCGAACTGCCCCGCCGTGTCATCGTCCCACACTGTCTCTAGGCGGCGGATGCGGCGTAGGGAGGTGAGCTTGATGAGGAGGTTGGGGTCCAGGTGGAGCAGCTCCCTGACTACGTCATAGAGGCCGTTCGCCGCCGCCCAGTCGATGGGCGACGCGTACCACCACTGGTCGCCGGTGCTCTCCCACCGCAGAGGGAAGTAATCCGGCGGCATTTCCGAGCAGAAAGAGGATGACCCAGAAAGCAAGGCGGGAGCTTTATGCGAAAATAAGCAACAGAAAGACGAAAGCTACTGAACAGAAGGAAGGAAAGACTTCAGAAGCGAGTTTGACAATCAGGTGAAGAGGCTGAGTTTCAACAGCCGAACCATTCACTCGAGAGGAGGAGACAACGAGGGAAACAATGATTTCTCTACCCCTATAAAGCGGGGCAACAGGGAAGAGGACTCGAACAGAGAGACGGAGAGACCGGGACGCAGTTTAAGAGCAAAAAGGGACAACCTTTGGAGCTGTTCGTTCACACGCTCATGCTCACAGAAGATAGCAAGAAAACGGTGGGAGATTTTTGGACGGTGTTTGCGGTTTCTTCTTCTTGTTTCTTTCTTTTTTTAAGGCGGAGAAAAAGTTTTGGAGACGAGAAATGAATGGTTGGCATCTGATTCCTCTGAGCCCGTGATAGCCTGCCGAAGGAGATCTTGCAGAGGTGATGGATGGAAGCCAGAAATTTTTTCAGGATAATTTATGCTTCTGCTTGTTTATAAACTATTATTCTGTGGGAATTGCGGGGTTAGTAGGAGTGCTATGTGCTCTCAACATGTACATCTTAGATAGCTTCTTCATTGATTATGCTAAGATGAAAGCATGCAAGGAACAAGACATCAATCGAAAACCCTGACCGGAGGTTCTTTCCCGACCGACGCGAAACATAAAGTTCTCGCCGCTCTTCGTTCTCGGATCGGAGACATGTTACCGGCGCCGAAACCGATGAATTCGTTAAAAGTTCAACTTCCCTTAAAACCAGAGCATAAAGAGATCATTCTGGGACGAGAACGAAAACTTGAAGCCAAGCATGAGAATTCCACGCATGTCCGTTGACTTTCGAGATGATGAACGTTTCCAATTCGTGGGTTGGCCAAAGATGGAAAATGACCTTTTAAAAAAAATTTCTTGCCCCCGAGCTTTCGATAGCGTGCGTCCGGGTACTTGACGTGTTCTCTCATTTCGCAAATTGATGAACAACTTTGGCAGAAGGCAGCTCCGTCAGAACACTCCGCTCCAAGTCGAATTTCCCAAAAATGGCAAAATTGGCCGATGATGTTCAAATTATAATGGATTAATGACACAGACGCTCCATGAATTTTGGCCCAACGTGCAATGTAGTCCATGAATTCCTAATCTGTCTAATATGATTCTTGAACTATACCCCGATGTGCAATGCGGCTCCTAAACTTTTAATTTGTTTAATATAATCCTTGAACTTTTGGTATGTATTCGATTTAGTTTATAGACTATATGAAAATGTTTAATGTTGTCCTTCCACTAATTTGACTTCAGGAACAATGTTAAACATTTATGTAAAGTTGAGGGAGGATTACATTGAACATTTTTATATAGTTTAGGGACTAAATTGAATATGTATAAAAAGTCCAATGATCGCATAAATAATTTAAAAGTTCAGGAACCACATCGCATATTGAGTTATAATTCAGTAACTATATTGAACAAATTAGAAACTTAAGGGCCATATTGCACGTCAAGTCAAAATTTAGAGACTATTCATGTCGCTATCCCAATTATAATTAAGAAAGAAGGCGTCGGCCCACGGTATCCGGTGATCCAATCATCAATCGGGACTGTTCTTTTGATAAATCCACCGTGAAAAGTCGCGATTTTTATATTATGGACTTGGTCGAGGAAGCACATGCATCGACCTTCTCGTGTCTTTGCCCCGGGCGCATGCATTTGTACCTTCCCCTTAGAATCTCCACCCTTCTGCAGTGCTTGTGTCTTCCAACAGTCGGTTTGGGACCGGAAGGACTAGTCGGTGGCTTATAAAATTCAGCGCGCTTTAAGAGATGGATTTGCACGAGGATTGCGCTTGAATGTCGTGCATCTTTCGATCATTGCAAACGATTCGAATTTCGCCGGTCATCCCGAGTTTCGAGTTGCGTCCAACTCGGTCCATTCAGCGAGAGGTTAGCAGTGTGTTTCGTAACGTGGGATGTACCTATATAAGGTGCACGCTCGCGCACGAATCAACAAGAAAATGGGAATCATTCGATACCAATTCATGCTTTCCTTTGGATTATCATACTTCTGCTTGGCTATGTTGTAAGTTTGAACTTTGGGATGACAATTCGCACCCGATTTGATAAGTTCTTTTTACTTGGTACCTTTTCGTAATGAATAGATAAGGACCCCAAATGACCGGGCATATAAAAAGTGCTGATGAAAATAACGAAATGGAAAATAAACATGCATAACCAGTTAGTTACGAATAATTTCCATAAATCGATCAATATATGGCCATCATCCCTTCAAAAAATATTCATGTTCTAATGTTGTTACCTTGGCATCTTATGCTGATAAAATTGATAGATCTGCGAAATTAATAAGAGGAAAAAAAAATCATTTTCTTGTTAAATCTTTTTGGGGACTTCCATTTGCCACTTTTTGGACCAGAGAAAACAAGAGGCTCTATTGCATGGACCCCGCTGCAATTCCGCATCATTATCTTGAGATTATCATAATTACGTTTTTAATTGATGATTAAAAACGAATATTAGTAGGCCCATTTTAGTTTATTATTTTTATACCGTTATTTTATTTTAATAAATAAATCTAGAAGAGAGAAATTGATGAGATGTCTTTGGTCACCGGCCTTTAGATAACCTCGAGGCCTTGCCGACCGCAAACAATGGTCCGCCTCCTTTATCTTCGAACTTCAATTTGACTAATAAAGCCAACATTAATGACAATGATAATCAAATCCTTAATTATTTAATTAGTGCAAAAGCATTTCCTATCACATCGCCCAAAATCCCCGCGTCAAAGCTTAGCCTACGCCTCAACAGTAGGTTGTTGTCGCGCCATTACAACAATTACGCGTTTTCATTTTGTTCAAGAAGACATGTCGGGATAACTGCAAAGGAAGCCCTACAATTTATTACGAAAGTGTAATCAAGTGCTAAAACATTAAGAAAAGTGCAATCAAATAATAAAACTTATCTCAAAAGTGTAATCGTATCTTAAAACTTATAAAAAATGTAATTATGTCCTGAAACTTGTCAAAAAAGTATAATCGTATCTTAAAACTTTTGAAAAAGTATAATAAATGGAAGAATTTGATAGAATCAATTTGATAAGTTTTAGGACATGATTGAACTTTCGTGATGAGTTTTAGGACTCAATTACACTTTTGTAATAAGTATTAAGACTTAATTGCACTTTTTAAAAATTTTAAAACTTAATTATAATTCTATAACAAGTTTTAAAACTTCCAACGCACTTATCTCTTTAATGCCCAATGAACAAGACCACTCAATCGGTTCAAAAACATCATGTCATCATCTCACCCAACACATGAGGAACACGATACAACTTTTCCTTGGCTCCGAACTCTTCTCTTCCCCGCTTTGATCTCGAGTCGACTGAAAACCCACGTCGAATTTCGGACAGATCCCGAGCCCTGTCGAAAGATAAGCACGGCGATGAAGCGAATCGCGACCGGATTCGGCGATTCTTATAGCGAGCTCCTAAGGAGTAGACATGTCAAAGGGAAGACGACAATGTGGGTGGTTCAGTCCCACGTGCAAAGAAGCGATTAAGGGTGATTATGATGGAGGTGGACCATCAAAGCACATGGGAATGTCGATGACGATGAAGGATGCGCGAGGCCCCTACCGCGGGGCCTCAAGTGATCAGAAGGTCCGTCGTTGTGCTTTTATCGCCATCGTGCTTTGGATCACGAGATTTGGACTCGGATTTTGATATAAAGTTGGGGGAATCACGTGAGCGTGGTCCCCTCGTAACAAGCATCCCAATGCACACAGTTTTGGCACGCAATTACTCAGCCGAGTTATAGATGAATCATTCCATCACAATGCCACAATTTGCATGTTACTCTGTTTGGATGTCTGCTTGATCTTCTTCCCAGCCAGATCAGTGAACTGTGAAGTACCCATCAGTCTTAATCTTTCCACTGAAAGAACAAGCTCTCGCCCTAATCCCCCGCAGCATGAGGCTCGAGTATTTTCCGAGTCCATATGTTTCGCCTTCTTCAAGAAACTTGCGTGGCATGATGACGTTGCATCGGGCGTTCGCTGCAATCCCCTTCGTTCAGGGTTTTCAGCAAATTCGTTGGAGATGGCGAGCAAACAGCGTCATTGTTTGTAGCGTATGCGCTACTGGAAACTCCATTGATTGATGGGATTTTTGTTGCCGCGGGCAGACGAAGATTCTGCCCTCTGGCTGTCCATCATCCTCCACCAGCCACAATTGTCCTATGCTGTCCTAACGGCTTGCGACTGTTGAGCAACATTCTGGTTCACGATGTCGGCATCAAAATATGGGCTTCCTGCGCCTGGTGCAACAGAAGCAATCTTGTTAGGGGAATATCAGTTTGTCAACATGAGAAAGAGCACGTTCATCAGTCAGTACCATCTACGCTATTTGCTTTTCAACATCAAGCAGGGTGTGCCTGTTGACCAAAGGGGAAGAGAGCAAAGATGTTGGGATAAAATAACTGAAGTGACAAATGCTTTTACATATATCAGAAATTCATAAACCGCCACCGACACTGACAGCATTCTCCACATGAATCGTACTTTTAAGAATCCAATAATCTCTATCTACACCATTCTACTGTGGCACATCATTTTGGCATTCAAATCTACAGAACAAAAATCGTATCCCTGAGTAGTTGGCTTCACTAGCCAAGAAGCAACGATAGGCAAGGTAATTTCCTGGATTCAAGCTGATTGAGGCAATTGTCGGCCATTTAACTAGAACTCTCTTTGCTTCTAGGCTACAACAAATTTAAGATTCACAAAGATGACCTTGTTGGCCTTTTACTGCAATCATATAAATAAACAGAAACGAAGCTCCAAAGATGCTCTCAAATTAGATTCACATCAGTGACAGAACAAGTACTCTATAAATACCAAAGGAGAGTTCTGTCTGATTAACATATCGACCAAAGTTTTATATAGATATAGTTGGACTCTTGCAACAGAAACTACAAAACAATTAGTATGGAGGATTCAAGCTTCCAGTAACTGTGACATAATGCCTTTACATTGTAATAAAAGAGAACATGAAGTTTCATGCGCGAACCATTCCAACACCATGCAGACATGTAACAAGGATATTCACGTTCTCCATTCCCAGAATTTGCAGTGCATATTTCAGAAATCTTGCATGCATTCGTTGATTTCAGAATGCTTTAGTCCAAACCAATAGTTCGTCCAACCGTCTTATGCACTTAAAAGCTCTCGTCATCTCACCAAGCTGGACACTTGCTCAATAATGAAATTGACTCTGATTCATGATTCACAACACTTTCCATTTAAAGCTTCAGAGCAATAGCAAACAGCCAAACAACAAGGATCACGAATATTGAGGGCTGCAGCTACTTGTTCATCATAACATCCGAGCCATACCAAACTATATGTCAGCTCAATATAGATTTTACCTTGTCCTCATATTTTCTTCATGAAATCCTCAATCCTCTCAGCAGCATCATACATGTTCTTCTGTTTCACTTCATCCAGCAGCAAACGACATGTCTGATACCTTGGAGTTATGTCTTGACCAACCATCTCGTCAAACAGAAGGTAAGCCCAATCAGCTTTGTCCGCTCTACATAACCCATGAATTAGAAGTGTATACGCCGAGACATCCAGACTGAGGTGATGCTTGTTGACCATGTCGCCCAACAATCTGCTCAAAAAGCCATCAGTTTTCCCAGATTTAAAGCAAGATTTCAGCAAGGGATAGTACGTCTGAACATCAGGTTTGGCAAAATTTGAATCTTCCATTTCTTTGAGGAGATCCATAGCCTTCTCAACTTGACCATGGTGACAAAACATTGAAATCATGGTGTTGTAGGTAGGCGTGTTTGGTCTTACGCCACGAGTAGGCATCTCCACCTCAAAAACATCGGCTGCATCCCGAACTCGCCCAGCTCTCGCAAGCACATGGATCAAGCAATTGTAAAAGGGCGTATCCGGCTTGCACCCATCCAATTTCATCCTCTCGGCTAATTGCAGCGCTTCATCAAACTCCTCCGACTTTGCCAGATAATGCATGACCGTAGTGTACGTGACCACATTCGGCGGGCTCCCCCGATCCCGCATTTCATCAAACAGTTGATAGACCTTATTGAAATTGCCCTGACAGCAATGAAACTGCACGATCGTCGAGTAGCTAATGACACAGGGCCGAACCCCGTGGCCCTTCATTTCCTGGACAGTCCACTGCGCCTCGTCGACCCTATTGATCTTACACCAACCGAAGATCAAAATATTGAACGTGCGCGCATCGGGCAAAACGTGAGGCTTGAGCTGCAGCATGATCGAGCGCGCCTGCTCGACCCTGCGCTCCTTGCAGAGCGTGTCCAGCAACAAGTTCATGGACTCGGTGTTCTTCTCCAAACCGAAGTCCCCCAATTCATCGAACACCTTGACCGCTTCCTCCCACATCCCCGCACCGGCGAGCCTCCTCATCACCTTCCCTACCGTGCTGAGCCTCACGAGCTTGCCCCGGCTCATCTCCTCCAAAACCTCCCTCATCCTGTCCATCCTCCGGCTCTTGCCGAGGATGTCGACGATCGCGTCGCAGGCCTCCGGGGAGGCGCGGCCGGATTCGGCGCGCGGCCCGGCCCACCGGAACACGCCGAGGGCGGACTTCCAGTCGTCCCTGAACCGATGGAGCAGCTTCTCAACGAGGCCGTTGGGGACGACCGCGATGGAGGCGCAGGAGGGGTCGCGCTCGAGGGAGCGGAGGACTTCGTGCTCGCTGCTCCCGGCGCGGACCCTGGACACGACGGTCTCGAGGTCGGACGGCCGGTCCACGGCGGGGCTCCCGGGCGGCGCGTCGCGGAGGGCGTAGGAAGAGAGGTTGGGAGCGGCCCGGCGGATCGGCGGCAGCCCGGAGGTGCGGGGGCGCCGGGCGACGGCGGTTCGGGAAGAGAATAAGCTCATGGGAGAAAACGGCGAGAGACTGGTCGACACGGTCGGTCGGAGGGAACACCGAAGGCGCGGGATTAAGGATTTGTATATCATGGGATAAACATCGACATCATTTGAAGGAGTGGCACGGGCATTTTCATCTTTTACTCTTTTTTTTTTTGCCATTTTCTTTTTATAAAAAAAACAAACTCAAAATAAAAAGGAACACGCGGGCTCTTCGCTTGTGGTCACCGCCCCATTGCCGGTGGGGCGTTGGTAAGAGCCGAAAGGCCTCCTGGCCCTTACTAGAGTTGGAAGAGAGCTGCGACCTCGGGCGAGAGTCGTCATCCCTCGTCCATGTCTGAGGGAGGGCCACTAGACCGAGGTGATGATCTGTGATCCTCACCTAGACTGAGCAAGGGTCACCAGTCCTTGCTCCAATCTAAGAGAGGATTACAACCCTCTCCCAGTTCTGGCGAGGGTCGCCGGCCCTCATCAAGACACTAGCGACCTTGCCTGCCATCACCGTCGCCCCATCGGCAATGGTATAGTGGCGCCAGCCCTCCCTCTTGTATTTTTTCCCCTTAAAAAAAGCTTATTTTTTTAAAAATTTAATTTAAATAAAATTTAGGTTAAAATTGTCTTTAAATGAAAATACCACTAACCAGCCGTTGAGATTCGGCCCTTATTTGAAACAATTGTAGCCACTTCAAATTCTTATCTAAGAAAATAAAAGCACTTCAAGCCATTATGTGAAATTTTCCCCAAAATTTATGTTTTATCCCATGATATACAAAATGCAAATTTGCTTCCGGACAAGAACATGTTGGAGAAAGGATTTGATTTGATCCTTTGACTCCACTAATTGATTTTGATTCAGACAATCGGCATTAAGGAATATTGATGGAATATTCAGAAGATTAAATAGGAAAATGATATCATGTTTATTTATTTCCTAATTGCTTTTTGTACTATAACTGCAGCCATGTACATGTACAAATACATAATGAGAAATACAAATTTCAGATTCCCCCTATTCAATTTCGGTCATGGTATCAGAGCAGTCCTTCCTAGTCTAGCTTCCGCTACCTTAGAATTGCCTCCGGTTGGTTTCTGACTTCTTGTTGCGATCCCAATTCTGCAAAACAAATCAGCACCCGAGTAGGAATTCAATTTTTTTTTTTTGGATATCATACCGAAAAAAACAAAATACCAACAATTCTTCAATGGAGGGAACCCCTAACTCGACTCAACATCAAGATTCAAATCTGGTTGATTCGAATGAAGAGGAGCTGTCTTCTGCGCAGCACTATGCTGGATTTGCTCCTGCTCCTGCTCCTGCTCAATCTGCTCCTGTTCCAGTTCAGATTCCTAGTCCAGCCCAGTGGCCTCCAGTTCATTGGTATCCTATTCAAGGACAATGGGCCATCGGGGCCAAGTCAGACAAGGGCACAACATGGTCCACTTGGAGAGGATGGCATTCCAGACCGTGGAACTCCCCTTCCGCAGGAGACCAACTCGAATGGAGGACCGGGTTGGACAGCCTCGAATCACGGACCTGGATCCTTGACACCGAGTTTAGGGACGAATCCCTACCCGGCCTTCCAACCTGGATTTCTGCCCTACTCGTTCCCAGTCAGCAGCGGCCGCCCCGAGCCCAACGACACCGTTTACACGTCACCGGCCAACGGACTAGAGTTGCGGCTCATCAACCTACAGCTCACCGGACCGGACAACTACAAAGCTTGGGCTTGGGACTTCCGACGAGCTCTTGTTACAAAAGACAAGGACGGCTTCCTCGACGGAGCCGTCACTTTTCCGACCGGAGAACGACTCCAACGACATTGGCGAAAGTGCAATCAGTTGGTTCGCACTTGGACCGGAAATTGCCTCGCTCCCGACGTTGTGGCCGGCCTCCCACCAACCGAGGATTCGAAGGTAATGTGGGAGAACATCTGTGAAATGTATGGGCGCCTTGACCGAGCGAAGCTATTTACAATCACTCAAGCCTTGTCGGAATCGAAGCAAGGAAACCTTTCGGTCACTGCTTGCTTCAACCGACTCTCGGCTCTGTGGAACGAGCTCGAGGCGGACGAGGAACAGTTGGAGGGACCCGAGGCTACGCTCCGACAATATCGAGCGATGAAGGACAGGGAGGAAGTAACACGATTCTTACTCATTCTGAATGAAACATGCTCACATTTTAGGTAGCAGATTTTGGCGATGGAGCCAATGCCACCGCTCGGCCGGATCTATCAACTGGCCATCCAAGAGGAGAGCCAGCGATTGGCCACGGCCGAGCACGGACGAGTTGAGAGCATCACTCTCACGGCACCATCGGAACCACCATATCGAAGCCATGGGAGTGTTCCACCTTTGGGGCTTCATCAAGCGGCGTGGAGCAGAAAAGAAGAGGAGAACCCTAGAAGTTCTTTTCGAACGAACGGTCAAGATCAAAAGGTTGGATCCAACGGCCATCATTTGATCAGTCACTTGAGCGAATCGAATGGCCATTATCAGGCCACATCAGCCCCTACTTTCAAGCCATCTCACGGCCCACGAAATGCCACGTCATCACAAAGAGGAAGTGGACAAAATTCCAAAAATAATGGTAAATACCGTGAATATTGCAAATGCCCACATCACATTATTGATACGTGCTAGAAATTACATGGAAAACCAAATGACAAAGTTACCAAGTTTCGGCACAAGGGACTGAAAGGGCAAATCAGACCATTACTCATGATCAGTATCAACATATTATGAGGACTCTAAATCAATTAAAGAATACCAACAAAAGTGCAAGTTTTTTAGCTATTTCTTTTTGCAATATCAATGTTGTTGACACCTAAATTTTGATTAACCATTTAGTGATTAATTGCACAGAAAATTAGGGATTAAATTTTAGTCCCTAACAAAAATATTAAAGTTAAATTACATAACATTTAGTTTTAAGAACATTTATTAAGTAGTTGCATTTGCATTGGACTGGTGGCAAATGGGCTTAACAAAATTTAATTGAACTGGAGTTAATGGACTCAAGTACAAAGGTTCCGAACCCAATCGAATTAATTGGATCAAACCCATGTGAATTAAAGATTCAGCCCAACTCGTTATTCCCTCAAGTGGTCAAAATTAACATGTGTGTTGCGCGTGTGACATATTGAATTAGAAAATATTGAGAAAATATCATGAAAATCTTTGGGTCAAGAAACAATTGGAAAGCAAAGCGTTATCAGAGCAAGAATTAAAGAAAGAGAATTCACTCAAATTGGTGGATATAAACTTGCGGACAAAGGGATTAAAGAAAGGAAAGAAAGGATTGGTAAGAAGATGTGGGTTATGGAGAAATAACAAAAGAAGGAAAAGAATAAAAATATATATATTTCAATGCATCCACAATTGGAAGCTGCATCGCATTCTTTCCTTGGGGGCTCTATGTTGTTTTACATATAAAAGGGGGGGCCACAGACTTGACATGGACAATCACCATTGAAAGAGAAAAAAATCGTGAGTAGTGAAGGGAGACAATTGAATACACGATCATGATTCTAGGGAAAGTCGAGAGAAAAGAGAAAGCGTGAAGAAGAGAAAATGAGTCTCTCGACTGAACCTTGGCCGAGATCCCCACACGGCCAGACCCGTGGCCATGCCGCTCGACTTAACACCATACTATCCTCCTCCGTGGCATCCAACCTCTCAACTGCGCCACGTTTGCTGCTCTGCTACCGCGACACCTACTATTTCCACTGCAAGCCAAAAGCCCCCGTGACGAGCTGCTCTAATATCAAGTCCACTGCTACCCTTCTAGCGTCCATCCATTATACCAACGAGCTCTGGCCCACGACGATTCTTCCGGTGAGCCAACGCACAAAGGTGAGGCCTCGGTATCGCATCTACGGTTTTTCCGGATCCATCCACTGCTCGCTAGTGTCTTCGCTTGTTCTCTGCCTTTTATTTACATCATATTGACTGAGTCAAACTTCCATCTGTCCTTTGCAAGGAGTCAAGCAGTAGCTAATAGAGCAATAATTAAACAAAGAAGTGCTTCAGTGGAGAAAGAAGCAAAATAATTCATCATTTTCTCTCCCTGTCAGAGACGATTTTTGTTTGCAGGTTCACAAGACAAAACCAAGTGCAATTGGTGGAGAGTGAGTTCGCTGCTAAAGTAGACAACATCATGCTCTTGGGATCCTGTGTTCTCCGGAACCAAATAACATAAAGGAAGGACAAACGTGTGGAGTCAAGCTTCGTCCCCGCGCTCTCGCCACGGGTTCTCCTCACTCTACTATTTTGCCACCTCTTGCCAATCATGCAAGTCACCACGAGCTTGTCGCCACCACCAACTTCATCCGCACCACCATCTGCCGGCCCAAACTCAGAAAGAAAATATTCAAATTAGGTAAAGATCTCATTTAATTTGATTTTCGAGTATATTGCTTCTTTGTTTGAAATATTACAATTTTGTGTGAATCTTTGAATGATATTATCGTATCCATTACGTTTATGAATAGTCTTTAAATTAGGAATTATTTCCTAATTTCACAATGTGCATATGATCGACAGTCCGATTTCATGTCCGAAATATGACTCGCGATCACATGGAAAATCGTCAATCCGATCTCCCGCTCGATATATGATTCACGATTGCATGAAAAAAAAAATGGCCAATCCGATCCTCATGCCTGGAATATGATTTGTCAATCTATTGTTTCTAAATTTAAATGAATGTCGGTAATATTTTTGTGATATGGTGTCGTTTGATTTTTTTTAAATAAAGAAAATCCAAAAATATGTTAGTTAGGATATCAATTAGAAGTTTTGCATGTTTAAAGAACCCTAAATGTATCTAGAAGATAGGATAATTATTTAATTTAAATTAGGACTTGAGATGATTTATTTCCTAGTTTAAATTAGGTGTTATTCTAATCCTAATACATTATTTAGGTTATTTTAAGATTCCGAATTTCCATGAAAATCCCAAAAAGATTGAGTTACTTTAGGATAGATTAGGATAGATTGCATTCTCAACTTGAGCAATTTTTAATTTCGAATTTTAATAATAAAAATATATATAAAAAAAAAGAAGTTGTTAAATTGCATGTTGTTTTAGGCATCTTTTAATTTCGAATTTCATTGGAAAAATACCAAAAAAAAAATCATTTGTCCGTCATTAGAATTGGGTCACGTCATCGCATGACATACAATTCGCATGCTAGGTTGCATTAATCGCATGTCATTTTTGCACGTCATTGCATATAGGTTAGTTTGCATTTTAATAAAGCGCAAACTCTAAAAAACATATTGAGTGTCTTTCTTTTTTAATTAGAAATTATATTAGGATTGTCTGTGTGATTTTCTACTAACAATGCAGATGTTTGCGTTGCTCTAAGATACATCATTCTCCTAATATTGTAATTTATTTATTGTTTTCTTGGATGTTAAATTGGTGGTTTGCGCACCCGCATGAACACCTCATATGTTAGTGATTAGGTAATAAAATGGATTCAGACTACCTGCATAAATATTTTTGAAAAGAACAGGTATCGAAAGGGCGTTAGACTAGATCTAACGTAATCAAGTCCCCGAATTTAGAATTTCTGGTTCGTAGGAATAAAACATATCTCCCTATGTTTTATTTAGATTTCTAATTAACCTACCGCAAATAGATTAGTGACGACTCCAAGCATGAAAACTTTTACATGTTAAAAACTTAAATCCGAAGTTGCGAATTGGTAGGGCTTGGGAGGGCCTGAATTAGGATTAGTCTTAATAATCTATTAGCCTGAGAAATTTTAGGTCGCGACAGCTTGGCGACTCCACTAATGACTTGAGTTAAAACTCTTAATGGACTTATGCCGAATTTTCTCTTTTAAAAAAAAAATATTTTTGTTTGGCAGCGAGAATTTCAGGTATGTCCCTAACGTTTAAGGTATTAAATGTTTTTGCAGAATGAAAGTTATAAGAGGTGGAGTGTTTGTTAACCACTTTCTTGCAGGGAGGGGTTGAGATTGGATGTTTTAATTTTGATATTGAAGCGCTGTTTGTATATGATCTGTTGTGCATGCCTGTGCAATTTCACTACATTCTAGCACACACAACCTGTCGCCAGACCTGGGCCGCATAGAATCACCTAGGATAGTATTGAGATGGATACCACTCCAACCGTCCGCTTGCGGTACGAGTTACCCATCTCAATCCTAAAATTTCTTTCTTAATGTCAAGAGATTACCACCCCAGTCCGCATGCCCGCGACATGGGTTGACTCTTTGACGATGTCGGAGTTACGAGGACCCGACTTAGTCCGCATGCCCGCGGCTAGTCCGATCATCCTTGTGGCTCCACTTTGTTAAACCTTCTAGAGTAGAAATCGAGCCACATAGCATGCGTATGTCTATGTTATTGCCACCCGGTTATTAGTAAAGTAAGTCCTTTGAACTTTTTCTTCGCAATTTATTTACTTTGTCGTATTATTTTGTCAGTCTATGATATTAGGTTGATCGCAAGTCTTTGTCAATATACAATGGGAAATTCTAACATTCGACTTATTCTCCCTCCCAAGAAGGAACTCGACACGTGGTGGGACAAGTTAGACCGAGCTAGTCATGTGTTGGTGGAATCAACAATTGGCTGACTCCTCCTTCTGTTGCGTATCAACATTCATGGCGGCCTCATTTAAGCACTTACCCATTATTGGTGTCCAAAGACGACTACTTTCATTTTCGGTAAGCATGAGCTCACTCCAACCTTTGGAGAATATAACATTACCTTTAGAAAACCTTTGGAATTAGAATTAATTAGTCCACCTATAGGAATAAATTCTGTCTCGATTTTATCTGATTTTCTGAGAATCAAGGAAGAAAAGATAAGAAAAATTTTGAAGGTCACCACAACATTTGCCCGTTTTCATTTCTTGATGAATATTTTCAAAATGGCACTTCATTTCAAATAAGAAGGATTTTCCTATTAGCTTTCTTTGGATTTATACTTTTCCCTTATTGTAAGAATGCTATTAATCCTTTGATTGCTAAGTTAGTGAGGCAAGTGTGTAGGGGAATGAACTTTGTTAATGCTCTCTTGGTAGAAACTTTTCTTTCCCTTTCTCGATTTAAAGAAAATGGTGACAAAATCTTTTACGCTTCTCCCGAGCTTTTGCAAATTTGGTTCTTATCTCACTTAAAAGGGTTTGGTGATTTAATGATTATACGTGAAGTTAGCAACTCTGATCACCCTATCATGAGATTTGAGAATAAACAAAAACATGCACCGAATTATCATTATTTCAATTGGCTAGCTTTCTTTAAAAATCCAAAGTCCAAATGTTTCGTATGGCATGCTAAATGGTTCCAAGTTCGTGAGGCTAGACTCACATGTGGACGTGTTGGCCCAATCCCTTTATTGGGATTCACTGGGGCAATGGAATATTACTCGACTAGGGTGACTCACCAGTATCAAGTGATGCAAGAGCTTCCCCCAATTTTGAAGCAAGCTGATTCAATTTGAGTTAACTTCACTGATGGAGACCTCGACCATGACGATATCATTTCTTTAATAAAGTCATTATGGGATATATGCCATCTACAAATGCTCATATAGCCTGAAAAAGAATTAGAGGGTAAAGAAAGAAAGTATTGTGCCACGGCTGAATACATTCAACGACACAAGATTCCAAATAATTTACTTTTGAAGATACTAATGGTGCCTGAGAAGATCACCAACCGTGCTGAGAAAAGTTGTATCAAGAGAAAAGCTGAGAAGTTACAAGAGCAAGTTATACACCTAGTCGAGGAGAATAAGCGATTACGTTTGGAAATCACATCCCAATGATATATTGATCAAGCCAAATGAAATGGCTCGTGTCTTTTAAGATATTTTTCTTTCTAGATTCGTTGTTTAGGAAGTTGGGTCATTATTTTAGCATATTTGTTTAGGGGATTTCAAGTTGTTGCTTTCATAGTTTTTGTTCAAGAATCCATTATGAATAAAGTTTTTTTTTTAAATCAAAGTGAGTAGACCAATGTCATGGATCGGCGTGTGATTCTTCTTGACACTTATGTATGCCTGTTTTATCCGTGAAATCAGGTAATTACAGACTAATCACTATCGCCTATTCGTACGCAGTCGAGAACTAGAATGGCTGATCAAATTGACTTATGAGATCGTGTCGTTGGCATTGAGGACCAAATGAAGCAAGTTCTCGCCGTAATGCAATAGATGTCCGCTGAGATCAAAGCCCTTCAGCCGATTCCCATTTCTGCATCCCCTAAGGCATCTGTCTCAAAGCAGAAAGGTGGAAAGAATGCCGATAGTGAGGAAGATGATGATCTTCTCGATTTAGTAGATGACCCCATCCAGATTATCATCAACAAGAATAAACCTAATGAACGGGTCAACAAGTTTGAAGAGAGAGTGAAGCAACTGGAAGGCTCACATGATTCACCTTCGATCGACCTGTCTCTGTACTCACAAATCAAAATCCCGATGAAGTTCAAGATGTTGAATTTTGACAAGTACAATGGCACATCCTACCCAAAAGTCCACCTGCAGCTATACCACAAACAAATGACCCCGTACGTTGATAATGAACTCCTGATGATCCATGCATTTCAAGCAAGCTTGACGGGTCATTCCTTGAACCGGTATCTCATGAAAAAGATAAATAGCCTCAAAACCTGGAAAGAAGTTAGTGAAGCATTTCTAAAACAGTAGAGGTTCATTACAGATATCATTCCTACCCGTGAAGACCTCGAGCGTGCTCAGATGAAAAAGACTGAGTCGTTCAAGTATTTTGCTATCAGATGAAGAATATAGCCGCTCAAGTTATCCCAGAACCCATAAACAATGAATTAAAGAGGATGTTTATTAAAACTCTTCTGTTCAAGTACCATAATTGGATGGTAGCCATTCCGACTAATAACTTCAATCAATTCATCCCCATAGGCGAACATATTGAGATAGGGTTGAAAGATGGGTAGTTTGTGGAGCCGTCTTGTTGGACCAAAAGATTTAGCATAAGAAAGGAGAAAGAGCCAGCAGTTAAAGTCAATGTGACGTATACCCAGCCAAGTCAGAAAAATGTTAATGTTGCTCCAGCGATCCAAGTAACAGAAACTCAACAACATAGCACGGGTTGTCAACCTTCTCAGAAGAGGAACAATAAGAGGCAATTCACCCCCCTCCCTAGGTCGTTGTCTCAAGTGCTGGTGGTCCTCTAGAAGAAAGGTTTGCTTACCACTGAATCAAAGCGGCCCAATCCCAAACAATTCTATAACTACGATCCGTCCAAGAAATGTGATTATCATATGAGTGAAGTGGGGCATTCAACTGATGACTGTACCACTCTCAAGTATCGAATCCAGAACTTGCTTGATACAAGGGCATTTTCCTTTCAACCCGTTAAGTCGAATGTTCAGAGCAACTCGTTCCCTGATCACGCAAGCAATGTGAATGCCATATTTAGTTTAGATGTTGATCGAATCAAGAATGTCAAGGTGTACACCACCAACGTTTACGGTGAGTTAGTGAAAGTCGGTTATTACTCGAGTAATGAGGTCCTTCCCCTGGCTATCATGAGAAAAAGAATTTCAAGAATGGTAGAAGATGGGGCGATCGTTTATGCTGACCACACTGGCATCTTTTCACTATCTCCGAAATGGTTATTAATTGGGACGAGGAGTTTGCTATATTGAACACCGGGAAAGACAAGCTCGATCCTTTGCTTAAAGATATGCCTCTGCTTGAAGACGCGTCCGATGATGAGGAGATCGTAGTAAACACGCCTACAGTCGATAAAGGAATAATAATCGAGATACCTCAACCGTATGAGTACTGTGATAATAAAACAGTCTCTTGGTCCTACAGTCTTGATGTCGACTTAGTTACCAGATCTAGGCATACCTATGGCCAAGCTAATGCCCAACCTGCAAAGCCCGTTACTAATGAAGAAGCCACGGAGTTTATGGCCGTGATCAAGGCTAGTGAATACAACATAGTTGAGCAACTGCGCAAGATGCCTACGCAAATCTCTCTGCTTGAACTCCTCCAAACGTCTGTCAAACATCAAAAGGCCCTGATAAAAGTGTTAAGTGAAGTCCACATGCCCGAGACGGTCGATCATGACAAATTGAAGGAATTTGTGTGTTTCATACTCCTCAAAGACCTTATAGCCTTTTTGAATGAAGAGTTTCCTCTAGAAGGGAGATGACATACTAAAGCACTTTACATTTCTATCAAATACAAGGCCTCGCATGTAGCCCGAGTACTCATTGACAACGAATCAGCCTTGAACATTTGTCCTTTAGCGACTTTACACCGCCTTAAGATAGATCCTTCTAGGATAAATTCTGTGAAGACCTCTGTGCGAGTCTTTGACGGAACGGAGAAAGAAGTGATTGGAGAAATCCACCTTGACATACAGATAGGACCAACAATATTCAACATCCTATTTCAAGTTATGGACATTCCCACTGCATTCAATTTTCTATTGGGTCGTCCATTGATTCATACTGCCAGAGCTATGCCATCCAATCTACATCAGAAGATGAAGTTCATTGTAGAGAGAAAGTTGGTTATAGTCCACGGTGAAGAAGAGCACCCAATTTACCACGCAACGGCTATCTCCTATGTTGAGCTGGATTGCAAAATAGAATCGAGCTTGTATCGACCATACATGCGTCTAGAGAATTATCACCACCCATTCCTGAGGTGTCGAATGCTGTAGTCATGGTCGGAAGAGTAATGGTGTCCCATGGCTTTACTCAGGGTGAAGGCCTTGGCAGAAATGATCAAGGTATTCGCCAACCGATGGAGGTCTCTCGGAGGCTCCACACTACTAGGTTGGCGTACCAGGGGTCAAGCGTGCCAAATAATGGAAGATGTGGACGTGGACTTGGTCGAGGTCGAGGAGACAGGTAGAATAGACAACGATTCAAAGAAAAGCCGAATGGTAAAGAACGTGGGCGTGGAATTACCCAAAATAATGGAGAGCTTAGGTGTGGTAGAATGATGCATGAAGAGAATGAGGTAATCGACACTTTAGGGCAACCGAGCGGCAAGTTCGATTATTATGTGAGATACTCAGTCACCCTAAGCTTCTATGTTGACCCTTATGACATTGTCCCAGATGGATGGGGAGATATGGATGATCTAACACCTCTAATGACAGAAGATCCTGATGATGTAATAGAGGAAATCACTGCTCTGTTCGATAATTTCTTTATTGGAGCCATTGAGGAAGGACCGTTGGAGAGAATGGGCACTGGCGTGCAAGAGTAACATCTTTACTTTTTTTCGCATACTCCCTTGCGTGAGAATTTTTACTGCTTTTTAGCACTTGCCCCGTCTCGGGAGCTACTTTTTGGAATTTTTCATTTCTAGGACTCATCGTTGCAATTTCCATCCAACCAATAAAAGAAAAACATTGTCCAAGGAGAATTCTGAGATCTGGGCTTCTTCATGCTTTCTCGTGTTAAAACTTTTTTGAAAAGAATTTCAGAAAAAATCACAAAAAAAATTTTAAAAAAAAGAAAAAATTTAGAAAAAATGCATTGTTTAGCCCTGTTTGTCCTTCTGAATCCCTTACTTTATATTTCAGGGACAATCTTATGACACGTAAAGGTATGAAAACGGTCTAATATGATGAATTATGTGCCGCCGAGCCTGATCTCGATGACATCGACGAACTCGAAGATTCCTCAAACCTTCAGCGCAATCTAGAGCGTCATGAAAGACCTAAAGTTCTGACGGTAGACCAAACTATCACTATTAACTTAAGTGATTCAGGGCAGCCTAAAGAGGCGAAGATACGGGCAACCCTTCTCGAAAGTGAAGCGAAACGCCTAATTCAACTGTTGATGGATTACTAGGATATCTTTGCTTAGTTGTACGCCGATATGCCAAGTTTAGACCCTTATATTGTAGAACACAATCTGCCTACTAATTTAGGCATGTCACCCAAGAAACAGAGGTTACGGAGAACCAAGCTTGAGCTTTCGAAGAAAATAGAGGAAGAGATCATGAAACTTTTAAAAGTGGGATTCATCGAAGTCACCCGATATCCCTGCTGAGTGGCCAACATTGTGCCAGTCATGAAGAAGGATGGCCAAGTTCGGGTTTGTATTGATTATCGCAACCTGAACAAGGGTAGCCCTAAAGATGACTTCCCATTACTACACATAGACATTCTGATAGATAGTACTGCTGGATTCAAGCTATTTTCCTTCATGGATGGTTTCTCGGGTTATAATCAAATAAGGATGAAAGACGGCAATAAAAAAAAAAACGGCATTCATTACCCCTTGGGGGTCATTCCATTACAAGGTCATGCCCTTCGGCCTTAAAAATGCTGGAGCAACATATCAACTGCTAATGGTGACGCTTTTCCATGACATGATGCATAAGGAGATCGAGATCTATGTCGATGACATGATTACCAAGTCTCTACCTGGAAAGAGTCATGTTAATACCTTGAAGAAGTTGTTCGACAGACTTTGTGAGTTTAAACTTCTTCTCGACACAGTAAAGTGCATATTCGGAGCAACTTCGGGCAAATTACTCAGGTTCACAGTAAACAGTAAAGGCATTGAAGTTGATCCCTCCAAAGTGAAGGCTACATGTGAGTTACAACCCTCATCGATCGTGAAAGAAGTGCTAAGCTTCCTGGATAGATTGAACTACATAGCCTGCTTTATTTCCCAGCTCTCCGAAACTGCTAAGCCATTCTTCAAACTTCTAAAGAAGAATGTTCAAGTGGAATGGGACAATGATTGTCGAGAAGTGTTTAACGAACTAAAGCGGTACCTGATGAAACCATCAGTGCTAGTCCCACCAATGCTGGGCCAGCCTTTGATCATTTACCTCACAATTCATAGCGAGTCTCTAGGTGCGATGCTAGCCCAGAAAAATCCTGAAGATGGAAAAGAACGAGCCATTTATTATCTAAGCAAGAAGTTTGCTGTCTTAGAGTTGAATTATCCTGAAGTCAAGAAAATTTGTGCTGCACTAGTGTGGGTGCTCCATAGGCTACAACAATATACACTGCATCACCAAACTTTGCTTGTGACTGAAAACGATCCCATCAAGTATTTACTTGATCAACTTACTTTGGTCGGAAAGTTAGCCAAATGGCAGATTTTAATTTCAGAGTTTGATATCCAGACGATGCCACAAAAGTCAACTAAAGGCCAAGTAATTGCTGATGTGTTAGCCAAATATCCTGGAATCTCTGATGATGATAGATATTCTCCAGAAGATTGCATTTTGGTGATAAAGGAAGACGCATGAACCATGTTTTTCGATGGAGCCGTAAACTTAGTTGGTTCTGGCACTGGGGTAGTTTTAATATCTCCAGATGGGCAACATTATTCAGTAGCAGCAAAGTTCGTATTCCCCTGTACCAACAACATAGCTGAGTACGAAACTTGCATCCTCGAACTCTAAGCGGCGGTTGAAATGGGGATAACCAAGTTGAAAGTGTTTGGTGATTCCGCTCTGATTATTTTCCAAACTGTAGGAGAGTGGAAGACGAGAGACACCAAACTAGTGCCGTGCCATAAATACGTTAAAGAAATCATAGAGGAATTCGAGGATATCTCCTTTAAATACTTGTCAAGGTCCCATAATCAGTTCGCTAATGCTCTAGCTACGTTATCATCTATGCTGCAAGTGACCGGTGGATTAGAGGTAGAACCCTTGAAGATCGAAGTCCTGACAAAATCGGCCTATCGTATGGTTGTGACTGAAGAACTTGACGAAAAGCCATAGTATTACGATATCATGAGTTACATCTGGAGACATGAATTTCCTGAAGGAAGTACCTCGGCCGACAGAAAGTACATAATGAGAATGACTTCAAAATTCTTTGTCAGTGATGAAAAGCTATACAAAAGATCTTATAATTCGATCCTGCTGAGGTGTGTGGATGTGACTGAAGCTACCAAAATCATGCAAGAAGTACACGGGGGGATATGTGGTCCACACATGAATTGCTACATGTTAGCTAAGAAGATCATGAGGTTGGATTATTATTGGCTCAGTCTCGAAAGTGACTGCATCCAACATATTCGAAGATGTCATCGCTGTCAGGTTCATAGGAATAAAATAAATATTCTCCTGATGGAATTACATCAGTTGTCTGAGCCATGACCCTTTTCAATGTGGGGTATCGATGTGATTGGCCTAATTAATCCCAAGGCATCGAATGGATACCGATTTATCTTGATCGCGATTGATTATTTCTCCAAGTGAATTGAGGCGGCATCTTATGCAAACGTCACTGCAAGGAATGTTGTAAGCTTTATCAGATGAGACATAGTCGCTCGTTATGGTGTTCCCGAGGCCATTGTCACCGATAATGGGATAAATTTAAACAACAAGTTCATAGATCGGTTGTTTAACGAGTTCAAGATCCAGCACCTGAATTTATCTCCCTATCATCTACAAATGAATGGAGCAGTTGAAACCGTTAACAAGAATATCAAGAAGATCTTTGCCAAAACGGCAGAAAACTATCGTAACTGGTATGAAAGGTTGCCCTTTGCACTAATGGCATATCGAACTTCAATCCAAACCTCTGTCGGGGCAACTCCTTTTTCCTTTATGTATGGCATGGAAGCAGTCGTGTCCGTCGAAGTAGAGATCCCTTCCCTGCGAGTTTTGTCTCAGGTGGAGTTGTCCAAGGCAAAATGGATGCGACAAAGGTATAAGCAATTGAACCTAATTGATGAGAAACGATTGAAAGCCATTTGCCACGATCAAACCTATTAGTAGAGGATAGTTAAATCCTTCAACCAAAAGGTGCGTCCAAGACACTTCGAAGTAAATGATCTAGTCCTAAGGAAGGTATTGCTAGTCTTTCACGTTCCTGGGGGTAAATTTGCCCCAAACTACATCGGTCCATATATGGTTAAAAAGGTTCTTCCCAGAGGTGCCCTGATTCTCACAGAAATGGATGGTCGTGAGTTCTCCACTCCTGTTAATTCTGATGCTGTGAAGATATATTACCCTTGATAAAATCTAACATTTTACAGTAAAAGTTTTCAAGTGTTTGTTTTATATTCTGAATTGCAAACATTTCACTGATGAATAAATGGTTTCAATCAATTTCAAGTTAAGATGTGTCCATTGGCTTTAAATTCTGCTTAATGATTTTGTCAGTCTGCATCATCGATTTCAAAAGGGGAATTTATTTGGACAATCTGATAACTCATATGGAATGAATTGAATATGTTGAATGAGATACATCGGGATGATAAAAGACAAGCCTTATCCTATATATAGTCCCATGCACTAATCTCCAGTGAGTTGAGTGAAAAAATTCCATGTCTACAAGGTAAAGGATTATCTCGCAAAATGTACGGCAATCGAAATGACGAAAGGCAATTCATTTCTCTATTCCAAACACAATAGTTTATCTATTGTTTCACCACTTTAAGCCTAAACGCTTGGAAAACTCCTTTCAAATTACCCTGTCAAGAACCACCCCACATCGGGGCAAATTGGAGGTAAGTCAACATTATAAGGTGAAAAATGAACAGAGTTTGTCTTGCTCTCACTTGCATCAATTTTTGAGTGTTGCTTTTTCAGATGAATTCATACAAAGTTCAAGTGCCTTAGAATGACAAAGAGCATTTCTTTCTTTATCCTATGCACGCTTTATCCTTTGCTAAGCCCAATTGAGCCTACAAATTCATTTCTTAAATCCAGTTGGTGATCATCCCCCACACTGGGGCAAGGCAAAAATCATCATTGTCTAAGCAGCATATCCAGAGCATCAATAGAAGACATAAAACCTTAAGAGTCCAAATGGCGAGTCATTCAGTCAGAATATAGTTGGCCAATAAAAAACATATGTCAAGTGTCACCAAAAAAAAAAGAAGGGCAAGAAAAAGCAATATGCCTGGTAAAAGCAAGGCCGATGCCCAATAAAAAAATAGGTGTGTTAAAATCATCTCCACTAGGATAGTCATAATCCTACAAATTTAGAAAAGTGGTGAATTTAAGCCCAATGAGCATTTACTGAAATGACAATGCCCGAGGATGAAGAAGAAGACCAGTGGCAATGCCGAGATGATCACCAACTCTCACCCTTATACACAATTTTGAGCCTGATATATCTTTTCATTTCTCAATCCGTGAACCTAGCCTGTGTTACGTCCCTTACAGAGTCTCTTCAGATTAGGGCACTTGAACTCGCATGAGAATTCATATGCTTATAAGCTTAGCTCGAAGAAATGCGAGCAAGTCCATTTCTATATCATTTTACAGGGTTTTTGACTTGTAAACCCGGAGATGATTGCGAAATATTTTCTTTCAATAACCTCGACTCAAAGAGTCCCCTTTTGCTAAGCCATTAACCAAGCTCACGTTACAGTCCTAGCAAAGACCTCTCAGATTGGTAAGATCATACCGCTTACGAGAATACTCGAACCCTTATCCATATGATGATGGTGAGATAGAGTGATTCTCATAAATCAGCATTTTTCAATGAGAATGAGTGAAAGCCCTTTCGGACCAAAAGTCCCTCATTTGACATTTTCAAGTCACCCACTTGTGAGTTCGAATTGTCTTGTCATGATCCTCTCCAGCAAAATTTAGTAATATTGATTCAACAAAATTGTCATGCATGAAATCCAGTTGAATTCATAATGCATGAGTATATGTGTTCTTCATTGCCCACGAATACATGTTACATGTTGCCTAAAACGGTGTTTAGCAGGAGACACGCCCTCAAGAGTCGGAGATATCACCAGGTAAGTATATCTTTATCCCTTGAATGCCTGTGACTATCCAGGTATCCCTAAACTGCTCGAGCAATCATCAGGCCCCATATTTGATCATTTTTTGATCATTTTGTTGCGATTTCTAGATGCCTCTGATGATATCTAGGCATCTATTGATCAAGCCTTTTCAAGTATTTCTGATGATATCGAGATACTTTGTTAAGGAATCTTTGAGCATTCGGGCTAGCCCCTTTATTTGCCAAATCGTTAAATACCTCTGACGATATCCAGGTATTTATCGATCAAGTCCTTTCAAATATCTTAGATGATAACCAGATATTTTGTTAGGCATACCTTTCAAAGAATTTAGAAAGTTCCTTCTTGAACACCTCTGACGATATCCGGGTATTTAGCAATTGACTTTTTCCGAATACCTCCGACGATATCCAAGTATTTCGTTAAAAGTAGGAATATATTCCAATTTATCGAATTGCTTTTCAGGTACCTTAGATGATAACTAGGCACCTTGTTAAGCTCCCTTTCTAACAAATTGGAGAAAGCCTCGCATTAGACACCTCTGATGATATCTAGGTTCATAATGAAAAATTTTCTCGAAAACCTTTGATGATATCCAGGTATTTCGACAAAAGGTGGGATAAATTCCATTTCACTAAACTATCACTAGATGTCTCAGACGATATCCAGGCGCTCAGCGGAAGGTCCATTTCGAGTATCTCAGACGATATCCAGATATTCGAAGTAGTCTTCCATTCTTTGATTTCTAGATACCTCAGATGATATCCAGGTGTCTATTGATCACCATTTTCGATTACCTCAGACGATATCCAGGTAATTCGAACTATCCTTCGTACGTCCTAATTGAATTACAAGTCACTGAAGTCCATCAACGTTCATCAGGCAATACTTTTGGGACTGAGTCCAAACATTTGCCAAACAACCTACAAAATCAGAGTCAAGCCTCGAATTACGCTACTACTCTTGTCAGGTAAGTAACTCCGGGTATGTTTTATTCATGTTAACATGCATCATGATATGCTACATTTTAGAATGGGACTTATAATCCCAACAAAAATATCATTCATTGCATTTGCATGGTCAAAATTTAAACATCATTTAATCTTTGAATGCAACCTTTACAAGGTCATCTTGAAAGAGAGACAGCTGTTGACACCTAAATTTTGACTAACCATTTAATGATTAATTGCACAGAAAATTAGGGATTAAATTTTAGTCCCTAACAAAAATATTAAAGTTAAATTACATAGCATTTAGTTTGAAGAACATTTATTAAGTAGTTACATTTGCATCAGACCGATGGCAAATGGGCTTAACAAAATTTAATTGAACTGGAGTTAATGGACTCAAGTACAGAGATCTTAAACCCAATCGAATTAATTGGACCAAGCCCGTGTGAATTAAAGATTCGGCCTAATTCGTTATTCCCTCAAGTGGTTAAAATTGACATGTGCATTGCGCTTGTGGCACATTGGATTAGGAAATATTGAGAAAATATCATGAAAATCTTTCGGTCAAGAAACAATTGGAAAGCAAAGCGTTATCAGGGCAAGAATTAAGGAAAGAGGATTCACTCAAGCTGGTGGATACAAACTTGTGGACAAAGGGATTAAAGAAAGGATTGATAAGATGATGTGGGTTATGGAGAAATAACAAAAGAAGGAAAAGAATAAAAATATATATATTTCAATGCATCCACAATTGGAAGCTGCATCATGTTCTTTCCTTGGGGGTTCTATGTTGTTTTACATATAAAAATGGGGGCCACAGACATGACATGGACGATCACCATTGAGAGAGAAAAAAATCGTGAGTAGTGAAGGGAGACAATTGAATACACGGTCATGATTCTGGGGAAAGCCGAGAGAAAAGAGAAGGCATGAAGAAGAGAAAAGGAGTATCTCGACCAAACCTTGGCCGAGATCCCCACACGGCCAGACCTGTGGCCATGCCGCTCAACTCAACACCATACTGTCCTCCTCCGTGGCATCCAACCTCTTGGCTATGTCACGTTTGCTGCTCCGCTACTACGACACTTGCTATTTCCACTGCGAGCCAAAGCCCCCTGTGACGAGCTGCTCCAATATCAAGTCTGCTGCTGCCCTTCTAGCGTCCATCCATTATACCAATGAGCTCTAGTCCACGACGATTCTTCCGGTGAGCCAATGCACAAAGGCGAGGCCTCGGTATCGCATCTGCAGTTTTTCCGAATCCATCCACTGCTCACTAGTGTCTTCGCTTGTTCTCTACCTTTTATTCACATCATATTGACTCAGTCAAACTTCCATCCGTCCTTTGTGAGGAGTCAAGCAGTGGCCAATAGAGCAATAATTAAACAAAGAAGTGCTTCAGTGGAGAAAGAAGCAAAAGAATTCATCCTTTTCTCTCCTTGTCAGAGATGATTTTTGTTTGCAGGTTCACAAGACAAAACCAAGTGCAATTGGTGGAGAGTGAGTTCGCTGCTGAAGTAGACAACATCATGCTCTTGGGATCCTGTGTTCTCCAAAAACAAATAACATAAAGGAAGGACACACGTGTGGAGTCAAGCTTCATCCCCGCACTCTCGCCACGTGTTCTCCTCACTCTACTGTTTTGCCACCTCTTGCCAATCACGCGAGTCACCACGAGCTCGTCGCCGCCACCGACTTCATCCGCACCACCATCCGCCGGCCCAAACTCGAAAAGAAAATATTCAAATTAGGTAAAGATCTCATTTAATTTGATTTTCGAGTATATTGCTTCTTTGTTTGAAATATTACAATTTTGTGTGAATCTTTGAATGATATTATCATATCCATTACATCTCCGAATAGTGTTTAAATTAGGAATTATTTCCTAATTTCACAATGTGCATATGATCGACAGTCTGATTTCATGCCCGAAATATGACTTGCGATCGCACAAAAAATCGTCAATCCGATTTCCCGCCCGAGATATGATTTGCGATTGCGTGAAAAAAAAAATTGGCCAATCCGATCCTTATGCCTGGGATACGATTTGTCAATCTATTGTTTCTATATTTAAATGGATGTCGGTAATATCTTGTGATATGGTGTCGTTTGATTTTTTTAAAATAAAGAAAATCTAAAAATATGTTAGTTAGGATTTCAATTAGAAGTTTTGCATGTTTAGGGAACCCTAAATGTATCTAGAAGATAGGATAATTATTTAATTTAAATTAGGACTTGAGATGATTTATTTCCTAGTTTAAACTAGGTGTTATTCTAATCCTAATAGATTATTTAGGTTATTTTAAGATTCCGAATTTCCATGAAAATCCCAAAAAAGAATGAGTTACTTTAGGATTGATTAGGATAGATTGCATTCTCAACTTGAGCAACTTTTAATTTCGAATTTTAATAATAATAATATAAAAAAAAGAAGTTGTTAAATTGCATGTTGTTTTAGGCATCTTTTAATTTCGAATTTCATTGGAAAAATACCAAAAATAAATCATTTGTCCGTCATCAGAATTAGGTCACGTCGTTGCATGACATACAATTCGCATGCTAGGTTACATTAATCGCATGTCATTTTCGCACGTCATTGCATATAGGTTAGTTTGCATTTTAATAAAACGCAAACGCTAAAGAATATCTTGAGTGCCTTACTTTGTTAATTAAAAATCATATTAAGATTGTATGTATAATTTTCTACTAACAATGCAGATGCCTAATCTTACCAAAAAAACAATGCAGATGCCTACGTTACTCTAAGGTATATCATTCTCCTAATGTTGCAATTTATTTATTGTTTTCTTGAATGTTAAATTGGTGGTTTGCGCACCCGCATGAACACCTTATATGTTAGTGACTAGGTAATAAAATGGATCCAGACTACTTGCATAAATATTTTTGAAAAAAAAGATACCGAAAGAGCGTTAGACTAGATCTAACGTAATCAAGTCCCCAAGTTTAGAATCTCTGGTTTGTAGGAATAAAACATATTTCTTTATGTTTTATTTATGTTTCTAATCGACCTACCGCAAATAGATTAGTAGCGACTTCAAGCATGAAAACTTCTGCATGTTAAAAACTTAAACCCTAAGTTGCGAATTAGTAGGGCTTGGGAGGGCTCGTGTTAGGCTTAGTCTTAATAATCCATTAGCCTGAGAAATTTTAGGTCGCGACAAATGTTGTTTCAGTTGATGCATGGATAATTGATTCAGGGGCTAATGACCACGTAATCTGTGATGAACACATTTTTTCTAATGTTCACAAGAAAATTCATTCTTCTGTGACTGTTCGTCTTCCCAATGGTACCATCACTCATGTTACCAAAATTGGAATTGTCCATCTTAGTCCAAACATTATCCTAAAAAATGTCCTCTACATTCCCGAATTTGAATTCAATCTCATATCTGTTTCCAAGATTTGTGAAGACAATTCTTGTCGTGTCATATTCAATTCAAAAAATTGTTTCCTTCATGACCATTCGACTGGCAAACTGATGGGCTTGGATTTTGGATGGTGTTGCGCAAGGACTATATTTTTGGATAAGCTTTCCAAAGGATTTTGATTTATCAAAAGGCATTTCATGTAATGCTACCACTAGCAATAAAAATTTTCTTTCTCATCAGCGTTTGGGTCATAGTGCTTGTTTTCCTTATCCAAATTGTATCACGAGCATCGTTTCCAAAAAGCACATCTCGAGCTACTAGTATTTTTTCTCTAATTCATGTAGACATCTAGGGTCCCGATCACACTCCACATCATGATGGGTCTCGGTATTTTCTAACAATTGTCGATGATTATACTAGCGCTACTTGGGTGTTCCTCATGCAATCCAAGAGCCAAACCTTTTCCAATCTGTCGAATTTCTTTTCCTTGATCAAGAATCAATTCTATAAATCCATTCAAAGAATTTGCACAAACAATGGGCGTGAATTTTTCATTACAGAGTGCAAATCTTTTCTTGCTTCTCATGGAATACTTCATGAAAGCTCTTCCACATACACTCCCCAACAAAATGGGATTGTAGAACGTAAACATCACCATCTCTTAAAAGTAGCTCGAGCACTTAAATACCAAGCCTCCATTCCTAAAACCTTTTGGGGAGATTGTGTGGTTATAGTGGCATATTTGATCAATTGCATGCCAACTCGAATTCTTGAAGGACGAACTCCTTTTGAGATGCTCTTTGGGAAACAACCAGAGATTGGACATCTGAGAGTATTTGGCTATTTATGTTATGCAACGATTGTTGGCCCTCGAGACAAAATGGATCCTCGTGCCCTCCGATGTGTTTTCATGGGATATTCTCCTCTACAGAAAGGATACAGGGTTATGGAGATATCTACAAGTCACTTCTTTTCTTTGTTAGCCGAGATGTTGTTTTCCATGAAGATATATTTCCGTTCGAGGATTTGACATCTTCATCTCATACATTTATATCGGAGCCAAATCATCGTCCGTTCTTATCAGAAGAAGATTTATCTGCAACCCCACAATACATCTTTGTTCCACTGATTCAGATGTCAACAATTCCTAAATCATCAAACCAAGCAATCGATTCCCCAGTAGCTTTACATGAGGAGGACATTTCATCTGCTCCGCTTGCACAGCCACATATTGAATCTTCTTTATCACCCCTGGAACGATCAATTGTCAAGCAACCCCAACGCTCAAGACGTCCTATTCGTCCACCCACATGGACTAAAGACTATGTATGCCCCACATTGGAGTCTCAAGGTACACATTATCCTGTTTCTTCTTACGTCTCTTTTAGTCGACTATCATCATAGCACGTGTGCTGTATTAGTCGCATATCTGAAGAACATGAACCAACTTCTTATGAAGAAGCGACACGTGACCCACGCTGGCAATAGGCTATGAAGGTTGAACTAGATGCCATTATTACTTGGGACATAGTTCCATTGCCTTTATATAGGAAATCAATTGGCTACAAATGGGTATATAAAATCAAATACAAGGCAGATGGTTCAGTTGAACGCTACATGGCTCAGCTAGTTCCGAAAGGATTCACACAACGGGAAGGTTTTGACTATCATGAAACATTTTCCCCCGTTGCCAAAGAGGTGACTGTGCATTCTTTTCTATCCATTGCTACATTTCGTAATTGGCAATTGCATCAAATGGACGTACATAATGCTTTCTTTCATGGTGATCTAGACGAAGAAATCTACATGGAACTTCCAAAGGGTTTACGACGACAGAGGGAGTCTCAGGTATGTCATCTTAGTAAATCCCTATATGAACTTAAGCAGGCTTCTCAATAGTGATATGCAAAATTCACCAATGCACTCATGCATGCAGGCTTTAAGCACTCCAAGCATGACTATGCCTTATTCACATGGACCAAAGGTACTTCATCAATTTACTTGCTAATATATGTTGATGACATACTTATTATGGGAAATGATGATTCTGTTATTAGAAAATTCAAGGATTATCTGCATTCTACTTTCCATATCAAAGATTTGGGACCTCCCAAATATTTCCTTGGTATTGAGATAGCGCGATCGGACAAAGGAATATCCCTCAGTCAGCAAATATTTGTTTTGGAAATCATATCAAAAGCAGGATTATCAGGATGTAAGCCGGCTGTCACTCCTATTGAACAGAATGTCAAGCTTACAACGCTTGAATATGATACGAGTTTATCATCATCTAATGAGGATCCATTGCTTAAAGACCCGTCGGGATATCAACAACTTGTGGGAAAATTAATATATCTCACCATGACTAGATCTAATATATGTTATGCAATGTAGATACTCAACCAATTCATGCATAGTCCAAAGTAGTCTCGTATGACAGCAGCATTGAAGGTTGTAAAGTATTTGAAGGGATGCCCAGGACTTGGAATTCTCTTATCTCGTGATTGCGACATGAAGATGACAGCTTATTGTGATAGGGATTACGCTACTTGCCCGATGACAAGAAGATCTATCACAGGCTTTTGCATTAAATTAGGAAGATCCTTGATTTCACGGAAGACAAATAAGCAATCAACCGTCTCATTATCATCAGTCGAATCTGAATATCGAGCTATGGCAAAAACTGTTTGCGAAATAGTTTGGATACAAGGTTTGCTTTCGGACCTTGGGGTACAAATTGATGGAGCAAGCAAACTATTTTGTAACAATGATGCTATACTTAAACTAGCAGTAAATCCAATCTTTCATGAAAGGACGAAACATACAGAAGTTGATTGCCACTTCACTTGTGAAAAAATTCAAGAAGGAACTATCATAACTCGAGGAAATGGAATTGCGGAACAACCTGCGGATATTTTCACTAAGCTGTTATGCCAAAGACAACATGCGTATTTGTTGAGCATGCTTAGCGTCTCCGACATATATAAACCGCCAGCTTGAGGGGAAATGTTGGAGAAAGGATTTGATTTGATCCTTTGACTCTACTAATTGATTCAGACAATCAGCATTAAGGAATATTGATGGAATATTCATAAGATTAAATAGGAAAATGATATCATGTTTATTTATTTCCTAATTGCTTTTTATACTATAAATATAGCCATGTACATGTACAAATACATATTGAGAAATACAAATTTCAGATTCCTCCTTCAATTTCTGTCAGAACATTTTACTCAATTGGATGCTTTATTTGCTTTTAATTTTGGGAATAGAGTTTTTTCGTTTACACAAATTTTACATATATTGGGGCCTTCCTTTATTGAAATTAAATAATTAGCAAATCATCCTTAAACTTAACCATAGTGAGATTGTGCGTCAACTGCAGGTTACATAACTGAAAAAATATCTAATCATAAGTCACATTAGATTTTAGTTTGTCGTAATGGGATCATGAAAATTCAAAGTTTTTCATGTCTTTTGCTTGCGATTTCCTGCTTTGGCTGTCGAACGAGTGGATTATTTAAATTTTCTGCACGAAAATCTGCGACAATTAACTCTTCCTTTCGTGGTACAATTGCGTCAATATTATAAAACGTTTTTTCCTCCCTCAATTCGATTAAAAATAATCAATTCAAGCAATGTTAATTTAACGCTTTTCCCTCGAGCATTGATTCATTTCCCCTCTCCCCTTTTCGGCAGCTTAATATAATGATAGATCCAAACTCACGAGTCTAATGAACTCCATCATGGAGAGTGGACACGAGAAAATATAAAGTAAGATTGTCTAGCCAAGTTAGCAGACAGCCACTCCATTCAATGTGCTGGGTTTTACTTGGCTTTCTCCCTCCCTCCCACTTCACAAGTTCATTCCTAATTTTATCATAATTTCGTCTCTTCCAGAGTTGCAACAAGTTCACTTCCTCTTCTCAGATCAAAGATGTCTCTCCTAGAAGGTGAGAAAATTAATAGAGGTAGTGAACCAGTGAAGTGGGAAGGAGGGGGAGTAGAGACACATTTTCTTTCTAGCTAACGAGGACAGTAAACGGAGAAGTAACGAAGAGAAAGAATGGAGGGACTTTCAAAAAATTCCAACAGGTGAAACTGTCCGAACACTTCGTCGCACGTCGAACCTAGTAACTTGACAAGACAATCTCACCTAATACTTTCTCAGCGGGCACAAGGAATGCAACTAAAGTGAGAGTTGAGACTCACCATCAGTGGCTGCATTGCTGGTGAGACATTGGGAGTCGTGCGATGCTGTCGCCAGCAAATGAAGATTAATGATGGTGATTATTAATCAGTATCAATCTATGGCTGTGACGCTAGTGGTGACAGATCGTCTTGCAAACAAACCAGTCGATGGCAACGGTTGCAAAAGTTCGGCAAGACGCTCTGTTTGAATCATTACATCGCATGAAACAATGAATGGTTACAGTAAAAATTACGACAATGCAATCTAGCAGACATTGAACCGACCGACATTTACTCCACCAACTCAACATTAACTAACAGATCAAATCCGTTTCACTAGTAAATCGCATTTTATGAATCTAACGAAACACAGTTCCATCCGATGATACAACTAACAAGTTGATACAATTATACTCCAAAAAAAACAAAGCCATGGATGTTACTATTGGTACATATGCATAACACATGACGCCCCTTGGTACCCAAGAAATTGCAAATCAAAAACCTTCGCAGATAAATGGGCTCAAGTTAAGTCTTTACAAATTGATCGACCTGGTTAAGTCTGAACCCCAACGTTTTAAGAAGTAAGAACAACCATAATATAAGATGAACGACTTAAACAAACACATCCATCCGTCCAACTCATTTTCTTGACATGCCCGATGATGAAAAGCTATAGTGAAGTGAAAAGGAGGGCGAATAGTAAATGATCCCATTTAAGTATTGCAAAACCCCAGCAAGTAGCAGGACACCATAAACAGGATTTGGCAATTTGTCTCTTTTTTATTGCTCCAAACATCTAAGAGCGAGGACACCGGAATAACATGGGCTTAATGCCGAAAGACCTCTAAACAAAAGCATGAGCAGACGCTCGCAACGACCATATGATGGTTGAGCAAATAAGTAAGATCCAAACACTCCACCATTAGACAAACAAAAAGGCCTCGGTTAATCATAAGATAGGGTTCCCATTTAAGCGCAGGTGGACGCCATGTGGACGATCAAGTCAACAACACGAGTACTGCAAAACCCAGAAAACACAATATCAATTGGCAAGTATTCTTGCACTCATATTCCTCCACTAACATCACAAGAAATAATTTTGGCAAGAAAAACCTGTTTTGACAACAATGGCAAACTGAGACCAAGAACAAGGGGGAGAAGAACATTTACCTGTAGCCCCACTCATTGTCGTACCATGAGACCAGTTTCACAAAGTTCTTGCTCAAAGCAATTCCAGCCTTGGCATCGAAAATGCTTGACCTGCACAGAAGTACCAAGGAAACTGTCGTCAAACTTTGCTTAAACAGAGACCAAGTGCAATCATCCATCAATTTGCCAAGAATTGGTGACAGTGCATAGGGTATAAATATTGAATCTTTTTTGCTTCTTACGACAATCTGCAACCAAACATCACTCAGAAAGTATTTAAGGCTATAGTTCGTTATATTCAGACTATTGTCGTACCTGCTATCACCAACAAAGTCTGTGGAGACCACATCCTCTTCAATGTAACCCAAAATCCCCTTCAGTTTGCCCTCAGACTCCTCCCTAAAAAGGGCCAATAAATTTAATCAGAATATGCAAGTGGCATGTAAACATAACGAAGACTTCAGTACAGCTTGTGCAACAAAATATCCTCCTAAATAGACAAATCAAAAGACTATTTAAAACTTACTTAATGGCAGCTTTGATCTCATCATAAGTTGCCGCCTTCTCAAGCCTGACGGTGAGATCCACAACTGACACATCAACAGTAGGAACACGGAAGGCCATTCCAGTGAGCTTACCATTGAGGGAAGGCAGCACCTTTCCAACGGCCTATAAGCACCAGACACATGCTTTAGCAAAATCGACTTGAGCTTCGCAAAGCACACGACATACAAGATAAAAGAATTTTATAGCCAAAAATGCCATCAGATAATGCAAAAATATGTCGCTGAGGCAAACAACCCCAGAAGAAACGAAAACGAGCGCATTTATTATCACACTACACCAGTAATCAGGAAACTTCACAGTTCAAGGTACCTTTGCAGCACCGGTACTGCTGGGAATGATGTTGAAAGAAGCAGCTCTTCCACCTCTCCAGTCCTTCATTGATGGGCCATCAACAGTCTTCTGGGTGGCTGTGTCACCAACGAGGAAGCAACCCGTCAGTTTTATACTTTGACTACATGTACTGAATTACTTTAGAAGACTTAAAAGGGCAAACGGTTCACCAGTGATGGAGTGGACAGTGGTCATAAGTCCCTCAACAATGCCAAACCTGTCATTGATAACCTGAAATTTGCAAGGATAAGGTCAGTTCACAAATGAACTTCACATTTCCAAGGAATGATTATGAATGCTCAAAAATAGAAAACAATTAGTCATGTTACGAACCTTGGCAAGGGGGGCAAGACAGTTGGTAGTGCAACTGGCGTTGGATACAATGTCAAGCTCTGGCTTGTACTCTTTCTCGTTCACACCCACAACAAACATGGGTGCATCCTTACTGGGGGCAGAAATGACTACCTTCTTAGCTCCACCCTAAAGACAGATCAAATGCCTCGTCAATCTTACATGACATATAGCGATTTTACTAACCCAGATGATGAAACTCTAAGGGCCACTATCATCGCAAGTACTACGCCAGTAATCAAGAATCAAGTCGCATTTGACAAATCACCAGAATCTTCCCTAGATCTACCAGTATGTCCACTAGAAAACGGAGGGCATGCTACTCAGGATACATAATGTCTAAAAATCCAGACGCTATCATTGAAATTGATCTTTAATCCATCTCAGACCAGAGCATTAAATGAACAGAACACAAGGGCATCTAGATAAAACGAACCTTCAAGTGAGCAGCGGCTTTGTCCTTGTCGGTGAAGACACCGGTAGATTCCACGATGTACTCAGCTCCAGTCTCGCCCCACGGGATCTCCTCGGGGTTCCTACAAATTACTCAAAACGCCATTATCGCACCCAGATCCATCTCGCTACCGTCTCTTGGAGAACAAATCCGCACAAGATCAAAGCCGGAAGAAGCTACCTGATGCCGAAAACAGTTACCGGCTTCCCACCGAAGAGAAGCGTATTGGAGTCCTTGACCTTGACCTCGTGATGCTTCCACTGGCCGTGAACACTGTCGTACTTGAACATATACGTCTGCATTCACCAACACTCCGCAAAAAGGTCAACGAATCGATCCGCGCCGGAAGGCGCAACACGCGGACCAACCGGGAGGAGTCACGTACCATGTAGTCGGTGTTGATGAAGGGATCGTTGACGGCGACGAGCTCGACATCGTCCCTCTGGAGCGCGACCCTCGCGACCAAGCGGCCGATCCTTCCGAAACCTAAAAGAGAACACAAAACCAACAACACAAAAAATCAAAACCCCAGAGCCTCCCTCCTCCTTCCAGATCAAGCCACGGAAATGGAGATCGATCCCCGATGATCGAATGAACCGCGATCGAGAGCTACTACTACTGACCGTTGATTCCGATCTTGACCTTCCCTGCGAAGAAGACAGATCCAGACGAAACACATCAGCATCGGGACCAGATCGGAGAAGGAGAAACTCGCGATCGAACAGAGCCTACAGCGGCCGAGAGATCGAGAACGTACCCATGGCGAGCGGCCGAGCGACGGGAGCTTTTGGAAATGGCTGAGCGATGAGAAGAAGACGACGGCGAGAGAAGTAGCAGCGATGGAAGACTGTGACCGATGAGACAAAAGAGGAGCGGTGGAGTGGGCGATATATATACCGAGTCGAGTCGAACAGTTAGCTGGCTTGGCTCGGTCACGTGACTTGCGGGGTCTGCTCCTCTCTTTTTTCTCCTTCCTTTGCTTGGGCAAAACGAAACCGAGGAACGACGCCGCTTCGAGCCGCTGATTTGATAAATTGGAGCGGAACTCTGTTGGAGCCGCTGGTTCCGGAAGGAGGGCCGCCGTGCCCATCACGGACACGCGCCGAGCCGGGGCAGCTCCGAGTGGACGCGAGGGGTTCGGGTGGGAGTGTGGCGCACGCGCTTCGAGTGAGCGTGGGGGAACAGTGGGGGGGAGTGGGAATATTCGGAGGCATCTGAGAGCCGGTGGGCTTTTGGGTAGGAGCAGGTTTTGAAGGTTCTGCTGCTTTTTGTCCACAACGTTTTTCTTTTCATTTTCGCCTTTTCCCCTTGTAAAAAATAAAAGAAATATTTCCAGAGTCTAAGAAGAAATTGTGAACAATTTGTATGCATCTCACGTTACCAAAATTTGTACAAATTGGACATTGTTTCGGATACAGTCCCTTTCGATGGCATTCACTTTGAAGAAACTGGTGATTCTGAAGAGGTCAAGCAAATTTTAAATAAGCGATTTTTCGTCGATTCTTGATTTAACAATTATTACTACTCACCGTATCAAGCAAACGGAGTGCATAACCGCTTATGTAAAAAAACAAGTTTATTGTCGAAAAAATCCGTGCTACAGTGTGGTTTTTATTTACCTAAATGGGTTTTTGTGCAGGATTGAGAAAACTTATTAACCTATTAAGACGTTGCACCTCGAATTTTCAAAGCCACCCAAAAACGACAGGTGGAGAGTTTTGAATTGAATTAGGGCTTTAGGTGGCGGCGGCCGAAGTCAAAGTCGAGGAATGGTTGATGGAGGACCAACGCGACGGGAGGGGGGGTGGGGGACCAACAACCTTTCGCGAGCTACAAGTTTTGGAAATCTCTGCTCTAGAATCTTCTGCGGAATACGAAAGATTTTGTAAGTTTGTATTTGGTAATCTAAATCCATTTTTTCATGGAAATAATCTTGCTTAATTTCACTACATGTATTATGCGATCACGCATGAGGAAATTCGATGTTTTTGGTAAGTGCATTTATTTATTTATTTAGTGGATAGATTCGATCTCTCGATTTTGTCGCAAATTTTGCGCACTTCTCGAACTTGTTATGTAACCGCGGTTCTTCCGTGTTCATCTTTTCTTGGTTTTTCTTTTTAGTTTACTATTAAAATAGCACGTGTCTTGGGTATGTGTGGAATAAACTTAATTTTGGTTGGTTTAAAAAAAATTGAAAAATTTCGAAAATTTAGTAGACTTTTCAATAATACGTGTTTGGGATTTTTACAGTTGGAAATTCCAATATCCAAATCCGATCCGTTTTACTTACTAAATTGGCTTTATTTGCTTTATAGTCTTTAGGTTATTTAGCAAATGTACATTATTATGATAATTATACTAGAGTTATGGACGTTTTTTGGATTTACTAAATATTTAAGGGTACATAATTTTGTGAACTCCTAAAGGAAATTAATCGTAATTTAATGTTGCTTGTACGGTTGTACCAATCACCATTATAAGCTTGACTTTTCATTTTACGATCGTTAAACTTTCTTTTTTTGTAATTGTTGATGTTGAGCTTTCTTCGATCTTACATACTTATCAATTCTGCGAGTATTCTCCCTAGAGATTAACGAAGCGTGATTTTTGGATGAATTGCTGCGATTTGTAATTTTGATGGGGCTTATTATATATCGAGGTCTGTTTGTTTGATAAAAAGCCTTTTTTGTAAAAAAAAAATTTGGGCTTTTCAGTGTGTGGTAGATGAAAAACTACTCAATCGATGGAAAACGCCATCCATGATCTGAAAACAATAGGTTTAGATAGGAGAAATCGACTTCTCCTTTCAATAAGAAAGAAATGATTTATTGTGATTTCTTAGCGTCTAAGATAGAATCTCTCTTGATTTTTTATCATCTCCGTTTTTTAGATAAGTCTTACTAAGTTTTTTTTTAACGGATCTTGTTTACTGTCTCTTGAATATACTTCATTGATGCTTATGCTCTACATTCCAAAATTAAAAAACAATCATACATAATATAATATCTTGCAAACATGATTTCATAATTTATTTCCTAATTTCTTTGTGAACTCTTGTTGCTTTGATGGGTTGCACAGTAGACAAAGAAGAAGGGGACTCTAGTTTGTAGTCATTTTTATCTATACAAGCTAGCTTGAGTGGATTTCACTTATTAACACATAACATGAAACCATTTTTTTTCATCTTATTTTCAGCACAAACAAATACCAAATATGGTGCACTTTCTTTGACCCTAAAAATATTTTTTTTACAAAAGTTTTCGGTGAAACAAACAAACTATTGGTATGGGAATGTTAACTAAAATAGAATCGCAGGTTGCGGCCACTTGACCAGAACTCAACAACTTCAACAAGACGGAATTGCGATCTCATATCAAAACCTGTAATGGATTTGGGAATTAATGACAAAAATTATGGGTTCAGGACAGAGTTCAATCCCTACGGAAGAGCAAAGATGGAAGCTGCTTAACGTTATGTTTACTAAATCAGGGTTACAAAATTGATACGCTAAAAGAATGTCGAATTATTATTAGGTGCTAGCAATTTGCCACATTGTTTAGGCACAAATCCAAGGTCCAATCTCGCATGCATTTTAGAAAAGGCAAGCAGATCGAGGGGCATTATACCATTTATAATTGGCGAAGATGACGAAACCAGTTAGTTGTGAAGTCAAAATTGTCCCGTCAACCACAGTTCAAAATTATTACCCATTAAAATATTATGATTCTTATGGGAAAAAAAAAAAAGAATAATATGATTCTGCGAAAAAAGGAAAATAAATAGAGAAAAGGAGATTAAAACGATTAACAAAAATAAAATAAAATGAAAAAGTGGCGTCGCCCGGACTCGAACCGGAGACCTTCAGTGTGTTAGATTGACGTGATAACCAACTACACCACGACACCTTCCATACATGCGGGGGCATTATTAAATTATATGAATATAACATGATGAGCTCAAATGGCCACGAATACCACGGGCGAAAAAAAAACAGAAAGTGGGGGGGGGGGGGGGCAAGGGCAACGTGCGTGCGAAGCAGCGGGCATGCACGCTTTGCTTTTATTAAGCGGCGAGAATCACGGTTGGGGGAAGGCGGTGCGACGTGCCTGATGAATGAATTGAATTTGGCTACACCCCCCTATTCTTTAAATCTTTTGAAAGTATACATCTATTAGTCCCGACGATATTGTGTCGGAAGTTTTTTTGAGCACCCGACTCATCTTGACACTATCAAAAGTAATCTAAAAAAGCACGTAAGCATAGTGATTGATTCATATTATAATCAAGGCAGACAAGCATGTTTACCACGTGAAGTAGTATTTTGAAACGAAAGGTTTGGACAAAGAAAAGGAGAATTAGATGATGGCATGAAAAAAAAGAGGTCTTAAGTATTAACAAATAGAGTTTTTCATGTCCACGAGTAATCTTGAGCTCAACACACTAAGACACGTATATGGTTATTTAGTATGGAACGCATTAGGGGTGAGTGGTTTGAACTTGGAACCTATTTTACCGGAACATGTTCATTAATTTTTGGAAACTGAAACTTATTTTGCATACCATGAAACCTGGAACCTATCATATTAATCGGTTTCAAGGTATAATTATTCCAAATTCTTTTAGGCCAATTTCTTTTTTTTTTGTTTCATTTTTTGTTAGGCAAAATGAAAGTGAACGCAACAAAAATCTCCAATTTTCAATGACAACAATTTATAAGAGATGTACAAGTAAAATAAAATAAACAATAAAAAAATTCAAAACACGTAACATAAAACCCAAATTATAGAACTTCAATCCTCAATCATCCATGAAAAATTATTCCAAATTCTAACCATATGAAATCAAATGAAACATCAAACATAGTTAATCATTTAATAATAGTTTTACATTTATATTACTATTAATTAAATTAAAATAATTATTAGAAAGCTTCATCATATATATTCATTTCACTTCAACTCATAAACTCTTCGACCAAAAAAAGCACTCGTATCTCTGTTGACTGATGATAATTTACTCATTAAGACAGGCAATCCATATCTAAAAAAAGAAGAAGAATAGATTGAATAAAATATTCACTCATTAAGTGAATTACAACATAAAAAGATATAAAACATCACTTACAATATATAAATCTCTAGTTCTCGGCCCCGGTTTGATTCTTACCTAAGAATCGAGAATCGAATCGCACGGTACTGATTTTGTTATTTTTTGAAATTGGGAATCGAATCGGTAACCGTAAAAACCTAAAACTGGACCGATTCTTACGATCGGTTCTACTCTGGACTCATGCCTACGTCTAGAACACACTGTGTGAAAAAAAAAGTCATACCGCCGGTTTTGCTAGATTGACTTTAAAGAATCTCGAGGAAAAGGAGTAAAAAGTCAAACCAAATCAAACTCTAGTTCCATTTTTTCTTCCTCAGTTCCCCCAACGAAACGTCAATGCTGAGAGCTGTTGGATCGCGCGTGCGTAGAGGACGGGAACAGCCTGTTCTTGGTCCGCACGCCCCAATCTTCACACGCCACGAACCGCAGATCGCCCCCGAATATTCGGGAGGACAATTCAAGAAGAAGCACAGCTCACCGTCCGCCATCCGAAGCCCATCTCAATGGTCAGGCGGTTGTTCATCGCTGACCCGCTTCTCAGTCAGATTCCAAACGAGGCATACATGCTTCCTTCTTCTTCTCTCTTTCCTATTAATAAAACGTTGGTGCCCCCCCCTAAAGATGGAGTCTTTTCCATTGTTTTTTCTCTGGGTAGGGTCTGTCTCTTTCTCTGCCTTTCTCTCCAAGCTTTCTTGCTCGGAGAGTAAAAGGAACGGGTCTGCTTCTGCTTCGTCCCTCTCTCCCTCTCCGCAGATCTCTGTCTCTCTGGCAATGGCTTCTTCCACCGCCAGCAGATGGATCAGGCCCGAGGTGCACGCCATGTTCTATCACTTTGTTTTTGTATATAGTCGTGTTGTTGAGTTTTGTCTGGAAGTTCGAGAGCTTGGTTTTGTTGGTTTGTACGTGACGTTGTGATCGTGCCTTTCATCGGCCTGGGTTTGTAGGTTCAGCAACTCGTAGATGGTGGTTGCTGTGCTAGTTCTTTCTTTTTTTAAGAGTTCAATTAGCATGTCTTACCTAGGATCTGGAAAGATGGTTCGGAAGATCATGACATGGATCTAGAGATCTGAGCATATACCACAGAGATTAATGTACATCAGTTCGAATGCACCTCTAATTACCATCCATGTAGTTTTCAAGATCTTTCTATGGCGGGCTTCAATCTGTCTCGAGTCACCGAGATTGACATGTTGATGGGGGCGGCTTCGCTATATAACAAACGTAGGGATTTGATAATTGATATGCTTTTGTTAATGGTCACCGATCTCACACATTCTCGAGAGTTAGTACTAATTTCCTCATTATTTGTCTATCGGGTCATTCCGCACCACGAGCCTAAACTACCTTTTCGAGCAACATTGGTTTCGAGCTTGTTACTTTTTTTTATTATGAATGTGTTAATGTGACTCGCTAGGACTAATATGGGGCTCTCGTCTCTCGTTCTTGCGAAATAGGTGTACCCTCTTTTTGCCGCGGTTGGTGTAGCGGTTGGCATCTGCGGGATGCAACTCATAAGAAACATCTGCACTAACCCAGAAGTCAGGTAACATTTTGGCTCTCAAACATCTTTCTGTCAAAGGTTATTTAGGACCTGAGGCATCTGTGTCCCTTTGTGAATGGGGTTTTCTAATATTCAGCAGTTACATTTCATGATTGTGAAGCTGATGATGATTTCGCGAATGTTCTTTTTCCAGAGTTACCAAAGAGAACAGAGCCGCTGGGGTGCTCGACAACTTCGCAGAGGGTGAGAAGTACTCGCAGCATGTCATCAGGAAGTTCGTTCGCAACAGACCCTCTGAGATCATGCCATCCATCAACAAGTTCTTCTCCGATCCCAACTAAAGATGTCGGCGATTGATATGTTTTCGCAACAAGAAGTTGTGCTTTTGCCAATGTAGCTCAAAAACTAGGATTATTTCTGATTTGATCAGAAGCGATGGGATGATTTGTTCATTAAAACGTGGTTTTTATTGGGTCTGAACATGATGAATAAATGAAATCTTTATACTTTGCAAATCAGTCCAGTTCGATATTACCTTTCCATTACTAATTCACGCACCGGGGAGTCCAAGCCCTTGTTTTTCGAATGAACTTCAGGTACTAATTAATCAGAACGCGGAAAAGATGAATGGATGTAACGAGCAAAATTTGTGCCCTCTACTTGGCTATTGCAGAGGAAAGTACTTGTGGTTGCGCTTACTCGCACTTCATGACAGAGTGTGTAAAAGTACCACATTGAAAATACAAGCTCTCTAAGAACATGCTCTTTTTTGCCTTATACCGTGTCGATCACTGATTGGCGACCGATCCATAGTTCAGCTCGGTGTGGAAATGTCTGTCCGTCCCAATCACATCCTGACCAGTGCTCCACCGGGTACAGTTAAATTCCTCCAATCCCGATCATATCGGGTCATTACAGAGTCACATAGGTCCATGCCTCTTAGGCATGCATGAGGAGTTGGTGGTGATGAAGCGGATCGATCTTGAGACGTGCCAAGACCTACCACTTTGCGAGTGTACTCAGGCTTTACGAACAAGCAGCTAGGATCAGAGCTTCTCTGGTCTTAGGCTTCACATACCACGCTTCCATGCATTACAATATCCCGGTACCTGTTGGTTCCGGACCCGACGAATGACGAAATTTGAAATGCCGTGAAATAGGTCAAATTCAGTTTTTTCACAGAGTATCATGGTTAGAAGCTTTTTGATATCGCCACGGCTTCGACGTTGTTCTTAAAACGAGCAGGAGCAAACAACAATGAAAGAAAACCTACATTATGCAGTCTTTTCTCAAAGTACAAATTTCAGTGGGCTGGGCTGGATCTTCAATTAAGCCCAACAAGACTGCCGCAACTGTACTCATAAGGAGTGGGAAAGTGGGCATGGTCCCATGAATATGGGCCTCATGGGCCTGGCTCATGCTGGCCCAAGAAACCCCTTCCCGGATTGTTGCATAAAGATTAGGCTACGTTGAGTAGTCAGGATAAAATTCGGTTTATCCTATCTCGAATAACAAACTTCTTAAATTAATAAAATTAAGATCATATTTGCATATAAATAATTTATTTTTTTTCTATCTTATTATATAAATTTCACATATATAAATGTAAATATATTTTCTATTTATATTTATTACATATTTTAGGTATATTAGTTTAGTTTACTATTTAATAAAAATTTCATTAGAGAATGATGGATGGGGAAAATATAAATAAAAATAAAAGAATTAAAAAAAAGGTGAGGGAAAAATAATAAAAAAATGAGCAATAAAAATGAAGTAGGCAAAAGTGTATAAGAGATCCTTACCATATCCATTTGTGCAATTTTTATATTCATTTATACTGATACGCTGTTCATAACAAACAATTAACATGATAAAATATGAAAATATCTGACATTATTACTACGATTTACTAAACAACGGATATGATATAGCAAAATCTTAGAATTTCATATCATATCATATTCAGTCCTATCTTGACTAGGGATGAGTATGGTTCCAAGATAGAACTAAGAATCTAAGAACCACATTGGTGGTTCCAAGTGGAACCTAGAACCTGAACAAGTCTTTGTATTTTTCTTGTTCTATATTTTTGTGTAATCTTGCAACATTTCATGACATTCAATGATGGGTGTGTAATCTGAAATCATTAGTATGAGCTTCCATTTTCGGTAATATCCATAATTAAGACTTTTGCTTTGTTATTATTTCATATTTTTTATGTGTTTAAATATAAGTTGTGATTCATAAGAAGTGATGATTCATTGTAATCGATCAATTAAGAGAATGATGGAACTTGGGTAAACACTAGAATCGATCTTGGAACCTGTGACAAGTAGCTTCCAGGTTTCTGGGTATGTATGGTAAGTTTCAGGTTCCAAAAATTAAGGAACCTATTCGAACGGGTAGATTGAACAGTTTAGGTTCTAGATGAAATTTGAATGAAACTTGGTACCACTCACTGCTAATTTTGACTAGAAATCCAGATGACTAAGTGTAACCTTAATGTGCCGAAAACCGAACCGAATTGGCTAGTTCATATCTCACGACCGTCAACCAAAAGCGAACATGGACACCCTTACGATTTTGTCTCCGGTACAATTTGCGAACATCGATCAAGCTAACAATTTTTAGTGGAACTACTAAAATTACATTGTCATAAATAACATTGCCACCCACAGCCAAACCAAACCAAACCAAACGCTTTTTAGAAGGAATAGAAGGCGGCAGACAACCAGAAAATCAAGAGCCAAAAGAAGAAGCAGAAAAAGAAAGAAACCTTAATCGACTTCATGAGTGGCATAAGCCATTTTTTCCACAGAAATGGGAAAAGGAAGAATGATTTCACAACCACTATATCAAAAGAGCTTACGTACATTTCAACCTCAACTTTTTCTTTTGGCCTACTTTTGTCTGTTTGAGAGACAGATAAATAAAGCTACCTCAAGAATCTCACCGGGACTAAAATCATAGCCATACCAACATTCATGATCATCAGGGGTTTCATCCTATCCACACTATGTTAAGGAAATAATGCGAATAAAATCCGTTGTAAAAGATTTAGATGCTTCCACGCTATTTCTCATAATCTTATCACAACACTCTCTTTCGACATGTAAACCATCGAAATTTCTCATTGCATTGATTACGACGTGCGAATATACTTGGGTACATGCTTTGTGGAAATAACGCAAATCCAACGCTTTGCAAAAGATTAAGATGTTTACGTGCTATTTCTCATAATGTCATCATAACATGCGAATATTCTCGGCTACTTGCTTCGGTCATGACATGCATGAATTGAAGCTTTCCCGAATCGTTTGTCTACGAGAGGATCAGCTTTAAGCCGCTAATCCGGGTGGATTTCATTATCAGGGGCTTGGAAAATTCGTTATCGGGCTTTGGCGAGTGTTTTTGTGGGGATCTTTGGTCGGAGGTGGTATTGCTTCAAATGTGATGGCCTCTCTCAATAAAATGGAATGGTGGTCCAATTTGATCTTTCTCATTCTCAAGGCGTGACCGATGAAAGCTGCGACACGGTCACTCCCCCTTGCGGAAGAACAAATGGTCACCACAAAACCAAAGGGATAAAGGCATTGGTGAACTTGGAAACGACAAAGGAAGGTGGAAGGAAGCAGATAGATCTCTAGGAAAATGGAGATCTTTTTTGCAGGCGCATGACGATTGAATCGCAAAGGCTGATGACGAATATACCAAACCATAGAAGTGGGTGGGTCCTCCTTTCTGTATCAATCTCTCTCCAACTTTGATTCCTCTTCTCAGTTCCTTTTTCTTGTCTCGATCGCCAGGGTGTCGACATGATGACTCTCTCATTTCTTCATCCTGCGAGCGGGATTGTTGGCGTATCTTAGCTGATAACACGACCAATTGTCCGTCTCCATCGCGGAGATGTTGCTTAGAACGAGGTATCCTATGAGTCATCCGAGGAAATTCGCATCAACTTTATTTAGGGTGGAATTCGTCCTGAAAAGGAATCAACGCTCCAGATTCTCCACGAAGAGAGCCGGCTTAACGATCAGGAATCACGACGTCAAGAGAAGGCGATGGGTAACTTTCTTAGTGGGACAGATTGAAAATTTTTGGTAGACTTGTCATTGGAAACACATAAAAATCTCAAGTTCTAGGATGACCATAATGTTCATGGTACTTCTCAACAGTGATGCATCAACTTTATTTAGGGTAGAAATAGTCCTGAAAAGCAATCAATGCTCCAGATATTGCTCAAAGAGAGATGCCTCGACGATTAGGAATTGTGAGGTCGAGAGAAGGCGAGGGTTAAGTTGCGGGACAGATTTAAAAGTTTTCGGTAGACTTATCACACGAAACGCGTAGAAAAATTGACTAGGGCAGAATCTTAAGGTACGAGCAACGACTGAGGGTGATGACCGCCGCTTGCCCCTCTTTTGGGTCCGCTATTGCTTGAGTCCCTCTCTCCACGAATCATCTTCATTGTGCCTCAACAACGTTTGATCAAATCATTTAAGTATAACATGTAACCCGTTATTTTCTGGTGAGCCATGAGATTAATGTGCACACTGCTAGCGAATCATTTAAGTATAAAGTTATATATCCACCTAATTCGGATTCTTTATTGTTTTGCAAAAATGTTAATGTTGAATTAAAAACTTAGAACTAGTTTGAACGCACGAGGTTAAACTAAATCTACTTGTCCGTTCTATTCAAATTAAGTGCATAATCTCGGTGTTCTTACCAAAATTTGACATTTACTCGATTCATGTATTTGAGAACAATTTCCATTTTCGGGGCCCTGGCCCCCTTTTTTTTTTCTTTTTTTTTTTTTCTCTCGGAGAATAGCATCGTTGTGGTTCTTGGCAAGTTCATAATAAGCTTAAAATCAAAGGGATGTATATACATATTATGCGACAAATTGGTCAATTAAAAAATGACATTCAAATCATTCCGATGCTAGAATTGCTATAGTCAAACCTCTAAAAGAAGAAATCACGAGTATATCAGCTAGAATAGATTTCTAATGATCTATTATAATATGTTATGAACTCGATTCGATTTTGTCCTCCTGAATTGAAAAGATAAGATAATCCTAAAGACATGGTAATGAAAAAATGCCGAAATCGAAAAGACATTCAACGATTAAATATACAAATTAATTGGTCAATTTTATAGGATCCGATGCAAGTCATCAATTAAACATGATAAATGTGACTTAATTGGTCCAGTACGAATCCTGAGAATATTCTTCTTCCCCAAAGCAAAGCTATAAAGTCATGTCAATGGCCAAGTCGCAGCCGGACTCTACGTTAAAGAATAAAAACTAAAAAAATAAAAACGCTATTAAATTATATCTAATATTTATTTGTACAACGAGTCACGTGCAAAAAAAAACAAAACCCTAATTCCGAATCTGCGAATGCTCTTCAGATTCCTCAAGACGTGTTCGACTCTATATGAATATGATTTCTTCTTTGTGTTTCACGTGTGACTATACTCATTAGAAAGAGAGAAACTTGTTAGGCAATTCCTTACGTTTCGCGAAGTTCCCACGTTAGAAAGAAATTAAGAAAATATTCATAAGTTTAAGCACCATACTCGAACTCCGCTGAACTAGAAAATCGAAATACATACTCGAGTTCGACTCTGCTCGATTTGATTACAATCAATTGATAAACACTCGAACCTAAGTATAATAAGCTCCGGACCATGTAATGTAAATGAGTTCAAGTCTTATAACCATAAAATAAATTTGAAAAAAATAACAAAAAACTCGATTGGGCCCGCGAGCTCGTCGAGCCAAATATCTGCGAGCTCCAGCGTGGCCGATAGTTATGCAAGTTATTCGCAAGAAACTCGACTCGATTTGACCCTCCACCTTAATGGAGGAGGACGAGGGTGACAAAGACAGCATACCATGCCCCGGAATCAAAACCTAAATGGATAATGATATAAATAATTCCTGAACTTTGACTCAATGGGCAATTTGATCTATGAATTTTTAATTTGTTCAATGTAGTCCCTGAACTTTAGCCTAATATTTAATTTGGTCCATGAACTTTTAATTTGTTCAATGTAATCCCTGAACTTTTAGTATGTGTTCAATTTAATCTCCGAACTATTTGAAAATGTTTAATATAGTTCCTGTACTTAAATTAATGGAATGACTACAATGAACATCTGCAAATAGTTCAGGGACTAAATTGAACACATACTAAAAGTTCAAGGATCACATTGAATAAATTAAAAGTTCATGAATCAAATTGCATATGAAGTCAAAATTCATGAATTATTTGTGTCATTTTCTCAAACCTAAAGCAATACAAGTGTTGTGGGAGTACTTCCCCTCTTTCGTACATGAAACAAACGATGGTTGCTCTTATGGCAATAATGCATGCACGTGAAAGTGGGTAGCGTCCCCACGTTGTACCGTATCAAAAAGCCGCCTTTGAACATTTCAAAAAGCATGCCTGCCGCCTTCTCTCTCTCTCTCTCTCTCTTTTTCTCCGTTATAAAAGTAGCTCTCCACGGCAATCCAATTGACTTAAAACTGGCTGTTAAGAGAAAAAGAACCAACTGAGAAATTTCTTGTGGATTGACTCTCACCTTGATAAGGAATCCTATTTTAGAAAAGTCCATTGGTAATTTGCGTGCGTCACAGCTCAAATTGCTCTAGTTAGGCTGGCTTGGAATTGCATGGCATCCGCATATCAATCGAGTTTGCGTTTGTTTGTCAGTACAAGAATTATATTAGAATTGCGGGGATCTGACGTATGCTAGCTTCAGTTTGGTAAAAGGCCAGATATTAATGTGGATATAGCTGTAAGAATAAAAGGAAAAACAAAAAGGGAAAGAAAAGAATTACTTTATATATATAGATTGGGAATAATCTCTGCTGAGTTGCTACTGCCGGGATATTGCGACGGTCTCAGGCAACCAACGCGACAGAAAGTTGAGGGGACCAAATCAATCGCTTCCTACCATTTCACTTATATTTACCATGAATAAATTATATCTTTGTGACTTTATCCTTCCGTTCAAGATGCAAATTCCCAAAACTAACATACTTTTTTTATTTTTCCCGTTTCCACTTGCCAATACAACTTTATATTTACAATAGTGAAGAACTTAAAAAGCCCATAAGAAGCTCCTTAAAAATCGAGATTCACGTAGTAATTATCATGAATTAGATCCCGAGAACAAGAGCATCACTAAATTATCTTTTATATGTAATTGTTCTCTTACGTTTATCCTCAAGTATATTTACTTCGCCTTTGGAGTATCAAAATTTGTTAACAATACTATAGTTAGTACACATGTAAATACGATAACTCTTGCTTTTGACACAATCACACCTTGTTTGGTTTGTGCCAATCCTATTTTAAAAGGGGGAAGAAAAACATTCGCAGTCACTCTCGATTGATACTATTCGAAACGAAATGCATCGAATATATACTACGCACCGATATCACAAAATAACCATTAAAATTTTTCCCATTTAGCCTTTCATTCCGCTGCGATTGCACAGGTCCTCGCCATAATTTCAATTGATATGGTACAAGGTACGCGGCCTATTTAGCAAGCCCAGTTGGCTGGGCAACAAAAACTTCATCCATATCCTATCCTAAGGGCCAAATTTCACGTGACCAAGTAGTGTCGAACATCCAAAATCAATTAATTAAAAAAAAGACCCCAATCGATCTTGAAGCTCCACAATTTTTTTTTTGTACATGGATAGAAAGATGCACTGATTAACACATAATTAATCACAAAAAACAACGTTCTTTAAACTAGAGACGCACAAAACTTTTGGCTAGTTTCTGCGGGTGCTGCCGCGAAAAGTAAAAAGGGAAACAAATCATCATCAAATTATTAAAAAATTTCAGAGATGGCCAAAGGTGAGATTAATGACTAGGATCAACCGCGACACGAGTCACCCTCAAGCTACAGTGAGCCTGCCATTGACCACCACACTCCGTCCGCCTGCCCACCGCGTGTCCAATGTGTCCAATCGGACTAAAGTAGTTGTCGCTTTGACCTCACCGCTTCAAATGTGGCCGACTCATTGCTCCCGACGACCACCGATCTTTGAACATTTATTTATCGTGCAATACGATTCATCAACTCTTAATTTATTCAACATAAATTTTAAAATTTAATTAAATATTTAATATAATTTCTGAACTTTTGAAACTAAATTGAATATGATTTAAAATTTGAAGGACGATATTGAATAAATTAAAAATTCAGAAATCACATTACATATTTAATTAGAATTTATTGACTGTTTATTTCATTATCCCTTCTTTCATTGATGATCTTGTCCTGTTTTTCACTTAAGCAAGCGGTGAGTGGCCTAGCCACTAGGGGCACGATAGCACGGGGACGCCGAGTTGGGGTTTGAACCTCGACAATGGAGGAAGAAAAAAAAGCTGTTGAGTCCATCCAGCTCGAGATGTGCGTTTCTCTCTATGTAAGCTACCGAGCTTAGGAAACTCGATAGAAACAGTAACAAATAATTTGTCCCGTCTCAATAAAACGATGAATTTTACTTACTTTATTCATAAAATTTATTTATCATACTCAAGCACCCTTTATTAGGATAACGACAAAATTAGTCCTCGAAATTGAAAGTTCATCGGAATAAAAAATGGTTGAGAATCCAATTGGTTTAATTGAAAGTTTAGCTTTGACATTATATATTAAACTAAAGATAAAGGATTTAGATATATAGATTGAAAAATAATAAAAGTCCAGAGTTTAATAATGTCATTATCCTGCATATTTAATCATGTCCATGCTTTATGGAAGAAGTAAGTCAATAATTTGAGATTCAGTTCTAGGTTGTCTCGAATATCTCAAGGGTGCTGATCAATTGGCTAGGCTTAGCCCATTTGTCCAAACGAGATTGACCCTTGAATTATAGATTTATGATTTTTTAAACTTTTTTAAGGAATTCCTTTTCGGATTGTTAAGAATTCATAGTTCAAAATTCAAATTTTCACTAATCATATCTTACAAGAAACATGCTTATTTAATTATTGAGCACAATAGTACGAGATAACTATTCAATTGGTAACTTGATAAATTTATTGAGAGCGCTCATTAATGAATCTAAAAAGTGTGACTTGAAAAAGTGACATTGATCTTACTTTTTGGTCCATTCCAATGTTACCCATGAGTAAGTTTTGGAAAGCACTTTTCCTCCGACCAACTCGCTCCTTATCATCATTGTCTAATTAATTTTTTCAAATATTTTTGGATTAGAAAAAATATTATGATAAGTCATAAAGTTCACATAAAAATAAGAACATTTATTTACCAAAAAATGATGAGTAATCAAAAGGCATAATGGTGAGCAATCAAAAGGCATAAAAGGGGGCTTTTCTTTTTGAGTTTCAATATATATATATACAGGAACACACATGTATAGCAGCCAGACATGTGCCTAAATGCACTTCTTTTGCCAACCTGGAAAGCCAGTCCTCGTGGTTAGTGGAAGAGTCCCAGTTTGTAGGGCCCAATGAGTTGACCTGTCCCCCACAAATTGGATTTATAAGATTAAAATAAAGAAATATAGAGGTGCAGTTGCAATCCAAAAAGAAAGAATTCTATAGTGCAATAATTAAATAAGCGACTATATATATGTGTGTGTGCAGGTGTGGTCGGGCCAGGTCAGTGAACCTTGTTCAATTTTGTTTTTTAGTACATCGAGAGAATCGAATGGTTTGATTCTTGATGTACAAAAATCCAAATTGAATTGATTGCACGTTATTTGGTGAGATCTTTGCTTTCTTTTTGGGTACATGGATGTCTTTAATTTGTTAGCAAGTTTCCCTAAAAATCTTAATTAAGGTATAAAAAAAGATAGGCATGAGAATGCTTATCCAATTATATTATCTAACTAAACTGTCCCTTCTCGACCAAAAAAATAAATGAATAAATTATCCCTTTGTGAAGACGTTGTCTCCTAATTATCTTAAGAAGGACAAATTAAATCTATGTTTATTGAGATGGTGTGTGACCGTCAGCTGACCGGCTCGACTAATTCTCTAAACTTATGACAATCACGTATTTATTTAACTAGGGAGGTAGACGAATCGAAATGCACTATCCGAATAGAAAGCGCGACAAAAGTGTGTACGTTAATTGATCTCCATCTTTATGGAAACTCTTTTTCAGTAAATAGACTAACAATTCACAATTTAAAATTAATCTCCTCTTCTTTTTTTGTTCGAAATATCCTCTTTAATATGTACAATTCTTCCTTGTCATTGAGTTCGAGTACTCTTCTTTCTTCCATCATATGTTTTCCTAAACCTAGCGGACAGAAAATAAGTCTATTTTAGTTGAAAAGTTGACCATGCAAGTTGCTTCGTGTTTACCATTTTATTTAAAAATTATAATTTCTCCCCTTTGTCGCCTTCAACTTTGCTTTTTAGTGATGACCGAATACAATGGACGTTCTTTCTGCGCGGTAGTCCACCCGCATTAGTCTCTTGTCAAATCCAGAAAGGTCTCTCAAACCGTCGTATCGGAATGAATTGGGTAATTTGAACCGTTTTGAAAGGGGAGCACCCATGTTGGACCCAAAAAAAAAGAAAAAAGGAGAGCAACTAGGATCTTATTTGTGAATTTGGGTTGAGTTTGATTGTCTGAACTTCTCTATCGGATAAAATGAGGTCGAATAGTATGTAAGTCGAATTGGATAAGGATAGGATATCTGATATCTTATAAATATATACAAATATCCAAGCTAGAATGTCGATAGCTTGTGTGGATTGAGGGGAACGACAGCTAGTGGTCTAGATCTAGCCATGGAGCTCCTCCATCACCAAGGTCGAGTTGAGCTCAGACATGGGGAGCTCTAGATCTGGTCATGAGCTCCGGGCAATGAGACAAAGCTCGATGGGAGGTTGTGGGTGGCAGCGGAGGCTATAGGTGGTAGAGGTTGTGACTGGCAACCATGGGCGGATAGAGGGGATTGAGAAGAGAGGTGAGCCCGAGACATATCTTATCTACCTTTATTCCATTCCTCACAAGAGATTATTTTTGTTTGGGTTATGATATGATTGACTTGAGATGATCGATCCTTTGGATCAGGTTCTACCCTTTTCCTGTATGTGTCCACCTCGTTAGTGAAATTTTCCAGGTTCCCATTCTTAACCCGGTTTGCTTCACAATTAGATTATGTATTTTTTATATATATGTGTGTGTGGTCTCCCTTCTTTATTAGGGAAATAAAATTAAAGTTATGTCTTGTCAAGATCAGCTTTTCACTCCATTAAATTTTGGTATTTCGTAAATAAAACCGAATCATCGATTATTCATATGTTTTTTTTTGTCTCATTCTTCTCTTCTATGTATAAGCGTGCCCATTGTTCATGGGGATCAAACTCCGGACCTAGTACTCTCCGGCCCCACTTCCCAATCCCTTTACCAGTAGGTTTGGCGGTTATTTGCAGCATATCCACCGTAAAAATCCTAGCGAATGTGGGTGCAATGCTTTCAACACGCCGATTGGGAAAAATAGAAAAATAAAAGGTATCCGCACAGATTATTTGACGGAGAATATTGATAGGCCTACGATCACTGGGATATTCTCTTGCCGCATTTTGTTCCCTCTCCCTTTTTTTGTTTTGGTGCTGCATTTTCGGGAGGTGTTCATCTCGGTACGACAATACGAACAAGAAAAGCCGAGAGACAGATTCAGTTCTATGGTGTTAGATGAAGACAGATGAAGACATCCTCTGCCTTCAGGATTGACAACTAGCGACCTGGTACGGACCAGGAATGTCCCCGCGGCGAAAGAATGAGGCAACAGAAGGAAAGGGGAAAACGCAAATAAGGAAAGCTTTATCAAGAGAAATGGTGACAGCCCAGAGTCATTGTTTTTTTTCTTGGTCTCGCTTCTCACTTCTACGTACACGTGTGTGCCGTGCTCGCGGGGATCGAACTCCAGACCTGGTACTCTCCGGCCTCACCTCCCAATCCCTTTATCAGCGGCCTGTGCCGCGTGCCTGTTGGCCTGCCCGGAGTCTTCTTCAAGAGGTGGGTTTGCCACGTGAACCGAACACAGCGTTTGTTTTTACAGATCATAGCCTTCCTTTTACCACAATGGTGGGGAGCGGCGGTCTAGATTCTGATCTCTTTGCTGTGTTGCATCGGTAACATAATGATGATATTACTACAAAGTATATATAGACATTCCCTCGTAGGCACACTGAGAAGATGCGATGTGATTGTTTTCTGCTCTCTTTTTCTTTTTCGGATTTTGGCTGTCTGGCATCTATTTAAACGATTTCAGAAACCAAACTCAGTGATCGCCAGTCCCAGTGAAAGCGCACTTTCTCGTCACCAACCCACCCACGACGAAGAACCACGTGCTCTCTTCATCCTCCTCCCTCTTCCCAGGTTTGAACCAAAAAGAAAAGAAAAAGAGGAAGCTCCCACCATTACCTGTACATGTTCTTGAAGTTTATCCGCGAAAGCAAGAAAAACGAACCGTTCAATTCCTCATTCTGCAGCTTCTAGATATTCTAGTGCAAAAAATTTGAACCCAGTTTCCTTTTTTTCTTTCCTTTTCATTTGGATTGCAGGTTCCTATAGTTGCAGAGTTTTTCTGTGCCCATGGCCATTTCAAGGGGAAGCATCTCACCCGGAGTGTTGGGACCTGTCAACCTGTATATTGCACTTGAACTAGTGAATGTAGTGTTTGTCTTCGTTTTGGTGGCATGGGTTCTGATTGACATTTTGAAGCGGAGAAGATTTGGTGGTGGTGATGCAGAGTTGATCCACAGTGACAGAATAAAGACAAAACTCAGAGTCTCTTCAATGGTGATTCTGGTTTGCAGTCTCATAATCTCCATGACATACGTTGGCTTTTGTGTTTATCGTCATTGGGCTCACAGAATTGTGGATTATGACAGTGTCTCTTGGGCTGTCACTTGGGTTCTCGCATCTTTCATTTCATGTTACACTAGGAGCTCAATTGTCGATGGAGGCAGAAGCAACTGGCCTCTTGTGATAATCCTTTGGTGGTTCTATTTCACTGTTTACTGTTCACTTTCTGTCTCTTCTTACTTGGTGTTCCGACTGACAAAGTCCAAGGAACTGCCTCCTCTTTCCGTACAAGCCAATACTGTTGAGTTCGTGTCCCTCCCTTTTTCGCTAGTGGTTTCTGTTAGTGTTGTGGTCATTAGTTGCACCACCAAGCCTAGTAGTAGTCGTCATCTCAACCAACCGTTGCTTAGGAAAGAGAGAGAGAGTCCATGTATAGATTTGGATGGCTTTCATAATGCTGGGTTTTGGAGCCGACTAACATTTCAATGGCTGAACCCCCTTTTCTGCACGGGTCGAAAGCAAAAGCTCAAATTAGACCATATTCCTTTGGTTTCTCAGTCTGAAAGAGCAGAGCATGCTTCATCATTGTTCGAGGAATCGCTGAGGAAACAAAAGTTTGGACCTTGTTCTTTGCTGAACGCAATCAGCTTTGCCATATGGAGATCGCTGGCCAAAAATGGAGTACTGGCAGGTACTTATGGTTGTCCTGGTCTCTTCCTTTCTGTTTCTTTAGTTGCATCTCTAGGCAATTGTATGATAGACATTTGTGTTTTATGTTTGTTTGCTGATAGGAATTAATACAATAGCTTCGTATGCGGGCCCTTTGTTGATCACAAGCTTTGTGAATTTCTTGTCATCCAAGCGCAAAGATTCAAGCTACTGTTTTGGACTTCTTCTTGCATTCATCTTCTTTTCTTCAAAGACTATCGAGTCGCTAACTCAAAGGCAGTGGTATTTTGGTGCTCAGCGAATTGGCATACGCGTTAGAGCTGGCCTTATGGCATTGATTTATAGGAAGTGTCAATCAATCAAGTATGCCGGTCAAAGCAATGGGAAGATTGTAAACTTGATCAATGTGGATGTTGAGAGAATCGGGGACTTCTGCTCGTATGTTCATGGGATTTGGTTGCTTCCGGTCCAAGTATTTTTGGCCCTAGTCATTCTGTACAGAAATCTCGGCGCTGCTCCCACAATTGCCGCTCTCGCTTCCACAGTTTTTGTAATGGTTAGCAACATGCCGTTAGCGAATATGCAAGAAAGGCATCATTTGAAGATCATGGAAGCTAAGGACGCTAGAATGAAAGTGACCTCCGAGACTCTAAAGAGCATGAGAGTCCTTAAACTGCATTCTTGGGAACTGACATTCAAGAACAAGATTCTACAACTCCGAGAGACAGAGAGAAGTTCACTGAAGAGATACCTCTACACATGCTCTACGGTGGCTTTTCTCTTCTGGGCTTCGCCTACTTTAGTTTCAGTGGCTACTTTCGGCGTTTGCATTATCTTGAAAATACCATTATCATCAGGTACAGTTCTTTCAGCTTTGGCGACGTTCAGGATTTTGCAGGAGCCAATCTATAACTTGCCCGAGCTCATTTCCATGGTTGCGCAAACTAAGGTCTCCATTTGTCGTGTCCAAGAGTTCCTTGGAGAAGAGGATCACAAGAAGTTATTGGCTTGTCAATCCCCGAAACCATCAGATGTTGCTGTTGAGATCGAGGTCGGTGAATATGCTTGGGATTCAGGCGATCCAACTTTGAAAAAACCTACAGTGAAAATCCCGGAGAAGATTAAAATAATGGAAAGTTACAAGGTTGCTGTTTGCGGGGCTGTTGGGTCTGGTAAAACAAGCTTGCTGTGTAGTATGCTTGGCGAGATTCCTAGAACAGCTGGGGCAGCAATAAGGGTCAATGGAACAAAAGCATACGTACCACAGAGTGCTTGGATTCAAACTGGAACTGTGAGAGAAAACATCTTGTTTGGCGGGAAATTGAATTCCGCCTTCTATGAGAATGTTGTGGAAAGTTGCGCCATGAAACAGGACGTTGAGATGTGGAGTGATGGAGATTTGACCGTGGTTGGTGAGAGAGGTATGAACTTGAGCGGAGGACAGAAGCAGAGGATTCAATTAGCACGAGCAGTCTACAATGATTCCGATGTTTATTTTCTGGATGACCCTTTTAGCGCTGTTGATGCGCACACTGGGACTCATCTGTACAAGGCAAGCATCAAAACTTCATTACTTTTAACTCTCTCTTGCATTTCCTTTTGCTACAAGTTCCCTCAAAAGAAAAACTTTTTTGCAGAAATGTCTTCTGCAAATGCTGTCCCAGAAGACTGTCATTTACTCCACCCATCAATTGGAGTTTTTGGATGCCGCTGACCTTGTTCTTGTAAGTCATGGAGCAAGCAACACCTTACTACAACATAAAAGATATTATCTCCATTAAGGCATTTTATCATGTCTTTTGTCTAACACATCAATTCCGTAGGTTATGAAAGATGGATGCATAATTCAGTCAGGGAAGTATGAAGATCTAATTGCGGATCCACAGGGTGAACTTGTTAGGCAATTGTCTGCTCATAGACAGTCTTTAAATCAAGTGAACCCAGCCCAAGAAGACAGGACATCAACCATCAAGCCACACCAAGCAAGCCAAATCAAAGTCATGGAAGAACACTCTGAGGATCACATTACAAACAGAAAGCTTTTGAAGAAAACGCAAGAAGAAGAATCAGAAACTGGCCGTGTCAAATGGAGCGTTTACTCGATCTTTGTGACTTATGCGTATAAGGGTGCGCTGGTCCCAGTTATTCTTCTTTGCCAAGTTCTCTTTCAAGGGTTACAGATGGCGAGCAATTATTGGATTGCTTGGGCAACTGAGGACAATCGCAGGATCAGCAGAGAAAAGCTGATCGGAGTATTCATCTTGCTGTCTGGTGGGAGTTCGATCTTTATTCTGGGTCGGGCAGTTCTATTGGCTACTATTGCCATTGAGACTGCTCAACATCTCTTCCTCAGCATGATTTCTTCGATCTTTCGTGCCCCCATCTCGTTCTTTGACTCCACCCCTTCAAGCCGAATTCTCGATCGGGTTTGTTCATTGAATTTCTGCTTTCTGTTATATAGGTCACTCGTCTGATACTTATTGTGCCAGAGATTGACATCAGCTTTGTTTTTCCTCCTTTTTCCCTCCAGTCTTCCAAGGATCAAAGCATATTGGACACGGACATTCCCTACCGGTTAGCAGGGTTGGTGTTTGCTCTAATTCAGTTGTTAAGTATAATCGTTCTAATGTCCCAGGTGGCGTGGGAAGTTTTTGTTCTCTTCCTTTTAATCCTTGCTATTTCCATGTGGTATCAGGCAAGTTTTCAAGTTTCGGTTATGTTATATCTCTGTGCTTATACCATCATAGAGTTACAGATTACTAATTCAGATGGGGTCCATTTCTGAGGACAAGAAAGCTCTTTGTATATGCTTCCAGCAGGTTTATTTTGACACGTAGTGATGCTGACCGCATGCCAAAACTGTGTTCTGCAGGCCTATTACATCACCACGGCCAGAGAACTGGCCAGGATGGTTGGGATACGGAAGGCTCCAATCCTTCATCACTTCTCGGAATCAGTCACAGGGGCGGCAATAGTTCGTTGTTTCAACCAGGAAGATCATTTCTTTAGGATGTGTCTTAGCTTGATCGACAATTACTCTCGCATTGTCTTCCATAACAGCAGCACTATGGAATGGCTCTCCGTTCGGATAAACTTCCTCTTCAATTTTGGTTTCTTTGTTGTCCTGGTTATCTTGGTGAGCCTCCCTAGGTCGGCCGTAGATCCCAGTAAGTCCCTCTCTCCATTACGCATTTAGTGTAACAGGTCCCCAAAAATGCGTGAAATTTCAAGGGCTATGAATGATGCAGTCAATCGATAAGTATCGACCTTCTTTTTCCTTGACTGGTTAACTTAACCTCTGAACCGATCAACTTCCATCTCAGGCTTGGCTGGGCTAGTGGTGACATACGGTTTGAACCTTAACGTGCTCCAAGCGTGGGTGATATGGAATCTGTGCAATGTTGAGAACAAAATGATCTCAGTCGAGAGAATTCTTCAATTTACCAACATACCGAGCGAAGCTCCCTTGGTGATTGAAGGTTCCAGGCCGAACCCTGACTGGCCATATGAAGGAAAAATCGAGCTTCAAGACCTCAGCATCCGGTATGCTCCTTCTCTCCCAGCGATCCTCAAGGAGATCACCTGCACGTTCCCTGGAGGGAAAAAGGTCGGAATCGTTGGACGAACGGGCAGCGGAAAGTCCACTCTCATCCAAGCGTTTTTCAGGGTGGTCGAACCCTCTGGAGGGCGGATACTTATTGATGGGTTGGACATTTGTAAAGTTGGCCTGCAGGACTTAAGGTCACGGCTGAGTATCATTCCCCAGGATCCTACCCTATTTCAGGGTAACATTCGGACAAATCTGGATCCTCTGGAAGAGCATTCAGACCAAGAAATCTGGGAGGTAAAACCAAAAGTTATAAAATTCAAAAAAAGCATGACTTAATTTTTAGGGGTGACTGATTACAGAATTATGGATATTTAGGTTCTTAACAAATGCCACCTAGCAGAGATGGTAAAGCAGGATCTGAGGCTTCTCGATGCACCAGGTATTAAACCCAAAGCAAAATACAAAGGCTTTGTTCTTGAGAAGCCTTTTTACTCCCTTAGGTTCATTGGACAATCTCTTTATGGGTTATGTATTAAATTGTCCTAGTTGCTGAGGACGGACAAAACTGGAGCGTCGGGCAAAGACAACTGGCTTGCCTTGCTAGGGTGCTTTTGAAGAAGAGAAGGATCTTGGTTTTGGATGAGGCAACAGCTTCGATTGACACGGCAACCGATAACCTGGTTCAGAGGACTATCAGGGAAGAGACGGGTAATTGCACTGTCATAACCGTTGCTCACCGGATTCCCACTGTCATCGACAATGACTTGGTTCTGGTTCTCGATGACGGTAAGCCCTTTTTTGTTCTGTTAGATATAGATTATCATACAATTGAAGAAAATTTCCTATGCATTTAATTGCGTGAAGAGTGTGAACCTAAACGTGCTAGCATTGTTTGGTTGATGCAGGCAAGATAGTCGAATACGACTCACCAAAGCTCTTGCTAGAGAACAAGTCCTCTTCATTCTCAAAGTTAGCAGCCGAGTTTGTTAGGAGATCATCTAGTAACAGCTGCCGTGGGGATTTATCTCGAGGAAGGTAAATGATCGATCGAGACAAAGGAGTCTTTTTTCTCCAAACAAGCGGGCTATTGCAGTTAACACAACTACAAAAGCTTTTGCAATGGAAACCAGCCTGAAGATCAGTGCTACTGCTTCTTGCTAACATCTCTAACTATTTGGAAAGATTTGCTGATATAAATGTAGAGTAGAGAATTCCAAAACAGAGCATCTTTTAGAAAATTTGCCTTCCTACTTTGATACATTTACAACTTCAGTTGCATCATACATCACCCGTACACGGACCATTTGGCTAGGAATTCTGAAAAACTGGGCAGCTGTGAATATTTATCTCGATCCTGTAATTATAGACAACTCTTGTTCAATAAAATGTCAGTCTTTGCGTGTAGACTATCTGAATTATTTTGAGTTGAACTGGAGTGACAAACAGGAAGTCATATGACGAGAGTCGGCAATCAAATTCAAATACAGGTAGCTTCATTGGTATGCATTATTGCAGGTATATGCGAGAGAGTCACCTACCACGAGGACCAGGTGAGAGCTTGCTTTATAAACCCCTTTGGCAAAAGGATCGTGCCTAAAAGCGGACAAAAGTTCAATGCACATGGCTTCGACTGAAGCTGAAGTGAGACAGAGACAGGGCAAGCACAATTCCACTCCCATGCGTTCTCACTATTTCGATGATTGCACATGAACCATAAAGTGGAGATACTGAGCCAGCTTGCTTTCTAGATTTAGAGAGTATAATAAAAAGGTATAAAAAAGGGGAAAATGATACAAATGGTCTATAAACTTTGGTTTAATATGCAATGTCGTCCCTAAACTGTTAATTTTTTCAATATGGTTCATGAACTTTAATTCAACATTCAATGTGGTCCTTGAACTTTTAAACATTTTCATTTAATCTAAGTATTACATCGAATATTTATCAATAGTTCGGAGACAATAATGAATAAATTAAAATTTTAGAGACGATGTTGTACATTGAGTTAAAGTTTAGGGATGACATTGCACAAATTAAAAGTTTATAGATGATATTGTACATTGTACTAAAGTTTATGAACTATGTATGCTATTATCCTTTGTGAAGAACTAAAAGTTGAGAGTTTGAGCAACGCCCAAACTTATGGCCTGTTAGGGTGTATTAACAGTTGGCCAACTAATTACAGGTATGCTAGTTTTCCTGATTAATCACGTACTCGACTGGAGATCATGGGTACTTGTCTAGACAGATTACTGCTCAGGCCAGGCAGGGCAAGACAGAAGAATGTCTAGACCCCGATTTCTTCAGAAACATCATGTGAGAATCAGAAGCATTTGATGTCGTCATTGCAAGTCTGAGAAGGTATTGTCATAAGAATGTGTACGGGCATCGCTTTATTCGGGTAGAAATCACTCTGAAAAAGGAATCGATGCTTCGGATTCTACTCAAAGAGCTGCTCAACAGTGAGGAATCGCGTCCACTTAAGTTCAGTGACAAGAAGATATTTAGATCAAGAGAAAGCGAGGGATAAGTTCACGGGGGAAAAATTTGAAAAAGTTTCGTTAAAATTCCCTTGGGAAGCACATAAATTTAACTAGGCAAATCTTAATGTACATACTACGACCAGGGCCGACGACCAGCGCTGGCCCCTCTTTTGGGTCCGCTACCTCTCCCCCTCAGTCATCTTCAATGCGCCTCAAGAAATGTATGATCAATTAATGTAATATGTCGTGCAACCCATTGTTTTCTGGCCAATTAGGATAAAATTGTGCACAATGCTAGAGTTGCCTTTGGTTTATAGTTCAAATATCTTCTGAAGATTTCAGCACTGAGATCCTGTTTCTTTGCCCCTTAGGATGGTTGTGGCTTGAAACTATCTTGCGTTTTTATTCACCCATTTTAGCCAATTAATTTTAGACCGCAAACTTCAATACATCGATCTCCTCTTGCCTCCAATAGGCCTTCAATCTCCCATTTAGGACTTTGTACTCTTTTCTCAACCGAAAGCTTTATTGGGATTGTTGCTGATATCCTGAATTTCCTGCTTAAAAGAGATGATTTTGCGATGGCCATTAGGAAATTTCTTCTTGCTCCATTTAACTATAATGCAACAGAAACAGAACCCGATCTTTTCAATAAAGCTTCACTTTCCAGAGTGGAGGCCTTAACGACTTCCTTACGCTCTTCATTTTCTCTTTTTTGCCAATTGTACAAAGAGGAAGACTGAATGCAAAGGGCTCAACCGGGGAAAAAAGGTAAAATTGCCTTCACAAAAGATTTGAACCTAAAGATAGAAAAAGGAGTCCTCGCTACAATAAATATTGTACAAAGAGGAAGACTGAAGGCAAAAGAATCCACAGGCAAAAAAAAAAGGTAAAATGGCCATAAAAGGATTTCGACACTGAAAATATATAGACAAAATAGTTGACATTATAAGGTCCATGGACGGTATGTAATTTTGAAGCAATTTAAGATTATTGCACATCTTAATAAAGGCTAGAGCTATTAAAGGAATATCCTCCATTTCTTTGTGGAGTAATTGTTGAGAAAGTACAATTAAGTGTTAAAACCTTCAAAAAGTCTAATAAAATCTTAAAACTTATCAAATTGGTGCAATTATGTTCTTTGATAACCCCGTGGAAAATGCTAATGAGTATTTTTTTTTTTATTTTCTTTCTCCTACATGGCTTAACTTTAACTAAAGCAAGGTGCATAATACTATAATGGCGTTGCTTTGGTTCAAATATTTTTTTTGAGGCCAAATCTTAGTTAATTTATATTAAAAATAAATAAAAAGCTAAAAGTTTTACTCAAAAAAGAATAAAAATTTAACAAAAAAGAGCCACAGGAGGCCCATGCCTATGGGGCAGCAAAGAGATCAACGGTCCGAAAGGGCTAGCAGGGTTGTTGGAGCCTCAATGATAGTCAGCGACCCTCTCCTAGATGCAAGCCCTCGCTTGGGGTCTACAAGGGTCACCTGGGTCTCGGCAATGACCGGTGATGATGGGACGGCGACACCACCCCATCCAAACTTTTCACTACCCTGCAGGCTCTTGCTAGCCTTTTTTTTTTCTTCTAGTTTGTGTTTTTTTTTAAAGTACTTTTAAAATTTTTTTTTAATTTCATTTAAATAAATTTTGGGGGAAAAAATTAGGGTTTGGACCACAACGCCGTTTAATTCTTATGCTTCATGCTTTAGTTAACGCTAACGCTACATAAGATGGGGAAAATAATAAAACAGTATGCGATCTTCTCTTGATATTATTACCAAATAGGATATACCTATGTTTTGTGTGAATTAAGGGGGGAAAATCAATAAAGCGAATCTACGTGTCAGTGATTAAAAAGATTTAATTTAAAATTCACGAAAGATGCATGAGACGCGGTGATATTAATGTTGCCCAAGTATATAATTACTTTGTTCATTTTTTTTTATAATATAAGGTTATTATTCATTTTTACAATAGGCATGAGTTTGTCGAGACTTCGGAGGTCAAAACTTTGAATGTGAAATTTCCTGAGATTGACTGACTAGCCCCATATCTAATTTGATAGGACGTTATTAGATATTGGACGGTAAGTAGGATATGAGATTAGAACAATTTAAGAAATATAATAGAGTTCTTATATCAGATTCCTTGAGGATCATTAGATATGAAGTTTGAAACAAAAGGATATCCTGTCCTATCCTATTCCCTTTTTATGCCCCCATGCAACGCAAGGGAAAGAACGACGTCAACGACAGCTGCATGGAATGCAAAGGAGCGGCTTGGTGGGGTACCCGAGTCTGAATGTGGCAAGCAGATCACGACTAAATCTTTCCAAATATAGATTGATCGGCGCGACTAGTGGCCGCCCTAAGCAGCTTCTTAAGCGGCAGATAGAGGTAGTTTATGCCTCGCGCAAGGACGAGGGCACGCGACAAAAGAGGTTAGTTCGAGATTCTGATACGTTTACTATATCGGTTTCTTAAAACAACGGTAGTCGCGGTCGAGATTCTGATATGTTTTCTATATTGCTTTCTTAAAATAACAACTATGGTATTATCAAAAAAAATATATATATGTATGCACACACTCACGTTCCATCTTAGAGGCGATAGCTACGGAAGAAGGCTAAGAAAGATTATGGCGATGGTGACTGCTGTCCTTTTTATTTTTCCGGCTGTTTCTTACCCCTGTTTAAACGATTTCAGAACACAAACTTAGTGATCGCAGCCCCACTGAAAGCACACTTTCTCGTCACCTACCTACGACGAAGAAGCACGCGCTCTGTCTTCGTCCTCTTGGTCTTCATCCTTTTCCTTCCCAGGTTTGAATCTCGTAAGACGAGAGAAAACAAAGAAAGCCACCGCCATTACCTGTAAGTGTACATGTTTTTTAATGCATTCTGCAGTTTCTTGATTTTCTGGTGCAAAAAATTTGAACAAGTTTCCTTTTTCTTTTGGATTGCAGGTTCTTTTCTGTGACCATGGCCTTTTCATTAGGAAGTAACCGTCTTCTCAACCAACCATTGCTTCGGACAGAGGTAGAGGGTAGAGATTTGGATGGCTTCGACAATGCTGGGTTTTGGAGCCGACTCACATTTCAATGGCTGAACCCCCTTTTCAGCACGGGTCGAAAGAAAAAGCTTGAATTGTGTCAGATCCCTTCGGTTTCGCAGTCTGAAAGAGCGGAACACGCTTCATTGTTGTTGGAGGAATCTCTCAAGAAACAGAACTTTGCTCTATGGACATCGCTGGCGAAAAATGGAGTACTGGCAGGTACTTATGGTTATTCTGATCTCTTCCCTTCTTTTTTTTGAGTTGCATCTTGAGGCAAATATATCATAGACATTTATGTTTTATGTTTGTTTGGGAACAGGAATTAATACACTAGCTTCATATATGGGTCCTCTCTTGATCACTAGCTTTGTGAATTTCTTGTCATCCAAGCGCGAAGATTCAAGCTACCTCTTTGGACTGGTTCTTGCATTCGTGTTCTTTTCTTCGAAGACTATTGAGTCACTAACTCAAAGGCAGTGGTATTTTGGTGCTCAGCGAATTGGCATACGCATTAGAGCTGGCCTTATGGCATTGATTTATATGAAGTGTCAATCGATCAAGTATGCTGGTCTAAGCAATGGGAAGATTGTGAATTTGATCAATGTGGACGTTGAGAGAATCGGGGACTTCTGCTCCTACATTCACGGGGTGTGGTTGGTTCCGGTCCAAGTGTTTTTAGCCCTAGTCATTTTGTACAGAAATCTCGGTGCTGCCCCCGCAGTTGCTGCTCTCTCTTCCACGGTTGTTGTAATGGTTAGCAACACACCATTAGCGAAAATGCAAGAAAGGTTTCATTCAAAGATCATGGAAGCCAAGGATGCTAGAATGAAAGTGACCTCCGAGACTCTTAAGGGCATGAGAGTCCTTAAACTGCATTCTTGGGAACCGACATTCTTGAAGAAGATTCTCCGACTCCGAGAGATGGAGCAAAGTTTGCTGAAAAGGTACCTCTACACATGCTCTGCAGTGGCTTTTCTCTTCTGGGCTTCGCCTACTCTGGTTTCGGTGGCTACCTTCGGCGCCTGTGTTATCTTGAAAATACCATTATCAGCAGGTACAGTTTTTTCGGCTTTGGCAACGATCAGGATTTTGCAGGAGCCAATCTACAACTTGCCTGAGCTCATATCCATGGTCACGCAAACTAAGGTCTCTATCGATCGTGTCCAAGAGTTCCTTAGAGAGGATCACAAAAAGTTATTGGCTCATTCATCCCCAAAACAATCAGATGTTGCTGTTGAGATTGGGGCCGGTGAATATAGTTGGTGTTCAGGTGATGGAGCGTCAAAAAAACCTACAGTAAAAATATTGGAGAAGATTAATATAATGCAAGGTTACAATGTTGCTGTTTGCGGGTCGGTTGGCTCTGGTAAAACGAGCTTGTTGTGTAGTATCCTTGGCGAGATTCCTAGAATAGATGGGGAAGCAATAAGGGTCAATGGAACGAAAGCATACGTTCCACAAAGTGCTTGGATCCAAACCGGAAGTGTCAGAGAGAACATCTTGTTTGGCAGGAAATTCGATTCTGCCTTCTATGAGAATGTCGTGGAAAGTTGCGCAATGAAACAGGACATCCAGATGTGGAGCGATGGGGATTTGACAGCTATTGGCGAAAGAGGGATGAACTTGAGCGGAGGACAGAAGCAGAGGGTTCAACTAGCACGGGCAGTCTACAGTGATTCTGATGTTTATTTTCTGGATGACCCTTTCAGTGCCGTCGACGCACACACTAGAACTCATCTGTACAAGGCAAGCATCAAAACTCAATCATTTTTTTATCTCTCTGTTGCATTCCCTTTTTATACCAGTTCTCTCATAAGTCAAAAGCTTTTTCGCAGAAATGTCTAATGCAAATGCTGTCTCGGAAGACTGTTATCTATTCCACCCATCAGTTGGAGTTTTTAGATGCCGCTGACCTCATTCTTGTAAGTTCATGGAGCGAGCAACGCCTAAATAGAACACAAAAGATATTATCTCCTTTTGAGGCATTTTATCTTGTCTTTTGTCTAACACATCAATTGTGTAGGTTATGAAAGATGGATGCATAGTTCAATCAGGGAAGTATGAAGATCTGATTGTGGATCCGCAGGGTGAACTTGTTAGGCAATTGTCTGCTCATAGACAATCTTTAAATCAAGTGAACCCAGCCCAAGAAGACAGGACATCATCCATCAAGCCATGCCAAGCGAGCAAAATCGAAATCGTGGAAGAAAACTCTGAGGAGCACGTTAAAAACAGAAATCTTTGTAATAAAGCACAAGAAGAAGAATCGGAAACTGGCCGTGTGAAATGGAGCGTCTACTCTAACTTTGTGATTTGTGCTTATAAAGGTGCGCTGGTCCCGATTATTCTTCTTTGCCAAGTTCTCTTTCAAGGATTACAGATGGCCAGCAATTATTGGATTGCCTGGGCGACCGAGGACAATGGCAGGATCAGCAGAGGAAAGCTGATTGGAGTATTCATCTTGCTGTCTGGTGGGAGTTCGATTTTTATTCTGGGACGGGCAGTTCTGTTGACGACTATTGCCATAAAGACAGCTCAACATCTCTTCCATGTTATGATTTCTTCAGTCTTCCGTGCACCCATCTCGTTCTTTGACTCCACCCCTTCAAGCCGAATTCTTGATCGGGTTTGTTCTTCAAAGTTCTGATTGCTGTTATAGGTCACCGATCCAATATTTATTGTGCCAAAAATTGACATTGGCATTGTTTTTCCTCTTTTTCTCCTTCAGTCTTCCACGGATCAAAGCAGAGTGGACACAGACATTCCCTACCGATTAGCAGGGCTGGTGTTTGCTCTAATTCAGTTGTTAAGTGTAATCGTCCTAATGTCCCAGGTGGCGTGGCAAATTTTTGTTCTCTTCCTTTTGATCCTCGCTATCTCCATGTGGTATCAGGCAAGTTTTCAAGTTTTACTTATGCTAAATCTCTGTGCTTTATATCATCATGTAGTTACTGATTACTACTTCAGATAGGCCCTTTATCTGAGGTAGTGGAAGATTTTTGTATATTCTTCCAGCAGGTTAATTTTTGACACGTAATGCTGACTGCATGCGAAAACCGTGTTTTGCAGGCTTATTACATCACCACGGCCAGAGAACTGGCCAGGATGGTTGGGATACGGAAGGCTCCAATACTTCATCACTTCTCGGAAGCAGTCACAGGGGCCGCACTAGTTCGATGTTTCAACAGGGAAGATGATTTCTTGAGGAGGTGTCTCAGCTTAATCGACGATTACTCTCGGATAGTTTTCCATAACAGCAGCACTATGGAATGGCTATCCGTTCGGATAAACTTCCTCTTTAATTTTGGTTTCTTTGTCGTCCTGATCATCTTGGTGAGCCTCCCCAGGTCGGTTGTGGACCCCAGTAAGTTCCTCTCTCCATTACCAATTCCATTGCAGCAGGTCGCCAAAATGTTTGAAATTTCAAGGGCTATGAATAATGCAATCAATCAATAAGTATCTGTGTTTGGCATAAATTGATTTGAAGATATTAGTCTTGCTGCCTTCTTTTTCCTTGACTGGCGAACTTTACTTTTGAACCGATCAACTTTCCATCTCAGGCTTGGCTGGGCTAGTGGCGACATACGGCTTGAACCTAAACGTGCTCCAAGCATGGGTCATATGGAATCTGTGCAATGTTGAGAACAAAATGATCTCGGTCGAGCGAATTCTTCAATTTACCAACATACCAAGCGAAGCTCCCTTGATGATTGAAGATTCCAGGCCGAACCCTAAATGGCCATACGAAGGAAAAATCGAGCTTCAAGACCTCAGCATCCGATATGCTCCTTCTCTCCCAGTGATCCTCAAGGAGATCACCTGCACTTTCCCCGGAGGGAAAAAGGTCGGAATTGTTGGACGAACGGGCAGCGGAAAGACCACTCTCATCCAAGCGTTGTTCAGGGTGGTCGAACCATCAGGAGGGCAGATATTTATTGACGGGGTCGACATCTGCAAAATTGGTCTGCAGGACTTGAGGTTGCTGCTGAGCATTATTCCACAGGATCCAATCCTATTTCAGGGCAACATTCGGACAAATTTGGATCCTCTGGAAGAGCATTCAGACCAAGAAATCTGGGAGGTAAAACCAAAAGTTATAGAAATCGAAAAAAGTATGACTTTCTTTGTTATGTGTGATTGATTACAAAATTATCGATATGTAGGTTCTTAACAAATGTCACCTAGCAGAGATGGTAAGGCAGGATCCGAGGCTTCTTGATGCACCAGGTATTATATCATGGACAAAACATACGAAGGCTTTGTTCTTGAGAAATCTTTGAACTCCCTTCTGTTCATTGGAAAATCTTTTTCTGAGTTTTGTGCTAAATTGTCCTAGTTGCCGAGGATGGAGAAAATTGGAGCGTCGGGCAAAGACAACTGGCTTGCCTTGCTAGGGTGCTTTTGAAGAAGAGAAGGATCCTGGTTTTGGATGAGGCAACGGCTTCAATTGATACGGCCACTGATAACCAGATTCAGAGGACTATCAGGGAAGAGTGTGGTGATTGCACTATCATTACTGTTGCTCACCGGATTCCCACTATCATTGATAATGACCTGGTTTTGGTTCTCGATGATGGTAAGCCTTTTTTGTCCTGTTAAATATAGATTATCACACAATCGAAAAAACATTTCCTAAGCTTTTAATTGCACGAAGAATGTGATCCTAAATGTGCAAGCATTGTTTGGTCGATGCAGGCAAGATAGTCGAGTATGATTCGCCGAAGCTCTTACTAGAGAATAAGTTCTCTTCGTTCTCAAAGTTAGCAGTCGAGTTTGTTAGGAGATCATCTAGTAAAAGCTGCAATTGGGATCTATCTTGAGGAACGTAAATGATAGACCAAGACAAGGAGTCTTTTTTCCTTCAAGCTGCTTATCGAGCTGGTCATAACACCACTCCATCCTGGCCATGCGGGTCCACAGGATTTGTGACTGTGCTCCCGTCTCCTTCTTTGACTCCATGCCTTCAAGCCGAATTCTCAATCAGGTCTGTTCTTCGAAGTTCTGCACTATGTTATACGTCACTGGTCCGATACTTATTGTGCCAAAGGTTGACATCGGCGTTGTTTTCCTTAGTTTGCACGATCATGGAAACGAGCTCAGGCAAATGCCGGAAGTAGCCACCGAATGTAATTTCCCAAGGGAACCCAGCCCAAGAAGACAGGACTGGCGTGGCACGAGTATAAAGAGCAAAGCCCGCCCATGTCAAAAGCGACAACTTCATGAAAGGTCTTTGATTCCGCACGCAAAAAACGACGGCCGTACAGACTAAAGCGACCGGGGACACTGAACCGGCTAAAGTCTCTCTGCCTCTGCCTCTGCCTCTGTCTCTCTGTCTCTGTCTCTCTCTTATAGCTTCCTTGTCTTGCTTGCTCTGAAGCTTGATTGGTTGATCATTAACGATGAGTACATTTGATGTCTGCATCGCAAGTCCGAGAAGTTCTTCTTCTGAAGAATGTGTAAGACATCACTTTATTCAGGGCATAAATCATTCTGAAAAGAAATCATTGCTTCAGGTTCTACTCTAAAAGCTGCTCGACACTAGGGATTCGCGTCCACTTAAGTTCAAAGACGGACATGAGATTTAAACCGAGAGAAGGCGAGGGATAAGTTAATGGGACAAACAGTGAAATTTTTTTAGGAAGCACACGAAAATATTGACAACGCAAATCTTAACATACAAACAACGACGGGGGACGATGACCACCGCTTGCCCCTCTGTTGGGTCCGCTGTCGCTCGAGTTCCTCTCCCCCTCAATCATCTTCAATGTGCCTCAAGAAATATTTTGAACAAATTATTCTAATTTATCGTGCAACCCATTTTTTTGTGGCCAGTTAGGATAAAATTGTGCACGATGCCAGAGTTAAAGATTCGCAGCTTATGCTTAAAATTATGTATCCACCCAATTCAGATTATTTATTATTTAATAAAAAAAACTTTAATATCGAATTAGAAACTTAGAACTAGTTTGAGCATACGAGGTTAAACTAAATCTACTTCTACGTTCTATTCAAATTAAGACTTACCAAAACCTTGACAATTACTCGATGCATATATCTGAAAGCAATTTCCATTGTATAGTCATGATGCATGAAGAAACCAAAAGTGACTTTCCCATGTGACATTAAGTACATTTCGGGGTCTCGTATTTACTGCCTCCCGATGCACAATTTGCAGACCATCCTTATAGCAAAAGAGAAGTTAGGTGGTTCGTGGCAATTTAATTTCGTCTGACCATGTTTCTATACTCGGTTCGCTTGTTGAATCCTGGCTGGTGACTGGGGATTGGAGATTTGAAGCAAAATCCAGCTGTTGGATCCATGTGCTCCCTGCTCAAAATAGGAAGATTCTAAACAGAGTTGAGTAATTTTTGTGGCCTCAATGAGGAAAAAAAACCTGCTGGGCATTAGATATGGTGATCTTGTGTGAACTTCGAATAGCGAGGGGTCTAGAAGGGGGATCACGTATTGCGTGATGGTATTCTCTAAGGAGGCAAACCTTAATGCGAAATCAGATATTGGAGTGGTGGAGAGCGTTATCTGCATATGTGGGCAATTCATGAGGGGAGCAGTGCTGTGAGTCCTTTATGTTTTGCACGATCATAGACCGAGTCCTTGAGGTTTTATTTAGTCAAGTTAGCGGAAGACATTATCAATTCCGACCAATCAAGTCCCGGGGTCAATTTTCTCCGTTGGCTTTTGTGCTTGTCGACATTGGGTTCATAGATCTGTGGATGATGACATTGTCTCTTGGGCTGTTACTTGGGTTCTTGCATCTTTCATTTCATGTTTCACTAGGAAGACAAGTTTCGATGGAGGCAGAAGAAACTGGCCTCTTGGTCGTAATTCTTTGGTGGGTCTATTTCGCTGTTTTTTGTACACTTTGTCTCTTCTTACTTGGTGTTCCCATTGAGAAAATCCAAGGAATTGCCCCCTGTTCTCCTACAAGCAAATACTGTTGAATTCACGTCCCTCGCTTTTTCACTACCCATTTCTGCTGTTGCACCACCAAGTCTAGCGGTAATCATCATCTCAACCAACCGTTGCTTCAGAAAGAGGTAGAGAGTCTAGGTAGAGATTTTGATGGCTTCAACATTGCTGAGTTTTGGAGCCGACTAAGATTTCCATGGCTGAACCCCTTTTCAGTATAGGTTGACAGCAAAAGCTTGAATTAGGCCATATACCTTTAGTTGCGCAGTCCGAACAAGCAGAACATGCTTCATGTTGTTCAAGAATTCGCTGAAGAAACAGAACTTTGGAGCTTGTTCGTTGCTGAAAGCAAATCAGCTTTGCTATATGGAGATTGCTGGCGAAAAATGTAGTGGCAGGTGCTTATGGTTATTCTGGTATCTTCTTTTTCTTTAGTTGCATCTTGAGGCAAATATATCATAGAGACTTACGTTTTATGTTTGTTTGCTGATAGGAATTAATTTAATAGCTTCATATATGGGCCCTCTCTTGATCACAAAACTTTGGGAATTTCTTGTCATCCAAGTGCGAAGATTCAAGCTACTGTCTTGGACTGATTCTTGCGTTCGTCTTCTTTTCTTCATAGTCTACTGAGTTGTTGACTCCAAGGCAGTGGTATTTGGCGCTCAGCAAATTGGCAAACTTAGAGCTGCCCTATTGGCATTGATTTAAAGAAGCATCAATCGATCAAGTTTGCCGGTCTAAGCAATGGATATATTGTAAATTTGATCAATGTGGACATTGAGAGAGTCTGGAGACTTCTGCTCCTATGTTCACAGGATATAGTTGCTTTCAGTCCAAGCATTTTTAGCCCTAATCATTTTGTACATGCCGCTCTCTCTTCCATGGTTTTTGTCGTGGTTAGCAGCATGCTGTTAGCGAATATGCAAGATAGGCATCATTCAAAGATCATGGAAGCCAAGAATGCTAGAATGAAAGCAACCTCCGAGACTCTAAGAGCATGAGAGTCCTTAAACTTCATTTTCGGGAGCCGACATCCTCGTAGAAGATTCTCCGACTCCAAGAGACGGAGAGAAGTTCGCTGTAGAGATACCTCTCTACACATGCTCCATGGTGGCTTTTCTCTTCCGAGCTTCGCCAACTCTAGTTTCGGTGGCTGCTATCGGTGTTTGCATATCTTGAAAGTACCGTTACCAGCAGGTACAGTTCTTTCGGTTTTGGCTACGTTCAGGATTTCGCAGGAGCCAATCTATCACTTGCCCAAGCTCATTTCCATGATCACACAAGCTAAGGTCTCTTTTCATCAAGTTCCTTGAAGAGGACCATAAGAAGTATTGGCTGATCAATCCTCAAATCCATCTGATGTTTCTGTCGAGATTGAGGCTGGTGAATATGCTTGGGGTTCAGGTGATGAAACATTGAAAACATTTGCACCGAAATCTCGGAGAAGATTAAAATAACGGAAGGTTACCATGTTGCTATTTGCAGGTTGGTTGGGTCTGGTAAAACAAGCTGCTTGTGGAGTATGCTTGGCGAGATTCCTAGAACAGCGGGAAAGCAATAAAGGTCGATGGAACAAAAGGGCACGTACCACAGAGTGCTTGGATTCAAACAGGAACTGTGAGAGAACATCTTGTTTGGAGGAAATTGAACTGCGCCTTCTATGAGAATGTTGTGGAAAGTTGCGTTATGAAACAGGAAGTCAAGATGTCGAGCGATGGAGATTTACAGTGGTTGTGAGAAAAGGATGAAGCAGAGGATTTAATGAGCACAGGCAGTCCACAGCGACTCCGATGTTTAATTTCTGGAGGACCCTTTTAGCACTGTCAATGTGCCTACTGGGACTCATCTGTACATTTCACCCATCCATTGGAATTTTCGGATGCCGCTGACCTCATTCTTGTAAGATCATGGAGCAAGCAACACCTTACTAGAACATAAAAAGACATCATCTCCTTGTGAGGCATTTTATCATGTCTTTTGTCTGACACATCCATTCTGTGTAGGTTACGAAAGACGGATGCATAGTTCAGTCAGGGAAGTGTGAAGATCTAATTGGGGATCCGCAGGGTGAACTTACTGAGATCCGTGACCAACCTAGGGAGGCTCACCAAGATAACAAGGACGATGAAGAAACCAAATTGAAGAGGAATTTTATCCGAATGGAGAGCCATTCCACACTGTTGCTGTTATGGAAGACTATGTGAGAGGAAGTGTCGATCAAGCTAAGACACCTCCTCAAGAAATGATCTTCCTGGTTGAAACATCGAACTATTGCCACCACTGTGGCTAATTCCAAGAGGTGACGAAGAATTGGAGCTTCCCGTATCCCAACCATCCGGGCAAGTTCTCTGGCCATGGTGATGTAATAAGCCCGGAAAACACAGTTTTGAAGAAGAGAAGATGTTGGTTTTGGATGAGGTGATGGCTTTGATTGACACGGGAGCTGATAACCTGGTTCAAAGGACTATCAGGGAAGATGGGTAATTGCACTGTCATAACCGTTGCTCACCAAATTCCTACTTTCATCGACAATGACCCGGTTTTGGTTCTTGATGATGGCAAGCTCTTTTTGTCCTGTTAAACATAAATTATTACAAAATTGAAGAAAATTTCCTATGCTTCTGACTGCACGAAGAGTGTGAACCTAAATGCGCAAGCACTGTTTGGTTGATGCGGGCAAGATAGTTGAGTTCGACTCGCTAAGAAGCTTTTGCTAGGGAATAAGTTCTCTTCATTATCAAAGTTAGCGGCCAAGTTTGTGAGGAGATCATCTAGTAACAGCTGCCACGGGGATTTATCTTGAGCAAGGTAAATGATTGATTGAGAGAAAGGAGCTTTCCTTTCAAGCTGGTGAATGACCTGGTCATGCCACCACTCCATCCCAGCCATGCCAATCCACAGGATTCAAAAATGACCGTGCACCTGTCTCGTTCTTTGACTCCACGCCTTCAAGCTAAAAGGGTTTGTTCTTTGAAGTTCTGCGTTCTTTATAGGTCACTCATCCGATACTTACTGTGCCAGAGATTGACATCAGCATTGTTTTTCCCCTCGTCTTCCAAGGATCAAAGCATAATGGACACGGAAATTCCCCACTGACTAACAGGGTTGGCGTTTGGTCTAATTCAGGTTTTAAGTATAATTGCCCTGATGTCTCAAGTGGCGTGGCAAGTTTTTGTCTTCGTTTTGATCCTTGCTATCTCCATGTGGTATCGGGCAAGTTTTCAAGTTTCGCTTATGTTAAATCTCTGTGCTTATAGCATTGTGTAATAATTTATATTTAACAGGACAAAAAGGGCTTACCGTCATCAAGAACCATAACAGGTCATTGTCAATGACAGTGGGAATCCGGTGAGCAACGGTTATGACAGTGCAAATTACCCACCTTCCCTGATAGTCCTCTGAACCAGGTTATTGGTCGCCGTGTCAATTGAAGCCATCTCCTCATCCAAAACCAAGATCCTTCTCTTCTTCAAATCTGTAGACTGCCCATGCTCATTGTCCTCTGCTTCTGTCCTCCGCTCAAGTTCATCCCTCTCTCGCCAACCGCCGTCAAATCTCCATCGCTCCACATCTCAACATCCTGTTTCATAGCGTAACTTTCCACAACATTTTCATAGAAGCCGCAATTCAACTTCCTGCCAAACAAGATGTTCTCTCTCACAGTTCCAGTTTGAATCCAAGCACTCTGTGGTACTTGCGCTTTTGTTCCATTGACCCTTATTGCTTCCCCCACTGTTCTAGGAATCTCGCCAAGCATACTCCACGACAAGCTCGTTTTACCAGATCCAACCAACCTGCAAACAGCAACATTGTAACCTTCCATTAGTTTAATCTTCTCCGAGATTTCAGTGGAGGTGTTTTCAATGTTTTCATCGCCTGAACCCCAAGCATATTCATTGGCCTCAATCTCGACATAAACATCTGATGGATTTGGGGATTGATTAGCCAATACTTCTTATGATCCTCTTCAAGGAACTTGATGGAAGACCTTAGATTGTGTGATCATGGAAATGAGCTCGGGCAAGTGACAGATTGGCTCCTGCAAAATCCTGAACGTCGCCAGAGCCGAAAGAACTGTACCTGCTGATAATGGTATTTTCAAGATAACACAAACGCCGAAAGTAGCCACCGAAACTAGAGTTGGCGAAGCTCAGAAGAGGAAAGCCACCATGGAGCATGTGTAGAGGTATCTCTTCAGCGAACTTCCCTCCGTCTCTCGGAATTGGAGAATCTTCTTCAAGGATGTCGCTTCCCTGGAATGAAGTTTAAGGACTCTCATGCTCTCTAGAGTCTCGGAGGCTGCTTTCATTCTAGCATCCTTGGCTTCCATGATCTTTGAATGATGCCTTCCTCGCATATTCGCCAACAGTGTGTTACTGACCACTACAAAAACCACGGAAGAGTGAGCGGCGTGTACAAAATGAAAATCCAGGAGAACACTCGGCGTAGATGGAGAAACAAATCGAACCCAGATTCAATGGCACTCGACTGGAAATGGATGTGCTGCTTTGTCTAGACAGATCAATGCTCGGGCCTAGCAGGGCAAGACAGATGAATGCATAGGCCCCGTTTTTCTTTAGGAACATTTTGTAGATTCAGAAGCATTTGATGTCTTCATTGCAAGTTTGAGAGAAGGTCTTGTACATAAGAACGTGCAAGCCATCTTAAAATTGTTTCTGTTTTGCACTTTTCTCAGAAGAGGGTTTTTCCTCCTCTGTTTGGAGCTTTTGGTGTGCTTTGGATGATCGAATCCAGTGCATAAAATTGAATGAAGTGTTTTGACTTTGACTCGACGAGGATTCTTTTGCCTTTTCTGCAGAAAATATTGATATAATTGGTCATTAATTAAGATTAATGATCTAAATATTGGGCCACATAAATTAGGTCATATTAATCTCAAACCCCACTTCGTTTTCTCTAATAGAGTTGATCGGGAAGGAAAAGAGAAAAGCCATACTATTTTTTTTGTACCGTGTTTGCAACGTCTAAATTCAAGTCTTTTGTCTCTATCCAAATACATTCCACGTAGATTCAACTAACATATAGTGTTTTCGAAACAAACGAAATGTTCTCGATTCAAAGATGCTCGAGATAATGTCATGTACAAGATTGAGAAGCATACACGATGAAACGTAACTTATTACAAATGGTACGAAATAAAGTTTACACATCGACCCCGTCAAGTCTTTGTTTAGAGTAGTCATAATTTGATCCCCAAATAGGTTTTCCCACTATGGCGGGGGCGCAATTCATAACCAATCAAATGAGAAATCCTTAGTGCGCAACCGGGGGCTTTCACTGTTGTTGCAAAACGACAGCGTTTTCTGTTCCAACACAAAAACGACGACCGTACGCTCTAAAACGGCCGGAAAAGCTGAACCGGCAGAGTCTTCCCCTGCCTTTGCCTCTGCCCCTGCCGCTGCCTCTGTGTCTGCTCTCTTATCGCTTCCTTGTCTTGCTTGCTCCGAAGCTTGGATTTCGCAAAAACCCTAGATGGCGCTGTAAACCCGAAACCCACCTTCAGGAGCCGCTCGCGCGGTCGATGACGCAGGCGGGTTTTTCTATGTAGCTTCAATCCGCGCCTTCCGTTTCTGCCGTTGGCAATGGAGGATGAGCGGCGATAGCTGCGAGGTATGTCGCTTCTGTTCGCGCCGTGACGGCTTTTCTTGTCCTTTCGTTAGATTCACGGCGAAGTATGTGTGTTCTGGTGGTTGGTTTGATCGCTGATGTTGTGGGTTTAGGCTAGAAGGGGAGGTACGGCGCTGTACTGCCATTCCATCCTTGGACTGTGCTTTTCTCTGGGTTTGTGAAGAACACATGTATTTTGGTATTTTGACTTGTGGGTTGCCCGGTGGCGGTGGTTGTGGGAGGGAGGGAGGGAGGGGGACTGCAACTTCCGGGCGACTATTCTGGCGCCGGAAGTGCTTCGGATTCTCCTGTCGACAAGGAAACTTATCTTGGTTTCCATATTTTCGTGTACTATGTGGTTCGCGCGTGCGAACTCAAGAAAGTTAAGCGCGATTCTTCTCATTGATTCACATGATAACTATACTTGACTTGTAGGTATAATCACCTTTTCTTAAGGAACAATTACATTATATCTGGTAGATTGAGTGGGGAAAGATGTTTCCTCTGTTGCAGTTAGTGCTTTACGTTCGAAGTATGATGACCGACTAGAGGTAAATGTGCAGAGAGAAACAATGAATAACAGATGCCTGTGCTTGTGCTTGTCAAGATACTAACCGAGAGAACATCAAGAATGCGGGGAAAGGTATATACGTAAACCTGCAGGAGAAAACAAGAATAATGGCATGATGCATAAGTTCTATCCTTAAGAAGTGGGGAACTGGAAAAGTTGTTTAACCAGCTCTTGATTTAGTTACATCCTCCTGACCTCCGTTGAAAACTTTTAAAATTGAAGCAAAGTCGTTGCAGCTCTTTTAAAGTAGAAATTAACTTCCCTGGAACATCCACATTTCGATCCTTTTGAATGATCATTGCAAAAAAATGGGCAAAGAAACCACTTGAGTATGCAATGGGAAAATTAAAAGTGTCCTCCTGTACCCTTTGCCAGCAAATTTTCCTTCATTCCTTAGCCAAGAAACCCTAACACTCCACATCCAAAGTGCCTGCCTAAACCTTAGACCTGTGGCCATTATCGTTGATGAGAACAATCTCCCCTATCTCTCATGAAACAGGACCCCAGCCCACCAACTCTGTCTCAGGTAGTAGCAACTGTAATGCCGGCAACATCTTGAAGAGAAGATATTCTGTTGCAATTTTCTGATCGTCTTGTAAGGCTGCTGTCATTTTCTGATCAGCTCTGCGTCAACTGGTAGAAATTGCTGATTTTTGGTCTTTGTGATTGGAGATCAGCCATTTCCATCAGCTTTTAATGGACCTGTTGGAATATTCAGCTATCCTACCAACCTGCCATGGGCTGGTAGGCATAGCCATTGGTCCTGCAACCACGCAATTGTGTTTTGTATGACATTCAAATGTTCAATTGTGTTAATTTAATGTGTACTTTTTTTCAATGTATGTCGCTTGCTTCATATAGTCTTCAACTAAAATTTAGGTGACATGTTTAATCTGCAGGGAACCGAATAAAATTCCCCTCAAAAGTGTGATCCCTTGTAGCAATGGCTAACTCCTGCTTTACCAGATACCGCAGCTTCCATTGCAGATCATCAGCGCCACTTCCTGCTACAAGGAAGCATGGAACCAGAGGACGTTCCCGAACCTTATCCAGCTGTGGCACACCTTTTGTTTCCTGTAGTTCTTCTATCATAATTCGTTCCCCCTCACCATTAGTATTGACTGCTCGCTTCATTCCGTCTGATGCTCCGCAACGCTCCGAAGAATGGTTCTCCCTACGGAAGGATAAGCTCACAACAAGCACCTTTAGCACAGCCTTGGGATTCTGGAAAGGGACCCGTCGTTTTGAGCTTTGGAAGGAGAAAGTTTTTGCACCGGAAATGCAAATCCCGGAACCTTCCAAAATGTGTGCCATGGAGTGGGGTGTTCTGAATGAAGCAGCAGCAATAGACAGGTATAAAAGCATCACAGGTCGTGAAGTTAGCTTGTTGGGGTTCGCCACTCATTCGGAGGAACGGTTTGAGTGGCTGGGTGCGTCTCCCGATGGCCTTCTTGGTTGCTTTCTGGGAGGTGGGATCTTGGAAGTGAAGTGCCCTTACAATAAGGGAAAGCCTGAAGTAGCTTTGCCCTGGACAACCATGCCGTTCTATTACATGCCTCAGGTGCAGGGCCAGATGGAGATAATGGATAGGGATTGGCTGGATTTGTACTGTTGGACGCCTAATGGGAGTACCATATTGCGTGTGTGTAGGGATCGCTGTTATTGGGAGCTAATTCACGGGATTTTACGAGAGTTTTGGTGGGAGAACGTAGTGCCCGCCAGGGAAGCTCTGTTGATGGGAAAGGAAGAGGAGGCCAATTCGTATAAGCCTGCATCAACGCACCGACAGACAGGACTCGCGATTGTCAAGAGCTTGAAACTGGCTAGCGAGGCGAAATTGTCTTGTAGAGAGATTGCAGGTCATGTTGAGTTTTTCAGGTGATCAAGTTTTGAAATGCTGAGCATGACTATGTGGTTCCTTTCCCCATTGTAGTGGAATCACATTCCTGTGCTACATTATTCTTTATAGGATTATCAACATGGTATGATTGATCATAGAAGTCTGGTAGGCCAGCCGACCTACAGCCCACCAGTTGTTTGTCGAAATGTACGAATGAAAATTGTGTTATGGCCGTTCATCTCATCCGAAATTTTAGGCATAAACTTTATGCCATCCACAATCAGCCATTGGATCACATAACATGTCGAATGAAGTTAGTCTGCAGCATTGTTAAATCGAGATACAAATCGTGAATTGAGAATTGGATGGTATTGTAATTATTTTAGATAACTAGAATAAGTTTCTCGTAACATGAAAACTTACCAATGCATACATATTGAGTCGGCATATTCGGTAGTGAATCGAAAGATATGCTTATGATTTGATATTTTGATCGATACTGTCTAACAAATGCGTATGGATCGGACCTCAAATCGAATCCTCCGAGAGACCAATCGAAAATTGAAGATATCAATAACTATAGTCTGATTGTTTATAACATCATCCTGAAAGATTATTGGTCATCATGTTAACTCGCAGCACGCTAAGCTCAGCTAAGCTACGCACGGGTTTCACAAACATGGTATAAAGTATATTATACGTAATGAATGGTCGTTGAAGAAAGGGCGTAATCTAATCTGTTTGTAAGATCCTCAACAAATTAACCAAGCTTTAAGCTTCTATTTTCCCTTTAAATCTAAGTATGCGCCTATGCATCAACCACATTCTTAATCCTCGCGTAAAATTTTATTACCTCGAAATAAATGAAATGTCATATTAAAGCCAATAGCTAGTTTCCCATAAGTAAATGCATCAAATTTGAATGACTTGCAAATAAACTAAAATTTATTGTAGAAACAACTACATACCAATAAACATGATATGGTTTTCTGGCCTAAAGATAGATAAATATGGTATAACATAATGAAATATTAATATAGTTTCAGGAAATAGTACACTACTTCCAAAGAAGGATGAAAAGACTTTCATCAAGGACTGCCAATTTAAGTTAATTGGATGACAGTTGCCTGCCAAAACCCACTATTTGCATCATTATGACAGTGCAAAATCACCCAGCGTTATTATTAGGCATCATGAGATGCATGGCTGCAGTTAATTTTCCAATTAAATTGAAGGCATTGCTGTAATTTAGCCCTAATCAAGCTGTCAGTGGTAAGAGGTTGACCTGGTCAAACATTTGCGGTTTGTCCCTCTTGATACCATTCTATTGTCCACACAAATTAAGGAAGCTTCATTGGGAATGGAGCTGGTTCGTTCACATTTATATGTTTGGTTGAGGATTGCAATTGAAGAGATTTGAAGACCTTGTACAAGCAGTTTCTACAAGAGACAGGAGGAGATTTTTGAAGAGAGAGAGAGAGAGAGATGGACAACGGGCTATCGTGGGCGGACCAATGGGACTACAACGACGACCCGCCTCCGGCGCAGGCATCCGAAGACCGGAAGAAGCGGAAAGATGGGTCGAAGTCTGGGAAGAAGAAATTCAGCATACAGTGGGTGAAAGAGCTGTGCAAGAAGTCACCTAACAAGTGATGAATTCTGCTTCAAGCAGATCCGAATTCTTTCCTTGAGAATGTTGTTACGTAGAAAACTTTCTTCTTTTGTGACCTCCCTCAGTAATTCATCACACAGGAACACTCTTCTCTCCTCACATCATGCCGAAAAGAAATTATCTGTTCGAGGTTTCTTTTTCATCATTTCTTAGTAAATTTTTTATTCGAACCATTAAAGATTATTTCCGTGCGCATTATTCTTTCGATGTCGATTACATGCGTATGAACTTGTCGTTGATCTAACTAGGAAATATATTACGCAAGAACCAAAATGTCAATTGAAGTTCATCACCACTGATAAAGTTCGTACGCTGTCTTTTCCTGTAATGATCTCCACATCGATTGGAAGGCGTATAAATTCTGCTTGTTCAGTGGAATGATGCAAAAGATGCCTCAGCAGTGAGCATCTTTCATCTGGTGACATCACGAGTCAAGATGGCGAAACAAACAAGTGAAAACAAAGAATGAAACCTTCCTCATTAAGTTAACCTAGTAATTAAGAAATGAATACGTGAATGGGCAAATTGCATGGCCGTTAAGTGGTGCTCATGCGAATTTGCAGGATGAGGCAAAAGATGCCTCAGCAGTGAGCATCTTTCATCTGGTAACATCTTGAGTCAAGATGGCGAAACAAACACCAAGTGAAAACAAGAATGAAACCTTCCTCATTAAGTTAACCTAGTAATTAAGAAATGAATACGTGAATGGGCAAATTGCATGGCCGTCAAGTGTTGCTGATGCGAATTTGCAGGATCGGGCACGAGCTTTTCATTTTGCCCATTTGTTTAATACAACGCAAAACAAAACAGAAGCTCGTAGCTTTTCAAAATGTATCTAGGCTACGCTGTCCATTTGCGAATGACGAATTATTCATACCACAAGGGTCCTATTCATTAATAACTAGAGAAGAATTGGTTTGAGAGAAACCACGAGAGTCGAAACTTCAAGATTTCTTAGTGCTGTCGATGATGCGCGGCTTCCAAATCAACAGGAAGGATAAGAGCTACTAAAGCTTAAGGACTCGATGACATGAAAAAAGACTGCCCCATCATCTCATTGGCAAGTAAGTAAGATTAGTCAAATCCCAATACAAGTTCAAGATACATTAAAGCGCACCTCAAACGCATAATCCTATCATCGATCATTTGATCAACCCCGAAGGAGTATGGAAAACCGTCCTAACCTGACAAGAACTGTCATATACTTTCTCGGCAAATCCAACTTCGTCATGGACCACAATGCAAGGTCTGACATGATTCATTCATGTATAGAATTCTAACTACATATGCATATAAACTCGTAAGCAGACTCGAACCATCCCAAGTTGCATTTCGAAGTTCCATGATAAAGATGCAACATTACCGTCCAAGAAGTCCTCAAAAAGAGCGAAGATATGCAGAACCTCCATTCTTGCAACTACTACTTGCAAATTCCAATAACAGGAATACAGATTCAAATTAAACAACTAAACAGAACAATGTTAACACGTCTTCCACATATACCTTCTTTTATTTGTTCTAGGCAGTAAAAACCCATAATAACAATACGGAGTAAACAATTCTACTAATACAAGTACAACAAGTGCTCACGGAACACCTTGAGACATTGTAAACTCGGGATGATTATTGCCTAGGTTGAGTCCTATCAACTCTAATCAAATGTCACATAGTACACTAAAGATTTTCTTTTTATTCCTTTTCTAACCCCCTTTTCTCAAGATAGCACCCAAATAAATACACAGCCGACTGCGTGCGAACCGTACACAGTGTGAAGATTGACAACACAGGGTTGCCAGACATGTCGTCTGTGTTTCACATAAATGGCTCAGTCACCAAGCATTCCATGTAGGGAATGATCGGAACAGATCCTCCAGCTCCAAGACTGAAACCTAACCATTTCTTCACACCTTGGTTCCAAGCTGCGCCATATCACGCTAAGTGAGAATGACACATGACTGCCAGAGAAAGTGAAGCAGCTTCAGATAGCTTCATTTTTTATTTATATCAATGCCCTGTTTGATCCTAAAAGCAAGGCACAAAAAAGAAAACGGAATTGCTCGTAGACCAAAGACCGATGAGAAGCCTTACTCATCAGCCACGGATTGAGGACCCCTGTGGGTCTTCATGGTGGGCAGTAGAATCTGAGATAGCAACATCGCCACCTTCAATCTCGTGGCGCTTCAGAATTTGATGCTTTGAACAATCTGAGCAGAGCAGTTCCAGACAAAAGGTTTCCTCGTATTCATTGTCATTAATGCACCGACCACACTGAACGCACCGAGCTATGCACAGTGTGCAGGCCCTACATACTTGAGATGCATGTTCCTTACCCTGACAAACCTCGGCAGGGCAATCATAGACCAACCTCAGTTTCTGGCATCTTGGACACGTCTCAATATCAATGGTACGATCATCCTCACATGATAAGTACATACTCTCTCTGTGATAGAAATATGGCTTGAGGGCATTCAGGTTCTGCTGCTTCTCACTCGCTATCCCCAACAAGGACTTCAACTCCTCAAAATGTTCCTCTGTTACCCCATAAAGCCCACCGATCCTAATATGCTTTACTCTGAGGGAACCCATCAACTTGAATGTTCTCAGGCTATCCAAAATGCCATTAATACTAAGTCTTGTGCAGCCAGGTACGCAGAGCTGTATAAGGAAGAATAAAGGCTTAGGTCTCCATAAAAGACAAATCAAAATTTATAAGAGAAGAATAGGTCAGACGATATTGAATGTATCATTAAGAAAGGACACGAGCCAACACTGTGAAACAGGTAAAACATCTCCTTCTAACTGATCTCAACTCCCTCCTGAGAAGGAACAAGTGAGCAATTAATTAAGATACCACAAAGACCAACTCAAGCTTGGAACCAGTATAGGACATCAAATAACTCCTTCAAATGGACAAAGTCATCCACCATATCCTCCACCATATCCTCTCCTATCAACAAGCTCCTGCTTGCTTTTACACATACTAGTGTCCATGCACGGGCTACGCGTCACAACCTTTTTTCATTCTTTGTGCGACATAATAAATTAATAACAAACATAGATATTACTTTTAAGAACTAAGGTAAATATTTAAGTTAACAACAAACATTAGATTAGCATTTTGCTATTCTTTCAAAAAACTAAAAAAAAAAACATTTATTTGGTATCAAAAAGAAAATGAGAAGCCTTTTAGATTTCCACCGGTACAAGGATGAAGTAAATTGTTGCACTGTAAAGACAATCAAGCAATTTCACAAAATGCAGTTTTCCAGTGGGAAGTGTATATTCCACCTTCTTTCGCCCACCTATTTGTCCTCTTTCTTTGGCCAATGCTACCTTTTCCTCCTTAAAATTAAAATGCCTTATAGTTTAAAAGTGAGAGTCAGTCAAATGGCACTTTTGGCTAGATGTACATGACATACAGGGCACAAAAGTGAACTTGCAGACAAGGAAGCTTAAGCAAATAAATTATGCAATTTAAACAGGAAAAACAAGACCACAACACGTCTCAATACCATGCGTGAGAACATGCTCATCAAGAAATGCAAATAATCAAACAAATGGAACAACTTACAGATATAGACTACAATGATGTTTAAAACCCCCCACTCCCTAATAGGTACCATTTGAAATATCCCCGGACACTTAAATTTCATCATGTAATTAAGAGTGTGGTGAATAACACAGAACAACAAGAATCAAGAAACAAATAGAACCCTGAAAGATCCATACATACCTTGCTTAGCTTTGGATTGCTGTCCAGGACATGCTTCAGACCATCATCGGTGATCCTTGGGCACTCTACCAGACTCAAGCACTGGAGAGTACCTTGAGCTCTATCGGTCAATTGCAGAAGAACTTCATCGGTAATCTTGTCATTCAGAGGATGATGTATATGTATATTCCTCCAATAGAAGGGGTCATTTCGAACTGTAGAACGAAATGATTTGCAAACATTCTCGACAGCGAGAAGATCCCGGACACCCAGATAACCAAGAGCCAAAGAAAATGCTAAGTGAGGCATTTCTCCGTTGACAAAGGAACAAGTTCCAGCAGAAAGCTCAGGGTCTTTACTTGAGTGGTTGTCCGGAAACCCGGAGCTTCCACTGCTTCCATGAAATAAGCCATCCATGTCATCAGACACCCCAGAAACTCCGTTCTCCAGGGAACACCTGCCAAATCCACCAATGCATACGAGGCCAAGATGGTAGGGTGCATTTACATCTTCCATCACCTCAGGACATTGATCGCAGCCACTTACTGATTCAAAGCCAACGCGGCAGGATACCTGTCCCGACTCCATAACCTCAGATAATCCCCCAAGTGCATTTGTCAATCCAAACTCCCCATCACAAGGGTCCTGTCCCTTCATGACCTCCTCCGAACACCCATGATGTCCACTTGATGAACCCAGATCAAAGGAAGATGCATCTCCTGCTTCCAAGGAATCAGGATAACCAGAAAATTCACTAACTGAACCGAAACCAACATCACAGGAGCCATGCGCACATTCCTTCACCCCGTAGTGAGGACACATGCTGCTGAACGGACTAGAATCGGTATTAAACCCGATTGCTCCAGGGAAAGCCTGGAATCTCAATGCATTGTTCCAGATAAAATTCAATCCCGCAAACAGATGGTAATCATCGGGACTAGCCCCAGAAAAATCACTCGCGTAGCCACCATAATTCATCTCCAAATCCTCAAGCCAACCAGTTATAGCCGTAAAAGTGGTGCTTATATCCATCCCGAATGGATCGGACGGCAAGAGGTCGAGGATGTCGCCGGAAACCGAATCCTGAGAGCACCCACCCCCATCACACCTACCCCTCCCATAATCCAAACGATCCTTAACATCCCCTTCCAAGAGCCAGGTCCTATCGGCACCGTCCACCCTATTCTCCGAAACACCCTCCACGATGCACCGATTGGCGATCCTAATCGGGGACACCAAGCTGTCCTCCGGTAGACGGGCGGCGAAAACCGGGCGATGAGAGAAGTTCAAGGCCATCTTTATCTTCAGAAACGGCTAATGCCTATGAAAAGGCTGGATTTTTTTTTTTTCCTCTCTCTCTCTCTCTCTCTTATCTCCCTAAATTTTTTTTTTTTTTGGGTTTTTCGATTGGGAAAAGCAGGGAACGGAACTATAAAAGGAATGGGTGGGGGGTCGGCAAGAACCGTGGAAGATCTGCTAAGCAAAGGGAAACCCTCAATTTCAGATGGCGAGCTAAAAAAAACGCATCGAAAATCTCATAGAGTTTCGCGAGTAAGGAACGGAGGAAACCCTAAAAAAAACGAAAGGAAGGAAGGAAGAGAACCCTCCGCACGATGGTGGAACCGAAAATTGATAAACCTACAGTCAGATCCCCATTATAGCTATACAGGACAAGAATCAATGGAATACAGTTCTCCCTCTCTCTCTCTCTCTATCTCTCTCTGTCTCTCTGTCTCTCTCTCTCTTTCGGGCTGTACAGAGCTAGGGTTAGGGAAGAAATCGAAATTGAATCCCCCGAAGAACGGGGCAATGAAAGAATCGGAAGGAACCCCCCCCCCCCCCTCCCCAACCACCGAATCAAGAGAAAGCTCCCCCTACCCGCCCGCCCGCCCGCCCGCCGAATCCGCCGCCGCACCGGAGAGCGCAATCGGCGAAGCAAAGAAACGAAGGGGGGAGAAAAGAACGAAAGACCCGATTTCCCTCTGGCACCGAATCGAATCCTCCCGAAGCTGGAATTCGCAAAGGCGGGGCCAGAAAATAAACGAGGAAAACCAGAGGAACAGAGCGAATGCCGAGGCCAACAAAGAAGGAAAAACAAAAACAAGAACCGAAAAAAGAACCTGTTTTTCTTCCTTTTCCTTTTTTTTTTTTGCGCGCGCGGGGGATGGAGGAGAGAGAGAGAGAGAGAGAGAGAGAGAGAGAGATCTCGAGCGTCCCTCCTTGCCTGTCGCCGAAGAAGAAGCCAAAGAAGAAGGAAGGAAGGAAGGAGATGGAGATGGAGATGAGGATGAAGACGATGACGAAGGAGGGATTGAATTCGATCAGGAACCAGAGAGAGACAGAGAGAGGCGAAGACGAGAGCAGCAGGAACCAGGCACCCGAAGAGAGAGAAAATAGAGAGAGAGAGAGAGAGATAGAGTGATGGAGGAGGAGGAGGAGGACGGAGGGTAACGGTGAAGTTGTTGCCGTCTAAAATTAGGGTGGGCGACCGGGGGGGGGGCAGGTGACCGACACGTGTCGGTGGGTGGGGGGCGGGGGTGTGCGCTCTTCCACACTTCCTTCGCGGGTTGGAAAGGGTGGTGACGGGAGGTGGGAATCTTTCTCGCCTCGGCGGCGACGCGCCCGGGTGGCTCCGGTCGCAGGCGATCGCTGCGCTGCTGCCGGTTCCTGCTTTCCCCGGGTTGTGACCCGGATCCGAAACCCTCCTCCATTTCTTTTCTTTTTGATCAGACTTTTCCTTAGCTTCTATATATACACACATATATATATATGTGTATATATATACATATATACAGCCCGACCGAGCAATAGGCAATTTACACGTCATCATTGGATTCGATTCTTATTCCCCATTTGCTCGTGATTTTCGTTGTGTTTATTTCTCTTGATTGTTCTATATCTGAGGATGTGCGAGTCATCGATAACTATCAATCGAGGGTAATCGCAGTTCAATTTAATTAGATTCCAAAAAATAGAAGAAAGATGGAAACTGAATTGCGCTGCCAAATCCATAAGGATGAGAGAGTACACGCAGGCCATTCAGGTGGAATTTGTGTTGTCCTATATTTAATTCAAACTTATAGAATTTGGGCCTTGTCTTGAAATTCTTTAAACCCGATTTTGAAATTACCCAACCGCACCTAATGATTTCATGTTCAATCCGCTCATCGAATCACACCCACCTTGCCAGTTCTTGAACAAAGCTATCGATTGTTCTTGCCGAGTGACATTCGACGAATTTCTTAGCGCCCCCCTTAAACTTACCTCTCTCTGCTCCATTAAAAAGTCGACCGTCAATGTCACAGATCGAGAGATACACGGGCCAAAATGATAAGTCCACGCCTTCAAGTTTGAAAGGACGACCCGCGTGCTGTAATTCGACATCGACATCCTTTGGAATTTCGTTTATTCCGCCAACTCGGACAACTCGTCACGGTCATGATCTTATGAATCCCGACCGCCGCGACAAACCAAAAAAAAAAAAAAAAGGTATCCGCTACTAAAAAGGAAAAAAAAAACACAAATGTAAAGAGGCGGTTCGTTCTTATTTTCCAAAACCGCATCAACGCAGCGAAAGAAAAAAAACAGGAAACCAAATTCGAGCGGAGCTCCCGACAAAGGAAGAGACGGGGGTAAAACCGGAAATCTCGACAGGCACCCGCGCACCTTAAAGCTAATCGGGGTAAGTACTAAATAAATGAATCGGTCGAGATTCTGAGGTAATTTCTTCCGCGCATCGAAAGGGTGAAGACATCATGCCTTCCCTTAATTTACCAATTTAGCCGCCCTTCGTCCTGCTCTTTTTAAGTTCATCAATTTAAAGTGCGTCCCTTTCGACGATGCCGACGGGCGACGACGACGTTTGATTGCTACAGATTGAGTTGAGGGGAGGCGTCCGTTGTTTCTTGAAGCGCACGCTCGCGTTGTCGCCGGGGTGGGGGGCCGGGCTGGATCGATTTCGGGGTTGTCGAACGGGGAAGTTGGCGGGGGCTCTTTGATTCCTTCTAGTTGGGGGTAGGTGCGTGCGTCGTTGGTACTGGTTAGAGCGAGACGTGGTCATGACGTAATCCCCTATTCGCCCCACGGACGTTCCGCATATCACAACAAGACCATGCCATCGGCTGCTCCGATATCGTGGTTGGTGGGACAGTATCTCGTGCCGATAATTCTCAAATATGGTCATGCATGTAGGATCCACATTCGCTCAAACGCTTAAATCAATGGATTATGAACCAACTTAGATATATTAATTACTTTACACCACACCAATTGTTCAGCGAGAGACTTTCTTGCACAACCCGCACGTGTAACTCGGCAATCTCCCCTCAGGCGTGAGCTCGGTTTTAGGTTTCTTCCCCCTCAATTTGAGGATTTATCTCAAGTCGAATCTTCATCAACGTCCAACTTCATCTTTAGTCTTTTTCTTCGGACCAAACCGTGAAGTCTGCTATCGGGCCCACATTGGTCGCGAGGTTCACACCTCATGATATTCGGGAAAGACCGATACACATTGAAGGTGGCCTAAAGCTCAATACTTTCATCCGGGGAGACCTCCAAAATAGAGCCCAAATCTTGACCTTGTCGAACATATTTACTTGGACCCGCTTTCACTTAAAAGTTTAAGTGAAATTCAGGTTGCATTTTCATATGGCACTTTTTATGGCTTTATAAGTTAGCTCAATTTCGCATCACTTAATCTCAATTCACAATGCGATTACTGACTTACATAAAATTTCGAAATTATCGAGTTGCACACGTTGAATTATGTTAGAAAATCCTATATTGATATCCAAGTTGATCCGCAGCTTACTTCTGTCGGGTGTTCAAGTGTCCCACCACGCTTCCGGATTGGAATTTCGGAACCCAATGTAATCCCGAGACCACATCAACAATAAAATAAAGAATAAAAATATGGGAATGAAAATCGGGGGAAAAAAAAACAAGAACATCAGGGTCAAAGGAAATCTTCTGGTTGTCTTTTTTTTCTGGGGGGGCGGGGGGGATCGGCTGGGCCCACTCGAAAATAACGTGTGGAGGGTCGAGCTTCGGTGGTGGATCGGGACTTCGTATCCGGATCCGGATCCGGATCCCATTTTCTGACCCACCTCAGCTTATCAGATATCTTATCGGGGCCCCACCCGGCTTTTTCCAGGTTCAAACCTCCTCCTTCCTCGCCAAGGCAAAGGCAAAAACCCTTTCAATTCCGGGGGGGGGGGCATCGGTCGTCATGTTCAAAGGTCGACAAAGAGTGTCAAACAAGCACCTTCCACTAGAATTATTATTTTATATAAAATGATTCACTTTTTTTTATTTTGTAATATTTGGTTCCATGACTTGTCGAAGAAGGATGTTCTACCGGTCTTCCACGATTGCCTCCTGAAAAATTGACATTTTTGCCACACGGTCTGCGTGGGAAAATTGCTTAGGAAGTTACGAACTTATTGCACTTTCTCTGATTCGATCTTAAACTTTTCGATTTCTGCCAATTGAATCCTAGACTTTTTAAAAATTAGTCAAAAAGTTCAAATAAAAATGTTTAAAAATTGAAAAAGTTTGTCCGCGTCAGCGATTTCCGGCGAAAATTAGCCCGGTGGATTCAATTGGCAAACCGTGAAAAGGTTAAAGACTCGATTGACAAAATCGAAATGTTTAGTACTAGATTAACAGAAGTGAAATACGGTTATGGTTTTCTGGATAATTGTGCATAACTCGAGAACTGTCGGTACACTGGAGATTGTAAAATTTCCTCGAGTAATTGCCTAACAAGTGTCCACAGAGCACTCGTCGACCAAATTAGTTTTTCCGTGGAAAGAAGTCACCTCCCTCAACGGAAGGGAAACGAAACAAGGAACTGGACATTGATTCTTTGCAATACTTAGGACAACACGTCCTCTTTCGAGAGGAAGAAGAATAAGGTTAGGGAAGAAAAACAGCAAACAAAATCGACTGGCCAAAAAAAAAAAATTTCAACAACCACCCGTTGAAACATTTAAACCCTGCTCGTCTATTGTCGAGGGAATAGAAGCATATTTTCTTCGTAACAATGCAATTTCTAAGGCACTGATCGTGGATGGGATAACACAATGACAACCGGTACATTGAAAACCGTAAAGATTCCCGAATCGGCGGTTTAACAAGTATCTTGGAACGCTCCCGTTTCAAACTCGTCACCATCGTTTCGTCAACAGATGCTATTCATCAGCCTCTGAACCCGAATTAGCCGTGTCTTTGCCTCTTCTTCCTTTATGGCCATCGTGACCAAATTGTTTTTTTTTTTTTTTTGTCTTCACTTTTCTCTTTTATGTATATATGTGTGCGGTGCTCATAAGGATCGAACCTCGGAATCCCGAACTCGGTACTCTCCTCCTCCCCCCAATCCCTTTACCAGTAGGGCCACATGCCTGTTGGCATCATGACCGGATCAATTTTGATTCTTTTTTAATGTGTTGTAGCTTACCTTGATCGAGGTGGTTGGAGTAAACTTGAGGAGTCAAAAACCACCCCAAATCGAGAATCCTATTCCTTCTCAGACAACGTACGCCCCATGCCACCTCCCCCACATTATGTTATTCGATTTCTCTCTTCAAAAAAACTCCTTGGACAAGGCAAATCCTTGGCCAGCCTTGGAAGCTAAAAAGCTTTAGCTTCCGACCCTTGGCCTCCGACAAGGGGCCATCATCCACCACGACAAAAGATCAGAGCTTGATCAAGCTCGCAAGAAAGACAAGGCACGACGTTGTCCCAAGTTAATGGCCAATGATTGCGGCTCCAATCGTCTCAAGTTACGACCAACGCGTGTTGCTTAAGTCGGGAAACCTTGGAAAGAGCATGGTTTGAAAGGAATATTCCTCGTGTTCCGGCAAAGAAAGATAAAGCAAGGGGGATAAAATGGCTTAGAGAATGGTAGGAACCTGAAATGACATTTGAATTGGGAAGTCGAATAGTCGACTTGTCCCTTAGGGGTGTCAAAAAAGCACGACGCGACCCAATTGCATCCTAAAATTTCATGTATTTTAGGGTTGGCCTTTAGTTTTTGCTCGGGTAGGGGTTCAAGGTGTGAGTATTATTAGGGTTCAAGTAAGTCCGGGTTATAATCCTACCCAAAGCAAAATACATGAAATTATAATCTTCTCAACTCAATTGTCAGATCGTCAATCATTTCTCCACACTGTTTACTGTCCCTAGTTATTGGGTTTATCAAGTCGAGATTATAATGATCTCGAATCACGAAAAAATTTAGGAATTATAGAGGTTGTTAGTCCATCAATCCAAATTCCAGTTGCTAAAGTTGTCGAGTTGATCTTGATTGACAAATGTCGTTTTTTTGCTTTTGGCGTGCGCCTATGACTGCCTGTCTGCCCGTTTGCCAATGCACTGATTTTGGGGACAAGTTATATCTTTATGGGTTCTGGCCCAATGAGCCTCCGCCTAATACCTCCTCGTGGCCTGGCCCAACTCATATGAAGGCGGCACAGCTCCTTGTTCTTTGTCCCGGACCGGTCGAATGGGGCGGGCGAGATCGCATCAGGGTCAGGTCTGAAATGATCCGATCTAAACATACCTATTTAACCTATATAGACCACTTTAATGTAACACAAATTTAGTAACTCATACTCATGCCCGATCCATATCCAACGCATCACCGACCCAACCCCATTCACACTCTTCCGAGCAATTTGAAAGTCAAAGCTTTGTGCCAAGAAAAGCAACTCATTCATCCATGGGCGATTCTATGCAGGTGAGAGTTCAATCCAAATTTCAAAATACCATCACACCAGATCAATATACGTAATGCTCCGTATAAAGACGGTTCTCGGAGCCCCACCCCAGAATTTCTTTTTCAAGGATGATCCTTGATGGCTACATGAGTTGTCACAAGCTCACCAACGGAAGTTGCAACCATGTTTTCAATGTCAATACCTTAGAAAAGACTCCTTTGGACAAGCAGTTCATGACACTGCTCAAGAATTTCAAATCTTTCATGTGGTATAAATTTCTTTGTACTAAGGATGTCTTCTCAATCGGTTGAGATGGCCCATTTGACAACGAAATCTCCATAATTTGATGCAGAATTCGTCATTTTCTCACTCTAATAGAATCATAATGAGAGAGCCCTTGCTATGACGACCTATTCTTTTTTGGTTGATTTGGTTATGTTCTTAGATTTTGGTACGAATCCATCAATACTGCTTTTCCAATTCCTTGTTTGACCCCTTCCTATTCTAGCAAGAGCTTGTCCTGATCTTTTTGGTCCTCAACTAAGAATCAGCATCGCCAGATTAAAAAAAGAAATGAGAGTGTGTCAGTTCGAGCGAAAGAGTTTTCCGACAAATTAGTTTTCTAGACATTGACACATTTGGTCTGCTGAAATTGAATAGTCAACGAAAAACCATTAACGATCAAAGAAATTATACATTCTTAAAGTTGGGAGTTTCTCGAGCCTTTCTCTAGCCCACCGCAGAAGGGGCACTAACAAAATTGAGAACTGGGCTACAAAGGCCCGACGGATGAATTGCCTACCTTGTAATTGGATCATGTATCCTCTGCCAGCCCTTTATGATTTGCTATGCCCTGAAGCTTTAAACTTGTCTTCACTAAGCTCTTTCAAGTGAATGATATCAATTTCTTTCCGACCAATAAAAAAGTTAGGAAAATGGTTTCCGAACTTTGACCAAATATGCAATGTGATCCATGAACTTTTAACTTATTCAACGTGATCTCTGAATTTCAGCTAAATGTGCAATGTTGTCCCTAAACTTATAATTTGTTTAATTTGATCCCTAAACTTTTGGTAAATGTTTAATGTAGTCCATGAACTATATGAGAATATTCAATATCATCTTTCCATTAATTTAAGATCATGGACAACATTAAATATTTTCATATAGTTCAAGTATTACATTGAACGTGTACTAAAAGTCCATGGACCAAATTGAACAAATTCAAACTTCAGGGACTACATTCACATTGGGCTAAAGTTCATGAATCACATTAAATAAATGTAAAGTTTATGGACTACATTGTTTATTAGACCAAAGTTCAGATATCATTTGTATAATCCCTAACTCAAAAAGGAAAAATATTTTCCCGAGAAATGATTTTCGAAAAAGCATTTTTTCTTTATTATGAAATTTTTCTCAAAACAAACGCACCTTGTGTGTAAATTATGTAGCTAGATATTGGAAGAATTAATGATTATACAACAAGCACATTTTCACCGGATAAACAAAGAACCAAAAAACTTTTTAACCTCAAAATCGCTGCAGCTGGTTGCAGCGTCAAGGTGATTTTCAACTTAGGAATGGAGGTTACGCGTTCGAATTTCCCAGCCATTACATACAAATTGCCGTGGGTCAGGGGGCACCTACACATATCAGAAATCAACATTAAGATGATGATGGTGATTGATGATGGTGATTGAAGCGAAACGGTGGAGGCAGTGATAGTAACGACAACGGTTGTCGAGGCGGAGCTATTTTGTTACGTCGTCCTTTCGAGAAATCAAGAAGCATAATTAGTAAAATAATTAGCACGTGATCGCATCAAAATCTATCCTTTGTAAAGTCATCACACGCGAGCTAAACATATAATTGAATCAACAGAAGGTGGTCACAAGGCAAGAACGACCGGGTTCATACGGGCAGGGGCGACATATTTGACCGCGTCTCGTCCCCCACCAGAACGTAGGAATTCCAAAGTTCAGCCTGTCGGATCAAAATTTGCCGTCTCTTGGAATTGATGATAACCAAGTTCTCCTGTCCATGCACGCCTTCAAAACTTCAAATTCATCAGCCTAAGTTCGCACCAGTACAAAGTACAAACCAATCAAAGCTCATCCAAGTTTCTACGCCCGTGATTCCGGTGGAACGGATCGCTTCCAAAACTTCTCAGCGATCAGATCGAATCGAGTGATCGAAACCAAAATGTCCATCACGCGCCAGAAACCTTCCGAAATGGCCGAAAAGTTCAGAGTCAACAACACGTTTACGACGACCCCGGCGTTACACTACAGTGCGAGCGACTGATGATGGGGGGGGGTTTCCTCGTTTCTGCCTTCCTTTTTCCTCCGGATCGCCAGTTTCGCGTTTCTTGAATTGACCAATATGTTTTTTTTTTTATTATTAAAAACATAAAAAAAGGGTTGTCAAGTAAACCCAGAGCGCCATTCGATAGCAAGCGGAGTGATTCGTGGCTACTTCTCCAGAAGAAAGAAAACCTTCACGAGAAAAAGATTAATCTTTTTCTTTTGGAACCTGCGAGAATTTCTCCAGAAGCACGAACCCAATCGGCGGAAAAGGGAAAAAGTCGAGTCCTTTCTCTGTAAGTACCCCCTCTTTCCAGTTCTTGCACTCATTTTTCAATCTGGGTCTGTCGCTCATTGATCTCCACATTTTTGGTTCGGGTTAATTTAGTAGGTTGTTGTTGTTGCTCGTTGTTGGGGTTGCTTTTTCGGTGGCTAGAGAACGCGGGGACAGCGAATGTAGTGAATTTGCTTTGGTGCTCCTCTCATTTTGAGCCGAGATCAGAGAACAACATGAGGGGTTTCTAGAGCTGAGCATCGAAAGGTTGTTCCTTGTCCTTCGATCGGAGCAGCTCTTGCATTCCCATGGGGTTTTAAGAATTGGATCAGAAGAAGTTTGGGATTTTGGGTGCTTCAAGTTCTGAAGACGGATGATGGTGAAACTCAGCATCAGGGCATGAACCTGAAGAAGGGTTTTTATGGTCTTCTTCTTCTTCTGCTAATGGACATTATTCGAAGCTGTTGTGCAGTATGATCTGTCGTCTTTTTTCTTGCTTGGATTGGTAGTTGAATTTTTGTGTGTTTGTGGCTTAAGTGGGTGTTTAATATGTTGTGAGGGAATCTGATTTGCTGAGGAAGGGCTTTGCCATCTCTTGGGAACTGGTGCCGCTTTTCTCCGGGGAAGAGGTGACGCCTAGTGCATTGTATGAATAATGTTCAAACAACTTCTCAGTAAGCTTCCGCGAAAATCGTCAAAATCAGCTGACAGTCGTGATAATGGCGGAAGCTCTAATCCATATGCCAATGCTTCGATCAACTTGAGAAGTGGTGAGCTAGGAAGTGCTAAGCCTGGGGCTCTAAACCAGGTGTCAAGCTCCGCTCCAAACCATGCTTCAGATAAGGGGTCCAATCAGGGCAACAAGACTTCACGGAACTCAAATGTCCAACTTAATGGGTATTTGGTGTCTTCTGCTTATGAAGCATTGCCTGGATTCAAAGATGTACCGAGTTCTGAGAAGCAGCACCTATTCGTAAGGAAGCTGAATCTGAGTTGTGTTGTATTTGACTTCACTGACCCAACAAAGAACCTTAGGGAGAAGGAAATCAAGCGGCAGATGCTGTCGGAGCTGGTAGACTATGTAACTTCTGTTAATGGGAAGTTCACTGAAACAGTAATGCAGGAAGCCACAAAGATGGTATCCGTCAACTTATTTAGGGCACTGACTCCTCAACCACGTGAGAACAAAGCGATAGAAGCATTTGATCTGGAGGAAGAGGAACCTTTGATGGATCCTGCATGGTCCCACTTGCAGCTTGTTTATGAGTTCTTCTTCAGGTTTGTCGCATCATCGGAGACGGACGCTAAATTGGCCAAAAGATACATTGATCACTCTTTCATTCTCAAATTGTTAGACTTGTTTGACTCGGAAGATCCCAGAGAAAGGGAATACTTAAAAACTATTTTGCACCGTATCTACGGGAAATTTATGGTTCATCGCCCATTCATTAGGAAAGCCATCAACAACATGTTTTACCAGTTTATTTTCGAGACTGAGAAGCATAATGGCATTGCCGAACTTCTAGAGATTCTTGGTAGCATTATAAATGGGTTTGCTCTGCCACTGAAAGAAGAACACAAACTTTTTCTTGTGAGAGCACTGATTCCCCTGCATAAGCCAAAGTGCTTGGCTATGTATCATCAACAGTTATCCTATTGCATTACCCAGTTTGTGGAGAAGGATAGCAAACTTGCTGATACCGTCATCAGGGGTCTGCTTAAGTACTGGCCGGTTACGAATAGTTCAAAAGAAGTGATGTTCTTAAGTGAGTTGGAGGAAGTTTTAGAAGCAACTCAGCCACCAGAGTTTCAACGATGCATGGTGCCCTTGTTTCGACAAATTGCTTGTTGCCTGAGCAGTTCACATTTTCAGGTGTGTGCCCTTGTGTGGTATGGAGCTGACTTTAGTGCTTTTTTGTTGGATTATCTGGGCGATAGTGGTTCATTCTATATTATCTTTGTGCTTCACGATATGGCATGCGGTTGTGAAAACTATTGGTACTTATATCTACTGATTTTTGAGGTATGCTTTTTAGACCTTTATGGAGGCAGCTGTGTTCGAAGAAAGAAATTTGTGGTCAACATTGAATTTGTTTTCTTTTTGTCCATCCCTTTGATTTGCATTGTTTGCGTCAAGTCAATTAGGGTCCATGTCTTTCATGTTCATTGTCGTTCTTGATGTAAGGTTGATTTGCCGCACCCCCAGCAACCCCAACATGAAAGAAGGAATATGTTCAACAATTATGTGCTACTATTCTGTTGAGTTATGCATTGATATGCTTGCAAGTGTATGTTTACTGAAGCAATCAGAGCAGGATTGTGTTCTATGTAGAACATGGTTTTCTTTATCATAATCTAGGGAAAAAGAGAAGATTTAGGCGTTACAATTGGCATACTATAGTTGGAATATGTTCCAGTAGGCTGCATCAAGCTGCACAGTTTGGCAATTATGGTTCCTGCTGGGAAGTTCGTCTTCTAATGTCCTTTTCCATTGGGTAGCTGTTTTATCTAAAGCAACTTTTAGTTTTGATTCTTGATAGTTCACTTCCCTTTTAGTTGATATAGACACTGGTTATTATTTGAGTGGATTTGGTACTTATTTGTGGCCTATCAGGGCTGAAGAACAGTTGACAGTAGAGTCATCCAAGCGCATTCTTTTGATTCATCATCCGATGAACTCGAATGAGTGAGGTTAAACTAAATTAATTTCATCTCAATGTCCAATCTGGCGATACTCTTTTACTCAGATGGTACTCTGTTCTTCTACGAGTTGGGTTTGGAATTTGCATCAGTCATGAGTTTAGGAATCTGCAGCTTGGACCTTGAGTTTGTCTGTCAGGTTGTTTCACTCAAAGATCTATGTCAGGAACATAGTCGCCAGAGTTTTTGTTCTGTTTGAGTCGTGTATTTCGGTGGTATTTTTTTTTTAAAGAATCAAACCACCAGAAAAACTGAAGTGCACAGGCTAACCAGAGATAGTTTATAAACCGAACATGGTTTCAGATTGTTCGTATAAAAAACTGAGTCGTGTATAGTTTTTTAGTTACTATAGGGGTATATTCGTATCTGTTTTGTGTTTTTTGTTCTAGCTGGAAACCTTTTTGATTATATTGTTAGCGTTTTAATGGTATATGACTTAGAAGCATTACCTCTAGGCGCTAGCTATATAGGGGATTCATTTTGAGATATCTCCACAAGATGCTGGTCCAGCAATTCACTGTATTTGCTATGTATTTTTTTTTTTTTTTTACAAATATATGATTAAACTTCATGGGGCCTCTAAATTTAATTCTCATGGCAAAGGGGTAGTGAATTGTTTTACTATGGTCTGTTTTCTGCCAAAGACAACTTTGTTTTTCTTCGGGTCATGTTCTCCGATAATTTAAAACTATGGTTGTGGAACTCATTATCTCACAAGGTCACTGAGCATGAGTCCGTTTGACTGGCAAATTCCTCCTTGTGGCAATTCTCATAGATGTAGGTTCATTCTTTTGATCTGTTGATTTCTGTTTTATTTTCCTTTACTTAAAGAGTTTTGTGGATATACTTTGTCCATTTCCCCGATTCTTTCTTTCTCCCCTTGCATCAACATTGAAGTTTTCTTTACTTTATCGTTAGTGGAGAGATTGTTTTAGGGTGTGTTTGTTTTGGGGAAAACTTAATGATAAAGGGACATGCTTTTCGGGAAATCATATTCCAGGAAAATGTTTTCCCCTTTTCAGGTTAGGGAATTTATTGTTCTAATTTTAAGCATGCACATTTTCTTTGACTGTAAATGATTTTCCGTTGACCGATTATTTTCAGCAAACCGAACGCGTGAAAGTCCAGAAAACTAGTTTGCGGAAAATTCTTTCGCTCAAACAAACAGACCCTTAGATTGACTTTGAATATGCTATTTCTAGTCTTTGATTGCTAGAAAGAAAAGTGCTGTTTGATGAAAATTGGCCTTTGATGCTTAGTAGAAATATTGTATTCCCTCCTCTCTTTTCGTTGGTAATACCTATTTAATTGTGATCCATATATGCCTCTTATCTCTGAGTGGTGTAACTATTATATATGATTAAATTCTAAGTTGTTAGTATGTACATACATACATACTCAATGCTGTCTTCCATGTGTAGCTCTTTGGGTTTCAATCGAAAGAAATCGTCATTCAGTTGTTCCAGAACATGAAACTTAGTCATTCTTTGACGTGTTTCTACTAATAGAGAGGCTTTATTTTGGACCGGTACTTGTAAATCAATTTTTGGCCGAAGCTGAAATTGCTCGAACTCAATTTGTTATTGCTTTTTTCTTTGTTCTTTTACTTTTTTTAAGCATTGGATAATGCTTAATGCTGATAATGTGCCGGAGCTGCTGTGCGCTTCTGCAGTAGTACGACTGGCTATTTTTATATCTACATCATATCTCGGGCCTGATCTGGCTTCACAATGGTTATTCTCATTTTGCATGCCTGTTTTTCAATCGTAGGTGGCTGAACGAGCACTGTTTTTCTGGAACAATGATCACATTGAGAGTTTAATCAAGCAAAATCGCAGTGTGATATTGCCGATCATCTTCCCTGCCCTCGAGAAAAATGCCAGGAACCACTGGAACCAGGCTGTTCACAGCTTGACCCTGAACGTCCGTAAATTGTTTTACGATCTTGACCCCGAACTGTTCAAAGAATGCCTGACCAAGTTCCAGGAGGACGAGGCAAACGAAGATGATGTCAAAGCGAGACGCGAGACCACATGGAAACGCTTGGAAGAACTTGCCGCGAAGAAAGCTGCGAGCAACGAGGCGGTGCTTGTTCTCACCAAAACATTGTCTCGGATGACTTCAGGTTAGCAAGAACAACACTTATCTCTCTGCTGTTGGTTCTAGTGGCTTCGTTTATTTTGTCTAGTGGGGTTCACGGTAGGCGTTGGGGATGGCTAATCTTCATGGAATGCCACTGTATACTATCTTCATTGGAGGGAGTATTCTGTAATGTAGCGAAGGATGATGACTTGACATTGGTCGAAGGCCACAAACATTTACCATAATTGATCCACCCTGTTTTTTATTTTCCGAAATTTATGTGCCATTCAGTTTGATACTCTATATCGCTCTCCTTGAGTCGTAAGTGCTATTGAGAACTTTGGACTGTTCGATTAAGTGGATATGCACAAGAGCGTGCTTATGGTTTCAGATTGTTCTTTGATCAATTTTCATACTTTGAAGGCGCGAGAACCTCTCTGTCTGTCTGTCTGTCTGTCTCTGTCTCTCTGTCTCTCTCTGTGTTTCTTTTGATCAAATGACTTCTACCATATGATTTTGAGTCAAAACGATGTCCGTGTCTCATTGTATCAACTCACTTACAAAAACAAAATTTATTAGTTTAGTGCTATACACAGAATCGACTTTACCCAAAAGAGAAGTGAAATTGGTGTCAAACTTTTTGAGTTCAGTTCGGCTTGTAGTTGATCATGATGATGCCTTCATCTTCAGTTTTGCTCCATTTTTGGCTCATTGTATGATCTCACGTACAACACAAGCATACTTACCAAGTCATTGACTTTTCGAGATCACGTTCACACGCTCCTAATCTTTTTCCAACTCCCGGTTCTTTCACGAGGATGCTAGGAATCTCGGTCAAGGGGTTAGGCTTGTCGGGGGACCCCATGATCAACGGTTGAGATTGCTCCCAATGCACGGATTTAGGTTCGGAGAAGGTTTTCTAGCTCCATCCAGATATAACTAATGCAACAAACCCTCCTCGTCGTTGCTGCTGTCGTCACCTAGGAAGCATATGCGAGGAAGTTGAGCATGGAATCTTGGGTCCGCACTTATTTATTGTGATCATCCGACGTGCAAAAGATTTGACCAAGATACTTAAAACCTGTTCAAAGCCAAATCTTTCACTTTCCTAGGACCCTCATTGGAAACGCCCCTAGTTTTGTTTATGGGCACATCGTCCTATTTTGATCTGATCGTTGACATGAACCGAAGACTAGCTCAAGAAACAAGGACATTACTTTGCATCAGTGCCCAGAAATTTAATAGTCAGCACTCACTTAATTATTGATTGCAATTGGAGCTATACTTTCATAAAGCTCACTCCAATGCAATGAATTCCTCTCCCATATCCCATGTCCTGCTAAAAATCTAGCAACTGTTCCAAAACAAACAAACTAAACCAGGCATTAATGGATATGAAGGTGGAGATCATCTCTAAAGAGACTATCAAACCGTCCTCTCCGACCCCTGCCCATCTCCGGCGCTTCGCTTTCTCCTTCTTTGACCAGTTCGCTCCTTGTGTTTACATCCCGCTGGTCCTCTTCTACGCTGACACTCCTGGTGATGGACCCGAGATCCACGAAATACCGGGGAGGATGAAGTCGTCGTTGTCGGAAACCCTAGCTCGTTTCTACCCGTTTGCAGGTAGGATCGTGGACAACCTGTGCGTCGACTGCACGGACGATGGTGCAGACTATTTTGAGGCTCAAGTGACGGGGATTGGTGTTCGAGAGATCCTGCAGTCGCCAGACCCGGACGTGCTGAAGCTGTTCCTGCCCGTGGACATCGACTCACCGGAATCGTTCCACGGTCGTTTGATGTCTGTCCAGTTGAGCTTCTTCAACAGCGGAGGAGTCGCAGTTGGGATTTGCGTGTCGCACAAGATTGCGGACACGTCGACTCTGAGCTCGTTCCTCCACAGTTGGGCGGCTGTGGCTCGTGGTGGAGGCTCAGTGGTAGCCGAGCTGCCAGTTCCAGATTTAAGTACCGCCTCGACTCTCTTCCCTCCTTCTGAGGCTCTGAGAAGCCTCCGCCCAGCAAAGATGCTGAAGCAGAAGTGCCAGTCGAGGAGGTACTGCTTTGGGCCGGCAGAGATTGCGGCTCTCCAAGCTAGAGCGGCGAGCGCCATCGCATCTCAGCCCACTCGAGTGGAAGCCATGTCGGCCTTCATATGGAAATGCACGATGGATGCTGCTGCGTCCTCCGGACGCTCTCTTCTCGCGCAAACCGTGAACATCCGAAAGAGAACGGAGCCGTCGCTTGCTCCGAGCTCCATCGGATGCTTGATCAGCTACTTCACAGCAAAGGTACATGAAAAGGACGAGCAACAAGAGAAAGATCTCCTTCCAATGCTAGTGGTTAAAATGAGGGAGGGAATGGAGGATTTCCTCGAAAATTACGCGAAAAAACTCGGCGGGTTGGAGAGCTTTTCAATGATGTGCGAATTGAATAAGAGAGCGGGAGAGTTGGTGACGACATACAGGCCGAGCTTCTACTCGGTCACGAGCTGGTGCCGGTTCGGATTTTACGAAGTCGATTTCGGGTGGGGAAGGCCGGATTGGACGAGCATATGCAGCTCGGAGTACAAGAACGTGGTGGTGTTGATGGACGCAAGGGACGGCCTAGGAGCAGAGGCGTGGGTCACGCTGGGCGAGGCCGAGATGGCGGTGTTTGAGAAGGATCAGGATCTGTTGCGATACGCCGCTCCTAATCTGAGCGCCTGGCCCGGTCCGTTCGAGCCATAAAGGAATCGCGATTCTTTGCCGAAGCACTGATCGGCGAGATAACCAGAGCAGGTGCGCCGAAACCTCTTTTACAGAAATAAAATTCAACCCCCATCCCTCGTGTCCATCGACACGAACATGTCTAGGAGGCCCTATCTTTGGAATGCCGAGTAAAGCTAAAATTGTGATTAGATACAATATTGTTCATGTTTTTATGTATGAACCTGTTCCTTGAGGTTGATCATGTGGAGTCCAAGGTTTGGATTAAGGAGACTGTACTTGAATCTTTTAGTCTAAACCTTGAGAATTTACTTACTGGGTTATGGTGTTTGCTCACGCTTTTGTTATCCGTTCTCAAATTAGCGCTTAATTGGATTTCTTGGAGTCGCATTTCGGAGCGCCAAGCTCGAGATGCTGAGTTGAGGTTGGATTTTGGACCACTTAGACGGAGCTAGTACTCCACCGATTGTGGCTTGGCAGCATTACATGGAATGGTTGGCATAGGATTGCGAGTTAGCGTGGTTTTTGTGTCTGGTTCAACTTTTACAAAATGCCTTTGCATTTATGCGACGGCATTTAGGTTAAAGGGGTTTCACATAATGCAAATACTACTATTTGCCGCAAACTTGTGAAGGACTTCTGTGAAGAAAAAAGAAGAATGAAAGTGGAAGCACAGATCGAGCTGTGCTCTCCGATCTCAGGACTTGCACTGTATCTCCTCGTGCGCTTCTTCTTTCACTCTCATACCATGAACCAAAACAAACAGGGTATATAATACAAATGGTCCATAAACTTTAGCTCAATATATAATGTGACCTCTGTACTTTAAATTTGTTCAATGCAGTTATGAACTTTAGCACAATGTGTCATGTCATCTCTGCACTTTTAATTTATTTAATGTAATTCATGAACTTTTGATATATGTTCAATTTAGTTCTTGAAATTGAACATATATGAAAAGTCCATGGACCACATTGAATAAATTAAAAGTTTAAGGACGACATGACATATTAGGCTCAAATTTAAGGATCACAGTGTACAAATTTAAAGTTCGGACCATATTGTATATTAGGCCAAAGTTTAAAAACTATTGGTGTCCCAAACAAAAAGAGTCAAAAGGACCGTTACTCGCTAAAATCCCACATATCTATTTGCAGAATTAGTGAAGAAAAAACTAAATTCTCGATATCGAAGTTTTAATCGCATAAAATCTTACCTTAACTCTCATAGTAAAAGTTGATCAGCTCTCGTGTTGACAAAAGTGTGGTACCTGAGATTGATCGTGCGACGACAGACAATGGGCTGCCGAGATTGCGACCTCGGGGCTATCTAGATCTGGCCCTTCGATGATTGGTATGACCCAAGCAAGGGAGACCAAGGATGCGTGACGCCAGGCGAGGCAAAGCCAAGGTCACGCGACCTCGGTGACTGCCGTCAATGTGTTGAAGAAGGTAGATGACGATGGGTTGAAGAAAGCTAAGGTGGGCAGTCCGAGATGCCATCTTGCATTTTCAGTTTCTGCTTATTGGAGTTTTTTATTTTTTGGTTGATGTGCTTATTGGAGTTTACTTGTCAAAATTTGGCACATCTTGTGTTCTTATTGGCGCACATAGTTGCCGAGGTGGTCACGAAAATAAAATAATTAAAAAAGTTTAAACGTTACATGTAGATATAAATAAAAAGAAAAAAGTCACCAAAAATCCCAAACTTTACCCTTTGTGACACATTTATCCCGAACTTTTTTTTGTGACATAAAAAACCCCAAACATTATTATTTGTGACACATTTACCCCAATACACATTGTCCATGGGCATTTTCGTCTTTTTTGCTTTTTTTTTACTTTTTTTTTTCCTTTGACACATTGTCCATGTGACACATTTTCGTCTTTTTTTTTACCCCAATACACCAAAAACCCCAAACTTTATTATTTTTTGCTTTTTTTCTTGGGCGAGGTCGGGTGAGCCTTGCCGACGTCGGGCGAGGCTCGCCCGACCTTGCCCAGGTGAGGGCGAGTGACGCCCGACGCTGGCGAGGCTCGCTCGACCTCGCCCAGGCGAGGGCGAGCCTCACCGGACACTGGCGAGGGACCCCCTCGCCGGAAAGGTAAAAAAAAGTAAAAAAAAAAAGCAGAAAAGACGATAATGCCCATGGAGAATGTGTATTGGGGTAAATGTGTCACAAATAATAAAGTTTAGAGTTTTTGGTGTCACAAAAAAAAGTTCGGGGTAAATGTGTCACAAAGGGTAAAGTTTGAGGTTTTTGGTGGCTTTTTCCCTAAATAAAAACAACAAATTCAACTGAAAAGTCAAATAAAAAAAGAAGGTCCAGAGGTGCAAGGCTGCCGGTGGATGTAGGGAGGTTGCTGGCGGCGGTGGTCCTGCCCGCTAGCCGGTGACCATCAACATTGCGAGGCGACGGCCACCGTCGTGTCTATTGCGGTGGTCGAGACCGTTGTAGCTGAGACGGAGCATATCGAGATTTAGATACTTGCCTACAAGACAGTTATCACAATGGTAGTGATCTCAAATTCCGTACTGCCCCCGTGATGGCGGTGTTGAAAGAGAGAGAGCAGCGTGCAACCACCATGTAGTGGTCAACGATGCCAAACAACGGCATTGCTATATTAGTGTCGTCTAGGGCATGCCCTTTAGACTTTGTTTGTCTGGTGAAATATAATAAATGATTTAAAAAATATTTTATTTAAAATAGATCGTTTGTAATGCTTATATAAATGAATGAACGAAAAATAGTTTGTCATCCACTAAAATATTTATACATAAATTGTTATTAACATTAAAAAATATTTTACATCGACGAACAATTTCAAGTGATATAAATGATCTTTTTTAGGAATATATTTTTCAAATTATTCATTTTTCGTGAAACAAATGAAGGCTAATTATCTCTTCAGTTTTGAGAATCCATTATTTGAATCTAGGAGGTTATATAGTTTTAGATCCGGCTGCCTATTGCAACTTCCTATTGCTCTCTATTAACTCTGTTAAATGGTCGGGACATTTTCTTTGGTGATTCACATACTCTATTTAGTATAATAAATTGGGCATGCATGCATCGGGATCACATGTTCTAATTTGGGATAATGACATAAGTGGCTCTTTAACTTTAGCCCAATGTGCAATGTGGTCAATGAACTTTAAATTCATTCAATATGATCTCTAAACTTTAGTCCAATATATAATGTCGTCTCTAAACTTTTAATTTGTTCAACGTGATTTCTGAATTTTGGGTACATATTCAATTTAGTCCATGGACTATATGAACAAATTGAAATAAATTTATTTATTAGAATTTATCGCTTTCTTATGTTACGTTTTTATATAATGCAGGTCATTGTTGTCTTTTTTATTAGTCTGCAAAATGATAATAATTCTTTGTTACCTTTTTCCAGGATTAAAAAGTCGCATGACACCAAATTTCAATAAGTTTATTTATTTAAAATTACGCTCAGCATGAGCATGTTGCGGGACAAACGGGATGGGGATGGGGGCCTGCAAACTTGCCCCATGTCTGGCTTGGAGCAGATATAGGGCCGAGATTTTAGCAAAATACTCCTTTGAATTTTCATTAATTTTTTTCCCATTTGGAGGAAGAAAACAAGTTTATTTCCTCCTATGTGAAGAAAAAAAATTACAAAATAAAAAATTGAATTTAAAAAAAAAATAAAAAATGGTGCTTATAAATTAGGATTAAGAGAGAAAAAATGTTACATGATGTTTCATTGAAAATGCTCCTGTGATGAAATACGTTTTATTGAAAGTCGTTTTTCGGTTTTTATTAAAGGAGAGAGTTTTTGCGTTGGCTCTAAAGAGGAAATATCTGGGGAATCAACAACTTTGCTTCAGATAGAGCTACACAAACACAAACTGTGCCGGAATTTAATCGACAGCAAGATCTGGAAAGTGTAATTGTTGCAACCGAATCAGACGTAGGCAAACCCCGCCAAAATTTATTTGATGAAAATGCTTGAGAATATAAAGATCTCACGCCATAATTTAATTGGCAACGAAATACCTAGGATAGAGATACACACTGAAATTTAATAGATGATGTGGATCTGGAAACTACAACTAAGAAACATGTCGGAATTTAATCGATGACGCAAGTATGGAAAGCAAAGATACAATGTAGGAAAGTAAAATATTGCAAGATAGTAAATTTGTTTGATTTGTGCGGGGGAAGAGGGGTTTAGTATATGACCAATGGTATTTATAATAGTCATGTGGTAATTGCTTCCTAGTAGTTTCCAGCAATTACACTCTTCTTGATCAGTTTTCAACGGTTACCTCCATGCTCTTCCACTTTTGAAAGTCTTGTGCTCATATCCCTTGATCTTATTCCTAAACATTTGGTTGCTTCAAAAGCGCACACCAGTTGATCCAGGTCGCCTCGCAATCTTGCTCTAAATCATAATCGTTCTATGACTTTGCTCCAAGTGGCAACTGCTCATCGGCAACTACCTCGTGATCTTGTTGCTCCATGATCTTGCCTTTGAATGGTAACTGCTTTATAACCCTGCTCCCAAGTAATTATCATCCAAACCATGCAAGGATGTACACGCCGATTGCTTTTCGATTCATAGTTGCTCTATCCCCTTGTGATCTTGAATTTGCTACTATCTTCCCTTGTTCCTCATGCTTTCAAAAGCGTTTTGATGTTTTGCTGCCTTTCACTCATCAATATGCATATTGATAGCCATTCGTCATTGTATATCGATAACTGATGTTAAAATTAGCCTTTTGGCCAATGGCGAGATGGCATGTGCATGGTAATCCTCATACATTGCCACGTGATTATTTATGTTCGCATATTGATCATGTGCTTGCCCGCGTCGACAGTCTAGTCAATTTTTAATGTTAACACAAGAGAATCTCGATCAGCTATCTTATAGGAAAACAGACAAATAGAACCAAAAAGGTCCACCGACAAGAAAGAAAAATAAAAGGAACGAAATAGGACTTATATGTATGTGATACATGAATATATTTATACACAATTATTTTATATTAGGAAATCACCGATTCCATGTTCTTCCCTTTGCTCGACCTTGATGCGACAAGCTCCAACATTGTCATTTACGGTGTGTCGAATCGTATTAAGAAATGCTAAGCATCGACTCCCAATGTTATTGTTAGACAGGGCAAATCATTGCTACAGAAATTAACAAATTTAATTCATCTTTCTGACAACAAAAAAATTATGATTAGAACTTTAACAAAAAAAAAAAAATTATGATTAGAAATTTCTTTTTGGTCTGCCGTCGGCCCCCATTGATATTTCGTCTGCTTAGGCTAATAACTTGGAGACGAACAAAAATGACGTTGCCATTGGAGAAGTAGCACGAGCCTAAATTTTAGAGAAATATTTTCCTGTCTCTATGCTATATATAGATAATACTTAAATAAGAAGTGGCCATTATAAAAAAAAAAAAAAACGAAGTATGTATATATATATGGTTAATTATTGCTTGATGACTGAATCAAAGCCGTAAATCATGGGGTCTATCCAACTAGCTTGCGAGAATTTGTCGCATTAAATGTTGGGATGAAATGAAACAGCTATTTGATAATGGCATATATTAAAAAAGAAGAAAAATGCTCTTTTGGGTTGGGTAAATAAAAGTGCAATATGTTATATTTCTCACACTTTCTACCAATATCCTTTGTGGTTTTTTTTTTTTTTAAAATATAACTGAACTACTTGTAACAATGTCGAATTGTATAAAATCATATAACCAAAAGAAAAAGGAAGAAAAACGCGCATCGGGCGCGGGGCCGACGTTGATACGACCAACCAATCAGTTTGCTTGCATGAGATGCAGCTCAAGCTTTTGTGTTTAAGCTTCGAAAGTCTAAAGTCTTATCAGTCGGCTTCTTCACGTAGTGTGACCGCTGTACACGAAGTATCTTTTCCTCCTCTTTCCATATATTTCCTGCTGGAACTACAGTTGACCTCCCGAAGAGAGAGAGAGAGAGAGAGAGAGAGAGAGAGAGAGTCACATGCCCATGCAATGATGCACAAGCTCTTCAGGAGAAAGAAAAAATGCGCAGAACGCAAGCACTAACGAAAACCCTAGAAAATTTTTCCATTTGTTTTTTTTTAAAGAAAGAAGTTCTGCACCCCAGAACCTCGTCCGACGAGCAACAACAACAGCTGTGATTATGCAGACACATACCCACATCAGAAACAGGATTTGGACATCGGACTCTGCACTGAATGCAGATGATTATCTTATTTCGCAAAGTCACCTGGCTCTTGCTGGGTTCATGCCGTCTTCATCGGATCTTACACCCCCACCCAAAAACAGAAAAGTCCACTCAATCCCTTAATTTCTATTGGGGATTCCAATGTGAATAATCAGCACTCTCGCAACCATTTCTTTGCTTGCGTACGCTAATTTCATTTTATTTTGGCGGAATTTATTTTTTTGTCTTTATTTTATATCTTTGGTGGACAACTCTTTGCTTGAAGTTCAATTGGCAGCTTTATACCCACCTTTAATCCATTGGAAGATATCTGAAATTAAGGTCGTGTATCGATCTAACCAATCATAAGTGTAGAAATGCGCAAATGGATTTCGTGCCATTCCTTGTAAAACTCCGACGTAAATGGCCACGCATCCTTGCATTATATGCCTGGCTTTCTATTCGAACAATTACTTATCTAGGGGGTATTGTCTAGACGGTAACCTGATGGACTGAGTTGAGAATTGTAGGGATAGAAAAATATAATATTCTATACATTCATAAATGAAGAGGACATGAGCTTATTTATAGGCTTTACAGGATGACTGTTTAACATAACAAAATATCAATCACAATAAATTAGAATCAATTAAGAGAAATATACAAAATCTCCTAAATATATCCATATCTCCAACATCCCCCTCAATCTCAAGATGATTTGAAAGAGGTCAGCTTGAGTTGGGAGAAAAGATTTCGAAAATGCCCAAGTAGATGTTTTTTGGTGAAGATATCAACAGTTTGTTCAGTGAATGAAGTAGAAACAAGTTGAACAACACCACAAAGAACATAATATCGAATGAAATGACAATCTATTTTAATGTGTTTGGTCCGTTCGTGGAGAACATCATTATGTGTTATTTGAATAACACTTCGGTTGTCATAATGAATGACTGTCCCACTATATTGACATACTCCCATGTCTTCCAATAGCCATCGTAACCATAGTAACTCTAATGTCGTATCAGCAAGAGCCCAATATTTTGTTTCTGTATTAGACATGACTACAGTGGTCCGTTTCTTGTTGTGCCATGAGATAAGTGAGGTGCCTAAAAGGAAATAGTATCCCATAGTGGAGCGACGATTTTGAGGGTCACCAGCCAGTCATCATCAGTATAAGCTGTCAAATCCAAGGTAGACTTAGTAGAAAAGTGAAGACCATGAAACAATGTAACCTTGATGTAGCGAAGAATTCAAAGGACCGCAGCAAAATAGGTCATGTGGAATGCAGTCATGTAGTGACTAACAACATGAACGATATGAACAACATATGCAATGTCAGGTCGAGTAATAGTGAGATTTATAAGACTGTCGACTAGTTGTCGATAGAGTGTAGGATTCGAAAGAGAAGCCCTATCTCTGGCACCAAATTTAGCATTTGTGTTAAGAGGAGTCGTAATGACCTTGTTGTCAGTGAGTCAGGCTCAAGAGATAAGATCAGGGGCATATTTGGCTTGTGAAAGATCATAACCAAAGGAATCTAAAAAAACTTCCAAGCCTAAAAAGTAGCTTAGTTGCCAAAGATATTTCATTTTAAACTATTAACTGAAATATTGCTTGAGTTTTGAAATGCCAATATAATCATTGCCAGTAATAACCATGTCATCCGCATACAAAAGAAGCATAATATACCCACAATATGTGCATTGAACAAAAAGAGCATGGTCATGGATACTGGATTTGAAACTGAGAGATATTCCATGGTGGAACTAAATTTGGAATACCATCCAAGTGGAGCCTGTTTCAAGCTGTCGTATAATGCTCTATGTAATCGACACATTTTGTTGGAAGAGTAAATGTATCCAGGAAGGGGCACCATATATTCCTTAGTAAGATCACCATTTAAGAATGCATTTTTAACATCCATCTAAAATAGAAACCAACATTTAATTGTAGCAATAACAAGAAGACTATGGACAAAATTAAAGATGCAATAGGAGCAAAAGTCTCTTCATAGCCTCACCATATTCCTAAGAAAAGCCTTTAGCCACTAGCTGAGCTTTTAACGATTCATAGTACCATTTGCCTTTGTCTTTATCTTATATACCCATCTACAACTAAATCAGACCTTTATTTATTTATTTATTTATTATTATTATTTTTTATCGTTAACGAAATCAGATTTACTAGGAGGTAAATCAACCAAATCCCATGCATGAGATTTGTCTAAGGCCTGCAATTCATCTACCATTGCTTGTTGTAGATAGGATTAGTACTAGCTTCTCTATATGTGCGAGGTTCAGAAAGAGAAGCAGTGGTGGAGTAGCAATAATAAGTATGAAGTCAAACAGAAGGTTGACTTACTCTAGGGGAACGATGGGTAGAGGATGATGGAATGTCAGTCGATAGAGAATCCGTGAATTGAGCAAACATGTCAGAAGCTGCCGAGGTGGTATCACCAGTAGAATTTGCATTAAGATCAAAAGAAGAAGGAGGCGGTTCTGGAGAGGAGGATTCACAAGTGGATGGAGATGTAGGTTCTTCTGGGAATATATCCACTAAAGTGTTAGTGAAGAAAGAAACATGAGGCGATGACTTGAAGGGATGAAGAGAGGAGAACGTCTTATGTTCCCCAAAGGTAATGTAATGAGACACACAAAGACAATTAGATATAGGATCCCAACATCTATAACCTTTGTGCTCAATTCCATACCCAAGGAAACAACATAAAAGGAAATGAGATTCCAAATGACCACTTTAAATCAAGGATCATAATTTAGAGGAAGAAGTATGACCTAACCGAGAACGCCAAGTTTCAGATGACATTGTGGCTATACAACCAACAAAGGAGCTGGGAATATTTAAGGAAAGAAGCTCAAATAGACATCCCACTCTATGGCCTGTCCTAACAGTTTGTCCTATTTGTAGATCTTGCACATGATAACCATAAGAGGACAAGTGAATATCAAAGCCAAGTTCACATAATGGTCATAGTGATATCATATTTAAGTACGGTTTGAGAATAATAAATGTGTTAGGCAAGGACAAAGTGAATGTTGAGATGTTTCCTATATGGTTGACTCTCATTTGTGAGTTATCAGTTCTGTGAATAGTAGGGGCATGTGAAGTGAATGATTTTGATCTGAACAAATTGGAATTTGAAGTCATATGATAGCAATAGGTAGAGTAAAAAATCCATGAGTTAGAAGTACCTAAAGCAATAGACATAACATAAGGAATAGAGGAGCTAGAAGTACCAAACTCTCGAAGAAGGGAATGAAGATCCTCTAATGAGAGATTGACAAACAATCGTTTTGGCGTGGCCTTAATAGTAGCAATAGTAGCACATGAACTTGGATGTGGACCTTGGTTCTGGGGTTGATCGGTTGTCCCTATAAGTTGCTTGGGTCATAGTTGATGACAATTGGATATCGAAACTTCTGATTTATCCATAATGTGCACTTTACCAATTTCAACACAATATATTCGATATTAAATGCGAAGAAACCAGTACTGTAGAGCCGATATGGAAAAACTAAGGCCAAAAGTGAACTCGAGACGTCAAAAAACCTTGGGAACTAGTCTGTGATTGCCAAGAACTGGTTTGAAAGTGATTGAAACCAGTTAGGAAAGTCCTCGGAATCGGTCGGACTGATCTAATTGAACCGGTCAATGATTAACATTCGGTCAAAGGTCAACTAATGACATGGTTGTAGTACGTGGCAGCTGACGTGGCAAATGATGTGGCTAGCTGACTTGGCAAGAACGTGTAGATGGATGGCATGTGAGTGATGTCAGCACGACCGTAGGCCCTTGCGATGCGTGGGGTGCGTGGATCTCAGTCGTAGTGGCATGTGGAGGAACATGGGGGCGTCTGCGGTGAATTTTTGGGGCGCAATTGCTGGCGCTGGACTCATCGTCGGATGAAAAGGTAGGTGGTGGTGTTTATTTTTTGAAACAAGCCATCAATGGCGTCGGAACAACACTAATAAATGTTGGCTCTCTAGAGGCACATGAGCCTTATTTGCAGTCACTCCGGGTGGCGCGCGAAAGTGCATGCAGTGATGGGTGGCGACGAAATTTTGAGATTCGTTAGTTTTGAGAGCAGTCAGTCAAGCGGGTTTGGCAAAAAATGGACACCGGCATGGCTGTCGTAACTTGCTACAACCATCACCTCAGCAGGACTCAATAGTCGCTCATCAAATAATAGTGGCTCTAATACCAAGTTGAAAATTGTAGTGATAGAAAAAATATAATATTCTGTACATTCACAAATAAAGAGTACATGAGCCTATTTGCTTTATAGGATGATAGATCTAACATAGCAAAATCTCAGTTGCAATCAATCATAATCAATTAAGAGAAATATACAAAATCTCCTAAATATATCCTTATCTCTAACAAACTAAACTAATCACGGTATAAGAATAATACAAGTTTTTTTGTTCGACCTATAGTGAGTCTCACAGATTCTTGAAATATGATTGTCCTGATTTAGTAGACTTATTTATGGAATACTATCTTTTGATAATCGTAACCTAGTCTTGTAAATAGGACGACAAGATTCTAATTTATGGGTCAAAAAGTGCGGATTTTCTTTTGGTGCTGGTATATTTCAATAGCCTTCATAAGCTGACAAAAAACAGTTAGTCAAAAAATTAACGTTTGACTTTTTAGGTAATATGTTGGAAATTAACAGTGTTTTTATGAAATTACCAACTTTTCCGATCATTATAAATTACCTAACTATATATTAAGCTATCCATTTTAATTTGAACAACTTATTAACACTTCATATTTTACTAAACTCTTTATGAAATTACCAAGCCTAAATAAGAGTAATTTACCTTTGTCAGATTTAATTGTTAGCTACTTTTGGGATACCAGTTAGGGGTGAGTATAGTTCCAGGATAAAATTTAAAACATGGAATCGGAGAACCTAAGAACGGGAGCAGAAGGAACCTATCCAATTCTAGGTTTCTAGGTATGTAAAGTAAGTTCTAGGATTCAAAAATTAGGAAACTTATTTCAACGAGTAGGTTATAGATAGGTGAAACTTGGAAACTTGAATCTGTGTTTTTCTTGGTCTATATCTTTGCGTGATTTTACAATATTCTATAGCATCCAATGATGAGTATATAATCTAGAACTACTAGTTTAAGTTTTCATTTTATGACTGAGACTTTTATTTTGTTAATATTTTATATTTTCGTTTCTAAATATAAGTTATTGTCAGTGAATTGTAGTAATAATTGGTCATCATAAAAAGATGATGATTCATTGTAATCGTTTAATTAATAATACAAGTAGAACTTGAGTAAACCTTGGAACCTACTCTAGAACCCATGACAGGATAGTTTCTAAGTTCCAATGTATGCATGGTGGTTCCGGTTCCAAAAAATTAGGAACTTATTCCAATGGGTACCAGCTCTCCTTTGACTTACTTCGCAATGCTTGATAGTATTTTTCTAATTTACCAAATTTTCTAGTACGGTACAAACTTTTTATTTGCTTTGATTAGTAATCCCTTACTTTTATTAACTTTCATAAATTACCAACCTAAATTACTGTGACTTGCCACCTTTATTCCCATTCATTTACTACCTAGTTTTTGATTATCATCTTTTATTTGACTTACTTGCTTACGTTTATTTGATTTTCCTAATTTGCCAACTTTTCATATCATCTACAAACTTTTATTTGCATTCCTTAGCAACCCCTTAATCTGACCAACTCTTTGCAGTAATTGTGAACCTTAATTAGCGTGATAACAAGAGTTGCTTAAGAGAATTATGGAGGGGAAACAAAAGGTGCTTAAGAGAGTCTAAAATTGTGAATGAATGATCTCAAGATCATTTAGGGTTTTTCTTTCCCGTAAAATTTCGTGATCATATATTGCTGTGGACACGAATATTTAACATCTACGAGAGACCTAATATGGACGCTGTGAATCCTCTTCCGATTTAGGACTTCACTATCTTAATTAATTTAATGCTGGGTTTAGGTTGAAATTAACTATTGGGTAATGAATAACGATTCATCTCATCATGCATGAAGTAAAAATCGAACTCCTTGAGCTGACCATAAGTCGTCATATTTGAAAATGTAATAGGTTACTAGTCTATATAAACCAGAATTCATGACCTAACCTACCCAAAGTATTTAATCATAAAAGTCAAGTTAAAAACGAGGGTTTAGGCAAGAGTTAGTTTTGGCAAGATAACAAGGACTAGGGTTTCAAGTCATTATGGCTACTAACTAGCCAGTTGCAAGCATTCGAAGAACCATTAGTTTTGCCTAACGATTAAATCACCTACGAAGAGATTAATGAAAAAAAATTAGCATTAGTTCTTTTCTTATACTTCATTGGAGGGGAAAAATGTTAAAAAAGTCATAAATCTATTGCATTGAGGTCAATTTAATCCTAAACTTTTTAATTGTGTTAATTTAGTCCTAAATCTTTTGATTTAGTGCTAATTCAATCCTTCTAGCTAATTTTAGACGGATATTATTGACTTTGACGTCAGCCGCCTTATAGTTGGCACTAATGTTGATGACTTTTAACAACATTTTAATAATTTTTGAATTATTTATTTATTTTTCTTCCCTTCCTTCTTCCTCTAGCCGATCGCCAGACCTTGACAACTGACCAGAGGCTAGGGCTAAGGCTGGCGAGGCTTGCCCTCACTGGATTTGAGTGCGGAGCAGAGACGACCAAGCGTTCATTTAGAGAGAGAGAGAGAGAGAGAGAGAGAGAGAGAGAAAGAGAGAGGTTTAAGCAGGATTTTGAGCTTGCTCACCATTAGTTAAGAGGGACAACTACTCAAAACCTCTAAAAAGATTATGCAGTCGCTAATTATCATGTTGGTATGATCATTACAACTTGTTATTGATTAAAATAACAATTAATATCATGAAAAATCCTAAACTGGTATACGTGTGATAGATTTACCTTAAATTAATTTTTTGACTACCAAAATCCAAAACTGGTACACCTTTGACAAATTTACTCTTCGTTAGTTTCTGTTAAATTTTACCGTTAAATTGCTAAGTGGGATTACACATGGCAGTTGAAAAGTGTACCGGTTTAGGGTTTTACCCTCTGTTTGTCATAGGTGTTCTGGTTTGTGGTTCTTTACTGTATTAATCCAATTTAACGGAAATTAATTGAGGGTAAATTCGTTACAAATATATAAATTTGGGGTTTTTAGTGATCAAAAAATTATTTTGATATAAATTTGTTACGGGTGTACGAGTTTGGAGTTTTTGATGGTCAAAACATTAGTTTGTAGTAAATTTATTATAGATGTACTAATTTAAAGTTTTTCATGGTATTGGCACTTGCATTTATGTCTCTAAATGCATCAAACTATCTCTTACCCACCTCCTGGTGCCCATCTCCTTCTTTCATAAATAAGGAGTTAGAGGATTTTCAAATTGGCGCTTACAAATCTCTCTCTCTCAACATGACAACCGAATTCAAGGTCGAGGTCGACGCCAAAGAAACCATCAGGCCGTCGTCTCCAACACCCGACCACCTGAAGCATTTCAAGCTCTCTGTCTTCGATCATCTCAGTCCCATCCACTACACCTCCGTCCTCCTCTTCTACACCTCGAGCACAAGCTCTTCATCTCCCCACCGGTCGAGTCGTCTCAAGTCGTCGCTATCGAAAGTGCTCTCGTGCTTCTGTCCCCTCGCTGGGAGGATCTGGGACAACCTCTACATCGACTGCGAGGATGGCGGCGCCGAGTTCATTGAAACCAAAGTATACTGCCCATTCTCCCACATAGTCGACCGCCCCTGCCCGGCCTTCCTGCGCAAGCTCCTCCCCATTGACATAGAGTCGCCAGAGGCCTCCACAGGCCTTTTGCTCGTCCAGGCCAATACCTTTGGCTGCGGTGGGCTTGCCGTTGGGGTCTGCGTCTCCCACAAGATCGCTGATGCCTCCACCCTGAGCACCTTCATCAGGGGGTGGTCCGCCGCTGCCCTCCTTAGCAAAGTCAATGCTGGTATTGAAATCCTGCTGCTTGACACGGCGTTGGCGCAGTTCCCGCTGCTGGCAGAATTGTCTGCCACCTCGCACATGGTGGTGCTCCCGAAAGCGAGGTGCACGACATGGAGGTAAGTGCTCAATCCCACTGAGATCACTCAGCTTGCTGCCGGTGAGGCTGTGCTGGAGCCAACCCGGGTGGAGGCCGTGGTGGCCCTCATGTGGAGGTGTGTGGTCCGCGCTTCAAAAAGGAACGATCCCGGCGATCACTGCTGTCCCAAGCAGTAAACCTCCGGGGGTGGCTCCCGGAGCCGCTCCCAGAGACCACAGTGGGTAACTTGGTCGGGCTCTTCAAGGTGGAGATCGCCCCTTGGGCGGAGAAGAGCGAGATGGAGCTGAAGAAGTTGGTGAGCAAAATGAGGGAGGCGAAGAGGGAGTACTTCGCGAACTACACGCCAAGGCTGAGCGGTGGCGGAGCGAGCTGCATGAGGATAGTCGAGGCTGTTACCAAGTTTAGCATGCTGATCAACAGCGTAGCGGTCGACTTCTTAAACTGCAGCAGCTGGTGCAGGTTCGGGTTCTAGGGTTGTAGAAAATATTGGGTACCCCAAGTGATGACATATCAGCAAAATAATAGTCCATTCAGTTATTGACACGTGTCGCCCGAGCCCACCTGTCAGGGATTTTTTCTCCTGTGTGGGGCCCACTTTCTCTCTTCCCTCCTGACCCTCACGAGACTCCCTCTTCACTTTCTCTCCGCCGCTTCTTCTGCAATTCCTCGTCTTCTCCATGGGAACCAAAACCGGACGACGACGGTGTGCCTCTTAACAGCTCGTCCAAATCGGCGTCACCAACGTCTTCTCCATCCCCGGCACTGGAGCGCGAGCCCAAGGCTCGCGGCCGCCATGGCCACGGAGCTCCACCTCGAGTAGCCATGGTCGCGAGCTCGTGGTCAAGAGACCATGGCGGTTTGGAGGGGGAAGCTCTTGAGCTTGATTTTGCAGAAGCAGGGGGAAGATGATGGGTGGAGGTGGAGCGGGCGGGCTTGGCGGCCACGGGGATTTTCAGCCCGAGGTTCCCGACCGTGAGGCACACGAAGGGACAAGTATCCATCGGCGGTGAGCCCGTTGCCGGAGACTCCGAGGGTCCTCTTCACCGTGGCCGACACTGGCGGTGGCTAGGGCTCGAGGTCAGACAAGGGAAAAGGGGTGAAGCGGAGGAGAGAGAGACGGCGAAAGAGAGCGATCGAGAGAACAGAGGTGACCTGAAAATTTGGCTGACATGGGTGGGCGCGGCGACACGTGTCCATCACTGAATGGACTATTATTTTGCTGACATGGCACCACTTGGGGTACCCAATATTTTCTCGGGTTCTATGAGGCCGCAGACTTTGGGTGGGTGAGGCCGGCGTGGGTCAGCCTTGCAGGCTTGGAGTACATGGTCCTGGTAGACGTGAGGGACGGGGACACGGTCGAGGTCTGGCTGACGCTGAGCGAAGCCGACATAGATGGCCTCGACGCTGATGAGGAGTTGCTCCGGTTAGGGGTGTGCAACGGGAACCACCCGAACCGGACCGGACCGGTCGATTCTGGGCGGGCCTAGGGGGTGTTGGTTTGGTCCCCGGTTCCCATTTTTGGAACCGGTGGACGGTTGGTCCAGTTCCCGGTTCCATGGTGAGAACCGGACCGACCGGACCAATCATTTATGCATATTTTTTAAAAATTAGCTAGTTATGTTTTTATCTTTTCAAGGAATTTATTTGTTATTACTGACTTGCTAATTTTGTGAGCCATCAAGCTGCTGCGAATGGGTTGACTTTTTTATTTTTTTTAAATTTCTAAACAGTTACTTTACTTTCCCAATTTTCTGCCTTCTACTTACTTTCCCAATTCTTCCTCTCGGTAACCCTAACCACAGTAACTTGAGCAAAGCCAAGCCTTCCCGCGTCCAAGCCTTCCCAGTTTCCCTTTTGCCGCCTCGCCTCAGGCCTTGCTCCGAGCAAGTCGCTCGACGTCGAACGCCTTTCCCTCTTGTAGCCTCGCCTCTCGCCTCGCTCGACGTCCTCTTGCGGCCTCGCCTCACGCCTCGCGGCCTCACCTCACACCTTGCTCTGAGCGAGTCGCTCGATGTCGATCGCCTTTTCCTCTTGCAGCCTCGCCTCTCGCCTTGCTCGACGTCCTCTCGTGGCCTCGCCTTAGGTCTCCCTTTCCACCTCGTGGCCTCGCCTCACGCCTCACGGCCTCGCTTCACGCCTTGCTGCCTCGCCTCAAAGTTCCGCCAAATTCACTATGATGATGCAGTCACACATGAGCTTCCATTTTTGTTATTTCTATATCCCTCCAAAGTATAAATGATCGTCTTCAAATTGTTGTGCTTTTTGGCAGATTACTTGATAGAGAACAAGTTGGAGGTGAAGAGACTACGGTGGAAGATGATGGATTTTTGAAGGCCTTCAAGGGTTTTTACTTGATGTTAAACCTAGAAGATTATGTCGGCGAGCTCTCTCTCTCTCTCTCTCTCTCTCTCTCTCTCTCTCTCTCTAGTGTTGGACCTTTCTTTCTAGTTGACTTGATCTGTCGTGGAATTAATTTGTGCAGTGGGGGGCTCCTGATGATTTATGCATAGTTTGGTCATCTCTTTTAATACGTTCAAGAGTCTGAACCACCTGTGATTTTCAGGGAAATTCTTTCTAGATGAGTTTGTTCACGTAGGCTAACAAAATATCAAGCTTCTTAGATTGTCTGTCAATCACAAAGCGAGGAACAAATCTTGTATATTTCACAAGATTCATCATTACCTCACTTGACCCTCAATCTCAAACGAACAGCTCTTCCCGATTTCCTATAATCAGTAAGTTTTTCTCACTCAATTTGCTGAATTTGGTGGCTGAATTTGATGGCTGTTCTGGTGTGATGGCTCATTTCTATGTTTTGCTTGATTTAGGCGATCTATTTACATGTCAATGGAAGTGGATCAATCCAATGATGCTATGAATCCAATAATGGACTCGCTAGAACATGAAAGTGAAGAAAACCTCGAAGAAGCATCCGACACAAACAAGGTATCTAATGCTCGTCCTGCTAGTTCTGGAAAATGAACATCAGCAGCCTAGCTTCATTTTCGTACTGGCAAAACTGAGAATGGGAAAACCAAGAAGATTTGCAATTATTGTGGGGTTATATATTGGTACTGTGTTGATAACGGTACTTCTACTATGTTGAAGCACTTGAAAAAATGCAATAAGTATCCTCACAACATAGATAAGAAGCAAAGATTTTTTACCCCACGTAGAGTGGATGGGACTAAAATGACAATGGGGCAGACTAGTACTGATAGTACAAATGCCTTATCGACATGGAAATTTGATCAGGATTGTTGTAGGCAAATGCTTGTTCGGATGATCATAATAGATGAGCAACCTTTTTCGATGGTTGAGCGCGTCGGATTTCGTGATTTTATTAATCAATTGCAACCTCTCTTCAATCACATCTCGCGATTTACTGTGGCTAGAGATTCCATGAAGTTGTATCTTTGTGAAAAAATAAGTTTGAAGACTTACTTTCACAATCTTAAGTCTAGGGTTGCACTTACTACTGATACCTGGAGTTCCATTCAGAACTTGAATTATTTATATCTCACTGCACATTTTATTGATGATGATTGGCAATTGCATAAAAAAATTATCAATTTTGTGGTGATGCCTAGTCACAAGGGCAAAGATATTGGGAAAATGGTTGAGAAATGCATCTATGAGTGGGGATTAGAGAAAAAAGTGTCCACAATCACCGTGGATAATGCTAGTTTGAATGATGTTGCTATTGGTTTTTTAAAAGAAAAATTATCAAGAGATAGGCTATTGATTTTAGAAGGTGATGTTTTACACATGAGGTGCACGGCTCATGTATTAAACTTGATTGTGAGGGATGGATTGACCGAGGTACGTGATTCTATTACACGTATTCGGAGCGTGGTTAGGTATGTGAGAAGTTCTCCCATGAGAGCTAAAACATTCCAAGGTTGCATTGAGAGTGCAAGGATCACTTATAAGGGTTCAGTTTGTCTTGATGTCACAACTAGGTGGAACTCTACTTATCTCATGTTGGACACTGCCTTAAAGTTCCGAAAAGCTTTTGAAAGGATGGAAGAAGATAATCCTTCTTTCTTAACTGAGTTTGACTATGAAACTCCTAAACATGAAGATTGGGAAAGTGCTAGAATTCTTGCCGTATTTTTGAAGAAGTTTTACGATGCCACTAGCAAGATGTCTGGGACTTTGTACATTACTTCGAATGATTATTTTAATGAGATAGCTACTTTATATAAAACTCTAAAACAAGCGGAGAAGGCAACGGATCCTAGTTTAAAAGCTATGGGTGCAAAGATGAAGGAAAAGTTTGACAAATACTATGGGAGTTTCGAAAAAGTAAATATGATGGTGTTGATTGCTGTAATATTGGATCCAAGAAGAAAGATGAATTATGTGCGGTATTGTTATAGACTAATCTATGATGATAGTGCGAAAGTTGATGAAATGTACAATAAGGTGAGGATTGCCTTGGAACGATTGTTTCATTTTTATGAGAAAGCTTATCTTGGTTCTTGTGAAAGAAATTTGGGTGGACAATTTTTCATTGATACTAGTAGTAGCTGGGATTATGATAGCCATGAGGAGGGTGAGAAGGATGACCTTGATTCGGTTGAGGATTTCACTTCAGAAAAGGCGTTTGATATCTTTCTTCACGAGGAGAAAAAAGTGTCCGCGGGCAAGTTATCTGAACTCGATAAGTATCTTGAAGCTGAACGTGAAGAAAGTCGTGATCTTGACCTTTTGATGTGGTGGAAAATTGCTGGCCAAAAGTTTAAAATCCTTTTTATGATGGCTCAGGATATTTTATCAATTCCTGTAACAATCGTTGCTTCGGAGTTGACTTTCAGTACATCTGGTCGTGTATTTGATGGCTTTCGAAGTTCTTTGACTCCTAGAGTGGTGGAAGTTTTGATTTGCACTCAAGATTGGTTAATGATGGTTACCATATCGATTAATGTTGAAGAGTGCATCCAGAATGCGGAAAGGTTTGAATGGGGTAAGTCATTGATGTATCTTTTTATCTTGTAATTCTTTTATATATCTAATAAGTGAATAATTTATTTAATATTTTGATTTTTTAGATATGGATGATGTTAACTCAGAGCTTACCAATAAATAGAGTTTGCTGGTTCAAATAGAAGAAATTTATGTGGTGAGATTTTCCATTAATTATTTGAGTTCAATTTCTAGTAATTCTAGTTTAAACTAATGTTGAGTGCTCATATGTACTTATTGCAGGGCTATCAGCAAGTTTAGCCATGTTTTTTGGTCTCTTAGGTTTGATCATATTTTCAGGCTCTCAGCTGTGGTTTTTGGAACAAACCTCCAGCTCCTTTACTAATTTCTTTTGACGCTAAGGAAGTTAGAAAACAAGCTGCTACTTCCACAAAGAGGTTGGAGGAAGGTGGGGTAATCTACTGGAACATGAGCTTAAGTCATTGAAATGGTTGTTTTTGCACCTTCAACGTATGGTTCTTGCTTGGTGTGCAGTGCACTACCATTAGATGGTACAGGGGAGGCTTGATAAATTAATGGCATTTCTGATGCAGGGAAGCCATTATCTATCTTGGATGAGATTTTCATGGCAATTAAGGATGACATAGGTTGCCACCCACAGGTAAAGTTTGTTCCGGAAACTATAATTTGCTGCGGCATTTCATCTATGGCCAGATTGAGTGTTGAACTTCAACACTTAAATAAATGTAAATTTTGACTTCCAATGGATAGTATTGAACAATGGCAGAAGTGTGTATTGAACTTTTGTTGATATGGGGTTTTACTCTTTTTTTTTTTGCTTCTCTATTAACACGTGTTTAAATTAGGGGATGTATATTTTTGGAAGCCCACATGGGACATATATATTTTTTTTACAAGTATTTGATTCATTTGAACCCGACCGGACCGGACCGGACCGAACTGGTCCGGTCTGGTCCCCGGTTCCAAGACTAGTCGTTTGGTCCATGGTCCTAAAAATTGGGAACCGGTCCTCTCGGTCCGGTTCCCGGTTCTTAGATGGGACCGGACCGGACCGGGAACCGATCACCCCTAGCTCCGGTTCGCTTCCTTGAACCCCAGTGTCTCCTACTACAAAAAAACATGTAATTTGCGACGGCAATTTGCGACGAACTTTTTCCGTCGCAAATTTGTGACGGATTTTGCGACGAATTTCTAAGGACATAAAATAATTCCGTCGCAAATTTGCGACGGAATTATTTTTCGTCGCAAATTTTGCGACGGTCATTTGTTTCTGTAGCAAATTTGCGACGGACGTTCGATTTTGTCGCAAATTTGCAACGGAAATAAATAACCGTTGCAAAATTCATGGGAAATTTGCGACGGAAAGTAAATCCGTCGCAAATTTGCGACGAAATCAAACGACGGAAAGTAAATCCGTCGCAAATTTGCAACGAAATCAAACGTCCGTCGCAAGTTTATAGTTTATTAGCCCGTGATATTCCAACCCTATATGTCTTTTGAACTCTCTCTCGCTTTTTGTCCTCCTTCATAGTTCTGACATCGGCTAAATCCGCGCACGCACGTATTAATCTCGGTGAAGTTTTTGTATCGGTAAGTATCATAGCTAGCTTCGTGACTATTAGTCGTTGGATTGTAATTTCTTTTTTTTATATATATTTATGTTTGTTTTTTTTTCGTATTTGCATCACCGGTTTAACGACCGGCGACACCTCGCCGGCCTTTGTATGAGTCTAAACGGCCACACTGTTTTGCGACGAATATATGAAAAATCCGTTGCAAATTTGTGACGGATCACTATTTGCGATGGAAAGAAGGTTCCGTCGCAATTTGCGACGGTTAAACTCAGTTTCCATCGCACATTAAAAATTTTTAAAAAATAATTCGTGATTGATAATTTTTTTTTTGGTATGTGTCTAATTGAAGGTCTCGCAATCCAAGTTGACACTGCAATTCTCATCAAATTAACCACTTTGTCCTACTAATATTTTAGTCAAATATTTGGGTAAGTGTTCTTTACATAGTAATTTTGTCTTTTTTTGCATTTTCGTTTTAATTGTTGCGTGAATAACAAAAATTATAATTTCCAAAATTTTGCGACGTTTTAATTAAGAACAACAGATATGATATTTTAAATATTTTTCCTGAAATTTTTAGTTTAATACAGATACAATGCAAAGAGAAATAGCTTGGATGTATAATAAGAACTTACTTGGACGTCGAGGATTGACAGATGAGTTTCGTACTGGGTTGGAACAATTTTTAGACTTTGCTAGTAGTAAATATGAGTTCATGGATGGAAATAAGTTAAGGTGTCCGTGTAAAAAGTGCGGTAATGGTAAATTTCTTGTGTGTGATCGAGTTAGAGAACACCTTACTAGATTTGGATTTTGTCCAAACTATTATAATTGGACTTCCCATGGTGAACCATTTATATCTGATGAAGGATATGAAAGAAGTGACCAATTTTCAGTTAGGGAAGAATGTGGTTATTATGAGCAATTGAACCAATACGAGAGGATGGTCATTGATGCAGCTAGTAATAATTTTGTCATGGAATCAAATCAGGCAAGTACTAGTTTTATTCCAACACGTGAACAAGTGAGTACTAGTCATGCTTCACAATTGAAAGATATAGGAGTAACGGGTTTTGCTGAGAATGTTTATAATGAAACTTTTCAATCTAATCAGTTCTGGGATGTGTCGAAAGCAGCAGATGAACTTTTATGGGCAGGTTGTGAGGACCACACTAAGTTATCGGTGACAGCCCGACTATTAAATATCAAGGCAGAACATAATGTGTCCATGGATTGTTTCAACTCTTTTGTTGAAGTAATGCGAGAATCATTACCTCATGATAACATCATGCCAAGTGATTTTTATAATATGAAAAAACTAGTGGATAACTTAGGTCTTCCGGTTATAAGGATTGATGTATGTAGTAGGGGTTGTATGATATATTGGAGAGATGATGAAAATGCAAAATCTTACAAATTCTGTAGCCAATCTAGGCATAAGATTAACAGAAGGCCAGGTCGTAATCAGAAGCGTAGACCATGTAAGCAAATGTTTTATCTACCCTTAATCCCCAGATTGCAAAGGCTTTATGCATCTAAAGCCACAACTGAATACATGACTTGGCATGCAAATCATGAAACAGAAGAGAGTTTAATGTGTCATCCTTCAGATGCGAAGGCATGGCAATATTTTGATAGAACATACCCTGAGTTTGCGATGGAGCCTTGGAACATTAGATTAGGTCTCTGTGTCGATGGATTTGCTCAATTTGGGAAAACATGAAGAAGTTATTCATGTTGGTCAGTTATCTTAACGCCGTACAATCTTCCACCTAGTATGTGCATGAAGACACCTTATATGTTTCTGACATTGATCGTGACAGGGTCGCAAAATCCGAAAAAGTTGATAGATGTTTATATGCAACCATTGATTGAGGAGTTATAATGGCTATGGGTTGAAGGTGTCCCTACGTATGACGTTTCTACCGATCAAACATTTGTAATGAAGGTTGCCCTTCTTTGGACGATAAATGACTTCCCAGCTTACGGAATGTTATCTGGATGGAGTACAGCTGGGATCTTAAGATGTCCGATATGTTTGAAGAGGTCAAAGTCATTTAGATTAAAACATGGAAAGAAGCCCACCTATTTTGACTGTCACAGACAATTTTTACCGGCAAGTCATCCTTTCAGAAGGAATAAGAAAGAGTTCATCAAGAATAGAACTAAAAGAACGCATCCACTATTGAGGTTGACCGGCGATCAAATTTGGAAGCGTGTGCAGAACTTTCCAACTGTTGTTGAAAACCTGCACGGCACGACTTTTGGGTACGGAAGTACACATAAATGGACAAAACGCAGTATATTTTGGGATCTATCATATTCGAAGGTCCATCTTATTCATCATAATCTTGACGTCATGCACATAGAAAAGAATGTTTTCGACAATGTCATAAATACTGTGATGGATAATGTCGGAAAAACAAAAGACAACTTGAACGCAAGAAAAGATATGAGAGATATTTGTGATCGGCCAATACTAGTTGTGGATGCAAGTAGCAGTGGACCAAAACCGAAAACAGTTTATATATTGGATAAGGAGCAGAGGCGAGTTGTTTGTTAATGGTTGAAATCTATACGGTTTCCTGATGGATATGCTTCGAACCACGGGAGATGTGTTGATTTGAATGAATACAAGTTCACAGGTTTGAAGAGTCATGATTGTTACATCCTGATGGAAAGACTAATTCCAATAGCTTTGAAGGAAGTTCTACCGAACTTTGTATAGGGCGCAATTACAGAGTTAAGCAATTTCCTCTACGATATTTGCTCGACAGTGTTAAAAGCATCGCACATGGAAAAACTAGAGAGATATATTCCAATTATTCTTTGCAACTTAGAAAGGATATTTTCTCCAACGTTTTTTGATTCGATGGAGCATCTCTTAGTTCACTTGCCTTATGAGGCCAAAGTTGCAGGTCCCGTCCAATTTCGATGGATGTATCCATTTGAGAGGTAATGTTTTATTTAAAATACAGTTCAAATTAGTTTATCATATAATATGTTCCAATAAGCTTCTTTCTATTTCAACTAGATTCTTATATCATTTGAAGAAAAAAGTTAATAATAAGGCACGTGTTAAAGCTTCAATTTGTAATGCATATATTGTGGAAGAAGTGACAATATTTGCATCATACTATTTTGAGCCGCACGTTCAGTGCAAGAGGCGGAGAGCAGGCAGAAATGATGAGGGCTCCATTGATCCTAATTGTACAGCATTCTCTATTTTCAATTATCTAGGTCGACCAAGCGGCGCATGTCAGTTTCGTTACTTATCAGGCGAAGAATTTCATACAGCCCATACTTATATTTTACTGAACTGCCCAGAAGTCGAGCCATACTTCAAGTAAGTGTAAATTTGCAAATATATGTTTTGACGTCGAAATATTTGCTAATATTTATATGGTTTTTAAAATTAGGATTTTCCAAAATGAAATGTTTAGACTACAACCAAATGAGTTTGACCGTTTGTGCGATGAACAATTTGCAGCATGGTTCAAGACATATGTAAGTTGCCTATGGTTCAAAATCGAGTTATTAAAATTATATACATCATTTAGTAAAATATTTATGGTAGGCTTTGCATGTGCAACCTTAGGTTCACAATAATTATGATGAAATTGGAGGGCAAGGATTGTTATATCATCTGTGATGGGGTCTACAGTTAAAAGTTCGAAGTTGGCCAGCATATTTCATAAATGGATATAATTTTCATACTCAAGAATATGGAATGGGCGAATCCACAATGAATAATGGTGTGTCTGTTCGGTCATCCAATAGTGGCAATTCAGAAGATGATTTTTATGGCTTGTTGGATGAAATCATAGAGATTGAGTACCCTGAACCATTAATGATGCGAGTTGTGTTATTTAAGTGTACGTGGTTCGATCTCGTCGAAGGAATGAAGGTGCACACGAAGTTCAATTTGGTTGAAATCAATCACAAGAAAAGGTATATGAAGTATGAACCATTTGTCTTGGCACAATAAGCAATTCAATTATGTTATGCATCATATCCTAGCTTGAAACGTGACAAAGCTGATTGGTGGGCTGTATGTAAAATCAAAGCACGGAGGAAAATCGAGGAACACTGGAAGGATATAGCTTACCAACAAGAGGAAGTGTGTAACACGGTTGAAATTGAGGAATATAACATACCAAATTTACGAGATCCGTGTGGAGCAATGATAGATGTGGATCCAACTGAAATTTGCGAATTAAATGTACAAGAATGTTCAGAATCTGATTTTCAGACAGATGACGAAGACGAGGACGAAGACAAAGACGAAGACGAAGACGAAGAAGAAGATTAAAATTTTTGTCACAAAATACTACAGATGTGTAATTGTATATGCTACAAGTGCTATTTTGATTGTTATCATTATTGTTCTTGTTATTATTGTTATTGTGCTTTTTATTATTGTTATTGTTGATTATTCTGTTTATTTTAATTGATACTCCGAAATTTTGTCCCCAAATGCCGACAAGTCAAATATTATTAATGTGTCATAACATTTCCGATATTCTAATTTCCATTGCAAAATTTGAGATGCGAAATTTCGAACGGTAAAATTTGCTACGGAATATATATGTCCGTCGCAATATGGTCGAACAATATAATTTCCGTCGGAAATTTGCGATGGAAATTATATTGTCCGTCGCAAATATCAACGAATAGTTAGGATCTTTCGCAAATTTTTTGTCCAAATTTTTTTCCGTCGGAAATTATTTGTCGGTCGCAAATTTTGCGAGTGAAATTTTACCGTTCGAAATTTGCGATGAACGTACAATTTCCGTCGCAAATTTGCGACGGACACACACCGTCCGTCGCAAATTTGACGTCGAAATTTTTTCCCGTCGAAAATTTTTTGTCGGTCCAAATTTTGCGAGCAAAATTTTACCGTTCGAAATTTGTGACGAGTGCACAATTTTCGTCGCAATTTTGCGACGACCGAGTTCCATCCGTCGCAAATTTGCGACGGACATAGAAAGTCCGCCGCAATTTTGCAACGGATATGTAGGTTTCGTCGCAAATATTTTTGTGGAAATTTTTTTTCTCGGTCCAAATTTTGCGACGGACAAGTTGAGTTCGTCGCAAATTTTGCGAACGAAATTTTACAGTTCGAAATTTGCGACGGACACACACCGTTCGTCGCAAATTTGACGTCGAAATTTTTTCCCCTCGAAAATTTTTTGTAACAGTCTGAATTTTCGATCCTTTTCTCGGGATTTAGGAAATGAAATTAATCAATGCACTATAGTGAGATCTCGCCCGGAAATGCGAATTCACGGGATGCTAACCTTAGGGGTAGGGCTATTACGGGATTGAGTTCGCACGATCAAAGAATTTGACCTGGGTTCGACCTTTGACCATAAGGATTGACGAGAGCATGTTTTGGGCCAACAGAGAGCGATCTATTTGATTGATCGTGTCCGAAGGGAACTAGTGACAGACCCTCGCAATTATATGACAACCGAGGTCGTCCTGGGTAGAGTAAACTTAAACGTGATTTGACTTAGTGTCGGTCATGGGTCGAGAGCGCATAATCCCAATGAGCCACCCGTTAGTCAGAGATAAACTAAAGTCACGATTGTTCAATTATAATCATTTCTTGGAATTCGGGCCCGGGAATCGAGAATTTTGAAAGTGACAATTTTGAGCGACCGACCGATGACGTTTTTGGCTTGGCCAACCTTGGGGCCACCCATTTTTGCAAAAAAAATGGATTTCGACTCAGGACCGAAAAAATTACGATTTTGCCCCTATATGTGCCGACATTGGTTTTTGAGGTCGTATGAGATTATTTTTCGAGGCCAATGCCATTTTGGGGTGGCCACGCACATTTAGAGTTGTTTTGGTCGAAAATTGGAATTTTGGCTCGGAAGTGAAAAATAATATTATTTTATTCCCAGGAATTTGCAGTTGATTTTCGAGGGCTTAATAAGCTATTTTCACGATTCCGACGCCATATTATGTTGGCCACACCCATATGGAACCCGTATGTGCGAAAATTGGAATTTCGCCTCGGAACCAGAAATTTACCGTTTTGCCCCTGGACCCTGTATTGGGAATTCCGAATTTTGGACAATTTGGAGCAATAATTGAGGACTAAAATAAGTGAAAAAGAAATTAGAATTATTGAATTACCACCTTGTCCTTGAATTATTGGATAAAGACAAACGAGGACCGTTGGATCAAGGGTATTTTTGGAAAAATTGCGGATCGCCAACACGTGTCCCCACCAGCTCACTATTTCTGAACTCTCTCTCTCTCTCCTCCCTCTTCTGGTCAGAACCCCCCTCTTCCACGATCACTCTCTCTCTCTCTCTCACTCTCTTCATCTTCATTTTCCTCCTCCTCCGCCGGTGCTGCTACTGTTGCTGCTGCTGCTGCTGCTGTTCCGCCCATTTCAGCCTGTTCTTCTCGCCTTTCTTAGGTAAGTGACCTCCCCAAATGTCGCCTAGGATCTTGGGTATTGTTAGGCTTGTTTAGGGCTCGGTTTAGGGTGAATTTGTGGCTGGATGTGCTTGGCGGTGAGGGCTAGCTGATTTGCGGATAGGTTACTGCTGCGTAGCTGGTTTTTGCTATTTTTACTGTGACTTGTGTGGCCCGAATTTGAGGAAGTGTTCTTCATGAAATTTGTTCCCAACATCTTGAAGTATGACATAATTTAATTTGGGAATTTTTGGAAATCATTTGATGCCATTCATAAGCCCATTTTTAGACCGAAATCAGTCTGCCGGATTTACTGTTCATCCGAACTTCGGGTCTATTTGAATTTTTATAAATTTTTTCAGGCCTATTTTCAAAATACTTTCTTCATGAAAGTTGTTGGGGACATTTTTGGCTATAACATATAAAAATTTCAAGGCTTTTCAAGGTGATTTGGGTATTGAAAAAAATTTATTTTGATGATCAGGCGGACTGACCGGACGGGTTGATTTTCATCTGTCTTCCAGTGACAAAAAGAGGTGTTTACAGTTGGATCTGAGTTTTGAGTCCTCACGGAAAATGTTTATCAAGATGTTTTGTACAACATATCCAAATTTCAGAATTTTTGGAGTTGATTTACTATTTATTTCAAATGGATTTCGGTCACTGCGCAACTGCCCAGTTTGGACGATTTTTGTGGCTGTTTTGGAACTGAATTAGGGGCTGATGTTTGGGTTGTTGTGGACTGATTTGGCGATGAATTTTCGAGGTTTAGGAGGCTGAGTTACGGCTGTGATGTTGAGGATTGATCGGGAATTAAATGTGTGATTGATTGAAATTATTGTGGCTTAATTGGGCTGAACCGAATAATTGTGCTGGTTGTATTGTGGATTGATTGTGGATTGGTATTGTGCCGCGTGTGGCCATGTAGTGTGGCGATGTGTCGAGGTGAATGTGCATTGGATTTGCGTGTTAAATATGTGTGAACGTGTGGTGTTCGTGTGACGAGAACGTGTGTTTATGAAGTGTACGAGAATGTGAAATTGTGAAATGTGTGTGTGTGGTGTGTATGTTTGGCCGTGCGATTGTTGGCCGTGTGTAAGTGTGGTTTGAGTGGAACGAGGAGATGGAAATGTGGAATTGGTTGGAAAGGATCCGTCCTGAGGCGTGTTCGTTTACGCGGGACGATGCTGTCCTTGATGAGGTGACGATGCTAGGCCCGACGGGGTGACGATGCCTGACGTGGTTAGAAGACCGTTGGCCTGATGCGTTTTTCGCGGGCATGGTAGAAGGAAAATGCGTGTAGGATTCCGTCCTGAGGCGTGTTCGTTTACGCGGGACGATGCCGTCCCTGACGAGGTGACGATGCCCGGCCCGACGGGGTGTCGATGCCTGACGAGGTCAGAAGACCGTTGGCCTGATGCGTTTTACACGGGTGCGGTAGTGGTGGAGGAGTTGAGAATGAGCGAGAATTGGCTTGAGGTGCGAGGTTTGAGAAAGTGACGTGTGGTGTGAGTTGATGTGCGAGTGTGTTTATATCGTGTGGTGTGATGCTCGATTATGGGGTAAAAACTGCTAGGCATGGTATGGGATGTGTCCAAGTGGGTTTTGCTCTATAATCGGGGAACGCGTGCGGCTGTGATGTATTTCTGTAGCATACTGATTGTATTATTGTTTAATGTGCAGGAACGTGCATGATGGATTCCAGGTAGGGTCATGTGTGGTTGCTAGTTTGGTTGATTGTCGTGTGTTACGTGTGGTTTCATCTGGCGGTACGTGAGTGCCTACGTGGGGTTTGGGGTTGTACACTTATTGAGATTCGTCTCATAGTTGTATAATCCACAATTTCAGACCCCTAGCCATAAACCCAGGAAGTCTGCCTCCTCTTTTTGGAGTTCGAGGAGTTGCCTTTGGTGCCCAGTGGAGCTGCAGGTGAGTTTCCGAAGGCTCACGCCCGAAGAATCAGGAGCAGGGTGGAAGATGGCAACCAGTAGGTTTCCCTAGGTTATTTTAGGGGTTGTTCAGAATAGTGTGACCTATAGTGAAGCTAGGTTAACCAAGCCCTTGACCTTTTGTTAAAACGGTGACGGAGGACGTTTGTCTGTATATGTCTGTAATACGATGTTTGTATATTTGGTGTTGTATGGATATGTTGTTGTCTGATCGTTATGGTATTCTACCCCATTGTCGTCATCTCTTTGTCCGGGGTTTTGTTATTCGCTTCCGCATGTGCTTTTGATGTTTGGGTTGGGTCGGCGACGTTCCTGGGACGTCGCATCATTTCGACCGGAGCAGGGGATGTCGCGAGCTCGTAGGGGTTCGGGGCGTGACATTTTTTGTCGGTCCAAATTTTGCGACGGAGAAGTTTAGTTCGTCGCAAATTTGACCGTTCGAAATTTGCGACGAACGCACAATTTCCGTCGGAAATTTGCGACGAAAACCGAACTCAGTCGTCGCAAATTTGCTACGGATGAGTTCCGTCCGTCGCAAATTGTGACGGACGAGTGCCGTCCGTTGCAACTTTGCGACGGACGAATTCGGTCCGTCGCAAATTTGCGACGGACAAGTGCAGGCCGTCGGCGTCTGTCGCAAATTTGCGACGACTGAGTTCCGCCCGTTGGCGTCCGCTCTCTCTCTCCTCTGGTTGACACACCCACTCCCCTTTGTGTCTGATTCCTCTCTCCTTTTCTTTTCCTCCTTCTCTCCTTCTTCCTCCTTACCCCCCCCGACGCCGTGAGTGCTTCTGGCTTCTGGTTCTACTCCTACTTCCTGCTTGCTGCTCGCCGGGGCCAGCCTATCCACCGCCGCCTTCCGCCTTGCACCGCCGCTCGCCTAGCCGCCGTGCCGTTTGTCCGGCCATGGTCTTCGACCTAACTGCCTTCTCCTTCCTCTCTCCCTTTGTTTTGCCTCATCAAGCAACCACAGTAGCTCGCTGCCATGGCCAGGCTCCGCCACGCCGTCGGCCAACTCGTCCGGCCTCACCCCGCCACTTGCAAAGCCGCCGCATCGCCCATTGCCGCCACAAGCTCAGCTTGCAGCCCGCAACTCACCGGACCGAGCTCCCTCTACCCAGCTTCGCTCGCCGTTGTGAACCACCGCCGTCCAAGCCGCTACTCCTGCTTGCCACCAGCCTAGCCCATTGGACCAGCGACTGTCGCCACCGCTGTCCTGGTTGCCGAGAATAGCCCATAGCAGCTGCTCCCGTCGTCGCTCTGGTTCATCGTCTGTTCATCGGCCGTCGAGCCCGAACCAGAAACTACCGCGGACTGCCCTCGTCGTCCTCGTGTCGTCGCCGTTGTTAGCCGAGTAAGTTAATCCCTAATCCCATGTTTATGACGTTAAACTTGCTTATGGTAGTTTAGTTTAAGTTTATGATTAATTAAGTGAGATTAGATGATAGGTTATCGGTAAATTTGGCAATAGGTTATCAGGGATGGATTGATTAGTTATCGGTAATTGTTTGATAGGCTATTGTTGGGTTGCAATAAGCTATCATGTATTTGTTGATATGTTATCAACTATTTCTATTAATATTAATTATTTTATTAAATAAATTATTTCCGAATTAAATATTATTTTATTATTTAATAAATTATTTTCGAATTAAATATTAATATCTTATTATTAAATAATTAATTTCCGAAAATTAAATGTTATTATTTTCGAAAAATTTCTAACGTCAAATTGTGATGTCAATATTGGATTTTGCCATATGAGTTGGCATTTTTAGCAAATGATTTGAATATTTATGATTCGAGAAAATATTTTGAATTTTGGAAAATAAATTATTTTCGGATATTATTAAATAATTAATTTCCAAATTTATTTTGGAAAATATGATTCACAAAATGGCATAAAATACTTGTGGCAGCCCACTTTGAGTGAAATTTAATTTTTTTTAGGTGCATAAAAAATTATTAAAAAATCAAAATTTTCATAACTTTACAAAATGACTTAAAATACCTGTGGCCACCAACTTTGAGTGAAATTTAAATTTTTTTAGGTGTCCAAAAAAATAATAAAAAAAATTTCAAACCTTCACAAAATGGCTTAGAATACCTGTGGTCACCCACTTTGAGTGAAATTTTAATTTTTTTAGGCGACCAAAAAATATTAAAAAATTTCAAAACTTCACAAAATGACTTAGAATATCTGTGGCTACCCACTTTTAGGGAACAATTTTAATTTTTTAGGTGCTAAAAAAAATTAAACAAATTAAAAAATTTCATAACTTCACAAAATGACTTAAAATACCTGTGACCATCCACTTTGAGTAAAATTTATATTTTTTTAAGTGCAAAAAAAAAATCAACAAATCATAACAGATTTCTGTTCCAGAAATCAATTTATGAAGCAGAATTAGCCATGTTTTACCGAATAGATTTCTCTTTTGGAAATTAATTTCTAGCAAAAATTTGATTTCAGAAATTGATTTTCGGAGCAGAATGGTTATCATTTGTACCCTTAGTTATTTAATGCAAAAAATATGGTTAATTAGTTTAATCGTGTGGTTGATTTACTTAATTGTGGCTGATTGGTTAACTATGACCTGATTATGTGGGTTGCTTGATGATCGTGTGGCTGAGAACGGAGATCATGTGGCCGAAATTGATGTTTCATGGTTGATCTTGTACTTGATGAATGATCGTGAGATTTGAAAGTGGATTGCGTGGTTAATTATAGTTATTGTTGGCTTAGCTTTACATATCGTGATCATATATTGATATTTGATATCAAAATGAATGCGATTCATACTATATTTGTCCGTAGGAAATTACACGTCATAATCACTCGGCATTGGCTAATTAAAAGGATACATTTTTTGCTTCTGAAACAAATTGGTAAGCTTCGTCATGTACATCATTATGTGTCCGTAATACGTGTTCATATTTTGTTACATATTTGTCTAACCTTCTCACTTGTCAATATAAACGTGGAGGTCACATGTATAGAAAACCAGCCCCTTCCTCATCCCCGTCCCCGTCATTTTCCTCTTCTCCTGCCCTTTCAGCTAACTCTCAACCACTATATGCTGATGGATAATATGGGCACGTAGGCCCTTCCTCCAACACTCAATAACATGTTAGGGGACTTGGACAAATGTGAACTGAATCTCCTTCAAATTCATCACCTTTAAATCCATCTCATTTCGTTCAACCTTATTATTCAGCACAACAATCGAATAATGCCAAAAACACAGTTGAAAAAGATAATCGATTCATGATATGCTCATTTGGAGATTTGTAAGTACTTTTCTTTTTTTTTTAAGTATATGTAATATTTATGGTTTTAGATATGGATGTCAACTAAATTGACGATGTTGCACAATATCTGTATGTTTTCAGATTCACAGATGCTCCGTTTGTTGTGAGGGAACTGAACAAAATAGTCAAAAACTATTAGATGGGATAGTATATTAATTACAACAGTATTCCACAAGAAGTGAAAGATTTTTGGTGGAATGAGTTCAAGGTAAATTTTAGATATTATATTTTCTCACAAACTAAGTTCGATGTAGTATATTGATGATCAAGAATGATGTAAAGGGACCAGAACAACTCTTTAGGGTGCAAATGGTAATAATTCTGCTCCAAAAATCAAATTCTTGCCAGAAATTGATTTCTGGAATTCTTGCCAGAAATTGATTTCTGAATGAGAAATCTGTTTGGTAAAATAGGACTAATTCTGCTTCAGAAATTGATTTCTGAAAGAGAAATTTGTTTGATAAAATAAGAGGAAATTTCTACTTTTGGATGAGAAATACATTTGATAACGACATGTAAGTTCTATTTCCGCAACAAATATAGTTTAAACTCAATTGCAAAATACTATTTATCTTAACCTATAATGCATGATATTAAATGTAAAATTTAGTACACTTTCTTAAATCCTCAAATAAAAAGAACAGAAATTCCAAAATAACATGTCATTACAAGAAGACTTAATACTAAATCCTCAATTACACATAATACGAATCCTACAATACAACATTACATTACAAAAGGCAAAAAAAGCGAATAATCCTTGAATAATAATAATGGAAGTATAATACAATAGTGGAAAACAGTCAGATTTCATAAAAATTGGAAATTTATTGAATTTTTCCAAAAAAAAATTCAATATATCAAAAAATAAAAAATCCTCAAAACTTCACAAAATGATTTAGAATTCTTGTAATTACCCACGTTTAGTGAAATTTAATTTTTTTTAGGTGCCCAAAAAAAATCTAAACTTCAAAAAATTCAAAACTTCGCAGAATGGTTTAGAATACATGTAGACACCTATTTTTAGTGAAATTTAAATTTTTTAGGTTCCCAAAAAAATCAAAAAATGAAAAATTTCAAAATTTCATATAATAGTTTAGAATACCTATGGCCACACACTTTGAGTGAGAATTTAAATTTTTGGAGGTGCCCACAAATTTAAATTTCACTCAAAGTAAGCCAAAATTGATAACGGCACGTCAATTCTATTTTCGCAACAAAGATAGTCCGAACTCAATTACAAAATATTATTTATCTTAACCTACAATGCATGATATTGGAGGCAAAATCTAGTGGATTTTATTAAATCCTCTAATAAGAAGAACTTAAATTCCAAAATAACTTGTCATTACAAGAAGACCCACTACCAAATCCTCAATTCCACATAATACAAGTCCTACAATACAACATTATATTAAAAAAGGCAAAAAAAGCAAATAATCCTTGCATAATAATAATGGAAGTACAATACAATAGTGGAAAACCGAACTTCATGGAATCTCCGGCATATGATTATCCCTAGCCATTTTATTGGCAATACGTTTCCTAATAATGTTCATCTCGGTTCCCTCTTCGGTCGTTGCTACATCGTCTGTACCCTGTTCGGTAGGTTCACACACATAATCCGGATCTTCATATATGGACAAACACTTATCCATCCTATCTTGCTCAATGATGTAGTTATGGATCGCACAGCATGCAATTACAATCTGTGTTTGTTTTTCAAATTTAAATGGAGGCATCTGTCGTAAAACAAAAAAACAATTCTTTAAAGCTGCAAAGGATCTCTCAATGATATTCCTTAATGAAGAATGCCTGTGGTTGAACAATTCCTTTGCTGTTGTTGGTCCTCCACTACGTCGAAATTCTGGTATATGATATCGTTTGCCTTTAAATAGTGTTAAAAATCCTGGACTTGAAGTATAACCGGAATCGACTACGTAGTACTTGCCTACAACAAAGTATTCATGGATTGATCATAAAATGCAATTCTAGCAAAATCATAAACATAAATACTCATTATATATCAAAATAGCACCTGCGGGTGGTCAAGGAAATTGTAGGTGAGGTATGCCAAGTGCAGCCGACAACACCCGACAATCGTTGGCTGATCCTTCCCAACCAGCATACACAAAAGTAAATCGCATATCAAAGGAACACACACACAACACGTTCTGCGTGGTTGTGCCTTTTCTACCTCTAAATCGTGGTTGCATATGTTCAGGTACGGTAGCATAAATATGGGTGCCATCAATAGTACCTACGCACCCCTGTCATTCAATTAAATACATACATTAGACAAGATTGTCAACAAAACTAATCAAATGGTGCGTGGAAATGTACGAAAAACATACCTTGAAGTAACGATTAAACTTTGGCTCAATCCGAATTTCTTCTTGAACAACATCAAATGAAGGAGGTACGATAATCTCCTTTGCCAATTCTAGAACAGCTTTCAACACCGCTGTAAAGTACTTGCTAACCGTCTCTCCTGAACGTTGGAATCTCTCACATAAAGCTCTGTTTGAGTTCTTGTGACAAATCATTAATAAAAACATAGCAACCTGTTCATCTACCCTAACATATCGATTGTCTGCCAACCAACCTCTTAACTTGACCAAATCACAAAGGTTAAAAAAAACATGTCTATCCATTCTAAATGCTTCGTATACTCTATCTGAATGTCCATGAAGAAGCTCGCTAACCCATTGGGGTCCTGTCAATACACTGTCCCTAATACGTTCTGTCCTGTGCATGGACCTATGCAACCAAGCAGTACACAACCATGCCAACAATATTTTCAACTCATCCTCATCAAAGTCTTGTTCACCTGATACAATTGTTTCACTTGACGCTACTTGATCATTAGACCAGCTACTTTCACCCCCTTCCATATTACCTAGGCCATCATGTGAAAGAAGAAGACAAACTCAACATGTTAGTTGGGAAGCCAATACATTTGAACTGATAAGTTGGAAATTTAATACCACTCAACATATAATTATGGAATTCAATCACATTAAACCAAAGTCTCAACATCATCACAAACGCATAGTCATAATGACAAGTCAATGTCTGAAATACATAAGTGAAAAAGCTGAAATGAACTCAAACATAAAACGGCATGCTATAGCCCAATAACTACTCAACAGCCCCCAACTACTCATCCATAGCCTCAATAAAGGCAACTCTCATTTCGGGAAGACATGTTAGGAAGCCCTCTCTCCAAGAGGCATTAATGACAACATGTTTCATAGCTTTGATGTAAAGAACCTTGTCCAAGTCATGCATGGCATTTAGGACAGCACCCACGGTTGCTATAGAGTAAGGGTCCACAGGCGTTGAGGACTGTGAGGTGATGGAGGCACTTGATGTTTGAACCGTCTTAGTTTTGATCATCTCTTGAATGGCTCTGCAAGTTGCGTCAAATGTATGCGAACTGCTCTTTCTCCTCCTTTTGGCATTTGGAGTCCTATTCAACATGTGTCTTTTTGGAGGTGGGCTCGTCAACACATTAAATTGTTCCGCATCAACTTGAGTTTCGAAAAACAGTTCAGGTTCGCTTAGGTTGACATGAATATCATTGTCACCACCACTACCACTGTCACCTGTACCCTCCGACGGTGCCACGGCTTGCGTATTTCCTAATGCAAACTCCCCAGTGGCGTATGTATCCCCAAACACAAGACAAAGCTGTGAATACAAAGGAAATCCATCCTTCCTGAACTTAGCCCATTCAGTATTATCCTACACCATTTTCAAAATAATGTTAGGCAGTAATCAACATTTTATAAATAAGAAATTTGAGGTTACAATAATAAGATAACCTAAGTAAGTAACATCACCTTAATGTGATTTGCCCAAACGGTTTCATCGTCCACAACAACCCTCTTGCTATCATCGTCACATCCAAATCCCGTTGTTGAAAGTAGTTTCTTAAAACTACCATATTGTCTCTTCAGTTTCTGTGCCTTGTTCTTGAACTGTGTTAGACTAAAGTGAAGTCCTGTTTGTTCATTGAATTCTTTTTCAATGTTAATCCACCCAACTTTGTTGTAGGTACATGACGTGCAATTTCCCTTTTTTACCTCATCTACCATCAGACTTACAAACAATTCGGTCAACGGCTCAGTCCACTTTGCCATGTACGTGCATTTGGAGGATTCCATTTATGTAAAATCGATGAAATTTCAGGGGCAAATGCTGGTAATGGCGATTCAACAAACAAACAAGAAGTAAATAGAGGAGCACATATACAAAAGAGAACATAAATTGTACCTGAGCAGAAAATTTCACACCCTAATGTCATTAGTTTCAAGCTATTGAGAAAGGAAGTACACCACTAACCAAACTTGATAATCACCATTCAATCAAAGAGAACATGAAAGGTGCATAGTCCATATATCAAATTATGTAAGGGGCTTGCCTACCGATGGAAACATGTGAAAAAAGCCGAAATGAACTCACGTTAAAAAAATTATGCTAAAATTTGAAACAAGTCCTAAGCTGAATAGCATGTAGCCACCAGAGAGTAATAATGTTTGACAAGAACAACATAATGTACTATGTACTAGAATTGTAGAGGGGACAATCCCCAAAGCGTTCAAAAGTTTTTCAAGTAAAAACAGTAAGATTTCACAAGATTATTGCAAGCAGCTACAAGACTCAAGCCTAAAACTGAATATCATTGAGAAAATATAGATATTGCACTTGAAAGCTAATGAAGAGAGGAAAATCGTGAAGATTAAAATACTGATATTCAAAGGGCAAATACAAATAAAAAGGAGAAATGGGCCGACTTCATTCTCGAGATTATTGGAATTTGAAATTGTTCAAATAAACCATAAGATGAGAGGCAATAATTAATTGATACAAGCAATTCAAGTGAACCCTAAAATTAGACACATCGAACAGTCAACTCCATAAAATTTAAACTTCCCGGGGTAAACCCATCATCTAGTGCCTGTGCTAAAACCAAAGCTAGTGTTCGAGATGTTGCCTAGAAATGATAACCCAGATAAAAACGAGACAAAAGCGCCAACTACTTGTGGCAATTCGCTGCGACCGGCAAAGCCAGACACGAATGATGAAACAAACTGATTTAGGGCGCACAACCCACACATCATAGCCCTTTTGAAACCGAAATCCCGCGGCTTATCTGCTTTCCTCAACCAGAATCCGCAACATGCTAATCAAGTTCTCGCCATACCAGTCCGCGGCATCTCGTTCCCTTGTTCTGACTCGATCTAGCGAGATACGCGTGGGCCGCGTGCCTTAAACGGGCGGCCACGTCGCGCACATCGGATTGTACCGAAGGAAAAAGCTAATGAGAGGAGGTGAAACAGTTGGAGGAATCAAAGACTCACCAGGGAGAGCTAAATCGATCGCCACCGTGTGAGGTGGCTGTTCTGGTGCACTCGCGAGGGATGGAGGGCACGAAACTGAAGAGGCGAAGATATAGGGAGGGCAAAATTGATCGCCGCCGCGTGTGGTGGCGGTTCTGGTGAAGTCGCGTGGAGGGATGGGGATGGCACGAAACTGAAGAGTTGAACAAGATGGAAGAGGAAGAAAGAAATTAGGGCTAGAATGAATTCCAAAAGAGAGAACAAAGGAAGAGAAAGAAAAGAAAATAAGGGTAGAGCACGAGGGAAGAGAAAGAATGGGAAAAGGGGCAGAATGATTCCGGGAAGAGAGAAGCTACTATTTGTAGCTTCTCTTTTTGGGTGAAAAAGTCATTCTAGAAGCAAAATTTGATTCTAGAATAAAAAAAAGAATGTGTTTTTACCAAACACTTTTTTTTTTCAGAATGCAAAAATTACTTCAGAATGCATTCTAGAAATATTTTAACAAACGCATTTCTGTTCCGGAATGCATTCTGGAGCAGAAATTTTGCTCCAGAATGCATTCCATGCGCGCCCTTAGTTTTCGGTACTAAAGGGATCGGATATTGGCCCAGAGATGACCTTTACAAAATCTATCGCCGAATTGTCTGGTACATGGTAATGATATGTGACCATCATAATAACTTTTAGTTGTCTTTCTCTTGATTGCAGCTGAGGTTCAGATGGGATGAAGATGAAAAGAATGAAGTGAGAAAAATTTTTAAGAAGAAAGTCGGTAATTTTATACGAAATGTAATGAATAGATCGAAGAGCAAGCAAGTGAAGCCGGCTTTCATTACAGCTGACAATTGGACGGAAATTAACAGAATTTGGGAAATTGAAAAGAATCAGCAAATTCGTGAGCAGAATAAAAAGAATCGATCTTCTAGCTCTAGTGAAGGGACTGCCATATATGTTGGGGGCTCTATCAACATTGGAGAGCATCGCAAACGATTGGTAAGTCTGTTAAATAAGTTTTAAATTAATTTAATTCAATTACTCATGTTTACATTTTGTAGGCATATGAATTAGGGACGGAACCAATATTTGCAGCTATATTTGAACGCTCATTTCAAAAAAGGATAAGACATGGACTTGCGATCAAGCAAAAACTATTAAGGTATGTAAGGTTATACTTTTGACTTTATGGAAACTAGAATGAAAACTGTGAATGCTTTTAATATTTATGGTAATTATATATATGAAGTTATTTTATTTTCATTTATATTGTTAATGTAGGAAAAATATAATGAACTTTTAATGAGCAATGCTAGTGGTGGTGATGGTGTTGCTGCGTTTGAGCCATCGGTTGACAGTATGACATTATGGGTAGAAGTAACGGGTGGGATGAAAAAAAGAAAAATATTTGGGATGGGATTCATGTCAAGGTTATACATGCCGAATCATACTGCAACTTCATCATCCAATGCGGCTATTTGAAATAGGACATGACATGACGAGGAATTGACCCAAGAAGTGAACAAACTGAAAAATATACTTGTACAGAAGAACAAAGAAATAGGTGACTTGAAACAATAAATGCAAATCGTTATGCAACACTTCAACCTCCATCGCGATGAGGTTCCTCCTATACCTCTCGCCAATCCAATAGGTGATGGGCACAATGAGGAGCGACACAATGATGATGGGATTGATGATGATGATGATGATTTTCTGGGTCTTTTCTAGTTAAAATTCTCAAAATCGGGGGTAAGTTTGCTTCACAATCTTTTGTGCCATAAATGCAATTTGCCCAATATCCTGCCCTACAATTACTTTCTGTGCACAACTCTCTTATAACTAGGTTTTTTGCTTGCGAAAAACTGAAAATTTAGAGATTCCAGGATGACATGCTTGTTACAAAAATTCATAATAGTTGAACATTGTAGAAATACATGCCTTAATTGACTTTGAGTCTTCTCTTCTTGGGAATTGGTGTTGGTAATTCACCTCTCTAATTCATTAAACTGTTGAATGATGTTTGGGGAATGATCTAATTTTTTGCAGGTGATAGAAATACGGTTTACAAGGGTGAAAAAACTACAGTGGATGTCAAAGTTGACTCATATTCAAATGTAAAAACATTGATGTTTGTTCTGAAACGTTTTTTTGTTAACAATCTTTCTTGTTTTTTTATACCTACTTCTACATCCATGCATAAACGTTTTTTTTTATATTCTGGACTGATTGAATATCTTTATTTATGTATCCATATTTCATCATGTGTCGACAAAAGTGACTGCTTCTGGTGTCATACTGAGTACCAAAGCTGCCTAATCTTGTGTCTGGTTTGTCGATTTTTCATTTTTGAATCAAAATCTATGATTGTCCTACCTCCTTTGAATGTTTTGAATGTATTATAAGATTAAATATCAAATAGCATAATGTCGAACTTTGTAACTTTGCATATATTATTATTTTTTGCGGACTAGCATCTTTCCTTCAGTTATATTTTTCAATTATATGGCATTGTGTCTGGTGTGGTCGTTTTCTTTTTCTGAAACGGAATCTATGGTTGTCTCGTGTCCTTTGATTATTTTCAATGTATTACATGATACTCATTAATGCGTAGCTATTGCTATGAACAAGGTTTGATGGCCGAAATGGTGTATAATTTGCAACGAATTTTGCGATGAATTTTGCAATCAATACAGTTCGTGGCTAATTTGCGACAAATTTTGCTATGAAATTTGCGACGAATTTTGCGATGAAATTTCCGACAAATTTTGCAATGAAATTTCCAACGAATTTTGTGATAAATAAAGTTCGTGGTTAAATTGCGATGAATTTTGCGACAGAATTTGCAATGAATTTTGTGACGGAATTTGCGACGAATAAAGTTCATGGCTAATTTGTGACGAATTATTTGCAACAAATTTTGCGACGGATAATGTTCGTGGCTAATTTACGACGAATTTTGCAATGCATTTTTTTCCGTCGCAATTTAGCGACGGAAGTTGAAATTTTCCGTCGCAAAAATTTGCGATGCCGAATTAGCAATAGAATTTTTTCCGTCGCTAATTTCGTCGCAAATTCAATTTGCGACGGATTTTACTAAATTTTTCGTCGCTAATCCCTTATCTTTTTGTAGTGGTCAACAACTGCCACCATTTTAAGGCGAGTTCGCAAAGTTTACATTCAAAAACAAAATTGCACTTACATCCGTCCCTTGCATGTGCAATGGACGCTGTTTTTGTCGGGAACTTGTATCCCAATTTTCAATACAATGCAATATGATGCGAATGTAGGAATAGAAGACGTACCTATAATTACTCAACTATGGATGGGGTAGAGTAAACTTGAGGTATGAGGCAATCAACAAGTATCTGGATTTCTCTTTATATCTTCGGATACTGGTGAAGGTCTCTCACCTCCTAGTAGAAAGAAATTTTGGGAATATTGAGGATGTATCTCGGATACTCGTGAAGTTCTCTCGCCTCCTAGTAAATTTTTTTTTGGAATGTCGAGGGCGTACCTTGGATATTCGTGAAGGTCTCTCACCTACTGATAAAAAGAAATTTTGGAATATCGAGGATTTAGCTTAGATATTCATGAAGGCCTCTCACCTCTTGGTAAAAACAAATTTTGGGAATATCGAGGACATACCTCGGATATTTGTGAAGGTCTCTCACCTCTTGGTAAAAGAAACTTTGTGAATATTGAAGACGTACGTCGGATATTCATGAAGGTCTCTCACCTCCTGGTAAAAAGAAGTTTTGGAATATCGAGGACGTACTTCAGATACTTGTGAAGGTTTCTCACCTCTGGGTATTTTGGAAATTCAAAGAATGTTTGGACGAAACATGAGACTTTAGAGAGCAACTCGAACGTTGGGAACTATTTGGTCTTCGAGAAAATATTGTTATATTTGCAGCACCAAATTTCCACTAGGGAGAATCACTAATCAATAATGCTAATGAGAGATTCAGTTAAAAAGAGCTTTCACTCACTCTCATTGAAAAGGCTGATTTGTCCCGATCATTAATGCTGGAATATCAAAATCACTCGATCTAACTATAATCACATCAACAAGGGGTTAATTCAAAAAAAAAACACAAACTTTAGGTCTAGGGATAATTCTGGCCCGAACATTTTTTTGTCTCATAAAAAAAACATCAACTTTAGGTTCAGGGACAATTTTGGCCCGAACTTTTTTTTGTCCCGTAAAAAAGCACCAACTTTAGGTCGAGGGACAATTCTGACCCAAACTTTTTTTTGTCTCACAAAAAAACACTAACTTTGACTTAAATCCTAAATCTGGCCCCCATTGACTTAAAACCATTGATTATCTAACTTGATTATTCCACGTTAGCAATAAATCCATGTGGTTTGTTAAATGGATTTAAAGTAATATTTATTGTCTTATTCTTTAAGCCACAATTTAAAGAATAATGGTAAAATTATTTATCTCGTTCGTTTCACTGACAAGTTAAAAATATCTCTAGATTGAATCTCTCTGATCAAACGTAATCTGAAACTGATCACTACTTGTTGACAAACGCCATGGACGAAATTCGCCAAGCTAATCACCATAACCTTCTTTCTCAAATAATGGTGAAAGTCAATAGGTGGCTAGATTTGGGATTATGATGAAAGTTGATGATTTTTAATGAGACAAAAAAAAAAATGAGGCCAGAATTGCCACTCAACTTTAAGTTTGTGCTTTTTTATGGGACAAAAAAAGGTTTGGGCCAGAATTATCCCTCGATCTAAAATTGGTGCTTTTTTATGGAACAAAAAAAAAGTTCGGACCAAAATTATCCCTCAGCCTAAAGTTGGTGCTTTTTTTTTGGAATTAGGCCCATCAATAAGGGTTTGAGTCTTCTTGCAAGCAATATAACCCTACCAATCTGATAGTTCTTTGTCGGGACCATAATGCAGGCTTGGTCAATTGGCTTAACGAAGGAGGCTGTCCAAGTTGGGTATATGAAAGAAACGCTCTATGATCATCTTCGAGTTTACAAGTCAAGAAACCTGCGAAATGAGACAGAAATAATCTTGCTCGCACTTTCTCGAGCAATGCTCATAAACATTTGAAACTCTACGTTAATTCAGTTGCCTTAGTCAGAAGAGACTTCATGAGGAACGTAACGTAAGCTCGGTTTACCTGGTTGAGAAATGAAGAGATCATTAGGCTCAAAATGTGTGTAGAATGGTGAGAGGGCCGTCGGCCTTTGCCCAGGTCTGGGAGAGGGTCGCTAGACCTGTGCAAGGGCTAGTGACCCTCTCGCAGACTTGGGCAAGGGTCTAGATCGGGGAGATGGTCTCTCTCGATTTTGGTGAGGGCCACCAAGCCCTCGCCTATGGTTAACAAGGGTTGCCGCCCCTTGTTGAGGTTCTGGTGACGCCGCCGGTCATGGACTCCGCCCCACCAGTGATGGGCGATGGCCATAGGCAGGAGGTGCCTCTCCTTTGTTTTTTTCTCTTCTTGTTTTATTTTTTTAACTTTAGCCTTTTTTTAGTGTATTTTATGGAAAGAAAACATAAAAGGAAAAAAAAGGAAAAAGATTAAAAATTAAAAGACAAAAATGCCATTGACTCCTGTGAGGTTAAGCCCTTTTTTGAGACTAAGATAGCTACTCCAAACTTTTATTTGAGACAAGATTCACGTCAGACCCTTATTTGAGAAAATGAAAACATTTTGGGCTCTTATTTGGAATTTTACTTTTTGTCTCGTTTGGAGGAAGAAAACAAGTTCATTTCCTCCTATGTTGTCAAAAAAAATGACAAAAGAAAAAAATTGTGAAAAGAGATTCAAATAAAAAAGGTCTGCTTATAAATTAGGATCAAGAGAGAAAAGAGATGTTACAAGAGTATCTCGATCCGCTGTTTCAAAGTAAAATACAGAAAATAGAACTAAAAAATTCCACCAACAAGATAGAAAAATAAAAGGAAATACCACAAAAAACTCCAAACTATGTCACTTGTGACAAATTTACCCTCAACTTTTTTTTGTGACATAAAAAATTTCAAACTATATCACTTGTGATACATTTACCCCACAATATTTTGGTAATGGGCATTTTCATCTTTTTTCTTTTTCTGTTTTTTTCCTTTTTTTTCTTTTCTTCTCTCTGCTAGTGAGGGCTGCCTTCACCGGATTCGGGGAGGACGACTGTCGCCCTCGCCGGTAGAAAGAAGAAAATAAAAAAAGGAAAAAAACAAAAAAGGAAAAAGACAAAAATGCCTATGGCTAAAGTATTGTGGAGTAAATGTGTTATAAGTGACATAATTTAGGGTTTTTCATGTTACAAAAAAAAGTTCAAGGTAAATTTGTCATAAGTGGCATACTTTGAGATTTTTCGTCTAAAAAAAAGTTCAGGATAAATTTATCACAAGTGACATAGTTTTAGATAAAAAAAAAGGTCAATCAATTCTTTCCATTGATTGTACTTTTTGAAAGTTTTAGGACTTGTTTGCATTTTTGTAACAAGTTTTAGGACTTATTTATACTTTCGTGACAAGTTTGAGGACTTATTTGTACTTTTTAAAAGTTTTAGAACTTTAATGCATTTTCATAATAAACTTTAAAATTTATTTATACTTTTTAAAAATTTAAAAATTTAATTATTTTTTTATAATAAATTTTAAGACTTTTAATGCACTTATTTTATTTTATATTACTAAATGATCAATTGCTTGTTCTCCCCTTTCCTCGACCTTTGATGCGACAAACCCCAGCGTTGTCATACACCGTGTGCCGAATCGTATCAAGAAATGCTAATCATCGACCCCACAGTGTTATTGTCAGACAGGGCAAATCATTGCACCAGAAAGTAAAGAATCGATTCATCTTTCTGACAACGCAAAAAAATTTATGATTTTAGAAATCTCTTCTTGGTCAGCCGTCGGGCCCCCTTTGAAATTTCGTCTGCTTGGGCTAATAATTTGGAGACGAACAAAAATGACGTTATTCCCATAGGGAGAAGTAGCACAAGCCTAAATTTTAGAGAAATATTTCCTTTCTCTCTCTCACTATGTTATATCAATAATACTTAAATACAAAGTGACCATTATAAAACAAACGAAGTGCCCATAATATATGATGGGTTCAGATATATATATATATATATTGCTTGATGACTGAATTATTATTTTTATTATTATTTTTGGGGTCTAAAGTTGATGACTGAATTAAAGCCGTAAATCATGGGGTCCATCCAAGTAGCTTTGCGTGGTTTTGTCGCATTTAGGGTATGGATGAAAAATGAAACAGCTATTTTATAATGGCATAGAAAAAAGAAGAAAAATCCTCTTTTGGGTTGGGTCAATATAAGTGAAATATGTTCAACATCCGGCACCATCAACCGATATCCTTGCAGAACAACTTGTAACATTGTTGAATCATGTAAAATTAGATTAATGTAACTAATCATGCCGAAAGAAAAGTGAAGAGAAAACATGCTTCGATCACGTGGCCGATGTTGATATGGCCGACCGATCACGCTGCTCGCATGATATGCATCTCAATTATGCATCGGTTGCATGGCTGACGTTAGATATGGCCAGCCGATCACCTTGCTCGCATGATATGCATCTGGACTAGCTTTCATGCTTAAGCTTCAAAAGTCTCAAGCCGTATCAGTCGGGTTCTTCACGAAGTATGACTGCTGCACGCAAAGTATCTTCTCCTCCTCTTTCCATGGATTTCCTGCTGGAACTACAGTGGACCTCCCGTAGAGAGAGAGAGAGAGAGAGAGAGAGAGAGAGAGAGTCACATGCGCATGCATTATTGCATAAGCTCCATCTTCAGGAGAAAGAGAGAAAGAATGCGCATACCGCAAGCACGAACGAAACTAGAAAACTTGTCCATCTGTTTCTTTTTGAAAAACAGAGGTTTTGCACCCCAAAACCTCGTCCGACGAGGCAACAACAACAGCTGTGATTACGCATACAAATACCCACATCAGAAACAGCAATCGGACATCGGCTCTGCACCAAATGCAGATGACTATCTTATTCAGCGATGTCACCTGGTTCTTGCAAGGTTCAAGCCGTCTTCATCGGATCTTACACCCCCACCCAAAAGCAGAAAAGTCCACTCAATCCCTTAATTTCTATTGGCTAATGTAACGCGAATCATCAGCACTCTCGCCACCATTTCTTTGCTTGCACACGTTTATTTCATTTTATATTTTGGCGATATTTATTTCTGTCTTTGTTTTATATTTTTGGTGGACAGCTCTTTGCTTGTAGTTCGATGGGCAGCTTTTACCCATCTTTAAATTAATGGGAAGATCTCTGAAATTAAGGTCGTGCATCGATCTAACCAATTATAAGTGTAGAACCTGCGCATTGGATTCCATGCCTTTCCTTGTAAAACTCCACCGGTGGTGGACAAGCATCCTTGCATTTTATTCCCGGCTTTCTATCTGAACAATTACTTATCCAGTTGGGTATCGTATAGATGGTAACGTGATGGACCGAACTAATCAACGGTATAGAAAAAATACGAGTTTTTTAGTGTGATCTATAGTGAGTCTCGCACATTCTTGAAACGTGATTGTATTGATTTAGTAGACTTATTTATGCAATACTTTCTTTAATAATCTTAACCCAGTCTTGTAAATAAGATGGAAAGATTCTATTGTTTTGTGTCAAAACGTGTGGATTTTCATTCGTCGGTATATTTCAATAGCCTTTAGTAAGTGACCCTAGTAAAAAAAATATCCTTTGACTTTTTTAGGTAATATGTTGAAAATTTACCAATACTTTTATGAAATTACTAACTCCTCTTGTTGTTGTAAATTACCTATTTTTGTATTAAGCTATCCATTTTAATATGAACAACTTATTAACACTTCATATTTTACTAACTCTTTATGAAATTACTAGCCTAAATGAGAGTAATTTAGCAACTTTTGTCATATTTAATTGTCAGCTAGTTTTGGGTTACCAACTCTCCTTTGAGTTACTTAGCAATGCTTGATATTATTTTTCTAATTTACTGAATTTTCTAGTATGGTACAAACTTTTTATTTGCTTCGATAAGCAATCCCTTAGATTTACTAACTCTCATAATTACCTTTTCTCCCATTCAGTTACCACCTAGTATTTGGTTAGCAGCTTTCATTTGAGTTACTTGCCTACGTTTATTTGATTTTCCTAATTTTCCAACTTTTCAAATCATCTACAAACTTCTGTTTGCATTCCCTAGCAATACCTTAATTTGACCAACTCTTTGCAGTAATTATGAACCTTAATTAGTGTGATGACAAGAGTTACTTAGGCGAATTATGGAGAGGAAAAACAAAAAAAGCTCAAGAGAATCTAAATTTGTGAATGAATGATCTCAAGACCATCTAGGGTTTTTTTTTTCTCTGTGAAATTTTGTGATCATATATTGCTGTAGACATTTATATTTAACATTCATGGGAGATTTATGTTCTTTTTGTTTCGCGAAAAATGGATAATTCAAAAAATATTTTTACTAAAAATGATGGCTTATATCGATTTAAATAATTAGTTAATAAAAAAATTTTCATTATCGATAATAATTTATATCTCAATATTTTCCTGGACCATAAGTCGCGTTATATTTGCAAATGTAAGAGCTTATTATTAGTCTATAAAAACCAGAATTCATGACCTAACCCAAAGTATCAAATACACGCGCGTCCGATCGGATCTACCCAGCAATTTATCCGTTTTCAAATCCATGCTGACATTTGTCCTCTCCATACGTCGTTGGAGATAACGCCTAGAACAGGAAAGAAGTTAATATTGCCAAACGTTACAAGTCATAAAGTAGCAGCTTTTTGGCTGATTGATGGACGGTTTCGATGTTGTTTAGTGAGATAACTTCGAAGTTAATCAGGATCAAACTGTGTCATTTTGGGGTAGACGCCAAAGGGAAGATGTGACTTTTCGAGTTAGTATAGATACCTGCGACAACCTCTTACTTTGTCTTCTTTTGGCTAGAATACATTTGATTTTGGAAAAATATCCAAAATTTGCATAAAACTATCTCAAATTAATGTCCTTGGATTATTCCTCTAGATGCATCAAACTATGTCTAATCCACATATGTCTCATGGCCTTTTCTTGGCTAGAAAATCATCATTGGACATATCTTTCTAAATGCATCAGGCTATCTCTTATCCATTTTTTTTGAAGTGGCAATATTTGGTCATTGTTGCACCGTCGCTATTGTATAATAACGCTGCCGTCCTGCGGGCAACCCTTCTTTTATAAACAAGGAGCAAGAGGATTTTCATATCAGTGCTTACAAATCTCTCTCTCTCTCCCACTCACTGGCAGACATGACAATCGAATTCGAGGTCGAGGTCATCGCCAAAGAGACCATCAGTCCGTCGTCTCCGACGCCAGACCAGCTGAAGAATTTCAAGCTCTCCATCTTCGACCAACTCAGTCCCATCCTCTACACCTCCGTCCTCCTCTTCTACACCTCGGACGTGAGCGTTTCGCCTCCCCACCACCGGTCGAGTCGTCTCAAGTCGTCACTCTCGAGAGCGCTCGCTCACTTCTACCCCCTCGCCGGGAGGATCAGGGACAACCTCCACATCGACTGCGACGACAGCAGCGGTGCTGAGTTCGTCCAAGCCAAAGTCAACTGCCCTCTCTCCCACATCCTCAGCTGCCCCTGCCCGGCCTTGCTGCGCAAGCTCCTTCCCGTCGACACCGAGTCACCAGAGGCCTCTACCGGACGCCTCTTGCTCGTTCAGGCCAATACCTTTGGATGCGGCGGCCTCGCTGTTGGTGTCTGCGTCTCCCACAAGATCGCTGACGCCTCCACCCTAAGCACCTTCATCAAGGGGTGGTCCACCGCTGCCCTCCATGGCGAAGTCAACGCTGGTGTTGAAATCCCGCCGCTCGACACGGTGTCAGCGCAGTTCCCGCCACTGGCAGAATTAGCTGCCACCTCAACCGTGGTGGTGCTCCCGAAAGTGAGGTGCACGACAAGGAGGTACGTGCTTGATCCCACTGAGATCACCCCGCTTGCTGCCAGTGAGGCCGTGCCGGAGCCGACCCGGGTGGAGGCCGTGGCCGCCCTCATGTGGAGGTGTGTGGTCCGCGCTACAAGGAAGAACTATCCCGGTCGGCGATCACTGCTGTCCCAAGCAGTGAACCTCCGGAGGCGGCTCCCAAAGCCGCTCCCAGAGACCACGGTCGGGAATTTCGTTGGGGGCTTCCAGGTGGAGATCCCGCCCCAAGCAGAGGAGAGCGAGATGGAGCTGAAGAAGTTGGTGAGCAACATGAGGGAGGCGAAGAGGGAGTACTTCGAGAACTACACGCCAAGGCTGAGCGGTGGCGGAGTGAGCTGCATGGCGGTAGTCGAGGCTGCTACCAAGTTCGGCATGCTGATCAACAGCGGAGCCGTCGACTTCTACAACTGCAGCAGCTGGTGTGGGCTAGGGCTCCACGACGCCGCAGACTTTGGATGGGGGAGGCCGGCGTGGGTCAGCCTTGCCGGGGTGGAGTACAAGAACAGCATTGTCCTGGTGGACGCGAGGGACGGGGATGCTGTCGAGGTCTGGTTGACGCTGAGCGATGCCGACATGGATGCGCTTGACGCTGATGAGGAGCTGCTCCGGTTCACTTCCCTGAACCCCAGCGTCTCCGGCTTGTCCATTCCGTGAGAATTTATTGCTCCGAGTGTGTAAAAAACCCGAGAAAATACCACGCAGAATTGTCCTATATTGACAGCGCATGACGAGATAGATTCCACGATTAAAAAGGATACAAACTAGAAAAAGAAGAAATCTAGTGAATAAAATTGAAACAAACTCGAACGAGATTACTTAAATTTCTTATGTTTTTTTTTTTGGTGTGGACGCATGGTTTATAGATAACATAGAGTAATTCCATCATGTTTATAGTTTATTCCTTCGGTTGTCTTGTGCGTATGCATGAGAGTACTATTTTATTTGTAGTTACCATTTACAAATGTATAGAGCATCTATCTCTCTCTCTCTCTGATGCATCCTTATATGAAAATGTGTAAAATGTCTCTTGCTCTATGACCTGAAATGAATGTATGTGTGCGCATGATTTGGCAATCGCGAAGAAACTAAACTCATTCGATGCTTGTAAGGGTGTGTTTAATAGCCTAGATATAACTCTGGATAAGAAATAAATTATTCCACACTGCGTTTGGTTATGTACTCTTGATTGCACAAAATTGGATACTCCGAATTTAGTTAGAATCTCGAATTGGGAAATCGTGGGTGATCTCGATATGAAATTAAAACATGAAAAAAGAAAAGAGAAAAGCTTCCAATGGGTTTCTAGAGACGCTAGAGGGGTGGGGGATAGAGGAAGTGATGAGCGACAGTGCTCTCAATATAAAAATAATTGTGGCCCACGTGATATTATTAATCAATGATTTAATTATTATTTAAATGCTACAAACCTATTGGCTATGAGAAGGTGCAACTTTTATGAAAAGATGCTACTCTTATGAAGATAGAATGTGCTTTGATGTAAGGCACCCGTTGAAGGCACTTATTGAAGGCCTATATGAAGACCCTCATCATCTCTTCACCTTAGACGACTAAATGTTGTATTCTATTTTCCATCAGATAAAATAATTTAAGACTAAAGTGGGTTAAGTGAGAGGAATTGGATTTCTTCATTTCTCCTATTTCTACAATAATTATTTTATCAAAGTTACTGTTATGGATAAATGTGTGTCTTCATATATCTTATCGTGGATAAATCATGAAGATGTAAAATTCTTTAATTTAGAATTTCCGCATAAAAAATTACATTCTTGTTGACACTCAGCCGTGTTGGTGATGATGGAGAAAAAAGAATGTACAGCCAATGTCTCGACGGTTGCCTGTGAGTAGTGATCGCCGCGACAACAGTGACCCTCTCTCTCTCTCTCTCTCTCTCAATAAATGCATTAAATATGTAGCAGCGGTCTCAAACAACCATTGCAACAATAGATGAGATTGCCACCATGGTGGACGACCCACCACAATGGTGGTTGCCGGCGACGATCACCCTGCTAACAAGGGCGACCTTCATCATGCCGGAAGTCTGGACACAATCGCCCTACAGATTCGGGGCTTTTCTGGTCACTTTATTTTTTTTCCCTACATTTTTAGCTTTGTATTTTTGAATAATTTGTTTCCTAAAATATGACTTCATACCTAGCAACTTAAACAATGGAGTTCTCTATATTAACATCGTTGTGCAGAGTGGGGAGCACTATTAATAATGCACTTACCATGTGCATGGTTAATTGGTGCGTTTATTTCTTTTGCCAAAACAATGAAGTTTTCTGTTAGATTTCCCTTCAAATAAATGTGAGAGACACACTACCAAAGTTTGTATTCTTGACTTGTGGTTCCAAGCCCACTTTAGTTCAAATAAATGGCGAATGTGACATACATATTCACATGGACTTTGACATGATGAAGCCAGAAGAGGGAAAATAAAGAAAACGAAGCAATCACCCAAGTCTCAGCTCCTTCAGGAACCCCAACAGGTCATGTCGCTACACCAATTGATGCGAGGTCTCTCTTGATGTTCACCTTTTTTGTGGACCGTCTTGAACCAAAACTATTGCCCTTCTAGGTCTGAACTCCGGGAGGACCTAGATTTCATGAGCATAGACATCGGGATGGGCGAACCTATCGCCGGTGCATCGAAATTTTAGGGGGAGGATAGACCTCTTCACTAGGGAGGACCAACCGATTGTAATGAAATGTTAAGCTTGCAAGACGTTAAAAGTATAACACCGCTAAGACTTAGGATTTTTAGCGGATCTTATGCACGTTTCAGTCCTCCATCTCATGATTTAAGCCTTTTGAATTCGATTATTTGACAATCAAAGCTTTAATCCAATTTCTTTTCGCACCCGTAACGTTTTCTTCTGACATGATTCTCAGGTTGAGCTTCAAGAAGCTGATTATCAAATTGAGCTCGTGACATAGCGATTGAGTTAGATTTTCGGCTACATTTTACTAGACTTCACTGTTAGTTTTGACGCTTTTGCTCCATCGCGAGTTTGCTTCGAAACTTGATGACAACTATTGCACAATTAGATCGTCCCAGTTCTAGAGCTCTATTATCGGGCAAGATATGCGATGATCTTGCTGTCAATAGATGAGGACACCATCTTGGCTTTGCAGTTTCGGGAACTTGCTTTCTCCATCCACATCGCGCTCCTTCGCAAAAAATGAAGTTTGCAGCTTGGAATTCTCTTTGCTGAATGAGATATAGTTTTCTAAGATATCTATAGCACATTCCTCCTACTCCAGCTTCTCTGATGAACTAAGAAATTTGGGCCACACGAAAGAAAAATGCGCAAATTAGTTCACATCAAGTAACTTTACTTCTATAAACTACAACTTCGGACTTCTAAATAAGCAACTCGATTCCACTTTAAACAAATATAAAACCGAAAGACTTGGTGGTCATCAGCATTTTAATTTGTTTGGCATTTTTATTTTTGGGTGGACCAATCTTGCTTTGGGCAGTTCTTCGAGTGGCTTCTTGATTATCTTTTCTTTTTCTTTTTCCTTTCTGATTTTTGGTGGATAAAGTAATTATTTGAATTGTTTGAGGCCACCTAGCACACGAGCAGAACGTCGTTGATAAACAAAAGATATCAGGTCAATATCCGTAACCTTTTCCTGTATTTCTTTGCCATTAGTCAATGTTTAATCGTTTTTTTATATTCCAGGGCATGGACGTAAGGACTCGGCTGCCTAGACCCCATGAAAAACTTTGTAAACCCCATAGTCCTGACTCAGAACAGTTTGTATGTAGTTGACGAGATCAAAACATGTGACGTCCAACTCCCGACCTAGAAATCCCATCGCCTCCAACCTATAGCAGGTTGCATGAAATTGTTGCAATTTGAATGGATGATGCCTAATTCCTGAGCAAAAAATCCCAGGTTTGAAAATATTTTAAATATAGAGTGAAGAAGAGAGGTATAAACGGACTTATTGGCGGAAACCCACTTGAACATATGGAATCCGTCAAGGGTTCATAGAGCCAAGCATTCGGTTCAAAAGAGCTAGACTAAAAAAGCTAATAAATACAACAAAAAAGAAAAAAAAACTAACGATTGATCCAATTACACATGAACAAAAAGCTAACACATTTTTTTTGGTGTTATTGGACTATATAATATTAAGATAATAATAATAAAAAAAGCACTAGGCACCCACTTTAAGAACTATAGTCACTAATTATAAGACTATAGTTTTTTCTATGATGGGTTGTTGCGGTTTTATTTAATTACACAATTAGGAGGAGTCCATGGACGCGGTACACGTGGTGCTTGTTGGGTAAGGCATGCACGTGGGAAAGCATCATATTCCTTATGGTCCAAACCGGCCCATTCCTATCATTTTTGGCATGCATTTGTAACAAAGTTGACTTGAGGGAACGGATTGGCATAACTAGAATAAAAATTTTAATGGACAGGGACTGGAAAATTAAGACATATCAACTCTCCCCAATTGTTTAGCATAGAATTTATCACAATTTGACCATTTATTATAGCACTAGCTTGCACGCCAGTATAGCTGATAAAATACCCATACCAGTTGACTTGTGCGTTTCTTGATGAAGTCCGGTACGTATGGACTAGATGTGACCTTGCATTTGGAGCTTTCAAATGAGTTGAGATTATCTATTTCTTTGATAAAACTCTAGAATTTTGAGGCATGTTGAAGTGAAGGTTTTATGTGTTTGGCCTGCATTAATTTAATACTGAGTTTATGTTAATGAGTAACGGTCAAGACAAATGTCTAAGAAGTTCTAAACCTCTCCACTTTTTCAATTGAGCTTTAAACCTTTTAATTATATCAATTGAGTCCTAAAATTTTCACTTTTTACCAATTAAGTTCATCTAGCCAATTTTAGTTGAAAATTGTTAACTTGAATGCTAGCCATTATTAACACAATTAGTGTTGACGTGAATAATTTTTAATGATATTTTAATATTTTTAAAATCTTTTATTTTTCTTTTCTTCCCTTTTCCTCCTTTACTTTTTACTTTTTTTTTTCCTTTTCTCTTCTTTTCTTTTTTTCCTTTTTCCCTTCGTTAGCCATCGCTAGGCCTCATGCGAGGGACGCTTGAGCGCGGGCTTGGGAGGGCAGCCCTTGTTAGGGGCTAGCAAGGGCCCCCCAAGCGAGGGACGCCTAGGCCTAAGCCTACGCTTAAGCAAGCAAGAAAAGAAAAAAATAAAAAAGGAAAAGAGAAGAAATGAATGAAAGGAAAACAATTTAGTAAAGTTCGAAAAAATATTGAAATGCTTCTAAAAAATTATCTACGTCAATGCTGAGTGTGCCACGCAGGAAGGCCACGTCCATGTTAGGCTGGCCAAAATTAACTGAATGAACTTAATTAACAAAACGTTAAATGTTTTTGACTTAATTGACAAAAGTGTAATAAATTTATGACTAAATTGATAAAAATGTAATAAGTTTAGGACTTTTTGAATAATTTTCCTAATTGCAGGGTACATCTCGCCATGCACTACGGAACAAAGCAAAGTCCGCGAGCTGACCGAAAATCGTCATATCTGGAAACGTACGAAGTTTTTCATTTGTACAAATCAAGATTCACGAGCTAAGCGAAAGCATTTAAAGCAGGCGCGACCGATCTCGTATCCCCCCCTGTCGCTCGATTTCATCGGCGATCCATGCAATATCCGTCTTTAAATCCGGGTGACCTTTGTCTTCTCTACATGAATATATGGTGGACAATGAAAATCAAATAGATTATGAATTTCAAGTTCATAACCATCTTTTGTTTATTTTTGGCAGTGTTTTTATGATTTGTCCAACATCATCATCATCGTCATCATCATCAAATATTTCGTTCCTAAAACGTATTTATTGCCCTCTTGTTCAAAATCCATTTGCTTTCGCTGCGTGGATTCAGGCAAGCGTTGGTTTTTGGGAAGATAACTAGGATTAGGGTTTCCAAGTTCATACATCGTACCTGCCAGTTGCAGGCATTCGAAGGATCATTAATTTCGCCGAAAGATAAAATCAACTACGAAGAGGGATTAGCCATGAAAACATTAGAACGTGTAGGCAGTCAACTTCGCCACATGTCACGAGCCAGAAAAGTAGCAGTTCTTGGCGGATTTATCAACGATTTCGACCTCATATAATGAATAATTCGAGTTTAATAAGGACCAAACATGACATTTTGGGTGGGCGGCCATGGAAAATGTGACTTTTGCGAGAAAGCATAGATACGTGCAACAACCTCCCCGTGAGCACTATGTTCAAAGAACCTCATATATATATGTTCTCCTCCACCTCTACTTCCATGAATGAGGAAGAAGCAAGAGGATCTTCGTATCAGTGCTTACACATCTCTTTCTCTCAATATGACGATCGAATTGAAGGTCGAAGTCGTCGCCAAAGAAACCATCAGACCGTCGTCACCAACGCCAGACCACCTGAAGAATTTCAACTTCTCCGTCTTCGACCAACTCAGTCCCATCCTCTACACCTCCGTCCTCCTCTTCTACACCTCGCACGCGAGCGCTTCGTCTCCCCGCCACAGGTCGAGTCGTCTCAAGTCGTCGCTGTCGAAGGCGCTCGCTCGCTTCTACCCCCTCGCAGGAAGGATCAGGGACAACCTCTATATCGACTGTGATGATGGCGGTGCCGAGTTCATTGATGCCAAAGTTAACTGTCATCTCTCCCACATCCTCGACCGCCCCTGCCCGGTCTCGCTGTGTAAGCTCCTCCCGATTGACACAGAGTCGCCAGAGGCCTCCACTGGCAGCCTCTTGCTCGTCCAGGTCAATGCCTTTGGCTGTGGCGGCCTCGCTGTTGGAATCTGCGTTTCCCACAAGATTGCCGACGCCTCCACCCTAACCACCTTCATCAAGGCGTGGTCTGCTGCCGCCCACCTTGGCGATGCCATCGTTGGTATTGAAATCCCACCGCTTGACATGGCGTCGGCACGGTTCCCGCCACTGGTAGAATTGGCTGCCATCTCGGCCACGGTGGTGCTCCCGAAGGCGAGGTGCGTGACAAGGAGGTACGTGCTTGACCCAGCCAAGATCACCCCGCTTGCTGCCAGTGAGGCTGTGCCGGAGCCGACCCAGGTGGAGGCCGTGGCGGCCCTTGTGTGGAGGTGTGTAGCCTGTGCTTCAAGGAAGAACAACCCTGGGCGGCAATCCCTTCTTTCCCAAGCGGTGAACCTCCGGGGGCGGCTCCCGGAGCCGCTCCCAGAGACCACGGTCGGAAATTTCGTCGGGGGTTTCCAGGTGGAGATCCCGTCCCAAGCAGAGGAGAGGGAGATGGAGCTGAAGAAGTTGGTGACCGACATGAGGGAGGCAAAGAGGGAGTACTTTGATAACTACACGCCAAGACTGACCGGCGGCGAAGCGAGCTGCATGACAATAGTCGAGGCTGCTACCAAGTTTGGCACGCTGATCAACAGCGGAGCCGTCGACTTCTACAACTGCAGCAGCTGGTGCGGGTTTGGGCTCTACAAGGCCGCTGACTTCGGGTGGGGCACGCCGGCGTGGGTCAGCTCCGTGGGCGTGGAGTACAAGAACAGCATCGTCCTGGTGGACGCGAGGGGCGGCGGCATGATCGAGGTCTGGTTGACACTGAGCCAAGAGGACATGGACGCGCTCGATGCCGATGAGGAGCTGCTCCGGTTCGCTTCCTTAAACCCCAGCGTCTCCGGCTCGTGCATTGCGTGAGAATTTTTCTTGCTCGAGTGTGTAAAAACCCGAGGAGATAATGCACAGATCAATCGTCCTATATCGACAAGGGACGTCACGAGATAGATCCGGCGAATGAAATTGATGCATATTAGAACGATGTAGATCTGGTGAATGAAATTGATACAAGCTAGAACGAGCTTACTTAATATGTTTTAGGTAAATCGATCTTGTTTCTACTTTATTCCTTCGGGTGTCTCGTGCATCTGCATACGGAAGTGTTTTATTTGTAGTTCCCATGTACAAATGCATAGAGGATCTCTCTTTCCCTGTCTCTCCCTATGTTATATCTGATGTGTCATGTACAGTGTTGACTTTAGAATAGATTTTGCCTTTACTTCTTATGGTTAATTCACACACACACACACACATATGTAATAACTCTTAGACTCATGCGATAGCAAATATATATCTTACGTGCAAGAATGTCTCTTGCTCTATGACGTTGTAATAATTACGTGGACGCACGTAATTGAGAAGAAAGTTAACTCATACCGCGTTTGAAGGATGCGTTTGATAGTCCCGATATAACCCTGGATATGGGATAAATTACCATGTCAGGTTGCGCAATATTTATGTGGCAGGGAACTCAAGCAACCATCGCAACAAATATGACCACGATCATGGTGTGTCGACATGGGCAATTGTTCCCATGACGGAAGGCTGCAGGCAGTCGCCCAAAAAATCTAGGTCTTTTTTGGTTAATTTATTCTTTCTAAAGTTTTTAGCTTTCCTAATTTTGAGTCGTTTGTTTCATTGAACATGGCTTCATACCCAGCAACTTATCAAAAAACACGAAAGTTCCATATATTGACATCGTCGTACAGAGTGGAGTTTGTTGAGGGAAAAATTGTTGAGGTACACATGTAAGTTATATTGAAAAGTCCCGTATCGAAGAATTGGTGTGGTGTGGAGCAGTTAATATTTTTAGTTGGCTCATAAGTAATTACTTTAAACTTTTGAGTGAAGGTAGGTATAATTGAATATGTAATTAGGCTTGTATTTAGTCTTCCTTCATTGCGTGATGAATATCTCAAAGCGGTCCTTATAGTCTCGCATTCGGAGATGTCGAATTTTTCCTGCACGATGAAGTGTCTTGTTCAGAATGGATTTCCCTTGAGATCAATGCGAGAGATACACAAGCGGAGTCCGCAATCTTAATGTAATAGATATGGCAAAATGAAACTATCAAGAAACTTTACTTCTTTTGAAATAAGCTAACTTGATTCACTGGTACTTTTTGTCTGGCCTTTTTTATTTTTTGGGTGGACCAATCTTGGTTCAGCCAGTTCTGCCGGTAGCTTCTTCATATTCTTTTCATCTTCGGTTTTTGGTCTTTACAGTAATTATTTGCACAGTTTAAGTTGCGCGCGAGCAGAATTGATAAAGTTGTCGATAAACAAAAAATATCAAGTCAATGTCTCACCTTTTTCCTGTGTTTCTTAATTTGCCACATGTTAATCCAGGGCACGAGCATGAAGAATCGGCTGTCCATATCTCTTGAAAAACCTTGTAAGCCTCATGAATCGGTTAAATCTAGATCTTTGGCTTGTGCATGCGGCCTTGATGCAAAGCGGCCTTGATTCAAAGCAATTTATACGTAATCGGTGATATTTGAACAGGTGACATCTAGTTCAAGAGCTGGAAATTCCATGATCCTAACCTAGAGTAGTTCGGTATCTGAATGGGTGGCGTCTAATTCCCGAGCTGGAAATCCCTATCACCCCAACCAAGTGCGTAAACCTTAAAACCTTGTAGATGAGAGAAGTGTAAGTGGTCTTATTGGCGGAAACACACTTGAACGCACGGAATGGACCAATGGCTCAAAGAACTGAGCACCGAGCTCTAAAAAGAAAAACCTAACGTCGATCCATTTACTCATGAACAAAAAAACTAACACATTTTTGGAGTTGTTGACTATATTCTACCAAGATAAAAAAACTAAAATAAAGAAAAAACCGAAGGCACCCAATTTAAAACTAGTCACTTACTATTAAACTATACTTTATTTATGATTTAACTAACCGGCAACTATCCTTTGGAGGGTAAGGCATGGACATGTGAAAGAATCAGATTCCTCATGGTCCAAACCGGCCCACTCCTATCCACATCATCTTGCATGCCCTTCCAATCAAGTTGACAACTTGAGTTGAGGGAACTGATTAGCATAATCAAAATTAAAATTAAAATTAAAATTTCAACGGACTAGGATTGGAAAGTTAGGACATGTAACAATTCTTCGTAATCATTCAGCACATATTTTGATCACAATTTGACATTTGATTATTGCACTAGCCAGCATGCGGATATTGTCCTTCAAATTTCGAGTCATTTGACGATTCAGGATTGTGAAGAACCACTACAAAAAAACAACTTTTTTCCGACGAAATTTCCAACGAAAAATTTGAAAAAATTCGTTGGAAAACAAATTTTCAATGAATTTTCCAACGAAAAAAAATTCGTTAGTAATTCATCGTCGCAAATTTTTCCAACGAAAAATTTCAACTTCATTGGAAATTTGCGACGAAATTTTTTTTGTTGGAAAATTCGTTGAAAAATTCGTGGCTAAATTCGTTGGAAAAACTACAAAAAACATTTTTTTTGGTCCAAAAATCGTGGCAAAATTAGTCGGTAATTTTTTTCTATTAATCAATTTTTTTTTGTCGGCGAGCTTGAGCTTGCCCAGATCTGGCCGAGTTCTAGGCGACCTCGAGCTCGCTGGCTATGGCGAGCTCGGCCCTCGCCATAGTCGGCGAGGGCCAGCCTCATCACCGGTGAGCTCGAGCTCACCCACCATGGTGAGGGCCTGGCTCACGGTGGTCGCGCTCAGCCTCGCCGCTGCGAACACTACGGACACCGCCCCCTTCATCGGCCGGATGCTCGGCGACGGCAGGGGGAGCTTGGGCCCAGCCGTGGAGCAGTGCCTCAGCGAGAGCACCGACAGTACGGGGACGCGGTGGAGCAGGTGGAGGCGTCAATCGCGGGGAGAGAGAGAGAGAGAGAGAGAGAGAGAGAGAGAGAGAGAGAGAGAGAATGTGTAAATTGAGAATCGTTGTGAAATTGCCCGAGTAATGAGCGCGAAAATGTTGAATAAGGAAGGAGTAGGGTTTTCGTTGTAAAATTCGTGGGAAATTTCCCACGAATTTTGCAACAAAAATTGTACACACCAAAATAATTACTTGGAAAACCGAAATTCGTGAGAAAACGAATTTTGCAACAAAAATAGTACACATTGCAATAATTGCCCTGAAAATTGAAATTCGTGGGAAAAATCGTTGGAAATTTCTCACGAATTTTGCGACAAAAAATTTTTCGTTACTAATTTCCAATGAATTTTGCGACGGAAAATTTTTCATCCCAAATTTCCAATAAATTTTGCGACGAAAAATTTTTTGTCGTTAATTTCCAACGAATTTTACTTTTCGTTGGAAAATTTGTCGCAAATTTGATTTTCGTAGCAAATTTTCGTGGCAAAAATTCAGTTTTTTTGTAGTGAACATAAACCCGAAAATTTGGTTTCGTGCATTTTGGTCTTTCACTCATTTGGAGTCGAAACTTGTTTTTTGCTTAACCTTCGATTCCGTCCAAATTAATGTAAGGAGAAGGCATGCCAACTTTCGCAGGGACCCCACCCTCCGAAGGCAGGCCAACCTCCAGTTAACATAAAGAGGAGGCCGGCTGACCTGTCCCGCAGCGAGATCCCCTTTTATCAGTGTAGCTTATAACCCAACGTTGTCCTGAAGCTAGTTAGTACTTGCGTTAAGTATTTCAACCCCTGCTAGAGGACAAACTACAAAAAGATACAACATATGGGATATGACCAAATTGGAACAAAAATCTTTTGGCTACGGGCCAATTTTCCATTATTGCCTGTAACTCTCCCCAATTTTCTTTTTCTCAACAAGTATTATAGGCTCGACTAATAGAATACACGTTGACTTTATGACTTGTGCTTTTCAAGATGAAGTTTAGTACACATGGACCAGATGTGCCCTTTGCATATGGAGTTGTCCAGTGTGCTAAGATTAACTAATGCTTGAATGAAACTCCATCGTTTTGAGGCATGCTTAGGTGAAGGTTTCATGAGTTTGGCCTGCATTAGATGGTGGGGTTGACTTGGTTTCTGGAAGGGAAGATAATATAAGTCTATGCATTGGATCTTATTGTTTCCGTTTCTTCTTTCTCTTTTTGTTTCTTTATTCATGTTCATGTAACGAGCTCAACAAAGTAGGGAAAGCATGTGCTTTTGAGTGGGGTTGCTTGCCTAACCAAGTGTAAACATACGACGGGTTGACAAGACCACATTCCTTATTTTAACATGCCCGTGCCCCGCGCGTCCAGCCCTTCAAATTAGAGTATAGTTTTTATTCTCTCACCTCAGGAAAAGCCTCCGTGTTTAACATCCCAAAGTTCAGACTAAAATTATTTAAGGACCTACTCACATCCAGGGATCTTATTGTTTCCCTTTCTTCTTTCTCTTTTGTTTCTTTTTTTCATGTTCATGTAGCGAGCTCAACATGGACGTTGTTAAGAAGAAAATCCAGGATCGAATCAAGTGAGCATGTCCTTAGCATAAATATACATTGCTAATAACGGTAACGGATGTGGGGGCGAGAAAGGAGCATGCCTTGGCTCATTCAGAAATGTTTGTGCGGATTCATCGGTTGATGACACGACATTCAACGATTATCAAACACGCCATTTGTTATTCCTTGTTTTTCCGAACCTGAATGAATTAGGACGAGCATCGCCACTTGGGAGCACGTGAAACCATTCATTTAGCTGGCCTAATACCCTTAAAAATCTCTAACTTTAACTTTTGTCCCAATTTTACCTTTTATCTCATAAAAACTTTAAACTTTAGATCTATTCCCAATTCTACCATAATTTTTTTTATCCCATAAAAAACCCTCAACTTTAGAACATGTTCCACTTTTATCATAAACTTTTTTTTCCTAGGTAAAACCTCCAATTTTAGGTTTTGTCCTAATTTTACCTTAAAATATTTACAGTCTCATAAAAAACTACAAATTTTTACTTGAATCACAAATCTGCTTTCATTAACTTTTCATCCAAAATTTTTTGTTGATAACTAATAGATGGAAAACTCTCAAGCACAAGCTGTTCAAGCAACCCGAGCGCTCCCTGACCGCGAGAGATGGAGCATTCCCAAGCACGAGAGATCAACGAGCGTAAAATCCCTGAGGGTTAATGGAGAGCAGATTTGAGACTTAAGTAAAAGTTGATGATCTTTTATGGGACAACAAAATTAGAATAAAATTGAAATTGGATCTAAAGTTGGGATTTTTACATGAAATAAAAAATTTTTAGGGTAAAATTGGTACTCAACATAAAGTTGAGGGTTTTTTATGAGACAAAGAAAATTTAGGGTAGAAATTAGGACTGAACCTAAAGTTGAGATTTTTTTTATAGGACCAAAAACAGTTTAGGGTAAAATTGGGACATAACCTAAAGTTGAAGATTTTTTATGAAACAAAAAGGTAGAATTGGGACAAAAACTAAATGTTGATGTTTTTTTTGGATATTAGGCCCATTTAGCTAGTACTCTCTCATAAGATTTATATGATGAGTACTCGATTTTCCTTGATTGGTTCTATGTTACTTGTGAAGGATCAAAATGGTCTCCATACCTCATATTTGGCAAGATTAAGAGCGTGGGCTCAATCTAAAAAACACAAGGCTTCAGCCCAGGAAGGTAGCCTAGGTTCATTGTTAGGTCTTCTTACATCCATTTCACTTTCTAAGGAAATATTATTGGGCCACAAATTAGGAGCACGAGTCAATATAAATCGAGCAATCTCAAAATAAATTTTTGGCGAACCGTATATTTTTAAATATATTTCTTCATCAAGATTTTCCGCATCGCTATAGGGATGGGCTACCGGCGTTTCCTACTCGGTCCGATCGTTAGCGCGAGGATCTCGCACCATTTATGAAAGGTTCAAATTCAAACTTAGAGAGAGGTCGTCACTCTACACCACTCACAAGTCAATGGCCAGAGACAAATGCTCCCCCCGACTATGGCAACATTGAAATGCTGGACATCTGAAACCCATTCACTAATGCGAGGAGGATTCGAACTAGTGACAGTTTGGTAATATCAGCCCGCCCTACTAGGCTGCCGCCGCCGCCGCCGCCGCCGCCGCCACTACCGCCGATGGTTCCATGATATTGTCATTTCGGAAAAATTGTTCAAAAGGGCCTAAACCTATTGTATTATGTCAATTCATACCTAAACATTTTAATTTTACCAATTGTTTTTGTTTTAAATTTTGCCAATTGAATCATAAACTTTTTCACGTTTTGCAAATTGAGTCTAACTGGTCAATTTTGGCCGAAAATTGATGACATGGATGCTGGCCATTCTACGTGGCACGGCCGATGCTTTCGTTGATAATTTTTAATAATATTTTAATATTTTTCGAATTTTTTATTAATTTTTCATTTCTTTTCTTTGTTTTTTTTTCACAACTTTGGCCAAACCATTGCCACCCTCCCTGTTGGCTGGCGAGGGCCTTGATGCCCTCGCTTGGACCTGGTGAAGAGACGATGAAGTGATCATCTGGCCGGCAAGCGAAGAGGATGAGGCGCTGGGAGGGGACAAGGATCCTGGAGGTCTCGAAGATGCGATGCTTGATGGAGAGGGCCTCGACGTGCGGGGTGGCGAAATTGAGGATGGAGGTATTGCCATTGATAAGCTTTACGTAAAACTGGAAAGGCCCAGGAGGATTCTGTGGAGGTTTCCATGGTTGATTTGATTTTTCTCTTCATGCGTATGAATAGAGAATAGGAGAAAAAAGAAAAATAAATATATTATTAAAAATTATTCACATTAGTACTGGCTGTGCCACAAAGGACGCCCAGTGTCCACATAAGTGATTTCTCACCAAAATTAGCCGGATAGGCTCAATTGACAAAACATAAAAAATTTTAGAATTCAATCGACAAAATAAAAAAGATCTAGGACTGAATTGACAAAATAGCAATAGGTTTAAGATTTTTTGTTTTCTTGTCAATTCTATACATCGATCATGTAGTTAGGGAGCTAACAATGGATGTAGTTCCTTAGTTGTTCATAACTTTATACAGTCACCATACATGAATTTAATTACTTTTTTTTTATTGCTAAAACATGAATTTAATTACTTGAAGTAATGAATCATCGTCCTCATCCACGTCATTTTGTTCTTAAGTGCGTCACCCTAGTTCGGTTGTCGCAGGATGAAAGTGACATATCACCATATAACCATTTTTTGACACGTCCAAATCAAGAACCAATCTCCATAGGCTTGCTTGTGCACGACTTTTGTTACTCAGCTACTAAAAATAATGCCTATCTGCCCTTCAAATCACATCCAAATCAAGAGCTGGCCCAAAAGAAGAATAAAAAAAAACATATGGTCGCAATATCTAATAAATGCATATAATTCGTTCGAACGCCAAACGATTTAAGTCTGCAACTAATTATGCATGCATGGAATTGATAACTAGGTGAGCACATTAATTAATGCTCGACCATGCCCCATCCATATCTGCATGGTGATAGGCTTCTCAAAAAGTCATGACCCATATCACTCGTCTCTTTGCGATAGTAACTGATTAGCGAACGTCGCATTCAGTGCATAAGACAATGCGCTTGAGCTCGAGCTCACTCTCGAAGTTGAGTGAAAGTCATTCACGAGTTCCGCTCGATGTGTGTGGAGGTCCAAAGTTCCTTTACACAAGATAACTTTATCAATAGACAGTGAATTGTGGAGTAATCAATCATCTAAATTGCAATTCACTAGATTTGGGACGATTATTTGTCGGGATCTACCCAAGAAAATATCCAGTCAAATATAGCTAGGGGCTCTCTCTTCTAACATTCAATGTGCTACTTCTATGTCAAAGCATATCTTATAATGTATAATTAAATTGATACGAAAAGAAAAAAAAATTATGAGGAGCAATTACTGCTTGCATGATGAATCAGTTGGAGAGTGGGGCACTATACATGTGATCACATCACGGGTCAGGACTATTCCTGAGATGTTCATCCAGATTGGGGATGACTCTTGGATGTACTCAAGATAATGACCTTCAAATCGACAATTCATCAGCAGGTTGTGCACAAAAGTTTAATTAAATAAGAATAAGCAACCAAATTTTCGCCATTTCATGGTTTATTCCACATGTTCACCCCCATATTTTTGGCTTTGCAATAGATTATTTCTTTCTCTTTTTTTTTTTGGGCGGGGGTCGGAAATATAGATTTCGTTGATTAAGAAAAAGGGTTAACATACATAATCGTAACTTCAAAACATAACAAAGCCCAAAAGGCTTGAGGGGGATATAAGGTCTAATTGGAAGGGAACTTTTTTTTAGCGTTGGGCTATGCAATATGATTTCGACTCATATCTTTATCAGCCAGATCGGATTTAGAGCGTCCGTGCTTCTAGAGTAGAGATATCTATTGTGCCTACCAGCTTATATATTCGTTACTTTTGGCTTCATGGCAGCTAATTGAGTTAGGTAGATTGAAGCCAAAATTTGTTCGAATCTTTGAGAAGCAATGCTAGCCTAGGCTCTCACCTCCCACTTTTTGGAGGTATTAGTAACTAAACCTTGACAACTTTTTCAGTTTGGAAGGAAAACCCTAAAGAAAGGGACCTTTCGCATACTTAAATCAAACCTATACTTCCGCAAATAATTTCAATTTAATCAGTAAATGTCACTAATCCCATAATTTGTTTCGCAAAAAATAAATTATTTAAAAAATATTTTCCTAAAAATAATAATTTAAATCATTTGAAATATTTAATGAGAAATATTGTCATTATCGATAATAATTTATGTCTAAATATTTTCGAGGATTATGAAAATATACATCATTTATTCATTTTTATTAGTAATATAAGCAATCAATTTTAGGAAAATATTTTTCAAATCATTATTTTTCGCGAAACAAACGGACAGAAGTTTGCGCTTATCATTCTTTGATTAAAGAAATTAACATGTCAATAACACACTTTGTGGGGTTGTAATGGGATTACTCCGTTTTTGGTTTTTGGCCAAATTATGCATATAATATTTTCACAGAAATTCTTTCGGCTAGGCATCTTATCTCAATAAATAAACAACAAAGCAACAAAAGAAAACCCTAGCATGGTAAACCCTTCATTCGTGAACGAACGCGACCGGTCCGATTATCATATTCCATAACTAAGTCATCACCTAACTCTCACCTACTTTGGAAGCGTTTCTAATTCCTCCGGAGTTGCGGTGGGGGCGCGGAAATCGATGGCTCAATAGTGAGAATCTGATTTGACAAACCAACGACTTACATTTTAGCTCTGTTTATTTCATAAAAAATAAATAATTTTAAAAATAATTTTATAAAAATAATTACTTATATTACTTGAAATTATTACTCAATGAAAAATATTTCATTGTTGACATTTATGTGGATAATGAAATTTATTTCATTGGTTTAGCTTATAAGTGATACAAACGATTATTTTTAGAAAAATATTTTTGGAAATATTACAAACACACCATATGTTAAAAAACACAGGAAAAATGAGGTTACGAACTTCATGTAGACCTTTTGGATCATTGTTACTTGTTAGTATAGAAAATCTAACAAGGAATGTGTTACTTTCCTTGTTACACTTTATGTTGATCATTGGATCATTGGTACTCTATGTTGATATTGGGAATAAGTATTATTTTGGTAAACCGCGATTTCAAAGGGTTTTCGGGTATTCGTTCCCTTACTCAAGTTGGGCTTGGGTATCGAGACTACTTAAGGCCGTATAAGGAGTACGATCGAGTTCGAGCTTGAGTTTGACGATCTCTCTTACGATTCCTCAATGTAGATGCACTAGGCAAATTTAGCAGGTCGCGATAAACACAGTCTACCAAGCAATTTGCACCCATATCTCTGAATAATCTCAATCGGTGGCGCACCCATAATCGTTGTTCATGAAACAGTACTGCAAACAGAGACGCACAAGCCCAGCAAGCAGCTGATGGGATTGGAATGTTCAACCAACTCCATCAATACTTCAATTATGTCGAGAAGAAAGATTTTGTCCGTGAAGGTTTTTGTCGACCTGGTCTAGATTTGGCACGCGGACTGACTAGCCTAGGGCGTCAGAAATCGAATCGAAATCGAAACCGAAATTTTGTGTATTTTCGGTTCAATTCGAATAATGATAAATAACTATCCATTTTTCCTCGGTTTAGATTATTTCAGTTTGGTTCGATTAATAAACCGAACCGAACCAAAAAAGAGTTGAAAACCCATCCTTGACGTTCTCATCCTCCCACGTCCAGGCACACCACCGCCAGCGACGAGTCAGGGCCCCCCGTCACCACTTCCCCCACCCGGAACAGCAACTGCACGTCGTCTGGGGAACATCAATGGCGGCGGCGGCGGCGGCGGCATCGCGTGCCTGGACAGAAACTCCTACACCCTCCCCCTGACAGGGCTCCCTAGCCCGCCGATGGACGAGGAGGGGAAGGTAAGGAAGTCGAAGAGGTCGGCCGTGACTCTGCCTCGTCATGCGCTTCATCGGCCTCCCGGAGACGACCATGGTCCCGACAGCTGCTATGGTGGCGTGTGGGGTCAGATATCGCTGGGGAAAGAGCGGCGGGGGCTGAGGGGGTGGTGAATCTGGAGGGGAGAGCGGAAGGTGCGAGGCGGGAAGAGGGGAGGTTGGAGGATGGAGGATGGAGAATGGGGACGGAGAGGAAAGGGGTGTTGAGGTTTGTGAGAATGGATTATGGTCTGGGCGAGTGATGACGACAGATCGTGCTTCTTCTTCGTTGCTGATTCGCCGATTTCCATGGCCAAACATAAATAAAAAAACAATAAAAATGAAAATGAAAATTTTCAGGTTTTTATAATTAAAAGAAAAGGTTTTGGGAAATCGCGAAAAACTTGTTCTTCTTTGAGTTGGGTTGAGAAAGAGAAGAGTTTGAGCGGCGCAAACAAGAGAGAGAGGAAAACTGAAAAACCGAACCGAACCGATCCCAGTTGGATTTTCGACTCGGTTTGGTTTGGTTCTGTTTTCCTGAAAATCCGAACCAAACCGAACCGTTGACATTCTTGCTTCTCTAGTTTGAATGAAGATCGATCGTACTATTCAATTTGATAAACCTCACAAGAGATAAATGAGAAGATTCGACACGGCATTGTGCCTGGCCTATCTTTATACACATGTAGAACAGCTGATGCAAAAATGCTATGTAGTTTATATTATAAATAGGGAGGGACTTGCAAGTTGACCCTCTACTGTTCGGTCGAATCTGGCTAAAAAGATGATTTTGCGCATGTAACGACCCGATCTGAATTAGTCGAATTATAGAAAAGAGGGTATTCTTAAATTATATCACTATACGTTAATCTCATACTTATTCATCACTCGTTGAGGCTTTGAGCTATTATAGTAGACGCACATGAAATGTATACACAACAGCTGATGCAGAAATGCTATGTAGTTTATATTATAGATAGCAAGGGACTTGCAATTTCACCCTCTACTATTTGGTCGAATCCAGCTAAAAAGATGATTTTGCGCATATAACGACCCGATCCAAATTAGTCGAACTATAGAAAAGAGGATATTCTTAAATTATATTACTGCACGTTAATCTCATACTTTTTCATCACCCGTTGAGGCTTTGAGCTGTTACAGTATACGCACACTAAACGAATACACTACAGCACACAAAAGAACCAAACATAGGTAAACATAGGAATGAGGACATAAACAGTTGCATAAGCAAAGCTCACCGATGAACACGCATGATGTGAACATCGCGAGCTACGCGTATTTCGCGTTCGGAGATGCTGATGACGACACGAGTGAAAGAAGCTCCTTGTCCTTCTCGAACAAGGCCATGTCCTCTGGCTTGAGGTTAGCATATGCTTCTATGCCACCTCCATCTCGGGTGTCCAAGAAGACGACGAGGTTCCGGTATGGGAGCGGGGAGGACCCGACCCACACGGGCTTGCCCCACCCGAAGTCGGCCTCGTAGGTCGGGAACCGGCACAGGCTCGTGAAGCTGAAGGGCACGACCTCGCCTTTCGAGATCCGGGCCGAGCGTTCTTTCATGAAGTTCAAGTGCCCTTCTCCTTCCCTTAGCTTCTTCACGTAGTCCATGTTCACTTCCTGTATTGCTTCTCTCACCTTGTTAAAGGACAAAAAACAAACGTTAACTTAGGAAGACTCAAAAGCAATCAACAGGCTACACTGTCCATGACGCGCAAAGGGAGTTTGTTACGCCACTTCGCAAATAATTTTATAAAGCAATCTTCGTTTCTAGCACGAATGCATTATTATTCACTTATAATCCAAAAACATCTTAATCCCACAAAGGATCATGATTAATATATAATGCTTGGAATGTTCCTGATAGCTTAAGTTTTTAAAGGAATTAGTTTTGCGTTCACATACTAATAATTCTATTGGAAAAAATGGATGGACACTAATCTTAAGCTTGTGTCCTCCCCGTTTGGCTATGTCTAGAATGATTTTTTCTGGCTATACCTGGTTCACAATCATATGTTCATCAGTATCCCTGGTTGGCATCGTTAGGGCAATTCTGCTTATGTTCCCGAAATGGCGGTCCGACAATGGCGGATCCATCCTCGGACGCAAGTTCACTGCATGTAGCACCGTGTATATCTTGTCATTCTCGCTGACGCAGTCCCCTTTCTTTTGCGTGCTCTCCATGTATCGCCTCCACATGAAGGCCGACAAGGCCTCGACTCTCGTTGGCCGCCTCCTCTTGCCTTCGGCCTCCGCCATCTCATCATTGCTGTACTTATCTCGAAGGGTGGCTATCGACTTGGCGTTGAAGACGAACCGCTTCGTGACAAGGCCTTCCTTCAAAAGCCCCGTGCTCGGCGCAAACCCCGCTAGATTTATCGGCGGGAAAAGAGAGGATGACCCGAAAACGAGAGATATCATATGGCCACTGTCACCGCGAGTGACCGTGGCCCAACTATTGAGGAAAGAGAAGAACGACAACGCGTCAGCGAGCTTGTGGGAGATGCATAGCGCGATGCACAACCCTCCGCACTCGAAGAAGCTAACTTGCACGGCGGTGGCGAGATCCCCCAAGTCGTAGAGCTTGAAGGGCAAGAGCTGGTCGACCTTCTCAGGGTCAGGACTTTTGAGGACCTCTGAGAGCTGGCATGTGGCTTGAGCCACCGCAAAGTGGACGCCGTCGTCGTTGCACTCGACGTAGAGGTTGTCTCTCAAGCGGCCGGCGAGCGGGTAGAATTGAGTAAGGGTTTCGGACAGGGATCGCTTGATCTTGGAGAGTTTCTCCTGGTTGGTGAGGAGGTCGTCCTTGGGGAAAAAGAGGAGTAGGGGCATGAAGATGGGGGGCGCAATCTGGTCGAGGAAGGAGAGGTCGTGGCGGCGGAGGTCGGGAGGCGTCGGACAAGACGGCTTGATGGTCTCCGTGTGTTCTACTATCACCTTCATCGTTTGATCGGTATTATGGGAAAGCGTATGGAGAGTTTACGATGGAGATGGTGATGAATGATCATGGGCAATGGGGGTTTATAAAGAGGAGAGAGAGAGAGAAGGTTCAACTAGACGACCTCTAAGTACTGTACCGAATTCAAACACGTCTGCGCGATCGAGTAACTATTTATTATTTAAAATCAAGCGCTTAACCATTTTTCAACGAATAATTAATGAGTGACGTAAAGATTATATTGTCAAATTAGATTATTCCACACACGAACTTTTTATAAACACGTTTAAATATGTACTAATTATTGAATATTGATCACCCAATATGATCAACTTCATTCTCCCGATCATACTGAATCAAGTATATTACGTTTGGCCTCACCTACAAAATTTCCAGTATAAGCTTATTTTGTATGTGTATAACCTTTTGCGCTGACGTGCAAATTCATCTCGCCAATTTGCTCCGAACAGAATTAATTGCGCCGAATGAGAGAATTGGAATGCGTGGCCACGTTCTGAGTCATTCAATCTCCACGTCACTCGCAATTAATGTGAACTGCCTCCGGGACAAGCGAAAGGGAACTAATCCGTTTGACTTCTCTAGCTATAGCTCGAATGGGACGAAATGCCACTGAGGACGACTATTGGTTCCCAAAGAGAAGAGCGACTTGTGGCATATCCACGTCATACGAGCGAAAAGAGGGTCTGTTGCCCTTGTGTCGTTTAGTAGTTTTTTTTACATAAATTATCAAAAAAATTCTAAACTTATTATGCGAATGCTAATTCAATCATAAACTTTTCAATTTTGTTAGTTTAATCCTAAACTTTTTGGCGATTTGTTAATGCAATCATTTCGACAATTTTTGCTCAGAAATCGCTGACGTGGACGTCGACTGTCTTCCGTGACACAACCAGCGTTAACATAAACAATTTTTTCATTTTTTTTTTCAAATTTTCTTAAATTTTGTGAACTTTTGGAATTTTTTTTTTTCTATTCCTTCTTCAGCCACCAACCGATGAAAGAAAAAAAATAAAAAATTTTGCAAAATTATAAAAAAAATCAGAAATTATTTTTAAAAAAATACAAAAATTATCGATGTTAGAGTCAGCTATGTAACGTTAGACGGCCGACGTCCATGTTAGCGATTATTGGTTAAAATTGGCCAAAATGACTACATTGGCAAATCATCAAAATATTTAGAAATAATTTTGTCAAATTAATTAAAAGACTAATGGCTGAATTGGTATCTTTATAATAAGTTTATACTTTTTTGGTAATTATCCCGTAGTTTTTTGGGATGTCTGGCTTTAACACAGCAAGACACTTACTGTTTCTTTTGACTAAAGAAGAAATTCTTGCACCTACAAATAATTTGTCCAACTCCAAATTTTTGTTGGAAAGATAAAAATACACACTCCTTTAAGTTTTTCGTCCATGCAAGTCATAAGGTGATTAACAGCGCGGAACCGTACATAAACATATCAACAAAGAGAAACGATGCCATTTCTCTAGAACAATAATGGCTTCTTTTTGTAGTCTTCTTAATCAAGGGCTCAGTTGTTTTAGCCAGAAAAGAAAGTAAAAATTGAACAACCCCAAATTGAAATTGAAGGAGTTGTAGTTTTTGAATCGAGTTCTTTTTGCCCCAACTACAAAATTAGTGTTCCAAAATGATGAGTTCCAGCGAATTTATTGGCTTGCACGTAAGAAAAGAATTTAAAGGTGGTATTTTGTCACTTGAGTGGTCGAGCATTTTTTTTTTTTTAATTTGTTTGAAATGACGAGATATTTATTAATCTTGCTACTATAAGTTTGTTAGAATATATAAATATTAAATCACACATTTATCTAATAACCCAAACTTTTAGAACAGTTAGCAGTAGTTTAACAAAATCTCATAAGGCACTCAAAGCATAAGGTCTTGTTCCAAGCACCCTATTTGCCTCTCCACTTATAAATTTTCATATTTTAGGCTTAGGCCAAAATCCAACCTACATGGAAGAAGAAGAATCTTATAAAGTTCATGGAGATATGTTCACTAAAAGTCCTAAAATTTATCTCGAAAGTGTAATTGAATTCTAAAATCTGTAAAAAATACAATCAAGTCTTAAAATTTGTCAAATTGGTTTAAATGAGTCATAATGTTAATATCGTCAAATTTACTAACGAAAAATACTGACGTGGCTAAAGTATGAAACATAAAACTAAAACTATGTCGTTTTGAACCAAATTTGATTTTTAATACTAATTTTATTTAAATTAAAATTAAAAATAAGGTAAAATTTAAAATAAAATAAAAAAGGGAGGAGGAGGACAGGTGGGGAGGGAGGCCTTGCCCTCCTCACTGCTGCCGCCGCCACCGCCCCACCATCGCTGGAAGGGATCAGCGAGTGTGGGGGGACGATAGGCGGGGATCGCTAGGCCCCGACTAAGGGTCAGCGACCCTTGCTGACAGCATACATGGGCATGTGGGTCCTTGCGCAAATCTAGGCGAAGGGTCGTGACCCTCCCTCAGATCGGGTGAGGGTTGCCAACCCTCGCCCAGACTTGGCCGATGGTTGCCATTGGTGAGCAATTTGGGCGAGGGTCGCCGGCCCATGGCCGAGACCCCGCAACACCCGCTTGCCATCACCCCATCCTCACTAGCCCCTCTTGGCGATGGTGGGGTGGCAACAGGGAGGGCAAAGCCTCCTTCCTCGCCTGTCCTCCTCCTCCCTTCATTATTATTATTTATTTTTAACTTATTTTTAAATTTAATTTAATTAAAATAATAATAATAATAAGTCACATCATCGCCACATAAGATAGAAAAAAATAATAAAAAGGTCATGTCAGCATTTTTCGTTAGCTAAATTAGATGGTGTTACCTTTAGGATTCGATTGAATCAATTTGACAAGTTTTAAGATTTGATTGCACTTTTTGTAAGTTTTAGGACTCAATTGTATTTTCGTGATAAATTTTAGGACTTCGAGTAAATATATCCCAAAGTTCATGCATGCTTTTGGATTGGCTAAGTAATTGTGATCCCTACTTGTATAAACCTCACTCTGATGAATCTTAGCCAAGCCAAAAATGATTGCTTATATTACAAAAATGAATTGACGAAAAATATTTTATCGTTTACGAAAATGTTTAGACATAAACTATTGTCGATAATGAAATCATTTTTCATTAACTAATAATTTCAAGTGATATAAATGATTATTAAGAAAATATTTTTCAAATTATTTATTTTTTGCTAAACAAACAAAGCGTAAATTGACTTTCATTCCTTGGTTTGACTCAGTTAATTGTTCAATACATAAAAAATTAGGAATTGATCTTGGCCCCTAGACAAAAAAATAGTTAAATAGCATATGGTCAATAGGAGCATATTTCGTTATGAGGTAAGTTCATGAATTACATTTAAATTGGACTGGTGGTGGCAAGCTTATTTAAATTAATCAAAATGAGCCCATGGAGTGAAAATTTTGTCAAAGCCCATGTGATGGCCAAAAGTTATAAGATGAGGCAACAAGTTGATTCTGTTGATCAAAATTTGAGGCAATCGGCACAATCCCATGATTATTATGCATGATCGATTATTTGAGGAAACAAATAATAAAGAAAGAGCATAATGTACGCGGCCATTGATTTGCATATGGAGAAGTCCATCCACGCTTGGAAAGAAAATTATGCACTGAGCCATAAAATTGACCAAAATTCAGTCATCATGGGAGCAAGAAAATTGACCGGCATTGAATAAAGAGGAAAGAATTGATGCATGATTCTCTGGCCATATTCACACAATATTGGCAAAATAATAAAGAAAGGGAATGAGTAAAAGTGAATCTCTTTATTGGGAAGCGATAAGAGAATATATTTCTTTATCCTGTCCAAGTTTGATATTCTGGCCTATACGAGAGTGAGGCCATGCAGCGGCGAGGGGACTCTCTTCTTTGGTCTCACAAGAGACGAGAGAAAGAGAAGAAGAGGACAATACAGAAAACTGAGAAAAGGGGGAGTGTCATCTTCTTCCTTTGGCGTTCCCGCTTGGAGCTTTGACTTGCAACTCGCCCATGCCGACTAAGCCCAACGGAGCACCTGCACGACCACCGCGACGCTGCTTTCTTTGTCTTGGCACTACCTGCCCATGGCGACGGCCAGCATATCCGAGGCTTTTTCTTGTTACACCGACGACGAACCGTGAGTTTCCAACGACAGTCCTTTCTGCGGGTCTTCTACGACAGACCATCACGTGGACCGTTGTTGTTCCTCGTTCGACAACGGTGCTGCCTTCCAGTTCGCTGTCCACTGTTGCTGCGTCTTGCACGGATTCCCCTTGCTAGGCGCTTCTTGTCCAGCGAGCTCATTTAAGTCCAGCCACTACCGGAGAAATTCACCCAAGGCTGGCCTATTGTTGACGGAGTCAAGATACAACGAAGTCCAACTTGCTGATACCCTTGCCAAATTGCTCACCATTGTTGATGTTTGCCTTTCCACCGTGAGCCCGTGTAGTGAGCCCTGACATCCAAGTTTTGCCACCACCGTGAACCGTCCACACCAAGTATCTAAGCTAGCGAATATCCTTGGTCACGAACCCCGTCCGCTTGTCCAAATTTGGAAAGCAAATATTTGAATTAGGTAAAAAGCTCATATAATTTGACTTTCGAGTATATTATTTGCTTGTTTGAAATATTGCAATCTTATGTAAATCTTTAAGTGACGTTATTGTATTCAATAAATTCTCGAATAGTCTTTAAATTAGGAATTGTTTCATAATTTCATAACGTGGTATGGTCGTCAATCCGATCTCCCGCCCGAGATATGATTCGCGATCGCATGGAAAATCGTCAATCTCATCTCCCGTCCAAGATATGATTCGCGATTGTGCGAAAGATTGGCCAATCCAATCCTCATGCCCGAGATATGATTCGTCAATCTATTGTTTCTAAATTTAAATGGATACAGATAATTTTCTTGTGATTGGGTGTCATATTCATTTCATTGTTATTTCTTTCCGTCTTTTGTTTGAATTGAATTAATTGTCTTTCCATAAAAAATACAAAAAGATTAGGTAAAATTTGAGTAGATAATATATTGCATGTTTAAGATAAATTTTGATTATTTTCTTAGAATAGATTAGATTATTTTCTTAGATTTTATTATTACATGTTTAAATTAGGTTAATTATTTATTCCGAATTTAATTTAAAAATATAAAAAAAAATACCACGTGCGTGTCATATTAGAGTAGTTGCATATTAATTAATTCTCATCATTAGAAATCTCACGTCTAGGTTCATTTACGTGCCATATTAGAGATAGTGCATTTAATTGTTGTTAGAATTATGACATTTAAATAAGTCGTATGTTGCATGTCATACTAAACGTAGAATGCATTGCATAAAGTTTAGTTTTCATTAAATTAGAGAAGGCCCTAAAAAAGATTTGAGTGAAATTGCGTGTTAATTAGAAACCATATTAGGATTGTCAATGTGATTTTCTAACTAACATTGCAGATGTTTTCGCTACTTTGAGGTAAGTCCCTATCTTGCAATTTATTTATTGCTTTGCATTATTGAGTATTATATTATTGTTTGCGCACCTGCATGATCACCTCGCATATTAGTGGATATGTTTAAAATCAATTCAAGTTGTCTGCAGATGTTTTTTTGAAATAAAAGAGAAAAGATACTAAAATGGCATTAGAATAATCTAGTGTAACTAAGTCTCGAATCCATAATTTCTAGTTTATAGAAGTAAAGTAATTCTCCCGATACTTTACTTGGATTTCTAATCGACCCACCAAAAGATAGATCAGTGGCAATTCATGATTAAAATGATTTGTATGTTAAGAACTTAAATCTCAATTCGCGAATTGGTAAGGGCTTAGGAGAGCCCAAATTAGGCCTACACTTAATAATCTATTAACTGAAATCCTATGTGATGTAACTCGAGGGTAGATCGCTACATCATGTAGCCATCGTTGAACACCGTGGCCGTGATGGAGACGAGCTTCGATGCATACGTGGCATCATGCTTCTTGAGGAACACCTAGGCGATCTTTGGGTCGGCTGCGGGAATGACGCGCGTGTTCCCCATGCAGAAGCACTCGATGTTGGTGTCCATCTCCTCCATCAGGCGTAGGATCCATTGGGTTGTAAGTTTGTTCCATAGCATTTTCAAGGAACAATTGGCTATTGGCCGTAGTAGGAGTGAGTTGTTTTAGATTCCTTATAGATACCACATGGAATCTAGAATCTATCATTGGGCACAGGTTTCTCATTTTTTGGAACCTGAAACCTACCCGTCGAAATCTGGAACCTAGAACCTACCCCGTCACAGGTTTCAAGGTCGATTCCAGATTCCAACATTTTTTTTTTAATTTCATTTTTAGTTAAACAAATGAAAATGAACGCAACAATACTGAACAAGCTTATCATTCACCAAAGAGAATACAAAAGACTAGTTTTTCTAGCATTATGGTTCAAATAAATATAATTAAAATGAGAAGTCATTGCGTGAATCGATGCGCATTAGAATTCATGGGGGATTAACATGTCAATCAAGACAATATCCATATTCAAGACCACAAACAAAATGGGAAGCAGGAAAAAGGAAAGAAAGATGAACATTTGGTCCTCAAACATCCATGAAAATTTGTTCCAAATTCTGATCACCTAAAATGAAAGAAACAACAATCATAGTTGATAACTTAATAATAGCTTTAAATTTAAATTGAAGTGTCGCGTATCGATTATTTGCAACTGCAAATACAACTTTTTTTTTTGTCCTTCCACCATCCATTATCATAATGGTTCTAACTATATAACCATCAAGTTTAAGATGTTTCTTGAAAGAGTGAATGATGAAAACAATAGACCTCACCAAAGAACAAAAGCTTGGCATAGATGCATGACAATAAATACCCAAACATAACAAGTTAAGCAAAGTAATGAGCATGCGAATGGTGGGTATTCCGAAACCACAATAAATCAAAGGTCTAAATAAACCTTAGGAAATGTTTTACATGACAAGTTAAGCAAAGCAATGAGCATGCGGACGGATATTAGAATTTGAGAGTTAAGAAGGAAGAAGTAGTAAGAAAATTAGGGATTTTAGATTTAGGGTTCTTGGTTCTGGTTCCTATTGTAACTGGGAACCAAATTGGGACTGGCAATTCCTAAAAAAATGGAATCGGGAACCGGAACCTCCCTCCTTAGAACCAAGAACCAAACCTGACCCATCGGTCCGGTTCTTCGGTTCCCAGTTTTACCCTGGACTTATGCTCAAAATTGACATCTGTACAATAGATTTAGCACAACATCCATTTTGTTTTTTCATCGGCATTGTTCATTGGTCAAAATGTTTTACTTTTTTTTTTCAAACTATATCTAACTGCACTGAATGCATTTTAATGGATACTGAAATTTGCACGCAAAGTTTTCAATCCATTCGAACCACTGGTCCTAGTATTAAACTCAAATTTGTCTAGAAATCTATATGGAGGATAGTGCGTGGTCTTGAATCTATAAAGTGATAAATATAGGTTACCACAAATCTAGATAAGCCATAAAGAACCCATTATAAAGATAAGACTAGCTCATCAGCTTGATGAAAGTCTCTCGAGTTCATCCACCTAGCACGGGGACCCGTTAAGAATCAACAGATATAGCACTATAATCTCCAATAAGATTACCTAACGATGTAAAGTGGAAGATGGGGTGAAGGCAAAACTGACCAATCACTAACATATAAAAAAAATAAAAATTTAAGTTCAATTAATTAAAAAAATGTAAATCAAAACATGATTATTATAAACTTACATTAACCAAATAATGGTTCGTCTGTTGGGACATATTACAAGTCAAAACCCATTTTTACTTTCCCAAAAATAATTAAAACCATCATTAATATTGAAAAAACTTATGAACAAATTATGTATGGCTCCTGTGTAAACATTTATAATTTAACAAGTTTCGAATGTTTACTATTAAAAAATTCATATTGCTTGCTATGCAAAATTTGACCAATTAGCAATAATTTATTATATTGATATAATTAAACTACTATTTTTAATTTAATTTAAATTAAAAAGAAGTAAAGATAAAGTATGTTCGAATGTATTCGACCAATTAAACAGATAAAGATAAAATGTCTTGAGATAAATTTCTATTATTCTTCCCAAGCATTTATCTCTTTTGGCTTATTTCATTGATTTTTAATTTGAAACGAGCAAGTAAAGATAAATATATAATATGTCCATTCAATTTTAAGTTCAGCCAAAAAGAAATTTTTGTCTTATGATATCCATAATTGAAGTATAGCTTCTTTTTTTTTCATTACGTGAGCGAATGCATTATTTATTCATGAAAATTAGTGATATCAAAATCCGCTTAGTCTGATTTTCAGAAAAAAGATCGGAGAAGAAAAAATTTAACGAGATTTAATTTATTAATTCACTGTTCGACAGCTTTGGTCTTTAATCTTACAAATTCCGATAAAGTTCAATTGTTGGATAAAAAGGTACGGTCTCGTGTTTTAGTTTTGTGACTTAGCCATTAAAAAAAATTATAAAAAAAACATTTAAAGAATATAGTATGCGCAAGGAAATTCACATACTTTGAAGTAAAAGTGAAGTTTTTATTTGCTAGTCAAGGGGGCCAAACCCTCGAATATACGTCCCAGTCCCATTGGTGGCCACTAGGGTTTGGCCACTACGTACCCTTGTAGTTGAAGTAAAAATAAAATTGGATTCCAGCAGAGGGAAGAAGGCCAGAAAAAACAAAAGAAAGAAAACAAAGGAAAAGAAATAAACGAAATTCGAAAAAAATATTAAAATATTAAAAATAATTATCACGTCGGCGTTGGTTGGATGGCTAGTGTCCACATTAGTTCTAACCGACCAAAATTGGCCGGATGCAAAGTAGCTAATAGTACCCTGAATGTTTATTTTCTAATTTTTTAAATATATTTCTATCCTGCTACATGTATAGTTCAACCTCTAGACCACCTTTGGTATGTCTGATTTTTTTTTTTTTTTGGATGTATGGTATGTGTGATTTGATAAGTGTGTTATTATATTTTTAACATGCCCGATGGATAACAATTCTAAATAACGTACCCATAAATACCAGAGTTAATACCACAAAAAATCTCAAACCGGTACACTTATAACAAATTTACACCGAGCTAATTTTTTGACCATAAAAAAAACTAAATTGATACACCTGTGAAGAATTTACCCTCCGTTGGTTTTCGTTAAATTTTACCGTCAAATTTTTGAATTAGATAACACATGACAATTGATAGGTGTACCAATTTTAGATTTTACCATTCCGTTATTCACATGTTTACAAATTTATGACTTTTTGTTTTATTAATTCAATTTAATGCAAGGTAAATTTGTTATAAGTGTACCGATTGGGATTTTTTTGTCAAAAAATTAGTTTTGGGTAAATTTACCGCAGGTGTACCAGTTTGAGATTTTTTGTAGTATTAACCTTAAATACTATTGATACAAAGAATGTTAAAGTGAATAAACACGTGCAATAATTATTTATGGACATATTTTTGCACAAAGCGGGACTCACATAAGTAGTTATCTTTTGCTTTTTATCCATGCTAGCCATTGGTCCTACTATGAAAATCTAATTTGCTTAAATATCTATGGTTGATAGCTTGTGGTCTTGAATGTTTAAAGCGACAACTTACTTTAAATACCAATTTATATGAACCATATTGAATCCATTATAAAACTTACATTGGCCCATCAACTGAATTGTGCAATATAAGTCTCTTAAGTTCATCTCTGTAGAACAAGGACCCACTATAAACCAATATTGCTTTCACATGAAACCCCTCAAAATAGATGCAATTTGCTATAGACTTGGATACATATACATTATAAATTTAGATAAGCTAATAAATTCAACAACATACTCCCTCGCAAGTTTATTGATTATTGATCCATGAACTAATGTTTTTGCGAGAAACATATACATGGCATACGCCAAAGCCCCTTGGGAAAGCCTTTCCCAAACGGAGCCATCATCTATAGTGAGAACTTCTTCTACATCACCGTTCTTCCGGTCACAGTCTCGCATACTTGGGTCAAGTCCTCTTAACTTAGGCTTAGTAAAAAAGAATGCCCTATAATCAGTAGTCTGGCAAACAAAGGAAACCATTTTGACACCAAGAAAGTTTAGGGACAAGAAAGGCAACCTTTACATTACAGTCTCACGTTTAAGGTTATATTTTTCTTAACACCGTCCTAGATTCTCCTATTGTGGCCCAAGTTTGGTGGCAAGGTTGGGTGTGCAATAGTGTAATGCTAAAGTAATAAAGCATGCATTACAGTTCATATGCAATCCCCACTTTAATACTAAAATTCATTCCCAAACTCCGAACTTGCAAAACTAGGGGTCAACAATCACTCCTACCTTTATAACTCTCAATTGCAAGAACATTTAACACTTACGTTAGGGTTTTACCTCATTTTCCTTGTGATTTTGACACGAATTATCAGTGAAGACCACGTTAGATAATGATCGGCCAAGTTATTATGACCTAAGTCCTCTAATGGTTGCAACCAAGTCCACAATGGAGTCGCCAAGTTGTCGTGACCTCCTCAGACAGTGCACCACCTAGGGTTTGGCTAATGAATTACTAAGTTCGCGGGGTATTCCCCGCAAGGAGGGGGAGCAGGTTAGATTTTCCTTTGACGCTTTTGCACCAAACTTATTTGATGATATTGCATAAGATGACTAGTGCCAAGAGAAGTAGGGCATTAGGGTGCCAAAGGTGGCAAAACTCACCATTATTAGGGGTGAGCATTCGGGAATTGGTGGAAACCAATCCGATTCCCGATTTTATTTTTTTTGGATTTTGTAATTTCTAGTCGGTTCCCTGGGATTGGGAAACGAATTGGGAACTTAAAAAAAATCCTAAAATAGAAATTGAGAGTTGACTGGTGAGGCTTGGCCGCATCTTCTTCTGAGTTCTTGAATGAGCAAAAGATAATCACATCGTCTTCCTCAATTCTTGAGTGAAAATTCCTTCCTTAGTCCCAATACGGGATCGACGACCAGATCTTCTTCTCGTCCTTCTACTTTCCTCAGTTCCTCTCCATCGCCGGTCGCACGACCTCCCGTCCACCGTCCCTCTCCAGCAAAGCTCTCTCCTATTTTTGTTCCAGCCTTCAACTCCTGCCTTGTACTCTGTTTCGCCTTGTACTCTGTTCAGAGCTCCCTCTTGGTTCCACTCAACCTAAGGTAAAGCTCCCTATCTAGTCGTGATTTGATTTTCTTGCCGAGTACTCCAAGCTAGCCGTAGTTGAAAGCCGACGTAGCACCTGGACCTACGGCACTTCGAAATGCATTAATACTGGCAACTTGATTCTTTTTGCCAAACTTTCTTGCATTCTATCGAACCATCTCCTTGTCATCTTCGCATTAGTTAGTGGATCCATCAATGGCCGAGACTACTAAAATTGCATGTTTGGAGTTTGCTCCATGTGCTCCGAATTTGATGAATCTTTAACCGATAAATGTGATTGACGTGACTCTCTATGAGTTTCTCACTCGTACTCGTGAACCACACTTGATTGTCTAAAAAAAAAATCAGAAAATTAAGAACTGTTCATAAATCAGTTTTTGGGCTTAATTTCATTAGATTTTAGATTCAAAAACTCAAAAAATAAAAAATGAGAAAAACCCTCTAAAAAAAATTCTCAAAAATCGGATAAGCCAGTAGGGCTTTACTTTAGGGTTTTGATTGTCTTTAGACACGATGCTAGATCGCTGATTATTTATTTTCTTCATGATTATTTAGTTGCGCACTTTTAATATATTGATTGTTATTTTCTGTTTTTAAAATGGTTAGGTAGAATTTTAATTTTTTCGATTTGAGGAAATTCAAGTTTAGGTACCAAAATGGCACTAGTTAAATCGCTAGTGTAATCAAGTCCTCGAATTTTAGAATTTCTGATTTTCGCGCGTATTGAGACGACACTCCTACGTCTCGATCAGGATTTCTAACCGATCCTTGATCATGACTAGTAGCGACTCCAATTAAATGCGTAAATTTTAAAAAAATTCTCGTCGTGCGAGGTGTGAGGCTCGGAAGTGCCTCGGTCTTTGGATTAATGAACCATTTGATTTATTTTTCAAATGAATCAATTATTGTTCACATCCATTGATAAATACCTATTGACCTAAACCCGATTCGGACGGGAAGATTGCGACAACATTGCAAGAGAATGAATGCGGTATGGACGAAGTGAAGACTAACATTGCGATTTAAGTAATGAAATGCGTGACCAAGTGTTTTGGTTCAAAAGCTTTTCCTTAAACAAAATCATAGCTTGATCATAGCTTTATTCTGACATTATTACAAACACCCGGTGGTCAGTTCGTATATATAGTACAGAGACGAGCTTGTGTGAGTCTGGTTCAAACATTCGGTCGAGCCTGCAGTGTGCGCACGTTAAGGAGATGGAATTTAACATTTTCCGAACTCGGACTCAGATCTAGACCTAGAAAAAGTCATCCCGCGTCAAGCAAAAACAATCACATCAACGGATCCAAACTCAGTACGCCTATGAATCCCAAGACAAAGAACGAGCCTTGGTTTCACGGTCCGGCCAAGACACGGCAAGTTGAAAAAAAATTTGCGGAGCAAGCGTTTGAACACGGAGGTCCTTACCCGACTCGACGACGGCGAATGAGCGAGCTCGATAATTCGGAGTATGTCCAGTCGCCTCGCACGCCTCCGAGCCAAGATCCTCGGATAATCTACAAGACTAAAGAGAAATCAAAGCAAAAAGGAAAACCAAAACCTACCGTAGGTTTTGGGCGTGGAGAAAAGGGAGCGTCGGCGGACAACGTTAGCCGGGGTTCAGGCACGGCCGAATTACCGGAGCAGACCTTCTCGCTCGCGGCCTCACTCTTGGTCCGTCTTCTCACTCTCTGTTCTCCCCTCTCTTTTTAAACTCCACCCCTCCTCCTTTTTTAAAACACCTTGCAGGTTCTCTTTTGGGCATCTCTCCAAAGAGGCTCCCGATGGTCAGCGAAGCCGGCTGCTATTTTCTTCCATCTCCAGCTCAAAACTGCTGTTAATCAGTCCGCCTTCCCTTCCTACGTACATGCCTCCAAACCAATCCATTCTTCGGGACTGAGTTAGGTCTACTTTCGGC